>OX465282.1:24448408-25089497 GCA_949987705.1 Thereva unica | reverse complement strand
ACTGCGAGAGGTTGTTCCACAGCCGAGTTGTTCTATTAACAAACGAATTCATATCTTGTTGAGTGCGTGAAAAGGGTAGTTGCAGGTGAAGGGAATGAGACGAGTGGGCTAATCTGGTGTTGCGGGTATAAGATTGCCGTGGAGGCAGGAGAGCGTTTAACTCGGAGGAACAGTCACTGTGGTAGTAGCGATAAAATTTTGTCAGTGCTGCTACATTCCTACGGTGGCTCAGGGGGTCGATGGTGGAGCAGGCGGTGTCGTCATCAATTAACTTGAGCGCCCTTTTTTGCACCTTATCTAACCATGCCAAGGTGGTTATTGGGGCGCCGCCCCAAACGAGGGAGTTATATTCGAGAAGAGGTCGAATGTAGGATTTATAAATAACAGCACGGGCCGATGGCTGGAGGAGGAACTTGCACCTCTTAAGAAATCCCAAGCACTGAGATCCTTGTTTGGCGATTTGGAATATGTGGTCATTCCATCGCAAGTCTTTGGCTAAAGTCACGCCTAAGATGTGTAGGGATGGGTCGGCCTTTAGTACCACGTCATCCACTTTCAAGGATGGTGAGGTGTTGAACTTCTTTTTGGAAATAAGACAGTACTTGGTTTTGTCGGAGTTGAATTCAACACGATTCTTCTTTCCCCACTCTAGAATCAGCTTAATGTCATTTATAATCGACTTGGACATTAGTTCACGATCATCAAGACAGGATCTGGCATGAGTCTGTCTTGTATCGACGCTGTACGAGTAACGTAGAGTACCGTCGTCAGCGAAGCTGAGGAGTGGGTTGGAGGGGATTGAAAGAAGGTCATTTATAAATATGAGAAATAGGGCCGGTGATAAAATTGACCCCTGGGGGACCCCCGCAGAGATCGGGTGGGATGCGGATTTGACGCCATCCAATACTACTTTGATTGAACGGCCAAAAAGGAAACTCTCAATCCACTTCTGTAGAAGTGAGTCAACTCCAATAGCTTTGAGTTTAGCTAACAGGGCTGTGTGCCAAACTCTATCGAAAGCCTTGGAGATATCCAGAGCAACCAGACTAGACTCACCGGATTCATGCAGACTACGGCTGAGGTGTTCTGTAAGACAGACTAAAAGATCGCCAGTGGATCTTTTTTGTCGGAAGCCATACTGTCTGTCGTTTATGAGTAGGTTGGATTCTAGATATCCCATAAGCTTTTTGTTGATTATCGTCTCCATGGTTTTGGAGAGAATAGAAGTAATTGCTATTGGGCGGTAATTGGAGGGATCGCTGGAATCACCTTTTTTCGGTATGGGCTGAACATGGGCAAGTTTCCAAGAGTCGGGATAAACTCCGGAGAAATATGACAGGGAAAATAATTTGCGCAGAGGTTTAGCCAAAGGTGAGGCGCATTGTTTTAAGACGATTGGGGGTATATTATCGGGTCCAGTGGATTTGTTGGCATCGAGCTCTTTGAGGCACCTGTACACCTCGCGAGTCCTGAAAAAAACCCTGTCCATTGAATGGGCGTTACGCTCGGAAACAGGGGGTAGCACATCAGTTTCGGGTAAAGAAGAATTCAAAGCGAACATAGATGCTAATAAATTGGCCTTGGATTTGCTGTCTGCTATTACCTTCTCATTGTGAATAAAGGAAGGGGTTGAAGTTGTAGTGAAATTCTTCTTGATGGAACTTACCAAGGACCAGAAGTTTTTGCTACCTGAGGTTGCATTTAGGAGTTTACTTCTCAATTTGTTGTCAAATAAGGTTTTGACTTTTTTGATGGCGGTTTTACAAGAATTTCTTTGTTGTATGTATTCTAAACGGAGCGATTCACTCGGGAAGCTCTTGTACGCTCGGAAGGCGGCTTCTTTAGTTTTGATTGCATTCATACACTCCCGATTAAACCATCTGTTGGGCCTAGGCTTCACAGATTTGGTAGAATGGGGAATGAACAAATGCATTCCTGCCTGTATGATCCGGGTGATACGGATAGCGGCAGAGTTGGCGTTTCTATTCCGGAAACACAGGTTCCAGTCTGTAGACTGGAAGAAATTAATAAGCCCCAGCCAATTGGCCTTCCCATAATGCCATACAGTTCTTCGAACTGGTTTGGGAGGGGTGGGAAATTCGAATGGGAAGTTAGCACTGATTAGGCAGTGGTCTGAATTGCCGAGAGGTGAATCAACTTCGACGGAGTAACGCGCTGGATGAGAAGTTAGAAAAAGATCAAGGAGATATCTTCCTTGATCAGCAACATCAGGGACTCTTGTGGGATGATCCACAATTTGATGCAAGTTATTGATGTGTGCATGCGCTTTTAATCTGTGAAAGTTGGCTCAACAATTCTATTCCCTCCTCTTCGGTTTCTATTGATGGTTTCAAATTATTTCGTAATGATCGTCAAGGTCGCGTCGGCGGCGGTGTGGCGATTTACTTGCGTGATAATTTGAAGTCAAAAATTATTGGTTTCTCTAAACAACCTGGAATTGACTTTTTATGTGTCGAAGTTTCTAGCTCTGTCGATAAGCTCCTACTAGTCTGTGTGTACTCTCCTCCTGGCATGTTTAATTCTAACAATGCTAAAGAATTTTATGATACTCTTGAGCACCTGTCCAGTGGGTATAAAAGCATACTGGTAGGTGGTGATTTTAATGTGAACTTATTAGTAAATTCTTCCCTACAACAATCTTTCCGGTACTTTGTGCAATCCCTTGGTTTGGACTCTGTGAATGAGCTCCCTACTTACTTTAATTGTAGATCACCTTCCCTGCTTGACCTATTTCTCACAAACGATATCGATTCTGTTCTTTTTATTAACCAAATCTCTCCGCCCAGCTATCTGGATCATGATATTCTATTTGCATGTCATAGATTTAATGTTGATTCCCCACTGGCGAAAAAGTTTACCTATCGTGATTTCTCTAATATTGACCAAGAATGTCTTGACCTTAGATGTCGTAGTTTACCATGGACTGACATTTTCTCAATGACTGATGTTGATGAGAAAATTGCTAAGTTCAATAGAATGTTCCTTGACCTGTATGATGAGTTTGTGCCTATCAGAAGTAAAATTTGCTTAGCTAAATCCAAACCTTGGTTCACTGATGAAATTAAATCACTTATTATTGAAAGGGAGTTTTTATATAAATTATTTTTAAGAGTAAAAAGTGATGTTGCAAGGAGATCTTTTAAACGCCTTAGGAATCTTGTTGTTGCTAAAATTAAGGAAGCTAAACGAAATTATTATAGCCGTAAGCTTGACCCCTCTCTTTCAGTGAAAACCGTGTGGAATAATTTGCGCAATTTAGGTGTACACACTAAGAATGAAGCCACTCTTCATAACCTCAGTCTTGAAACTCTTAACCAGCACTTTATATCTAACCAAACGGCAGAGCATGCTAATATCCCTGCTACTGCTTCTTCTGGAGGCTTCTATTTTCGTTGTGTTGATTCCCTTGAAGTCATCACTGCCCTTAAATCGATCAAATCTAAAGCTGTTGGTAGCGATAATATTTCACCTAGGTTTCTAAAAATGTTGCTACCTTGCTTACTGCCTATTCTGACTCACTTATTCAACTCCTGTATTACGGTATCAAAGTTCCCTAAGTGTTGGAAACACGCTTTAATTACACCCATTCCCAAGTGTCCCTCTCCTGTTAGCCCCTCTGACTATCGACCCATTAGTATACTCCCATTCTTAGCAAAAGTGCTGGAAAAGATGTTATCCATCCAAATACTTGAACATGGCGAACGACTTCGTTTTATAAATGCGTGGCAATCTGGGTTCCGCAAATACCACAGCTGCGAAACTGCTCTCCTTAAAGTCACGAATGATATTCGTGCCTCTCTTGATGAGCGTCACGTGTGCTGTCTATTGTTGCTTGATTTCTCAAAAGCCTTCGATAGCGTTAATCACACTTTGCTTCTGCAAAAACTCTCTTCACAAGCCCACTTTTCTCAAACAGCCCTTAAACTTCTGCATAGCTTCTTAACGCACCGATCTCAACAAGTTAAACTAGGCGCCTGCAGTTCTTCAATTGCCCAACTTAGCTCGGGAGTCCCTCAAGGTTCCATTCTCGGACCACTACTGTTCAGCATTTTTATTAATGACCTTCCTTTAGTGGTAATAGACTCCAAGATCCACATGTACGCTGATGATGTTCAACTTTATATATCTGCACCAGAAAGCCAAATCGTTTCTTCTGCTGAGAAGATTTCGGCAGATTTACGCCGCATTTCGTGCTGGTCGACGTTGAACCTACTTCAATTAAATCCATCGAAGTCCCGTTGTATATATTTCTCTCACACTCCCATCTCTCGTCCTACTCTGCCAGATATCGTCTTGAATGGTGTTCCCCTCACTTCCGTCGAAAAAGTAAAAAATCTAGGAGTTGTTCTGAATAGCCGTATGACCTGCTGCGACCACATCACTCTCATTATTGGCAAAATTTATGGCCTTCTGTCGTGGTTTGCTCAATAGGTCTGTCCGTTTGAATTTAGTTAAAGCCTTACTGCTACCTCACCTAATGCATGGTCTATGCATTTTTCCGTCTTTAGACTCGTCTTGTGCGAGAAAACTCGAAGTAGCCTTTAACGACTGCGTGCGCTTTGTATATAACTTACGCCGATTTGATCATATATCACCATTCACCTTATCGAAATTCCGTTTTAGGTTGCTCCATTAGCGTTTACCGTGAATTTAGGCTTTTGCTTGTGCTTCACGACATCCTGAACCATCGCAAACCCGCATACCTCAACCAGTTCGTGCAGCTTTCACAGTCACTTAGAAATAAAAATTTGATTATTCCGCGTTTTCGCACTTTAATTGGACAACGTTCTTTCTTTGTCTTCGTTGCTATACTTTGGAACTCTCTCCCGGTTGAATTGCAACGTATCGATTCAGCGGGCATTTTCAAGAAGCGTCTCTTCGAACTTTTAGTTAATAGAGCTGTAAGAGCATGAATATAGGAAAATAAAGTTAATCTTGGTTGTGGATTCTTTATTCTTTTTTTTTTTTTTTATTTTCTTTTTTTTCATTTCCTTTTTCTTTTGTCAATTATTTTAACTTTTCTTTTCTTTCTTTTTTAAATTTAAATTTATATATGTATATATTTTTTTTTTCTTTTGTTTTATTTTTCTCTTATTACTCATAATTTCTCATGCACACTATGTATTTATATCTCAACTTTTCCCTGTATTGTATTACTGTATAACCTGTTTATAATGAATGTACAATAATTTAAGACTGTTAGTCTTTGTACATAAGCTGTAAATTAATAAAATAAAATAAAAATAAATAAAAATGTTTGTGAATGCTTCCCAAGTCAGGTTCTTCAGGGCTTCTGGCTCGGGGGGGGGGGGGGGTCATGAACAAGCATAATTGCTTCTACAGTGTATTCGCGCCATTGTGTATTACAAGTGCTAGGAGCGTTGGGTTCAAAAACTTCCGTGTCTGTGTTACCCGCAGTGCTCGAGGGTTCCCCATTAGCTTCGAGACTTTCATAAAATTTTATTCAAAAAATCTTACTCGAGATTTTACTCAAAAAGGGAAGAAACCGATCTTCTCCTTCGAGTATCAGCGAAAATTAGGGAGAAAAATCTCCCAAGTGAGAGAAAATCTCTCATTCATTTATATACTCTGGAGTACTTTTTGATAATTCTGTGAGAAGCATCATATTCACTCGCACAAAGGGAAATATTGTTCCGATGGCTCTGTATTGTGCATTGCTGTTTAGTTTTAAATTTTGTACCAAGATTTGTTAAAAGAGAATGAAAGGAATGAGAAGAACAAAATTCCTTTTAACGAGAATCCCTCTTTAAGAGCTATGTTTGGTTTATTCCCATATACTGCTATATTACATTAGGATGCCATGGCAGCGTAGCCATCAACGTAGCCATCTGAAATATTTACATTAATATTTAGCACCTCGCAGTCTCACAAGTTAATATGGCCAGTTTCACACGGGCCAAACAACAAATATATGCTGTTATCCATTCCATTCTGAAATTCGCCAACTTTTCCAACCAACTATACCTTAGAATTCTTCCTTCTGCCATTTTATTCCTTTTTTTCACCTAGCAAAAAGGAAACAAAAATCAGCAACAACCAAACAGCTGTCAAAAAGTTGACTCAAAAATCCAGTGAAAGAATGCAAAGGTTCAAAAAATCTGCCACGCCATCGTCCTCTCTTACTCTAACCTTGTTTTACCAATTTTATTGTTATGTTCAGGGAGACTATAGGCCGTATCAGAACCTCTGCAGCGCTGCACCGACAAGTGTTTCTATTGGCTGAGGCTGGTAAAATGACAAGCAAAGCAGCACCAGAGCAGCGTGCTGCATTTTCATCTCAAACTCTAATTTTGCTGCATATATACATGCAGCACTTTTGACACTTCTTACTTGACAAGTGAATTTAAAGAAGACGAGCGAAATTTTCATCGAGCGAACAACAGGCGGTAGTTTTTTGTTAAAAGAATTAGATCATGGAGGGATTATTAACATTTTCAAAAATTTTATTTCGAGGTTTTACTGTCAAACAAAAATTGCGCTGCACGGGTGAAACAACAGGATCTGATACAGACTGCAGCATGCTGCTCTGGCGCTGCTGCTGCACGCTGCACATTTTTAGGTTCTGAAACAGCCTTATACAAGGAGATATAACTCCGTGTTGTCACTTTTCGTTTGATTAATGAGGGCGCCACAGTCACATGTACCCCAAAAAACATGGCGGATTATATTCATCCGGTTCATGGCCAAGTTCGTTAACTATTAAAATATTTTATCTTTACGCCTAACTTGAAAAAACAGCTTCTGCTTTTTCGTATTTAACCATTTTATGGATTTTCCAATGAATTTTTATTAATTCCCAATGATTTTTTTTGCATTTCGGCCGACAATTTTGAAGAAATCGTCGAAATGGGTAAAATTCAGCTAACTTCATGTGGGGCACGTTAGCTTTAGGCGACATCTGTGGCCAAAAATGAACTAGAAGTTTAGTTTCTGCTACGCATCAATTTCCGGTTATTTTCCCCATAAGAGTTATTATATCCTTGTATAGCGTCCATGGTTATGTTAATTTGACTTTGCGCAAACTATGAAAATTATTTTTCCCATCCAGGACGTGGTTTTTCATTGTCCTTCACTGCGATTAAAAATGAGCAGCTTGTGGGGCGCAATATGGCATAGTGCACCGGGTGCAAAAAACCCCAAGCGCCGGCCCTATATGGCAGGCATTACGCCAGCGAGGATTGCCTGACAAAACAATAGAATTAATAAAAACTCTATACAACAATTCCAAATGCAGAGTTTTTCACGATGGAAAGTTATCCGACTTGCTTTGAAGTGAAAGTGAAGTACGACAAGGATGCCTGCTTTCACCATTACTATTTCTTATAGTAATAAGCAGGTGGCATATAATGGGGATAGCTAGACCGCCTTAAGGATCTCGACTATGCGGATGATATCTGTTTGCGGGCCCACAGTCACCAGGGCCTCAAAAACATGTTAAACAATTTGGCAACAGAAAGTAGTTCAACAGGCTATTCCGACTAAAACCAAAGAAATACGGATAAATGCAAACACCCTCGAACGGACAGCGCTGAATAACCGTGACGTGGAATTGGTAGATAAATGATCCTGGAGGGAGCTGAGAGCTGTCGCACAATACAGAGTCCGCTGGAGGGCAACTTTTCCGCCCTATGTCCCATGAGGGATTAAATGGGAATAAGAAGTAGAAGAAGAATTCAAATACAATACAAGCAAAACAAGTATTATAACAAATTCCAACCGTCTCAAAACATTTTTCATTTTTCTGCCAGCTGCAAAATATCACACCCTTGTGAAAACAAAATAATGTACCTGTCGTGTCAAAAAACTTTCGTGTAAAAGACAGTTGACCCCAATAAAAAAATTGAAATCTACCTCGGAAGTTTCTTCAATTTTAGAAATTGCTCCGGAAGCTTAACGACATCTTTCATTTTCAATCAAGTGCTTTCTCATAAAATCCTTCACAATATGCACGTGAACAAAAATCCTCTTATTTTTCAGAAAAATTTAAATTAAAAAACATCAACGGCAGTAAAAAAAGTCAAGTAATAAACAAATGAAAAAGAATGAGATCATCAAAGCACAAAAGAATTCCATTTTCCATCATGTCTCAATAATTGTCATTTGAAGTGAATTTTATGAGAATGAGGACGACAAGGAGCATCCTTTCCCTTGAAATTGCGAATCCCTTAACGTTATCCTTCCACCATCACAACCAGCAGCAGTGCCGCCGTCACACAAGCAGCTCGTTGGAATCTCCTCATTCATTCGTTGTTGTTATTGTTCTATGGTTTATGATTGCGAGTAGATGAAGATTTCAAATTGCTGCGAGATTTTTCGTTTTTATTGCTTTCCACATTAATCCATATTCAAAGGTAATTAAGCGGCCGAGATAAGAGCTTATTTTGTAAGTAGCGCAATTAGGTCGGCCATTTACGCAACACAAGCGCAGTGCGATAATCGCCGCGGAATCAATTTGCAATGTCGTTGCATACACTCAGGCGGCATAACACCTAGTGACAAGTAATGGCGCATAATTCAAAATTCCTATAGTTTTTAATTGTTCTAAAATAAGTGTGAATTATACAAAAGGGGCTTCTTTTATTTAAGCGCACTAATTGAAACCCAGGTTTTACCTGATACGAATTCAAATTAATATTAAGTGTGAAGATACACTTTTTTTCACTCCAGATTCCGGCGCATACACCTGTCTCCGTTTTAGAGCCATCCGCATGGGCGTAGCAAGGTAGGGGGCCAGGTGGGCCAGGCCCACCCCAGAATCCTTCTGGCCCACTCCAGAATAAAATTGAATCACTTATTAAAAACAAGACACATCCACTTTAAAACCAGAAAAGTTACATAACGCTTAAAACGATTTTACAAAAAATAGTTTTTAAATGGTCCTGCGCTGGAGGTCAACCGTTAAACTACGATTATGATTGGTTCGCGGCGCATGACACATCGTAGTAACCGCAATGGTCATGGAGATATACTCGTAGCTGGAAAAGCATAATTGTATTGCGTTGTATTGCTTACGTGGGTATCGCGTTCATCTCATACAATGCAGTGCCGTTTTTGTATGACAGCAGTCTTAGAAATACTACTAATCGCAGTATAAACCTGCAACGCGATGCTAGATTTAGTACTAGATTTAGATAAAGAGTATAATCTCTTACGGAAAAAAGACGGGAAGTGCCGTGGCTTCTCGATGGCACAGTAGACATGAATATGTCTTATCCCTGGGGTCTATTTGTTTCTTGTTCTTATTAGAAATCACCTTCTTGTTCTTATTGGAAAGAACCCCTGGAGGGGGTCGAAAGGAATGCACACAACAATATATATCTGTCTCGCTTCAATACATACCCTTCAACCACCTGATCCTTTTCCCACAATGTAACAGAATACAAACACACGAAACGAAATCGTTCAAAATAAAAAAAAAGTGCTTTTTCAAAAATTCTAAACGCACCGCGACCGCACCACACGCAATCCGCAAACTGCGTAGTAAGAAAATTCCCTGATATCGACTCTGATTGCGCCCCGCTTCGAAAACACAAAAATATCGCGCGATAGACGACTCAAGCACACCTTTTCTAATGGGGCCCATCCACAGGCCAACTAGTTGTCCAAACTGAGTTGAGTTGTCACTGAATCGCATCGTGAGTGGGGCAGTTGGCAAACTGGGGCCAGTTCGTGTATGTCGAAAACGAAAAGTTTTTTTCGTCTCGGGTTCGCGTAAGTCGGAAAAATTGAAAATTTTCGCCTGAAGCCGACGAAAGGCACTCGAAAGGTCTTGGGTTATCGAGTTTTTGCATTAGGACACGAACAATTTTCTTTCGACTTACGCGAACGCTAAAATTTTCGTCGCAAAAATTTTTCGACTTCAATTTTTTTTCGTTCGACTATCGTCGTTCGCCATACACGAACCCGCCCCTGATTTGACAGTTGGGGTTTCAGTTGAAATCAGTCAAAATCTTTTAATTTTATGGGGGTGGGGCCTAGAGTTTGGGCAACTAGTTGCACTGTGTGTATTGCAGTTTGGCAAACTACTTGGATGAATTAAGCCTGAATTCGAAGAATATATTTTTTTTGCAAGTTTATTTTGCATTATTTTTAATTTAAATTATGAAAGTTCACATAATATTAAATTATTTTCATAATTTATACTTTTAGAATTTAATTTATATTTTAAAAAATATAAATATTCATATTAATAATTAAAAAAAAATTATAATTAATCTAAAAAATCATCTTTCTCCAATTTTTATTATTATAAAACTTAGTCGCAAGTTTTCTACAATTTCATTTAACTTTCAAATTGCCTATAAAATATCGAATTGACAGTTGAAATATCAACTCAGTTGAAGCGTTTGTGGCAAAACAACAAATTTTTACACAACTCAGTTTGGGCAACTAGTTGGTCCGTGGATGGGCACCATAAGCTGTTTAAAAAATCTCATACAAAGTAAAAATCCTCGACACTTTTTCTCACTCTTGGAACAAGAACTCGCAGCGATTGAACAAAAAAAAAGTCCACCCAATGACGACAAAAAAATAAACAAAGCAAAACAAAAACAAAATGAGTCAAGGAATGTGACGATTTCCGTTCCGCACATTCTTTTGAATAGACTCCAGGGATAAGGCTGCTCGCACACTGCATCAGAATTTGTACGATTTTGTGCGAATTCTGATGAAATTGTATGCTATTTCGTCGGAATTCGCACAAATTCGTACAAATTCTGATCCAGTGTGCGAGCAGCCTGCAGGGAACAAGTTCATTTGATGCGGGAACTAAGTTCATAGATATGTAAAATATAACGTAGAATACAACCATAGATAAATTATAAGTATGGGCCTATCATCTTCAGCATGATACCTTGTAGTTCATAGAGTTAAGTGGTCTATAATTTGTCAATGATGAAAATGCTAGCGTGACGTCAAGCTGGCTAGCCACACCAAGAGATACGGAATCGGAACTCGACACTTTACTCATATAACTATTTGGCTTTCGATTCTACTCATATCAGTACTCGATACTTTTGACGGAGTAATATTACTCATATCATTGCTTTTAGGTTAGAATCGTGAAACGAGCAAGTTCATATGTATTTTTCTGCCTCAATTAAGGAAAGTTTAGGGCAGGATACATCTCAAACGCAAAGTGGAAACGAAAACTGGAAATCTTTTATCGTATAGAAGTTTGTATGCGTCCCTATCTATTCATCAACTTGGAATCCACGCTCCTGCAACACAGAGAAAATCGGGAATCGTATAATGCATACGCTAAGGCAGGTCACAAGTAGAAGGGCTCAAGCAGAACCAATCCGTTCCGTCCGTTTTTAAAAGTTGGAAATTTGACATTTCCATAAACTTTCCATGAGACGAACGGAACGGTAGCCACAATCAAGCGGACGGAATGTCAAAAAGAACAAAGGAAAAACGTGCGGAGCGGACGGAACGGATTGGTTGTGCTTCAGCCTTTAGACAACCATTCGTTGAAAGTTATCAGGAATACCAATGCAAGTAGTACAATAGGTCAAGAGAGTGGCCGCAGTACCTTTGGACCAAGTTCCTCATCAAAGGAGAAGGAATGCCTATGCAAGCGATGGCAATTTGCTCCATATATTCCTTCTTCTTCTTCCAATGGTGCTGCAGCCCAAATAGAACTTTGGCTTCTTCTAATCTTTTACTCCAGCTTCAATTTCTGCCCGACTTCCAGCTCGAAATCTGGAGAAGTATCTCTGCATTTGCTACAAACGCATCCGTCCATCTTTTCTTGAAGTGAAGACCTTCTTTGCTGCTCTTTCTTCTAACGTGCACTCGACGTGTCCAAACCAGCAAATTGAGTTTTACCAACGTCACTTACATAGTCTATCTCGTCATAGATTTGATATAACTCGTTGTTAGCTGTCTCTCCTTTTCCCTTTCAGACAATAGGGCTGCTCAAAAATCCTTCCTTTAAAAGGAATTTAGCATGTCCTCTATCCTTTGTGTGAGGGTCCATGTTTCACTCTCGTAGCCATGTAACAGGGCATATTAATGTCTGATATAGTGTAAACTTCGTCTTTCGATATATTGCTCAAGATCTCAGAAATTTACGATGTGCGTTTTTGTTTCGGGGTAGAACTCTCCTGCTGATTTCTTCGAGCATGTCTAACTACACTTGTTGCTGGTTTCTTTTCATTGAGTACATGATCGATTTGCTTTTTAGCCCTTCCATCTGGTGACGTCCAAGTCATTTTATGGTTGTTTTAAGTGGGAAGAACCTTGAGCTTCCTACTGTTCCTTTGCTATTAGCGAGGTCGATAAGCCTGCCACCATTATCGTGGGTAGTTGCGTGAAGGCTATGGCTGCCTATTATCGCCCATATAACTGAAAGTTCTTCCCGATCTTAGCGTTGAAGTCACCCATCATCATTTTTATATCATTCGAGGGTCGACATTGATTATGGAGATGTTGTCTCTTACTGATTGGGTGGAAGTTTACAATTCGGGGCTTTAGAGATTTATCGACTACAAAAGCTATTTCGAATTGACGTGCCTCCATGAATCCAAAATCAAAATGTTAAAAAGTACTCACCAATACTCAAAGAATCGATTGCTTTTGAACAAGTAGAAAGTACTCATTAAGTACTTTTAATTAGTTTCTACTCATGAGTATTTACTCGAGTACTTTCCACCAATTCCGTATCCTTAGCCACACAGTGAATTTTTCGAACTGAGCAGCATTGGGGCAATGGGTTGTCGCTGAAAGAATAACGTAATACTGACTTTGTCGCCGTTTTTGGAGGAATCAGAAGACGGAAGACGATTATTACCTATCGGCGTATCACGGTGGCAGGCCATTTAAAAGGAGATAACTGAACAGAGTTTGCGCTGGAGGAATAACGTTATTTCCATTTTGTTACTAGCGGTAGGGAGGTAAATGAAGCTGATTCCGCTGAATCGGGTTAATCTTGTTGGCCAAAAAGCGTACTCGTGCTCGTGTGTTTGCTGAACTATATATTTTTCCCATAAGAGATTTAATATTTTCTATTATATCGGCTGCAATCGAACAACCAATCTTTTAAGGATGTGCTTGCATCGCAAGTTATGTCAAATATGCTGAATGATTTCATAGTCGACACCACTACATCAGTTTTCGGCGATACGAAGCATAAAAATTTAGATACGGGCGTCGATGAAGCCAGACAGATTCTCTAATTTAGCGTTAATTAACATTGAAAATTTATTTGTGCAGAATATAAGCGCAGATCAAGTCTTGCAGGTATTTTTTAAAAAAAGTATAAGAGTAAATTTCGATTATTCAGATTGAATTCTAACTAACTTAGTTTTGTTGTTTATTATCTGTCTGTGGTCAGTCGGTAACGATGCTTTAAAAACTGGCCCACCCCAGCAAAAATTCATTACTACGCCCATGCATCCGTGTACCATACTAGCCCGCCCGGCAAAACTTTAGGAAAAGTCCAGGTAAGCCTTTCCTGTATATGTACAGAAGGTTGCTTAAATTTTGAGATTTTATAGGGCATGCCGTCCGATAGCATTTCCGCATCCGGAATCTCTTCTATGATGTTGATTATTATAGAATGTCCTCGCCCAAGACCAGCGCCCAAGTAACCATTCGCTTTCAGCCGCAGCGCCGCGTTTATGGCGGACTTCTCTACCTCAAGGTGGAGGGGTACCAAATTGAGAAGAGTCTCCAGCGCTGCCGTTGGGGAAGTGCGGATGGCCCCAGTGATGGAGAGGCAAGCCATTCTTTGAATTTTGCTTAAAATGGTTATGGAACCCTTAAGCTTCGTTCTGTGCCACCAAACTAAAGCTCCATAAGTTACCATGGGTCTTATGATGGTGGTGTATATCCAGTACATGGTTTTCGGTTGCAAACCCCAGGTGGAACCACAAGCTCTGCGGCAAGCCCACAGGGATCTGCGCGTTCTACACATCAGAGTGTCCATATGCTGTTTCCAGTTGAGCTTGGCATCTAGCGTCACTCCTAAATATTTGGCTTGTTGTGAAAAGCCTATAGTTCTGCCCGCGAATGTAGGTTCCCAAATTCCCGGTAGTGATCGTTTCCTGGTGAAAGGAACTAGAATCGTTTTGTCGGGATTCACTTTTAGACCTACGCTCTCGCACCAGTTAGAGACCAGATCAAGTGCCTGCTGCAGGCGCCTTGACATGGCGCCTTCAGATTCACCTGTAATTACTGTGACGACATCGTCAGCGTAACCTTGGGCGAAAATGTTTCGACCGTTGAGCAGCTCGAGGAGTTCATCTACAACAAGGCACCAGAGAAGTGGAGATAAAACTCCTCCCTACGGGCAGCCTCTTGCTATAGTGCCCTCCAGAGACCCCTCAACATGAGAAACAATTAGTTTGCGAGTTCTCAGCATAGAGTCAATCCAGTTGCAGAAAGTGCTACTTAGACTGTGTCTACTTAGAGCCCTAGCTATAGTGTCAAAGGATGTGTTGTCAAAGGCTCCCTCGATATCGAGGAAGGCCGTCAGCGCAACTCCTTTGTTTAGAGCTGCATGTTCAAGCCAAGCCAAGCCAAGAAGATACACATTAGTACACACACAACTTCTCTACCCGGACTACGAACTTGCATTCGGACGCGATTCTTGCAACAATCACTACTCTGAAGAGGACACAAAATAAGATGATGAAATAATGAACACAAGTGAAGATCCGACACAAGGAAGCTCTTCAACAACGGGAATGTTGAACACAATTGGGAGAGTTGCAGAATCTCGCTTCTATGAGGTACAACTCTATGTTAAGAATTCTTAGACTAATGCTCACTCATTTTGAGAAGTCTCTGGAGGGCACCATAGCAAAAGGTTGTCCATAAAGGGCTTATATGTCCTCTCCTGTGGTGACTTGTCGAGTATGAACTCCTAGACTGCTCAAAACCTCTTCACCGGTGAAACAGGCAGCACGAAGTTAAAGTGGCTTAGTCTCCAGCTAGTGCGTGCGTTAGTGTAGAATTAATGTCAATCCCGACCAAACGATTCTGCTACCATCTTGCTTTTGCTAAGCACCTGCATCTCGGATAAATAAGTCAGTACCAAAGTCTACAAATTTCTCGTCGATGTAAGTACACCTTGTCATGGTGGTGAGGCTTGCGTGACCCCGTGAGTGCGCCCTGACTCAGATAGATACACGTAATCCCAAGGTATAAACACTAATGATGGACTCCGGAAAAGGCGACCTTTGGTTTAAATTAGCCTTTCTATGATAATGCGGAGCTCTGCCATGGTCGACCGTCCTTTCTGTCGCAACTCGTGGAATCAACATTGATACCGGAGCACCTCTCACCTCTCTGCAACCACTTCTGGGGCTTTCACAGCCCCCAACAAGTCGACCTACAACGCCGATTGGACATTTATGAACCCATGTAGCAGGATGCCAATTATGGCCCAAATGAAGAGGATTTTTGGGATCCCTCTTTAATGAAGGCAGTGTGAGCCCGCAAACCACCATGGAACACTGGAAGAATATCTCCTTAGCGGCCCACCTACGGAAGCGCAAAAACCTTCTGCGCCATCGAAAGGGCGAACCGAAAAAGCGACCGCTTGAGGAGAACGTAGCGCAGCCCGAAAACGATTCTGGAAGCTAGCTGCTCCCGTGACGATGCCGCTAGGCTTTGTTTGGCTCCCAATGAAGAAAGGGAAACAGTTCCTCCTAATAAGAAGAAGTTTAGGTCCTCGGATTCTCTCCAGGCCACAATAACCGGCGAAAAGGTCGAAGGCTCCAGCCATACGGGTTGAAAAGCTTTCACTAAAGAAGCCCGAAGCACCCAAATGAAGCCTAAAGGCTCCAAAGCCGAACTTCTGCCAAATGGCAGAGAGTGTCAGAATGGTTGTACTCGCGACTGATTGATTATAAGGAGACTCTCCTGACCATGAAACAACAAATAGCCGTGCAAGGAAGTCTTACGAAGGCGATTGCCGAGTTGAGACAGGGCTTAGAACAGCCAAGGTTCCTGGGGTTGCCGCGCGCCCGAGGTGGCTAGCCATCACCTGCGCCGACTTGACACGGGCATGTAGCTGAGAGATGTGATGGTCCGCCTTAAGCCCTGGGAAGGAGCTAGTCTCGTCGCTGTAGACGTGTGGTCGGTCGTGGTTGGATATTTTCCGGCTTCAACTGAAGCCCCCACTGACATTATGTTGAAGTGGATAGGGGTCCAAAACTGGGTTTTAAGAGTGCAGGAGTGGCAAGTGCTCCACAAAGCGCACCGTCCACCATCCACAGAGATGACGTTCTATTGACGGGTGGCTAAATTGGCTATAGGTTTGGTTGGGCACAGCCTAGGATCAAAGGCAGCAGAAAAGAAGATGTCAATTGGAGTAACCAGTACTGCTTCTACGGTTTGACTTAAGCAGGTCAACATTGAGATCTCCAGCAATATGAATATCACTATACTGCCTACTATACGCCTAAAGAGAACGTTAAAGAGCTCCTCAGCATTGTCTTCGTTGAACAAGTTGGGCGGGCAGTACACAGAATAAAGCAAAGAAACGTCACTTGCCGTTTTGACCTCGATAACAATAAACTCGTGGATCTGTAGATGATCTTCGACCGCAATGACTTGGAAACCTAGACAGCCACACCACCTCCAATCCTGTCAGGTCTGTCATTACGATGAATATAAAGTTTATTTGTACACATAGGAGCAAGGAATACCACTATTTAGCCACGTCTCCCTGACCAGAAATGCATGCACTACAGGCCAGCAACCATTTCTCTCAAGCCATCAATCTTGTTCCTCAGGCTTCTTGCATTAAAATAACATATGTTTAACACATCCAATTTTTCTTGAGAGCAAGTGATATTTAGCAGTCTATCCACATCATACACAGAACCAAACGTACTACCCATCTTTAAAACGGTCAGTAAAATAACAGCAGCCAATATCAGCAGGATAACTACAAACACACCTCCAGGGTATCGACAAAACGGCCAGTCTAGGCCGCATAAATCTCTCACGAACATTTCCGGAGAATCACTGTTTTTTAAAATGTGTAAGAGTCCACCCTTCGTAAAAACAGCTTGCAGCGACCCCATTCTACGCAATTTTAAGCCCTCCCGCAGCAGATAATGGTTACCCTGCGTGAGACTCTCGTTCACAAAAACTGGAGTGTCTGCAGTGTAGCCATCCAGCTCGCATAGCGGAATTTCAGTCAGAGTATGCACGAAAGCCTTAGCTTCACGTTGACCAGAAAATTTCATTATAATCGGGCTGGAAGTGCCACATGCCACTTCCCAATCGGAAGGCATCGACGAAGGCAAAGAGCTGATGGCTAACTTTATTAGCTATATTTTTGACCATCTTCAGAAGATTCTCCTGAGGTTTAGCGGGTACTCCTCGGATGATGACATCGCTAAGCCTCTCAACACGATTGACGTCATCCAGATGCAATTTCGTATTAGCCAACAGCTTGCGATGGTTCTCCATGCAATCAATTATTTCAGAAGACTTGTTTCCGACAGCAGTAACAGTAACTCCTCGAAAGCAGAGCTGATTTTACTCATCTCTGCTTAGTGTTGTGCTGAGGCGGAATGCAGCCCTTCAGTAAATCGCTGTTCCAATACATCAAGGCGTGATTGGAGAGCACTAAATCCTTCCAAGTGTAAAATTCGAAGATCCGTTCGTTCAAATTTGCTGGCCAGTTCGTCCAGCTTAACAGTAAAACAGGATTCCCAGGTAGCCAGGAGTTCCGCTAGAGAACTGTGTTCTGAGTGTTCACTCACGGATGGAGACCGAGCACTCTGGTTAAAATGGATGACGGATTTGTCACCAACAACTTTTTTAGTTTTAACGCGCGTTATTGCTTTTTTCGGCCATTTTTCAAATAGCAAATGAAAATAGAAACCGGCGAGAAACAAAACAGTGAAAAGTTAATTAATTTTACACGGCGTGATTTCGGATAAAATACGAAGCACTAAACAAACGTGTTATTTCCCACAGTACATCACTCTCTGATGACGTGTAAATCTAAAACAAGATATGAAAACAAACATGGATTTTAAATGAAAAATGTGTATATATAATTACAAATTAAATTCTCTACTTTTTAATACATACATATATTGCATATAACCCCTAATATAATGCTGGGCATTATTAATATATTAAAGCTTCCAACTAAATAAATACATATTTTAATTCTTAATCTATACAAAAAATAATTTTCCTAATTACAACGTTTGAGCACAATTTGGAAGTTTTCTGTTACCAAGTAATCATCCTTAAACATGATGACCAAATTCACCTCAAATTCTGAATTGAAAAAAAAATATAGTAAGAAATACTGTTAGCTTTATAAAACTAAAAGTCCACTTACCTATTTTAAAATTTTTAGTAATAAGAGTTGGACAGGTAAACAGACGTGGGAATATCATAAAGATTGGAATTTGTAATTTTGGGCAAACATTTCCGTCAGCAATTTGAATATTTTGGATTTCAGTTGCGTCCCTAGAATAACCTTCAGCACATCCGCATGTTTCTACACGGACTAATTGAAGTTCTATTGATTTTATCGAGACTTCTGTATGCTGAACTGTGAGCTAAAAGAAATTAGTTTATAATGGGACTTATATTCTATTATATATTAAGAAAATAACGCTTACATTTCCAGTAAAAGGCTTTGTTACACAACATTCGGTTTGATCTAGTTTACCAGTTATTAAAAATCTTGGAATTGAAATTCTTTCTTTAGCAGTTTTCTGCAAAGTCTCGGGGCTAATACTGAAATTGACTTCAGTCGAAGTTTTCGCCTGCTGGACAGGCTTATATTGTACACAAAATTGCTGCACTTTTTGCAAGCTTTTCGCTAAGAAATTTCGCTTTAAATCACATTTTATCTGATAGTTAATATTGACAAAAACACCATGATAAGTCTCATACAATATTTTTGGTTCTTTTTGGCAAGATAGTGGAAATTCAAAATGAAACTCAGATAAGCCCGCTGATAATTTACCAGGGGCACTCAAATCAAATACCGAATTCAATAGCTGTATTGGCTTAACCGAATTATAAAATGCCTCGAAAATACCAACGTTTTTGTTACTTAATTGAAGATTAACAACACCTTCTATGACAAGCGTTATGCCCTCATGTTTTGTTTCTGTGCTGGAATTTATTTGTACGACACCGGTTAAAAGTTCCTGAAATGTAAATTATTTATGATTAGGTAAAGAATTCTGACCAATATGGTTTAATTTACTTACTCCTTCATGGTATATTTTATTGGCATTTTTTAATATTATCTCAATTGATATCCACCCCATAATTGTCAGCTGTCGGTGTGTCAAGTGGTTGTCGTCAAGGCAATTCCGTTAAGAGGGGGCGAAAATTGTGGAATGTGGGATTTAATTTTAAATATTGCAATAACATTGAAAATGGCAGCGTTCAATTACTTTCGTAATGATGAAATATCCTATTCTTCCGGAAAGTATGAGGTTTGTCTTTAATTACCGTCCGTTCCAATTCTAGTCTAATAGATGGCACTATGTTAGTTTAGTGCATAAATCACTTCAAAGTGTTAATTGAAATAACCCGGGGGCTACACGATCAATTTGTCTGCAATTGCAATTTGAAATATTGCATGTCAAAGTTTTATCAGCAGGAATTTTATTGCATTGCAATTTCATTCTTATACCATGTTTCCATCGCACTTGAAATCCGCAGGTTTTGATAAAACGATTTGGCGAAATCCAAATGTGTTTCCATCGCACCAGGCAGTTTTCGCTTGTCATAACAAACTTGCACATCAAATTTTAAAAACCTAATTATATCAACAAAACTGAGGAATTTGGAAAGAATAGGCTGTAAAATAAGGAAAAAATATAAACATTCATTTAAGCTCCATTTTAAACGTTAAAGACAGAAAATTTAAAAATGACAAATTCGTACTGTCAAAATTTTTTACAGCTGTGAAATTTCCCCAAAATTTCCCACTTGCTGAATAGGCTGAATAGTCATTACCAAGATTTCGATCGAGATTTCATTGAAATCTCCTCCGAAAGGCGATTTCATTTTATATGCTAAAACATGAGATTTCAAACGAGATTTCGTCCGAAATCCTCATTTTTGCCGAAATCGGAAGATTTCGAGTGCGATGGAAACATGGTATTACAAGAAATGCGTAGGAGATAGTTGTTGTGTTTGGACCTAATTTTCAATGATTCACTCATTTTGTAATAATAAAAAATAGTTAACAGTCTCAACTTTTGCCTTTTAAAAAATTTTATGTTAATTCACATAAAATAAAATAATCCAGCGTCAAGTAATCTCCACTGCTTAGGTTTTTCCACTTTCCGCCATTTTGTTTTAAAGAAATTCAGAATTTCTTGCATATGCAAGCATTGCATTTACAATATTGCATTGCATATTGCAGCAGGGGCTACACGATCAATTTTAGTACTGCAGTGCAATATTGCAATTGAAAAATTGATCGTGTAGCCCCCCGGGTTACAGTTCATTCAACTTCTAACAGACATCACAAAATATGACACTAATCGTAACGGTTTAGCCACTAGTTTTTTTGGTATAGGTTTACATATCACCTTGTATTTTTGTAACTCTATGTGATATTTTCTCGAATATGGGACTCAACTAGGCTAGCAAAGTATGAGGACGCACTCAGAGACGCGGCAAAAAAAAAAAACAAAAGAAAAAGTCTTCAAAAAAGTTATTTCGGTGGGGAAGATCACCGGCAGAACGCAGCGGACGCACATTGGACTGACGAACGCTCACGTAAGTTTCCTTTGCTCCCATCGCACTGAGCCGAAATTACGTGATTTCGGCTATTTTGGTGATTTCGCCCAAAATCACGTTCAAAATCATGTGATTTCCCATATATTCTTGTGATTTCGAAATCATCTCAAACCTCGTAATTTTGGCGAAATTACGAACGAAATCATGTCGAAGCCAATACTCAAACCTAAAAATCGAATTCAGCTCAACCTATGTGACTAGGTTGCGAAAAGTCATGCTCAGCTAAGCTACGCAACCTAGTCACATAACAGCTTAGCGTTGCGTCATTTGACAAATAAAGTTCCGCTAATTGGCAGAGTTTGTTTTATATAAAAAGTGGAAAAATGCAAGAATTAATGAAATTGTATGGTTTGGTATTACAATTAAATATAATTTACCAATTATATCAACGATTAAAGAATAAAAAACACTTTGTCAATTCTCAACTGTCACTTTTTAAATTACCAACGTTTGCTTCGCATAAAAAGTTGAACTTTGGTCAACTCATGCGTTGCGTTGCATTGCGCGCAATGTAGCAAGCCCCATTTAAATTACATAGTTTTAATTTTGACAGACGCTACGAAACGCAACGCAACGGTGCTATGTAACTGGGCCTTAAGGTTTTTGAACGCGCTCCAGCTGTATAAAAGAAAGCCCACATTTCTCACAAACTTCAAATTTGTCAACAAATTCATAACCTAGAAAACATTTTAACATTATATAAAAATTTTACAATATAATTTTTATAAAATGCCTAGAAATTTGAACGCGGAGAAAGAAAATCCATGTCTTAGGGTAAAAACGATAACTTAAGCGCGTTCATTACTGACTTAAATTCTTTATAGGAACAAGAATTGTCTTATAAATGCCTACACAAAAATAATTTTGACAGAGAGAAATGCGAAGTTTATTTTGCCAATTACAATAATTGCAAAGAATTTTGGGTAAATTAAGAACAATTGTTAACAATCTATAAACTAATTTTGAAACTCCACTAGAACAGGGTTAGATCACAACGCAGAGCTCAAGGGGTAACACCACATTTACCAAATATTGAAGACAGAGAACAGATCAAGGAAGAGTATATGAAAACAAAGCCAAAATCTTGATAAATTAAGATATTTATATTCTCGAGATATTTTTATTTATAATATATACTTCCACCTATGAATGAATTTCGCTAGCGGCACATATACGCAATTTCGGCATGCAATCCTCTAGCAAAGCGCAGGTTAATTCAAGTTCTCGTGATGATTTTGGATCATCTAAAATAAGCAGCTTTAAGCTATCCATTCGATAAATACAACTAAGGCCGTTATACGTGATATTTGTCCCTGATAAGTCCAGTACCTCCAGAACAGGATTTTGAGCTCCTGACAGGCGGTCCAAACACCAATCATCAAACGTCTTAACATTATAAAACGAAATAAATTTAAGACTCTGCAAGCTCCTAATATTCTCTAATCCTTCGTAATAAAGTGTCATATTATCGCATCGTACAGCTTCTAATTTATATGCACTATTATACTTATCCGGCAATTCGTACTCGAAATTCTCGTCAGCCCTTATCCATTTGGGATTATTCAGGAAACGCACTGCTCCGCCACGATGAACAACAAAATGCGCTGTCGCTAAATCACTACCAAGAATCCCATGCCTTTCAGGAATATACTGCTGCATATGACGCTCGATTCGCTCCTTCCGCTTTGTCCACCACTTTTTGACTGCTTGAGGATTCAAATTGATGGGTTGTTGCATGATTGTAATGAAATCTGAATTTTGGTCAAAATCTGCGAAAGATTTCAGCTTGCTTTGCCATGCTCCTGGCTTTTCACTTGGCGGCGTTCGCCACTGAAGCTTCTTTTTCGATTGCTCAATTTCTTTCTTTATTTTTTCTAAAGCCTCATCTTTATTAGCAGAGGGAAATGAAGAAGCAGTTTGAATCGAACGAAAGTAAGTGTAAGATGGTTTGAATCGACGCAACATCATTTCCAGGGTTTCAAATTATATCTATGGTTTATATTTATGTACTTGGTCACCTTTTAACAAATTAGCATTTTTCTACATTATGCACAGCAACTACGTTTAACCTAAAATTAAGTATAAAGGCACGTTATAGGTGCATCAAAGGTAACTTGTAACTCTATACATACATAAAAACCAAAACTAGTATCCCACCGGCTTTGCTTGTAGCTAAAAAAAGCTAATATTATTTTTAATAAAAATCCTAGTTTTTTATTATTATAAAATCTAGTAGTGTCTCTTCTTCTTCTTGTTCAACAAAGCTTACAGATTTAAGCTGACTTTAGTAAAAGAAAGAGTTTATTTATGTTACTTTTGCCCACATCATAAAAAACCGTTTTTTTAGTCCTGACAGCCCATTGTCTATTGATAGTTGGTGGTCCAATTTGAAATTAAGGTTAGCCCAGCTTTGTCCTCTCATTCTAGTATACAATCGATAAATGCATTTGACACTAATTCTATAAATTTTTTGGAAAAAATAACAGTGTACAGTGAAGGGGCACTCCCACGTTAAATTCCTATGAACTGTAATCGTCAGCACATGTCAGCGATGTAAACACTATTCCTGCCTCGCTCCCACGTTAAATCCCAATGAACTGTAATCGTCAGCACATGTCAGCGATAGAAACATAATTAGAGAAAAATAGACAGGTATAGTTTTCGTTCTTCTGTCCAACTCTTGAGCTATTTTGAAAACTTCGTTAAACAGGGGAAATAACCGTCACAGTTTTGAGATAAATACATTTATTTAATGGAAAAACTGCTGGTAAATAAAAATGAGTGATGGAAATATATTTCTATTAATTATTACAGACATTTTATCACTTATTTCCTCTTAAATTCGAAGAAATTTTTTTTTGTTTACGTAAAAAAGGTTTTCTATATCTGGAGAAAAATGGTGCCATTCAGCATTGTCAATCAGCAGTCCATTCCTATATGTCAGTGCATTTTCCATATAAAATCGAAGCTGTCGTCACCAGGCGCACACTTTTTACGGTATTCGAAGCTGTCGTCACCAGGCGCCCACTTTTTACGGTATTCGAAGCTGTCGTCTCTTTTACATTACCTTCTGTTTCTGTATACTGTGTACTGTGCCTGTACCAGTCTGTCATGTCGTTCAAATTTTGGTCCAATGTCTAGTAGTAAGTCCTAAGATAGGAGAGAATAGGTTAGGTTGCAGTTTGGACTGACTAGATATTGAACAAACTGAGCCAGTGACTTAACCACCGAACGGAAAAGTGAAGTGTTATGCCTACTTAAATAAAACAGTTCCCATCAGCGACTGATAAGAAACCAGCAGCTGGAAGTGCTGGCTAGGGTTAAGGAAGCTTACTTACTCGGTTCTTCTCCTTGTATTTTTTGTGTGAGGGTGACCACGTATATTTCATTAGCACGCACTGTTTTAAGATTTACAATTTTTTATTGCACGATCCAATTACGGGATTTGTTTTTATTTTGCCTATTTTTTGGGCTTTATTTTGTAGATTTGTCGGTAAGTTGTCATTGCGAACTTAAAGGACACCAGACTACTCGCTCACATTCAATTTTGCCCCATTGGTATTATGGATTTTGTTTTTATTTTGCCTATAATTTTGAGTTAACTTAATATTTGTTATAGGATGGTCATTGCGAACTTAAAGGACGCGGATACTACGCGCCCGCACCTAAATCTGCCTCAATTCAGACTCCATCAATTTTAGTAGAACACTATTTAGAAGACTTCCCGACTAGATCTCAGTACCCTGCAATATTTACTAATAATACCGCTGCAACTATAATGCTATTTGGTAGACTTGGCATTTCCCTACAATCCAATACACCATCCACACAAGTCCGTTGTTCGATGTCAGCTGCCTCGCGAAGTGTCAAAGCGACGAGGAAAAAACGTTTTAAAACGCATTTAACTCAATCGTATTTACATAAAACATAGTGGAAAATAGGTTTAAAGCATTCGTAAATAAAATAGAATAATAATTATAACAAAAGTATATCTTGATTACTTAATAAAATACAAATATAACTTCGCATTCCAAACATGAGTCACTTGGATAACTCTGGAAGCGAAGATGGCCAACTTCGAAGCCCTGGCGATGACTTACAATTCAGGTGGGTGCATGTTTTGTAATATTTTTTTATTATAAAAAAAAATTAAAATGCTAAAAGAAAAAAAATCAACCCCCTTTTTATATCCATTTAAATAGATTTAAAAAAATTAAATACAATTTTTTTTTAAATAATTTATTGGATTTTCTCATATTTACTTGAATTTTTTCATTGACAATAGGCCAAAAAAAGTGTGTACATGTCCAATGACCGATGCGCGCGATGGCCACACGATTAATGATCGAAAAAATGTAATTAAAATGAAATTGCGCTCTAATTATGATTATTCATAAAAAAGATAATTAAAATTCCTTACTGTTAAAATACATTTATAAAAAAAATACGAAAAAAAAAATTTTTAATTTTTTTGAGCAAAAAAAAAGCATTTCTACGATTTTAACCAGTTTTCCAACTGTGCTCTGTTATTTGGTAAATTATTTATCTTGAAATTTTTTATTTTTATATCAATGAATTTTAGTTGTAAATTTATATTTAAAAAAAAAATTCAGGATCACACACTCTGAAATTCTCAACAATTTTATTTGGGGATGATTTCTGAGTCCATTTTCTACACATTTTTTTCTTAATTTGTCCGATGTTTAACGTCGAAAAATAAAAAACAAAATACGTTTTATCTACAAAATACTAGCTGGAGGAGGAAATTATTAAAATAAAACATCGTGGGATCGGAATAACAAGCTTAATCTAGTTTTTCTACTTTTTAGTAAAGAAGTAAAAATTGGTGAGTTCTTGATTTAAAGCAATTGTTACTAAACTCGTTTCTTTCTATCTGTGAAGAAGCAAGCAGGATTGATGATTCCAATTACAACGGAGCTCATTATTATTAAGGTGAGACAATTTTTTTCTATTATAATTTATTAAGGGCGTACGTAGTATATTTTCAAATAATTAGTCTCTATTGTTGTCACGCCTTTCTGTTAAACCTACTGTTAAATGTGAAACAATCGTAGTTTGTTGTACGTAATTTAAGATTTCATAGTATAAATGGTAGAATTTTGTGAGCACATAATTCTAGATACGACACTAAACCTAACTGAAAAATTAAGGATATATTTATAATAGGGGAGTTTCTATGCACCTTTTTTAATTTGTCAAATATCGTACTAATACTAATTGTTATCAAATAAACTTGAACTACCCTGACCATCCAATTTCTAACCCCTTCTTTAAGGCAGACACCCTCTACTCCAATTCTCTGGATTTGACTCTACCAATACATTCATATCCTAGCTATGCTGTTCGTAATTCTAGCGATATGACCTGCGCATGAGTGTTAATAAACATCAATGAACTTACAGGTTTTCTGTCCATGAATTTTAATATAATAAACTTTTTAAAATACAGCACGTTTTCGGCGTCAATCGAGTTTTCTAGATAATTTTTAAAATGCTCCGTTTGCATTTATTTTAGAGCTAAAAGCTTTTATTATCGTTAACTTTATCGTTAACGCTGGTCTGATTTTATAAACATACATATCTCCTCTAGGTTTATGTTTTTAATACAAACAATATACAATCTGAACAATCAGACGCGTCGTTTAAAGTAGTTTGATGAGCTTCATGTTGTATCTTGAATGCCCACTTTACAAATCAAATCAAGGTTCTCTTTGCATCACGTGTCATGTGCAAAGGTTGCGGCACTCATCTTGGTGAAAACTTGGAAAGTAGCAAAACGAATCAACGTGAACTGATCCATTACTTACTTACGTTCCATTGATCCCTCACGTTCCATTGATCCCTCACGTTCCATTAATCCCTCATGGAACATAGGGCGAAAACAGTTGCCCTCCAGCGGACTCTTGTTTTGCGCGGCAGCTCTCAGCACTGACCAGGATCTACCAGTTGTTGCGGCATCTGCTAGTTGAGTTCTTCTCCACGTTGTTCTAGGTCTTCCGACTCGACAGGATGCTTTCGGGTTTCAGTCAAGGGCCTGTTTGGCTAGATTCTAGTTTTCGCGTCGCAAGATGTGGCCAATTGAAAATCCATTTCCTCACCCTGATTTGGCCGATGAATTGGGTGACTTTCCATGTTTCGCAACCATACAAGTGAACTGCCTTAACCCCTTTTTTTATGTGGTAGTGCTAAGCTCACGAGTCACCCTTTGTACTACTAGTCCGTCATGTCATTTGTCACGTCATGGTGCAATGTCTAGCAGTAAGCTTAGTACGGGGGAGAGGCGGGGGGAGTAGGTTAAGGATTATAAAGGTACGGGGGGTATTGAAGAAGGTGGTGATGAACCTTGCGTTTGAACTCTTGGATGTTGTATGAGCTCGGAAATACTGACTGCGAGAGATTATTCCAGAGTCGAGTTGTTCTATTTACAAACGAATTCATATCTTGTTGAGTGCGTGAAAGGGGGAGTTGCAGATGGAGGGAATGAGACGAGTGGGCTAATCTGGTGTTGCGGGTATAAGATTGCCGTGGAGGCAGAAGAGAGTTTAACTCGGAGGAACAGTCGCTATGGTAGTAACGCTAAAATTTTGTCAGGGCTGCTACATTCCTACGGTGTCGATGGTGGAGCAAGAGGTATCTTCATCAATTAATTTAAGGGCCCTTTTTTGGACCTTATCTAACCATGCTAAGGTGGTTATTGGAGCGCTCCCCCAAGAGTTGTATTCGAGAAGAGGCCGAATGTAGGATTTATAAATAGCAGCACGGGCCGATGGCTGGAGGAGGAACTTGCACCTCTTAAGAAATCCCAAGCACTGGGATGCTTGTTTGGCGATTTGGAATATGTGGTTATTCCATCGCAAGTCTTTGGCTAATGTCACGCCTAAGATGTGTAGGGAGGGATCGGCCGTTAGTTCAACTTTTTCCACTCTCAAGGATGGAGAGCTGTTGATCTTTTTCTTTGAAGTTGAACAGCCGCCATTTGGTGTTAGTTGAGATCTCCGTTGATCTCCATATGCGGAACGGGCAAGCATATGCACTTCGTGCTTTATTTATTTTGGAACTGACATTTTCTTCTACACCGCCATTTTCGGTAATAATACTACCGAGGTAGCAGAATTTATCGACCAGTTCCACGTCACGGTTATTCAGCGCAGTCCGTTCAATGGTGTTTGCATTTATCCGCATTTCTTTAGTCGGATTCAGCCTTAAACCTGCTGGACTACTTTCTGTTGCCAAATTATTGAGCATGTCTTGGTGTATGTAGGACAGCAAACAAATATCATCCGCATAGTCGAGATCCTATAGGCGGTCTAGCAACCCCTATTGTATGCCGCCTGTTCTACTCTCTAGAGCGCTGACAAGGATATCGTTTATTACTATAAAAAATAGTAATGGCGAACATCCTTGTGATAATGAACTCACCTCAAAGCTGTCGGATAATTTTCCATTTTGAAGAACTCTGCATTTGAAATTGTTGTATAGGGCTTTTATTAATTCAATATTTTCTGTGGCAATCCCCGTTGCCGTAGTGCTTGCCATATAAATCTCCTATTAACCGAGTCGAACCCTTTCTCGTAGTCTGCGAAAGCAAGGTAAAGGGGGGATCGTAATTCAGTAGACTGTTCCACTATGATTCTCAAGGTGTTTATATGATCTATACATGAGCGGCCCTACCTGATCCCGGCCTGCTGCCTTCTAAACTTTTGTTCTACTGCCTCTCTTATCCTAGATAGTATTATATAGGACAAGGTTTTACCCACAGTAGATACTAAACAGATGCTTCTCCAGTTGTCACATATTGGTAGGTCCCCCTTTTTGGGTATTTTGACTATGTTACCTTGCGTCTAATCTTCCGCAAAGGTACAGATATTTCCAGGATTGGCTATTATGCGGCTTTCGACAATTCACGCGGCGAAGAAGTAATCTCTACATCTTTGAAGTTGCTCCTCGTCGCTGCACAGCAGCCTTCCATCCGCAATCTATAACGGCATGTTTTTTAGTAGAGTGCTTGCTTTCCCGAGTGCTGTTTAGTGATTTGGTACAGCAGCTTACTGTTGCTTGTGTTTGCCGCCTTTTGTGCGGCGATTTTAAGGTGAATAACTATTCTAGACGTCTACGACGGCCCCGTGATTTATCTGATTTCTCGTTCTACCATCGGGCGATACCCAAGTCTCTTTGTGTATTTCCTTGTGGCGAAAGTAAGTTCCATCGACCATGAGTGGGTGCGAACTACAAAAGTTAACGAAAAGCTCAACTTTTTCAATTGTGTGTTCAAGGCCGGTTTTGTCACGGCCCATCTGTGCGTTTAAGTCACCCATTAATACAATGTTGTCTCCCCTTGGAATAGCGGAATAAACTTCATTCAGTCGGATATACATAGATTGATTGATGTCATCTTCTGCGTCTTCAGTTGGAGCATAGCATTGGACCGTAGTATTTCTTAGTCTGGTACGCAGACGCACGGTAATAATCCTCTCAGAAACTTGTGACCAGGTAATGAGGCTGGAGTTGGATTCTTTGATGGATATTACGCCAACGCCACTCCTACGGCTTTCAGTTTCCAGAATATAAGGACTCACCGTTTCGGCATATACATATGTTCCCCCGGATCGGGCCATCTAGCTAAGTCCCATGATCTTGATTTTATATCGCTTCATCTCGTAGCAATGGTGTTTTTTATGGGAGTTGGTTGCTAACCCTCAGCCCAACCGACTTAAACCCCACCGTTAGCTCCTTCCGAAGAAGGGGCACCGCGCGAAGGTGCGATTAGGACTTGCAAACAGAACTGCTAGATATTTGTCTGCAGTGAAGTTTCTCGGCTTTTGATAGAAGGGAGAAATCGGGTGTCACCACTCCGAGGACTTTCTTATCCGTTCGCCCCAGTAGTTTTCACGACGTTTTAATTTTTCTATGTTTAACAAATGGTTTACACTGAAATTACTACTATCACGGAAGATTAGGCATTTTTATTCTGAAAGAACTAATTTACAAACAAAATGGAGTCAACATTTTATTAAAAAAAAAAAAAACAATAATAATATTGCTCAGTGCTCTGGGTCCATAACCTGTTCGCAGAGTAAGGCGGCTCTCACACTGAGCCAATAAGCAACTGGCAATAGGAAACTTGCAATATTATCGGTAGCGCCTACTTTATATTAAATTAAATTAGAGGCCTCACATTATAGCAAGGGGGATGATACACGGGTCAACATGTTGATCAGCACGAGCTTTTTCTGCGCAGTTCGTAGGCCAAGGGAGGGGTAAGGGTAAATTTTGCGGTGTTGACTGAAACTAGAAACGATTTCTATTTTTCCTCCAGTTGCATGAAAAATGTTTATGTATGCGTAACTGTCAAGCGATTCTGGGTGAAAATAATTTGGAATGCACACCCACACATATGAAATCGCAATGTTATTATACAGAGTGTTGAGTGTAGCCTGTTGAGTCGTGTATCACCTCCGCTCAACAAACTGAGTGTGTTGCATAAACACGTTGACTCGTGTATCATCCCACCAACTCGAACGAAAAATGTTGCTGGTTGCGACATTTTTTCTGACGATACTCAGTACATATTGAAAAGCGATAAATATTGCTTATTGCTTGTTCCCTCAATATAAGAGCCGCCTAAAACGCAGTTAACTGTGTTAAATTTGAAGCGAGACTACGTGAATTGTTTTTAAAAAGTCATTGGTGGCTTCAACAGCGCCGCAATCATTCTTAATTTTTTCGTCATCATAAGACACATGTCCTAGGATCAGCACCAACGCTTCAATAAGGATCACGAATAACCTTCGTTTATCTGAATGGGAATTTTTTTCTCTAGAACTTGTTTGACAGCGTAAAACTGGTCGCCTTCGTCTACTGATGCCAGCTGATACTCTGATATTTGCTGCTCAATGTTCGAACTTCTGACCTAGATATTAGTGAAGATATTTTTTTTAACTATGAGTAAAGATATGTCTATGATTATTACAATTTAGTTTATTGCCTTTTTTGCATCTATATATTATTATCCCTTTACACCAAACATTAGATTATTGTTTCTTCCATCCAAATCTGTAAAACTAGTTTATACACTGTTCTTACAAATTTTACTTTTCTTTCACTTTCTGTTTCCTTATTCTGCAGTTTACTGCTTGTATTTGCCACTTCTTTAACTGTGGGAGGGAGGATTGTGTCACTGCTAAACCTGAGAGACACTGGTCCAGGCCGCCAACCATTCTGTGGCGTCCACCTCCAAGTGCCTGATAGAGGACTGGGTTAAGCGACTGAACCTAACCTATTGAAAATCAGCTCCAGGTCTTAGAAAAGCTAAAGAACTAATAAGACCCTTTGCTTTAAGGGCCGTTTTCACTTTAAACAAGGCGGACCTTAGCCTGTTGGTATAATATTGAATCTGCGGTACCTCTTTCCTATCGTTCTCGAATGTTTTAAGGACCTTATCCATAGCCAACCATAAGCCATACCAGTAGCGGGAGGATTCTACCCAGGGAATGACGACAGCTTGACTGTTCTTTAACGTCGGAATAAATCCAAAGGCGGAAGAAAACTTACCAAATTTTTGAATGATATCGATTCGCAATTAATTCTAATGGATCGTTTTTGATTTATCTCAAAAATTTCAATGGTTAGAATACTCTCATTAGTAGAATAAGGGGAAAATTAAACAAAAGTTTTGATGGTGTTAAAGTCAACTATTGCTTGGCTCGGTACTAGATTGTATAGGTACGGACTATTGTGTCAGTCAAATTCAAATTCAGTCAGTTGTGTCAGTCAAATGCAAAGAAGAATACTGCGAAACAAAACATACTATAATTGTATGCTGAAATGTTTTATATCAAAAGTAAATTTAAACAAAATTTATGTTATATAAAACATTAACCAAACCAGCACGTATAGATCGGGAAATGTCGTATAAGATGTCTGTTGCTTCGGCATCCGTGTTGGCGAAGACGGCACGGCGCTATCGTGGGCGAACATCAAGTCGGTTACGAAGTTGTCGTATCGAACTTCGTGTCGTCCATCAAATGCTTCACGCATAATCGCGTTGATCACAACGTTGAAGAGAAGGGCGAGGCGACGTCTCCCTGTCGGACACCCGTTTGAATCGGGAACTCCTCGAATAAGTCGCTTCGAATACGAACGCTGCTGCCTGAGCCATCGTACGATGTTTAGAGAAGTTGGATGTTCTTCAGTGGCACGTGTTCGGTTTCTAAGGTTCTCCACAAGCTGTTGCAATCGATACAATCGAAAGCGGACGACGAAACGACGAGAGTTCGTTTGTCGCAATGATTTCTTTCTTCCATTGGCTGAATATTTGATCAATGCACCCTCGATGTGGTCTAAATCTTGCTTGTTCTTTCCGACTCGTTTGCTCTCGATGTTTCTGTAGCCTCGATTATATGATTTTCGTAAACATTAGCCGACGATCAAAAGGAGGCTAATACCGCTATAATTCTTGCTTCATTCTTCGCACTGTCTATATAGGCAATAATTCAGATTTTTGTTTCGATACTAATTGCAAAATATCGAAATAATTTTTAACATTTTTCTTTTATTCTATACTTAACCATCAAAGCATGGTTATTATTGTACTTCTGCGATCATAGGGCGATCGTAAATAATCTTTCGGAAGGCGTACATAAAATTTCCTTAGTTGCACCTACTGTACTCTTGTTGAAAGACCCCTTATTTCTACAGAACGTTTGAGCTAGTCCAGTAGTCTGCCTTAGAGATTACCGCTTAAACTTTTTGTACCTACATCTGCAGTGGCCGGTGACCAAGTCAATTACCGCGCAAGGTTTCTAGTGCCTCCACATAATTCCCATTTTACATAGCTTTCTCGTCTGGACAGATTAAATAACCGTTGTGCTTCCTTATAACAGTGCGTCTAAAGAGACAAGCGAGCAAAGCCGAGATTAGCAAGATTTGGAAAAATTTTATATTGAAGGGTCGCTGCGCTATGCTTTGATAATTTGTTTTGTTTATTCAACTTGAAGCTCACCAGGTTAGGAATGGAATGTGCGGTGAATTTCAGCAGCTTCCGACCGTTGTGGACCCTATTCACCAAATAGTGGGGCCTCAATCACTGGCCTTGTCTGGCCAGTTCCGCCTTCTGTCCTATTAGGGATTCTTCTTTAACGGCTCTACAACCGGGATCCGGTCCTGGCCTCTCGTAACTGTTCTCTCCACCGGTCCCGATTCTGGGCCGATGTCATCCAGTTTGGCATCCCTAAGCTCTGACAGTCCTGGTCTACGCCATCTTTCCAGCCATGGAGGCTATACAAGGAGATATAACTCTTATGGGGAAAATAACCGGAAATTGATGCGTAGCAGAAACTAAACTTCTAGTTCATTTTTGGCCACAGATGTCGCCTAAAGCTGACGTGCCCCACATGAAGTTAGCTGAATTTTACCCATTTCGACGATTTCTTCAAAATTGTCAGCCGAAATGCAAAAAAAAATCATTGGGAATTAATAAAAATTCATTGGAAAATCCATAAAATGGTTAAATACGAAAACGCAGAAGCTGATTTTTCAAGTTAGGCGTAAAGATAAAATATTTTAATAGTTATAGTACATGGAAATGGTACTTTAACATTGCAAAAATGCAGGACAAGGTTTTATTTTTGGGATGTGTAGGGGGGGTCAGTGTGAGCTTAAGTTTGAGTTTTCGGGATTCTAACCCCCCCATTTGGCCGCCATCTTGGAAAACGTGTGCAAATGGTTTTTCCACTATATCTCCGAAACGGTTCATCTTACCGAAAATTTGCAAGGACACTTTTTGTTTAGAATTAAATTATCTACAATTGACTAGAATGAAATTTTGTGGTAAAATGAATAATTAAGAAGATATAAGCCTTAGAACACAAAAATTAGTCACAATATTTTCTTTTAAAGGCTATAACTTTTTTTCCTTCAACTTTAACAAAAAAAAATATAACAAGTTTTTTGTAGAGGGTTTCATTAGGAATAATTTTCATTCATTACTTTTTTAATTTCATTCACTACGAAGGGTTTTACAACAGCGCCCCGAAGGTATGAAAGTGACAGATTTTCGGAATATTTTATTACAATTTTACCTCCTAGAAATTAGCAATAACAGCTAGCAAGTAATAATAATGAATGAATGACTATACGTTATAAGAAATGCCGATGTTTGAGTAATGTAATAAAATTGTTTCGCATTTTTTTCCGGGTTTTTATTGCTGTTATGCCATGTTTTATAAGGTACGATATGGTTTAAAATGAAATTCTTTGTATAGTAACATGCGTTACTCCAATTTTTTAAAATAATTTGTTTTAGGACAAAAATAAAACCTTGTCCTGCATTTTTGCAATGTTAAAGTACCATTTCCATGTACTATTAACGAACTTGGCCATGAACCGGATGAATATAATCCGCCATGTTTTTGGGGTACATGTGACTGTGGCGTCCTCATTAATCAAACGAAAAGTGACAACACGAAGTTATATCTCCTTGTATAGTCTCCCTGTTTCCAGCGAAGGTTGGGTCTCCCTCGCTGTCGCACCCCATAGGTTTTACTGCAGAGAACTTACCGAGCAGGCTCATCTTCACTCATACGAGCTAGATTCCCTGCCCACCGGAACCTACAGAGCTTTATTTTCTTCACAACATCTATGTCGCTATAGCGCTCGTAAATCTCGTCATTGTAGAGTCTCCGGAATCGTCCTTCCTCACATACGGGGCCAACAATCCTCCGAAGTATTTTCCTCTCGAACACGCCCAAGAGGTTTGAGTGCTTTTTGCTAAGCACCCACGTTTCGGATGCATATGTGAGAACCGGTAAGACCATCGTCTTCTATAGTAAAAGTTTAGACGTTATGGTTAGATACTTGGATTTAAAGAGCTTAGACAGACTATAGTGGGCTTTGTTGGCTTTTGGCAGTCGTTCGCGTATTTCTGGTTCCATGCTATTGTCGGCTGCTACTATTGACCCAAGGTAGGTAAATGATTGTACCACGTCAAACTCGTGTTCCGCTACCTTGATTGTGGGACCAATGTTAGGCGTTCTTGTAGACATTAGGGATTAATGCAGAATAAGTCGATAAGACCCTGTATGGCCAGAGAGAGAACATCCGCCTTTTCATTACCTTAGAAATTCTGATTATCCGGTGCCCATTTACTATCAACCCTATGTTTATTTCCATCCAATTTTGTAATTAACCTAATAACTTTTTGTTTTATGTAAAATTTTCGGCATATATGTAAAAGCAATTACAATCAAAATTAACTTATTAAAATATATAATAAAATGTTTCAGCTCCAACTCTTCATCATCTTCACTTCTGCCTCCGCTATCAGAGGTAATTACAAAAACAAACATCACAAATTAAGAAAAAAATGGTACCAAATAACATGACAAGAAATAATATTCCGTGGCCATACTAAAAATTAATCAAAAAATAATTATTCGTGCAAAACATTAATACTAAAAAAACGCGAAAAAAAGAATATTGAACAAAAGTAACGAGCGCCATCCACGCCCCAAAAAAACATTATGACTCAGCACTCTAAGAGGTTTCTACCCAGAGAAACGACTCTCAAGCGATGGCTGAACCGGCAGCGGAGGTGGCTGTGGTGTGGAAGAACGAATGATAGCTATCTTCAGACCCCTTTTCTAAGGCTGGAGTGGTCATCACCAGAATCTCGTCTGGATGTCTCATTTTTCAACTATAATTTTGGCATCTTTTTTTCTTTGTCATTTCAGTGGAAGCGAACAGGGCGATACTGCAGATTCCTTGGATATAAAACCACCTCAAGCAACACAACGTGAAAGCAGAAAAAAATCTGGAAAAGAGAAGAAACATTCTAGGGAGCACAAGCATAAAAATAGGGATGATCGGGGGGAACGTTTTGTTCGAGATTTCCCTAAGAAACATGAAGAGGAACGAAGGCGTCGCCATGCAGCATTTGGAAGAGGAGAGCAACGTGAAAGACACAATCATCGTCGTGAACAACATTATGAGCGTCCATTTGACTATCATAACAGACACAAGCAGCGAGAGCGAGACAAACGAATGGACCGAAATATTCGTGATCGAGAAAGGCGGAAGTATATGGAACAACAATATGAAAGTAAATCAGATGCCGAAAAGGCTTTAGAAGATCTTAGAAGCCGATTGCTAAGTAAACGTCACAAATATGAAAAGGATTCCGGTCGTTATGAGGAATCGGGACACTATGAAAGCGCTAGTACTAGATCATCAGCACACGAATATCGTAAGGAGCACAAAGAACGCAGAGAAAATATAATTGAAGTTATAGATAGTCCAGAGCATTATTCTGATTTTTCTGCATCACGTAAAAAAGAAAAGAAATCTATCGAAGATCCAGAATTAAATGCTCGTCGTGCTAAATTACTAGAAGCTGACAGGGAAATGGCACGGCGGAAAGAAGTAGCCAGAGAAGAACTAGAAGCTAGACGTTTACGAAGAGGTCGAGATGATCAACCTTCTCCTGTTGCGTTAAAGTCAAAATCCAAAAAACGTCATGCAGAAGAACATAGATCACGTAGAAAAAAGTTGAGAATATCACCAAAGGAGGAAGGCGAATATGATGAAAAGATTCACGATATTTCTGATGATACAGGTGATTCAGCTGAAGAAGATGATAAAGTACTAGATTCTGAATCGGAAGATAAAACAGATAGTGATTCAGACAATTCGAAGGCATCTGAAAAAGACAACGAATCGCCTGCAGAAGAAGAGCTTTTACCTGGAAGCCCGCTTTCTGCAGGCGAACTTTCAAAATCAGAACACCGTCGATCAACATCACGATCAAGAACAAGATCACCATCAGTACCCTTAAGAAGTCGTTCACATTCCGAACGTAGTAAATCTGATCATACACATTCTAGTAAAAGTAAATCAAGATCGGTAACTCCATCAGAATCGGAGAGATCGGGTTCAAAATCCAGATCTAGATCAAGATCAGTGTCAAGACCAAAATCTAGATCACGATCAGTGTCAAGATCACCATCAATATCAAGATCCCGGTCACCGTCCCAGTCAAGTTCTGATAAGGAAAAGGATAAGAAAAGTAGACATAATGAAGAAGACGATGATGATGATATGCTGGAATTAAAGGATGGCGATGAATCAGAAATAAAAGGTACCGAAAGTAAGCCATCATCAATAAAAGGCGATGATTCACCGAGAGATGAAAAAGGTGAAAAATTACCAAATTATTTTCCAGGTATTCAGGGTTGTAGATCAGTTGAAGAATTTCAGTGTCTTAATAGAATAGAAGAAGGAACATACGGTGTTGTATATAGAGCTAAAGATAAAAGAACAAATGAAATAGTTGCCCTAAAGCGATTAAAAATGGAAAAGGAGAAGGAGGGATTTCCTATAACATCATTGCGTGAAATTAATACACTATTAAAGGGTCAACATCCGAATATTGTAACAGTACGTGAAATTGTTGTTGGCAGTAATATGGATAAAATTTTTATTGTTATGGACTACGTAGAGCATGATCTTAAGAGCTTAATGGAGACAATGAAGCATAAGGAACAATCATTTTTTCCAGGTGAAGTTAAATGTCTTTTACAGCAATTATTGCGAGCTGTTGCCCATTTGCATGATAATTGGATATTACATCGTGACTTAAAAACATCGAATTTATTATTATCACACAAGGGTATTCTTAAAGTTGGGGATTTTGGTTTAGCTAGAGAATATGGAAGTCCACTTAAAGCTTATACTTCTTTAGTTGTTACATTATGGTATCGTGCACCTGAATTGTTACTATGCGCTAAGGAATACTCCACACCAATTGATATGTGGTCGGTTGGATGTATATTTGCTGAATTTCTTCAAATGGGTCCATTATTTCCTGGAAAATCGGAGATTGATCAACTTAACAGGATATTTAAGGTAAGTTAAATAAAGTTTTTGCAGTGTTTTTATATTGTAATATTTATTTCATAATTAGTAATTTATCTTTATTTTGATTTTCGACATTACATTAAAAAATATAGTTGGAATTATTATTAACAATATTAATTATGATATTTAATGGATTCGACATACACACAACTTTCTTTTGTGCAGCCTTTAATCGAGTGTGTATGGTTGTCTTGAATAAATTGTATAGACCTGGGTATACAGATTTGTTAATTATCCTGGATCGATTTTCTATGATTTGCTTAGTCATTTCAAAAGATTTAGGAAAACTATATTGAAGAACTTTTCTTCTAGATATCACCAAAGAAAAAAGCACATAGGCTAAGTCTGGTAACTGCGCCAACAATCGCACGAGTCTTTTTAAAGCAATTAAATAAATAAACGAGATTGGCGCCCCTGGTCTTTTGTTCATAATAATTTTTGTTCTGTTATCATCATTGCTAGGTTGAACATGCCCTGCCCATAGAATTCGGTTAATTTTTAGAGTTTTTGTGATGTTTGGATCTTTATACTCCAAACAACTTTTTCATTCACTTCACCATATACAGTCATCATGAGCTCCACAGTCTATAGTTGCTTTGGCTTCCTTCAGCGTTCGCCTCCATGATTGTCGATCTCTGGCCCGACTTTTCCAGTTTCTTAATCCCAACTGTCTCAAGTCTTCTATATATCTTTTCTTAGGCCGACATGATCTCCGTTTTCCTGGTGGTACTTTCCCCAGCAGTATCTTTTTCGGGTTCCGTTCCGCAGCCTCGTTGGATATGACCAATCCATCGTAGTTTGTTTATATTGTTCGCTTTGACAATGTTTGGAATATTAATTATTTCATACAATTCTGAGTTGTATCTAATCCTCCAAACGCCATCAACCTGTATTCCTTTGTAGATCGAATAAAGGATTTTCCTTACGAATCTTCCTACCAATGCTTCGTCTGCGTTTTTCAATGTCAACACTTCTGGACCATATAGTAGGATAGGCCTTATTAGTGTTGTGTAAAGGGCCAATTTTGTCTTCTTTGATATATTTCTCGAGGTCAGGTGCTTGCGAAGATCAAAGAAGCATATATTAGCCAGTGCTATTCGTCTTCTGATGTCGGCCGATGTATTACCTTTTGTTATAATCGTGCTTACGTATACAAACTCATCTACTGCTTCTATATTTATTTATTTATTTGCCAAACAAGGCACACTTACATTTAAGTATACAAATTAAATTAATTATAAAATTATCATGCTAGTCAGGTACAGGTATAGCTAGCTATAGTTAGAATAAACAATATTGTCTTTAATTTACAAAGGAGGCTTAAACAGATATAAAGGGAATTAGGGTCTCAACATTAGTTTTAATTTCTTTTTGTAAGACAGTTTGTTACTGAGACGAGTAAAGCATTGTTTATGATCATTGAAGACTATGCAACATCTATTAATGGGCTCGTTCCTTGCGTACTCAGTGCGATGAGAGTATTCCTTAAGCAGTCTCGTATGCCTTGTGCCTCGAACTTCCTCATTGAACATGACCCTGTCTGATAAGAACTTCACCTTGAGTTCAGCGTTTAGAATGTCCTAGTGCCTTTCATTATGTTTAGTCTGCAACTTCTGGCGTTTTTTGTGCACATATACTTTATTCGTTTTTTTTTCAACCCGATTTTTTGCAGCTTGCTCAAGTGCTACAAAGGTGCTCTCGAAAGATCTTCCAAGGATAGTAATATCGTCGGCAAAGGCTAATATTTGCGCTGACATATCAAAGAAAGATCACCCTGATGTGTTAATCGATGCCTCTCTTACTGCTTTTTCTAGAGCCACGTGCGTCACCTTGCGTTAATCTTCTATTTGTTCTGAGTAATCTACTCCGACAATCGAGGCTTCCATGAGAAGGGTGGGCAGTTATGCCATAAATGCCTAGTCCTACTAGTCGGAATGTGTGCAGCCTGTATATTAACTAGACCATAGATCCTTAAAAATGAAATCAGCAAAATTTTAATGCTGTGTAGTTGCCGATATCTATTCCAAATTATTTGTAGTTTAACTGTACTTGTATATGGCCGTATGTTGCAATGCACTAGCAAGATCCTTGTGTACCTCTACGCCTAGCACTTTTGCTCTAAGTCACCACAATAAAGCAGCTACCAGGGACCATACGACTATGCATCGAGAAAGAGTATTTCCAAGTCAGATGAAGCAGGAAAATGAGTTTCCAAAGGTAGCGCTAAGGCCTTTTCTTGGCGAGTCTAAACTAACTCAGGCTCGAGGCTTCTGCTCTCGAGTCGCTTTTTTTATGTGAATGTATAAACTTGGGTGTCACCCTTTATACTACCAGTCCGTATGTTGTTAACATCATGACGTAATGTCTAGTAGTATGCTTATTTGAGGTAGCTAGGTAGATGAAGGGCTGCCTAGCATTTTCGACTCAAACAATTGGGCTGCTAACCATCTCGGTCTTCGAGTTCCGGAGAGAGACTCCCTGCTTGGCTAGGTAGCCGGCTTTCTTGTTCCCTCCCGTCTATGTTCCTATGACCGGTAATCCAGACGAGTGTCACGTTGTGCTTTTTACCAAGCCTATCTAGCTCAATTCTACATCTCTCCACTTACTTCGAGCGCATCATTACTGAACCCAGAGCTTTTATAGAGGCTTGGCTGTCGATGGAAATTCCAATACTACATCCTTGGGTAGGTTCTAAGATCATTATCTAGCAGGCCTTCAGGATCGCCAACACTTCAGCTTGAAAGACACTACCGTAGACCGGGAAGTGCCAGGACAGTGAACTATTCGTGGTCTCTAGATAAATCCCTGCTCCGACGCCCTCTGACGTTTTGGAGCCGTTGGTGAATATTCGTACATCGAACTTTCGCAGGACATCTCCACTTCCTTCTTGAAGGCAGTTCATTCAGGTAGCAAATTCAAAATATTGCTATGTCCGTAGGGTTTTGAGGTCCAGGCCCTGGTGAAGGTCGAGGGGAGTAGTTGCAAGAGAACGTCGAGAGCTTTCGTGGGGCATGTCCTCGTGGCCCCTGTTGCCCCTACTGTTGCTGTTATCTGGACCCTTCCCAACTTTATGATATTGTAGATTCTGCTCAGCGCTGGCCACCATACTCACGACTTATACGCGATAATTGGGCGTATCGCAGCTGTGTACATCCAGAGGACCATCTTTGGAGTGAGACCTTATCTTTTGCCAAAAGTCTTTGCAGGAGTAGAAGGCTATTCAGGCAGGGATAAAGACCCTTTCATTGATGTTCGTCTTTTAGTTAAGTTTAGGATCCAGTATTAGACCCAGAAATTTCACTCTGTAGGATAAGCTGGCAGTAAGCCCCTCCAACCTGGGGAGATTTAAGGTGGGAATTTTCATTTTACTGTAAAAATTATCATCTCAGTTTTCCCGGATTGACTCCCAGACCGCAGCCTGCTGCCCAGTGTTCGACCAGTGTCGATGACCTTTCTAGTGTCTTAAGCACGAAGGTTGTCAGGCTAATCGGCCTACAGTCCTTCGCGGATTCGTAACCTCTTTACGCTATCTCTGGGATAAAGACGACCCTCGCCCGTGTCCAACTAATAGGGACATAGCTGAGCACCACGCAGTTCTTGAACATGACCACCAGCCATGGTTCTACTACCAAAGGTAGTTTCTCTAGAATGACCGGTAGTACGCTATCCGGGCCGAGCGCTTCGAAGGGGGAGAAGCTATTAATCGCCCAGAGGACCTTTTCCTTCGTAATAACAGCGCAAATCTCCTCCAAGGAATGTCTCTGTTCGTTCCCTGATGTCTCGACCTCGTTTTCGTCCTTGCAACCGGGGAAGTGTGGTCATTAAAAGCTTTATAGACTCAGCCTGCGCTGTCCACGCTTCGTTCGCGTTTTTTATAAAGGACGGACTTGGAGTGTTCTTTGGACAAGATCTTGCATAATCTGGCCGAGTCTCTTAGACTCTCCAAGTATTTTTCTTGGTTGAGGCAATGGCTTTCTTATACATTTTCAGGCAGTCTTGGTGGGGCTGCCAAAGGCCTTGTTTGTAACAGAAGACCTTCGTTTTTCTGGTTACCTTCCTCAGTTTCGAGAGATCTTCATTCCACCACGGGGGAAAGTTTTTTTTGCTCCGCATTATTGGGCAGGATACCTTATACGCGCTCTCAGGACCTGACCGAACTTCTTCCGGTCAGTCGTTGTTTGATATCTCAACTCTGTTGAGATGTTGTTAATTCCTATGGAGTTATTGATGTTTAAGGATCGTATTGTACTTTTTCCAAGGTCGGTACATTTTAGGGCTACCTTTCTTTTGCTCAAAAGTCTAAAGATTTTGCAATTTCTAAGCCTTGCAAGAGCATTCAAAAGAATCGAGAATGCCTGATTTCATTTGAGATGCAGCAATAGTAACTAAGTGGATTGTTGAGATCACATCTTTTTGTTAAGATGCTTTTGGTTCATACTCTAGTTTATTTGTATGGTTTTGAACTCACTTTAATTGTATGCCGGTAGGGAGACATTGATATCTTTGCTTGTACAGGGTGCAGTAATATAACAGTAATATATTTGAAAGAAGCAATCTAATGCTGGTGAGAGTCTCAGGCGGGTGTGTGAGGCCTCGTTCAAGAAAGGGCTTTTGTTAGCTTGTCACAATCAATTCAGACGGTTACGTGAACATGCTGGAGGATTTGATGATATAGATTTCGGGGAAATTTTTTTTATGTGAAAGACTAGAGGCTTAGGGAGAGCCCCTTTGTACTGCCGGCAATCTATTTTTTCGTATAGAGTGCAACGTCGAAAAGCAGCTCTAGTCGGAAGATAGTGAAGAGAGAGATAAGTCAAGGAAGAAACTACCCCAATCAAGCCGCGAGATTTTATTCCACCTTTTATCAACCATTACCATCAAGACTCTGACATCGGGGCAACGAGAAACAGCTCGCTGGAGTTTTATGCCTCCTGAAACGAGTTGAATCAACCAACCTATGGCATGCGCTTGGAGAGCGGGAAACGGCTAGGGAAAGCAGTTGTGCTGCGAGACCATTTCCAGGACGCATTATTTCAATGATTTGAAGAGGCCGGCACGTTGACCTGATTCGACCCCTTATGATTTCTTTTTGTGCCCCACAGACTGGACGACCTGAAAAGAAACTTTCAGGAAGAAACGGCCGGTATGCTGAAGAGAGTGATAACAAACATCAGAATTTGGTTTAACCAGTATATCGACAATGGTGGGGCCACTTACCCGATATGATTTTTAAAGTAAAACATGTGTCTCTACTAAAGACCCGCATTTAGACGGCAGGCAGTGACCTTTCAGACCAGGTCGGCAGGCAAGACCCGATGAAGGTCACAGATTACTTAGTCAGACTGAAGGATAAGGACTTCAGGCATCCGTCTAACAGGTCGTGGCATGCAGGTGCTGTTATTATTCCCTACACACACAGGCGAAGATAAAAGTTGAGCATAGCAGGATGTCAATTCAGGTACAATTTTCATGACCTCAACGAAAATTTCAAGGTGGCTGCAGACTCATGCCTTAAACACCGGCGAACAAGCGTGAATGCGAGTGTGGATGGTTTCTGCACCTAGCTTGTTTTCCGTTCCGGGTGGTGAATTTTTGCGGTTTTACGGCTTGAGAGTGAATAGAAGTTCAGATCTTGAGACACGAACTGACGATAAATGCCCAAACACATAAAGATTTTTGTCAGTTTTCTTGGTCTGCAGGCCACATACAGTTGGCGGCCGGTGATTGTGTGGTAATACTTGGGCTCAAGGCGAAAACGGAAGCATTGAGGCCACTGTGTATAAATGGGGGGCTTAAGATATGGCTTCAAAAAATTTGTAAGCGGTTATGCGAACTCCAGAAAGTAGCATAGTAGTCCCTGGATTCTTTAGCCATCACCGGGTGGGCAAACTCGCGACTCGGCGAATGGTGCAGCGTACGAGGCAAGTAACACTGACCCACAAAAAGGTCCTTAGAATATAGTATAGTGAGATTAGATCGAGAAGGATCGTGGTGCTGCCGGGATTCGAACCTGGTCCAGCCAAATCTCACGACATCTCACCAGGGGGGGGGGGGGTTAAATATCGCAAAAATCGCCCCACGTAATTTTTGGACGGCCCCTAATAGATTCGTTCTTGCCCTACTTTTGCGTGAGCGTCTGCTTTTATTATTTTTACATCATACCTGGGACATTTTCTGAGGTCTCAAGGTTTTCGTAGAAGGCCTTTTTCTTCATCAGACTTATCTTCGGTTGGAGCATGTATATTAATGAGGCAGAAATTGTGGAATTTTTTTTAATTCGGATCTTGCACATTCTTTCGCTTATTGCTTCGACTCCTATTGTAGCATGTTTTAAGCTTTTTCTTACGATAAATGCCATACCTAGTGTGTTCTTTTTTTCAAAATTGGCTCAATATCTATAAGAAATTTGAAAAAAAAGTTGATTGAGCCAATCTCGAGTATAAAGCTTTTAAATAAGCAAGGAAGATGTTCATTTAAATAAATTACTATTTATACTAAAACACCGTTTCTCAATTTTCACACAATTATTTCTTTTTGACTAACACTTTGCTTTCTTTCTCTTTCAGGAACTAGGGACACCAAATGAAAAAATTTGGCCTGGATATAAAGATTTGCCTGCTGTACAAAATTTGCTCAGTCAAAACTCACATTTTACAGAATATCCAGTGTCTAATTTACGCCGACGATTCTTCAATAAGGCAAGCGAATTAGGTATATCATTATTACAAGGATTGCTCACATATGATCCAAAGCAAAGACTGACAGCTGAACAAGCATTAAAAAGTCCATATTTCAAGGAATTGCCATTACCAATAGATCCTTCAATGTTCCCAACATGGCCCGCTAAAAGCGAATTAGGAGCACGTAAAGCGCTAGCATCTTCACCAAAGCCACCGTCGGGTGGGTCACAGTTTAAGCAATTGGGACGAGATGAAATGACAACCACAACAACCACAAATAAAACTGGTTTTGTTTTAAATGCTGGTATTGAACAGAGGCAATTAGCCATGGGCCCCGGATTTAATTTGAAATATTAACATTCGGGCTTTGTACATAAGAAAGAGGAGGGCGAAATTAATGTAGTAACGTAAATAGAACAATAATTTTTGTTAGTTATTTTTTTTTTCTTTTTGAAAAAAATGTTTTTTCTTATATTTCTTTTATAAGAGACGTCATACAAATCTATATATACATATATATATAAATATACATTCATATCTATAAAAAATGCATACATAGACTCTGCCACATAACACAAATGAAAAAAAAAAACAAACAAAAATGGAAACCCCTGAATGTGATTGTAATAAAACAAAAATTTTAAGGTGTAAAAAATTTATATTTTTTCTGTAGCAGTCTTCTTTTTCTTGTTAATGTGTAAGAAGATTAAGATTTCTTTCAAAAACTATGTGTAAAAATATAAGGATAATATAAGAAATTTTTTGAGAAATTTTGGGCTTTAAAGATTTAAAAAAAAGAATATGCGGTTACTGAGGTAAGGACTCATTAGTCGGTAGGAGATCGCAAATTGTGCAATTGTTTTTTCCATATCAGATCATTAGTAGAATAAGAGAATAGATTGGCATGTACGTGGAAATATGCAGTTGCCGTAACTTTTTCAGGTTGATGGAAGTACATTCATAAACTTCAACTGTGCGTGCGGGTCGGTTAATATAATATAACAAAGCTGGAAGTATCCAAATTTGAACTTCCCAAGTCCACCACATTGGAAGAATACGAATTATTTTGGGACAGACGAAATATGCAGTAGCTGATGAGCAAAAAATGTAAATTACGTGTGGATACCTCGTGGGAGTTGTTTTCCCACAAGATCACTTTTTATTATAAATAAAGAGACGTTTATCTTATTAATAAACTTTTATTTATTATTTTTTTCTGTATTATATTCTACTGGAAGTGCTTCCACGACCCAGGTTTCACTGCCAGGCATTGAGCCAGGGGCGGGTTCGTGTATGGCGAACGACAATAGTCGAAGGAAAAAAGATTGAAGTCGAAAAATTTTGGCGACGAAAATTTTAGCGTTCGCGTAAGTCGAAAGAAAATTGTTCGTGTCCTAATGTAAAAACTCGATAACCCAAGACCTTTCGAGTGCCTTTCGTCGGCTTCAGTCGAAAATTTTAAATTTTTCCGACTTACGCGAACCCGAGACGAAAAAAATTTTTCGTTTTCGACATACACGAACTGGCCCCAGGTTTCGCTTTCAATAGTTAGTAACGTGGATTTCACGTTGTTGAAAATATTTAACTCAAGATTTCTAGGTAGTTGTGGCGATTTCTACAGTTCCCATAATCTATTCAATGCACCTCAAGCTATTTTAATCCTACTGAATATATCCTTCCTCGCATATCCAGTAGTAATTTTACTACCAAGGAAATTGAACTTCACGTTTTTAATCATAATTATGTTTTACTAGCAAGGTTAGTGTTTGTAGTGTCATAAACGTAGACGCAGTCGTAAAACGACTGTTACAGAGGTTGTCACTATGAACTCCTCTGTTAGCTTCGCGGTCCCCGCCCCCTCACTTCTAATGGATTCTAATAATTATATCCCAGAGTCTGATGCAACATCTAAAGGTCAGTTTATATCCCACACTCAAAGTGGAAGCAGAAATCTGAGTTCTTTTATCACATAGAAGATAGCATGGTTCCGTGTCTGTTTCACCAAAGTGGCAACAGAAAACTGCATTCTCAAAGTAGGGCTCTACTCTACTTAAGGGGGTAGACTACAGTAAAATTTTCAAAAAATTCATTTCTTTTTTTTGCTTTAAATTTGAAATCAGCCACCTCGAAAACCACCGAGTTAGAAATTTCATCACAAAATAATCAAGATTTCACGTTTTGGCCAGAAATTTGGGACTCTTTCCCACAGTGCAATGTTCAAACGCGTTTTTCTCGAAACGATGTGTTTCAAAACGGTGTACATGATATCTCAAGATCTAATCAACGAATTGACTTGAAATTTGACACACTTCTTTTATGGATGAGTGCCTCTGGCGTCACGTAGGATTTTGTCAATATCTTGCTTTGTTCAATAATTATTAACAATCATAACATGAAATTTGTGCAAATACGTTTTTTCGGCACAAATTTCATGTTATAATTGTTAATAATTATTGAACAAAGCAAGATATTGACAAAATCCTACGTGACGCCAGAGGCACTCATCCATAAAAGAAGTGTGTCAAATTTCAAGTCAATTCGTTGATTAGATCTTGAGATATCATGTACACCGTTTTGAAACACATCGTTTCGAGAAAAACGCGTTTGAACATTGCACTGTGGGACAGAGTCCCAAATTTCTGGCCAAAACGTGAAATCTTGATTATTTTGTGATGAAATTTTTAACTCGGTGGTTTTCGAGGTGGCTGATTTCAAATTTAAAGCAAAAAAAAAAGAAATGAATTTTTTGAAAATTTTACTGTAGTCTACCCCCTTAACGAATGCGTAGACCGGAAAAAGCTTATAAATTTTGTTAAATTTTAATATTCTAGCATCTATTAGATGCCATTTTTGCTACGTTTTAGCTTTACCTTGTTTTCAACAGTGAAATATTCGTTAATTTTTGCTCTTTCAAAAACGATATGTAAAAGAAAATGTTTGATACTAATCAAATTGTCTTTTTTACTAAAAATTAATTCAATATAACCATCTAAAAGACTTTTCAGCTCATTAAATTGTTTCCGCTGCGACCGTGTTAAAAATTTTACGTTTAACAGTTGTAAAACGTTTTGAGCTTTTGACGAAACTTTGCGCTTGTATTTTGTACTTTGTGTTTTATTTTTTATGTGGCAGTGCTAAACTCAGGAATCACCCTTTGTACTACCAGTCCGTAATGTCGTTTGTCACGTCATGGTGCAATGTCTAGCAGCAAGCTTAGTACGGGGGGGGGGGGAATAGGTTAAGGGTTATGGGGGTGTGAAGGGGTGTTGAAGAAGGTGGCGATGAACCCCGCGTTTGAACTCTTGGATGTTGTAGGAGCTCGGAAATACTGACTGAGAGAGATTATTCCACAGTTGAGTTGTTCTATTAACAAACGAATTCATATCTTGTTGAGTGCGTGAAAGGGGGAGTTGTAGGTAAAGGGAATGAGACGAGTGGGCTAATCTGGTGTTGCGGTTATAAGATTGCCGTGGAGGCAGGAGAGCGTTTATTTCGGAGGAACAGTCGCTATAATAGTAGCGATAAAATTTTGTTAGTGCTGCTACATTCCTACGGTGGCTCAAGGGGTCGATGGTGGAGCAGGCGGTGTCGTCATCAATTAATTTAAGGGCCTTTTTTTGGACCTTATCTAACCATGCCAAGGTGGTTATCGACGCGCCGCCCCAGACGAGGGAGTTATATTCGAGAAGAGGCCGAATGTAGGATTTATAAATAACAGCGCGGGCCGATGGCTGGAGGAGGAACTTGCACCTCTTAAGAAATTCCAAGCACTGGGATGCTTGTTTGGCGATTTGGAATATGTGGTCATTCCATCGCAAGTCTTTGGCTAATGTCACGCCTAAGATGTGTAGGGATGGGTCGGCCTTTAGTTCCACGCCATCCACTGACAAGGATGGTGAGGTGTTGATCTTCTTCTTGGATATAAGACAGTACTTGGTTTTGGAGGGGTTGAATTCGACACGATTCTTTGTTCCCCACTCTAGAATAAGTTCAATGTCGTTATTAATAGAGTTGAACATTACTTCACGATCATCAAGACAGGATCTGGCATGAGTCTGTCTTGTATCGTAGCTGTAAGAGTAACGCAGGGTACCGTCGTCAGCGAAGCTGAGAAGTGGGTTGGAGGGGATTGAAAGTAGATCATTTATAAAGATAAGAAATAGGGCTGGTGATAAAATTGACCCTTGGGGGACCCCCGCAGAGATAGGGTGGGGTTCAGATTTGATGCCATCCAATACTACCTTAATTGAACGGCCGGAAAGGAAATTTTCAATCCATTTCTGTAAAAGTGAGTCGATTCCAATAGCTTTGAGTTTAGCTAACAAGGCTAAGTGCCATTCACCTGATCCATGCAAACTTCGGCTGAGGTGTTCTGTAAGACAAACTAAAAGATCGCCAGTGGATCTTCTGTGTCGGAAGCCATACTGTCTGTCGTTTATGAGTAGGTTGGATTCTAGATATCCCATAAGTTTTTTGTTGATTATCGTCTCCATTGTTTTGGAGAGAATAGAAGTAATTGCTATTGGGCGGTAGTTAGAGGGGTCGCTGGAGTCACCTTTTTTCGGTATTGGCTGTACATGGGCAAGTTTCCAAGAGTCGGGCCGGTTCGTGTATGGCGAAAACGAAAAATTTGTTTCGTCTCGGATTCGCGTAAGTCGAAAAAATTGAAAATTTTCGACTGAAGCCGACGAAAGGCACTCGAAAGCTCTTGGGTTATCGAGTTTTTGCATTAGGACACGAACAATTTTCTTTCGACCTACGCGAACGCTAAAATTTTTGTCGACAAAATTTTTCGACTTCAAATTTTTTTCGACCGACTATCGTCGTTCGCCATACACGAACCCGCCCCTGGATAGACTCCGGAAGAGTATGATAGGGCAAAAAGTTTGCGCAGAGGTTTAGCCAAAGGTGAGGCGCATTGTTTTAAGACGATAGGGGGTATATTATCGGGTCCAGTGGATTTATTGATATCGAGCTCCTTGAGGCACCTGTACACCTCGCGAGTCCTGAAGAAAACCCTGTCCATTAAATGAGCGCTGTGCTCGAAAACCGGGGGTAGCATATCAATTTGGGGTAAAGAAGAATTGGAAGCAAACAGAGATGCTAATAAATCGGCCTTGGATTTTCTGTCTGTTATCACCTTCTTATCGTGGATGAATGAAGGAGTTGTGGATGAAGTGAAATTCTTCTTAATGGAGCTTACCAAGGACCAGAAGTTCTTGCTACCAGAGGTTGCATTAAAGAGTTTACTTCTCAACTTGTTGTCAAATGAATTTTTGACATTCCTGATGGTGACTTTACAGGAATTTCTTAGTTTTATATACTCTACACGGAGCGATTCACTAGGGGAGCTCTTGTAAGCTCGAAAGGCGGCTTCTTTATTTCTGATTGCATTCATACACTCCTGATTAAACCATCTGTTGGGCCTAACCTTCACAGATTTGGTAGAATGAGGAATGAACAAATGCATTCCTGCCTGTATGATCCTAGAGATACGGATAGCGGCAGAGTTGACGTTTTTGTTTCGGAAACACTGGTTCCAGTCAGTAGATTGGAAAAAATTAATAAGCCCCAGCCAATTGGCCTTCCCATAATGCCATACAGTTCTTTTAACTGGTTTGGGAGGGGTGGGAAATTTGAATGAGAAACTAGCGCTAACTAAGGAGTGGTCCGAATTGCCGAGAGGTTGTAAACTCCTCGTGTTTGGGATGTAAACTCCTCTTACAATATTGCTGGACACTCGGAAACTGGAAATACTGGGTCTTCGTAAGACCGCGAAACAATTTCATTTCGCGCTTTTCCCCTGAAACTACGTCAGAGGCAATTAAAGATTATTTAAGGGAAAAGCAATCAATCCTGAGACAAGCTCCTGTAAAAAGATCAGCAATACTTCCAAACCGGTCGCATCCTTTGTTCTGTCTGCACCGCGCAATACCGCTGAGAAGATCTGGAAATACAGAGGAACCAAGGAAGTATTAGTTTTGCTATACATCACAAACCAACGAATACTCTAGGCCCTTTTCATAATTGCATGGTTGCGCAAATCGATCATTTGCATGGTATTCAAAAAAGCAAATGTGCAACTATAATTTGTCCAAAATTGCAACCTGCTTGACAGGTCTGCGCAAATCTTGCAACTATTTTTGTACGCATGCTTATCTGATTAAAGAAGAAGAAAAGTGTCAAAAGTGAAATTTTGGCAGAAGATTTTCAGTTTTTCGATATTATTAGGGTGTTTTATTTTAATTTTAATTATTATTAAAATTATTATGTATTCTATAGCGAAAATAATAAAGAAGAGGTTTGGATCACCCCAAGGATAAAACTTCTTTTAAACGAGAGATTAACGAGCTAAACAAGACACATAATTTATCCTTCTTTTTCGCTGTGAAGTTTCAAAATTTCAGACCGGATCTAACGAAGCCGAGTTATCTATCTACAAACTGACAATAACATTAATCACATTTTCTCGATCCATTTTTTCGTTTTATTTTTCAGCGGTAAACAAACTCAGAAAATGAAGGAAAAAAACTTTATGCTTGAAGCGTCAAATTTGACATATATTTTTGACAGCTGATTGCTTTCATTCAAAAATGCAAAGTTTCTAGATTGCGCAACTGATTTACCTGACAGTTGCCCTTTTGCAAGAATGCAAGCAAGCAGGCAAGCAACCATGCAATTATGAAAAAGGCCCTACGTTACATCCCAAGTGACTCCTTCACGCCTATACAGCATAAACTGGCTGCTTTCAATTCTCTTGCACACAGACTAGTAAATCTTCCATTAACAACGCCCAACTATATGAGAGAATACAAATACATTCATAATGCAGCCAGAATCAATGGTTATGGAGCCAAAATAATTGATAACATAATCAAAAAACATGCCATCAAAAAGAGTAAGAGAGATTTGTCTACATTGTTCTCTCAAAATTCACAATCGGAAATAAATAGTTTCAATTATTTTTGCACCAGATGTTACCAACAAATTAAAATATATTTTTAGAAGAAACAACATGCTAATGGTGTTTTCCAATCCTTTCAGATTAAAAAATCAATTTATTGCTCTGAAAGACAAAAAAGAACCCTTAGATAAACCAGGGATTTATGAGATCACTTGCAACGACTGTAACCGTAAGTATTATGGACAAACGAAACGAAACGTACGAAAAAGATTTAAAGAACATATGAACTACATAAAAAACAATGAAGCCAACAAATCTTTTGCCAGTCATGTTTTAGGTGAAAAGCATTTTTCCACATCCGAAGCCAACGTTCGTCTATTACAACACATAACGGACAACAGAAAATTAGACGCATACGAAAGTTTTTACATACACAGAAATACGGACTCCTTAAATGCTGACAAAGGAAATATAGATTCCTATTTATTTAATTTGAATTAAATAGCATAGCAGTTGTTTTTGTATACCGTTATTCCATTTATTCTATTCAAACAAAAGAAATATAGATCCTTTTTTCTTTAATAGACTTAGTATACCGTTAGTATACATACTATAATCGTGTTGCTGATGATGACCGATTACATCGGTCGAAATGCATTCAATAATTTACATTGTTTGTTAAATTAATTTTAATAAACAATTTTTTTTACATTTAATATAAAGGTGTTGTTAATATCTTAACCAATTTTAACGTAATATATTCACTAGTTGGACTCCCAATACCTGTTTCTGCGAATTCAGCGCGAGATGGCGATCCAAAGTGGGTGTGGAGCAGGAGTTTCAATGAATCCATGCACCGTATGCTTGTTGCAGCAATTCTTGGCACATTGGGCTTTTAGAGAGAACCTTTCTAAGTCTTGCGGTATCCGAAAAACCTTCTACTGTCTAACAAAAGTCTGCCATTCTCTCTTTGACTTATGCAGTTCGGACTTGAACTTCCCGAGACGCCCTTTATAGTTGTCCCAGTCCGAATCCAAGTTAGACCGTTTGGCCTTATTGATGGCCTTTCTACTTTCAAACCTTAGTTTGAGAGCTCACTGTTCCACCAAGGAGGTTTGGATTTTCCCTTGAATTTCCTAATGGGACAGGCTGCTTCCAATGCATTATTTAGGAGGTTGCTGAGATGCCTCACCTGGTATTTGAAATCTTCAGCGTACCAAAAATGGGTGGCAGCATCCTCGGGAAGTGATCTTTCCACCACTTTTCTATATACGGCCCAATCCGTGTTTCAGACATTCCTGTAACTAGGGGCCTTCTTCAATTCCGGACGTCCTGCTCGAACCGCCAGCTAACGGATCAAAGAAGAAGGGGCCTTATTTAGAGTTGAGCACATATTAACATTAAAAAGAATGACTTTGCTCAGAAAAGGAGTGTTTACTTCAGGTGTCCACCCAATTGAGCAGGTCTGTGAAACCAGAGTAATGCCCAAGACTTCTTATCTTACCCTTGTAATGAACGTAGGTTCAGTTCCCCTGTTGCACATCAAGAGATTATGTTGGAGTAAAAGGTGAAAAAGCAACTCACCTGTTACATTAGAGCCTGAGCCGCCCCAATTTATATCTCCTCCATTGACCATTTCCACAGACACCGCCTATTGTACGTAGAAATTTTCTTTCAAAACTGCGTAGAAGAGTTTCATCAGGTACTTTCGAGTCCATGCCTCCGATCGATTCCAAACTTCAACGGGCTTGATTAGTAAGGTATAAAGCTTACATTTCGTTCTTCTAGACAAGATTCGTGCGGTAAGATGTTGCCAAAGGCCAAAATAGCTTCTGTTAGCTTCCGTTTATTTTTCTTTTGGTCTCCGTTGTATAATATAATGTTTTGTCTTGGGTTTAATATCGTTTTGAAAATAAAAATACAAATAGTTTTGAAAGAAAATAATTTCTTTATTTTTTTCTAATCTTAGATGCATAGCTAAATATCTTTCAGTTTTCATTAGAAGCTAGATTATTAACATAACGAAGTTCTACAGGCACGCATCACTTAAGCCAATATTTTTAAATTAAAGTAATGGTATTTTAATATTCAACAAATCAACTGCCTTAGACGGTTCTTAGAATTCAATTCAACAGAAACAACTTAAAACGTATTTTTAAGATAAACAAGAAAACTGTCCAAGTAATACTCATTAATTAAATTTAAAAAATGTTTACTTAAGTTTATTATTTAATAACTGTAGACTTCATTGGGGTTGCTTTTTGTTGGTTTAGAATTCATCATTTTCAAATGGATGGAGTGGGTGTCCTTTAGCTCTGCAAAGTTTAAGAAAAAATTGAATTAGTAAATAATCAAGATAATTTTATAAGGTAACAACTGTCTTTGAACAAGCGGGCTAAATCAATTAGGATAAACTTGCAACGCTTAAAAAATGTTATCTTTAGTAAAGCAGGGGTGGGAAATTTTAATTTGTAGTCGGATAAATTTATTAATTACATCTTGTTTTTTTATTATGTGGCAGTGCTAAGATCAGGAATCACCCTTTGTACTACCAGTCCGTCATGTCGTTTGTCACGCCATGGTGCAATGTCTAGCAGCAAGCTTAGTGCGGGGGAATAGGTTAAGGGTTCGAAGGGTTGTTGCAGAAGGTGGCGATGTACCCTTGGATGTTGTAGGAGCTCGGAAATACTGACTGCGAGAGATTATTCCACAGTCGAGTTGTTCTATTTACAAACGAATTCTATCTTGTTGAGTGCGTGAAAGGGGGGTTGCAGGCGGAGGGAATGAGACAAGTGGGCTTATCTGGTGTTGCGGGTATAAGATTGCCGTGGAGGCAGGAGAGCGCTTATTTCGATGGAGCAGTCTCTATGATAGTGGCGATATAATTTTGTCAGTGCACCTACATTCCTACGGTGGCTCAAGGGTCAATGGTGGAACAAACGGTACCGTCATCAATTAATTTAAGTGGCCTTTTTTGCACCTTATCTAACCATGCCAAGGTGGTTATCGAGGCGCCGCCCCAAACGAGGGATTTGTATTCGAGAAGGGGCCGAGTGTTATGTTATAAATAACAGCACGGGCCGATGGCTGGCGGAGGAACTTGCACGTCTTAAGAAATTCAAAGCACTGGGATGCTTGGGATTTGAAATATGTGGTCATTCCACCACAAGTCTTTGGCTAATGTCACGCCTAAGATGTGTAGGGAGGGGCCATTGGTTCAACTTTACCCACGGTTACGGATGGAGAGGTGTTGGAACTGTTTTTTTAAAATAAGATAGTACTTGGTTTTGGTGGGGTTGAATTCGACACGATTCTTGATTTCCCACTATAGAATGAGTTTAATGTCGTTATTAATAGCGTTGAACGGTCATCAAGACAGGGTCTGGTACGTGTTGGTCATTTATAAAATAAGAAATAGGGACGGTGATAATATTGACCCCTGGGAGACCCCGGAGAGATGGGATGAGATTCAGATTTGACGCCACCCAATATTACCTGAATTGAATGGCCGGAAAGGAATCCACGTATACAGAAGTGAGTCAATTCCAATGACGGAGTTTTGCTAACAGGGCTGAGTGCTATACTCTATCAAAACCCTTGGAAATATCCAAAGCAACCAGACTAGATTCACCAGATTCATGCAAACTTCGGTTGAGGTGTTCTGTAAGGCAAACTAAAAGATCGCCAGTGGATCTTTTTTGTCGAAAGCCATATTCTCTGTCGTTTATGAATAGGTTGGATTCTAGATATCCCATAAGCTTTTTGTTGATTATAGTCTCCATGGTTTTGGAGAGAATATAAGTAATTGCTATTGGGCGTTAGTTGGAGAGAAGGTTGGAGTCACCTTTTTTCGGTATGGGCTGAACATGGTAAAATTTCCAAGAGTCTGGCTAAACTCCGGAAACTCCAACTCCTATGATAATAGGGCAAAAAGTTTGCGCAGAGGTTTAGTCAAAGGTGAGGCACATTTTTTGACATTTTGTGTCAGTGGATTAGAAATAATGAATAAGCCACAACCAATTGACTTTCCCATAAGGCCATACAGTTCTTCTAACTGGTTTGGGAGGGGTGGGAAATTTAAATGGGAACCCCTAAGCAGCGGTCCGAATTGCCGAGAGGTGAATCAACTTCGACGGAGTAATGCCCTTGATAAGAAGCAAGAAAAAGATCAAGGAAATAGGTTCCTTGATCAGCAACATCAAGGACTCTAATGGGATGATCCACAATTTAATGTAAATTATTGGTGTATGCAAAGAGCTCGATATCTTTGCCAGAAACACTGGTGCCATTTGAGTAAGTTAACCAGTTTACATTGTGAACATTGAAATCATCCGCAACGATAATTTCAGACCCAGGATTGGAAGACAAAATTCGATTTGTTCGGAAATAGTATCAAATGATGAAGTGGAGGCTTCGTTACTTATGTTAGGATTTCTGTATAGGAAGCAGAAGAATATGACGTAGCTTTGGAAGATGATTTTAATCAAAAATTGTTAAAATTTGAAGAGGTGCTAACCCCTAACATAGATGGCAATGTCCCTATAAGTGTACCCCGATATCTGGTAATGACCTAAGTCAGTATCGCGTGATATTTGGGTTTCACTAAATGCAAAAGAGAAATTCGCATGAAGTCCACGAATGTTACAGAAGTCGATAACAAAGAGTGACTTGTAACTGGACTTCGGTTGCGCGGGTTCAATAGCCACATTCTCAGAGAAAGTACAAAAGTGCATCTGCTGCAACCTTCAGAGTCAATAAAATTTGTCCGCGTCCAAGTGTTATGCCTTTTGAGACGGGGCAAATTTCATCGACCGAGAGCAAGGGTACTTACTTCTGCTGTTCGTCGGTCACGTGTTGTATCCCAAGTCTAGTAATACCAATAATTTGTTTTTGTTTTTGTGTGTTTTTTAATTCACTGATTTTGCGTTTTTCAACGGCTTGACGTTGCGCACTTTTCTTTTCGAGTCTGCTTTCATGGTGGGAACTTGAGATTCTCATTCGGCGATTTCGAGATTTTATTTTGTTTTGGTGAGCCCTCTATTCTCGGTTTATGCAACAGTTGAATGTCTATTCTGACTGGACTATGCCGTATGTGAAGACGGCACATCAATATAACAAATGGACCGAAAGCTTTAAAATGAATGTGCTCCTGTGTCCCTTAAGATTCGTTTGGGTGGTTTGGGTGGGTGATGTTGCAGGTATACACGCTCATACTAAGAGGAGTAGGACATTTTTGACGTTGGACCTTTAAAAAATTGAGGCCGTACAATTTACCGTCGTGTAAGGGAGAAAAGTACTGCCTCGCATAAGTCCTGTTCAAGTCTAACCGTAGGAAATGTGTTACTCAAACAAACAATTTCAGATACAGACCTATTTTGGTTAGAAGTCCCTCATCCCCCTCTCCCTCTTGTATCCGCCACGGAATTTATAGACAGAGGGAGAGACAGATGTAACAATGATGAGAGTTATTTTGGGATAAGTTTTGAGCTGAGTTGGTTATTTACAAATATTTTATTAATAGTTTGATAAATTGTTAAAATTTGAACATATCGGTTCATACGATACTTAATCACATGTGAATATATAATCAAGAACTAATCTAGAGGTCCGTTAAGATAATTTCACCTACAATGCAGACTTGGCCACATTTAAATTATTTTCTATTACAGTGGCAGAGTTCGAACAACAATGTTTATTAAAAGGAAGGTCTGAGTGCGAAAGGGTTTCTATAAATCTGAGCGTTCACATTTTTATGCTATATAGTGAATTGCTTAGTTGTATATTATAGGGAAATATAATCAACAAATCGTAGTCAATATCAGGGGTTTGTAATGTCAAAGTTAATCATATGAACATTCTTTTCAACACGGCAATAACTAAGTTTGTTTCTACTTAAGCAAACAATAAATCAAATCATTACTAAAAACCTTAAATTAAAATTCTGTACCGATAAATCAAAATTTTTCTTTTCTTTAGTATTCATCATGAAAGGGATATTCCTTATTTGATCCCTCACTGAAATTTTATAAAATAATATACATTTTATGAAGAAATAAAATAAAATTAATAACTCATAAATTCTTTGCACATAGATACTTACGATTCCAAGGCCACAAAGCGTCCATTCACGTTGAAGGCATCAATTGTCTTAACATCATCTTCGGTAAGTTCAAAGTCGAAAACTGCAAAGTTATCAGCAATGCGATGTTTAGTAACTGATTTTGGGATGCAAATGTTTCCTCTTTGAAGTTGATAACGAATAAGAATTTGTGCAGTAGCTTTATTATACTTTTTAGCAAGATCCAATATCTAATGTGAGAATGTTTAATAACGAAAATGTTTTGCAAAAATACTACAAAGTTTTTCTTACCCTAGGATCTTCCAATAGGACGGGATCACCAGGCTTCGCCCATGGTCGGTTTGGAGAACCCAATGGACTGTAAGCTGTTACTGTGATGTCTTTCGACTTGCAATATTCCATCAGTTTCTTCTGATTTAAGTATGGATGGCACTCAACCTGATTATTGACTGGTTTTATATGGCATACTGCCAAAATCTCTTCAATTTGTCTTTTATTAAAGTTAGAGACTCCAATTGATTTAACAAGTCCATCAGCAACAAGTTTCTCCATTTCTCTCCAGGTATCGACGTGATGAACATCAGAATAAATAATGTTACCATCAGCATCTTTTGGGAATAGATCGCCTCCTTCTTTGTATGCCATGGGCCAATGGATTAGATATAAATCTAAGTAGGTCATTCCTAAGTTTGCAAGGGTTTTTTCACAAGCACCGCGGACTAAATCTGGATGATGGAAGGTATTCCATAATTTGCTGGTAATAAATAAATCTTCCCTAAAAGTTTAGTTTAAATTATTTTTTAATTTAGAAAATAAAAATGAGTTGTCGAGACCTCTTTATTTTTCCTTCGTTAATCTTCTCTGCAACGCCTTGTCCAACTTCAGTTTCATTGCCATAAACGTAGGCACAATCGATGTGTCGATAGCCCACGTCAATAGCATCTTTTACAGCTTGAGTGACTTCGCCTGGTGGACTCTAAAAATAAAATAGAATAATCGTAATATTAGCAGCTGTAATTAGCAGGAATTAATAAAATTATATCAGAAACGATGTGTGACCTAGAGTAATTTTAACATTATCACGAGTTTAATATTAATCGTTTGCATAATCATTGATTAATTTAGCTTAGTTATAACAACCAACGTTCCTTGAATTCTAAAGCTTATTTTATATTCCACATGATATGCGTAATTGATTTCTTAACAAACCGTAATCTAACATCTGCTGCACCCTGTTTGTGTTTATATTCACGAACAGTAAAGAAGTTGATTACATAATTAATATGCGTGCAAAAATTTAAATAAACTGTCTTATACACTGGCTAAGACAAATTGAGAATCTATGAGCTTATAAGGGTGCATTAAATCAAACGAAATTGACCATGGTCTTGTAAATTTAAGGGATAATATCAAAAGCGGGCGCCGATTACTATCTAGTAGCTGGCAAAATGAATGAGGCACATTTTAAAAACTAAGAAATAATAAAACAAGGCAGGAGGATTAAAGAATATTAACAGAACAATTGGAATAGATAACAAGATCTGGGGAAATGAAAACTTCATCACTCTTTACTCCTTCCATTGGATATATGTACGAGCGCTAGCATGAGGGAAAGTGTAAGCGCTGAGGAAAGAGTTCTGATAATATTGAGATATCAGTTATAATTTTTTTCTCAGTGAAAGAAACCAAGCAACTGAGCGGCTGGGAGAGTAGCATGTCGAGTCTCCTAATCACTGGTTGCGCAGTTGCTGAGTATCCGCGACTAGAGTATCCCCATATGAGTGCCCAGCCTGATTACGTATGACGTATATCTTAGTCGCCGATTATTACGGTCGTTTCGAGATTTGAGTATCCCCGTGTGAGCAGTGCCATAAAGTTAGCGAAGACGACCTCCACGCGGGTTGACCTTGGCAATGCGTTCTAGAACGTAGCAGGCAGTCCCTCCCCCCACCAACCTTACTCTCTCGTCCTTAATACAGTCCAACTCCATCCATACTCCCTAGTATTATTTTTAATTGCGCAGACATCATTACTGCGGTTAGCGCGTTATCCTACGCGGAGGTCCTGAGGAAGGTCAGAACGGACACTTCCTTAAAGAACCTTGGGGAAGAAGTCACGCCCATCAGGCCGACACAAAACGGAGACTTTTATTTAAGTGGAGTTGAAGACAAAACGGTGGACCTCCAGTAGAGGGTGAAATCCTAGCTACGTGACCCAGCGCAAGTAAAAACAAGCACCAGCTCGGTAACGATGGAGATCGGGGACCTGGACGAGATCGCTTCCAAAGAGGTCTGTGGTCTGTTGCGAGCATAAAGCTACTGTTCGCTCGAACAAAGTTTGTGACGTGTGGAAGGGCCATTAGACGAGCGGTTGCACACATTCCCTCATGATAAACTGATGGAAGATTCTCTAAAATAATTCAAGCGGCGGCGGTATATGTGTAAAAACCAAGCTTAAGGCCCCCATCCACTATCAGTTTTGCGTGTCGTGCATGAATGTCATGCAAGAAATTCATTTTCCCATCCATTATCATGCATACTGTCAATCATCACTTTTAAGGGAGAAGTGGCAGTGAAAAGTTACACACTCTACAGTGAGACATAAAGTTATAAGAAAATTAACAGAACAGAATCCACTGTCCCTCATGCTGTCGTTCCCTTAGCTCCGCCCACAAAGTATCAAAAAGTTTTGATTTTCGTCATGCATGCGGGACATTCCATCCTGCAAGCCCATCCACTATCTTTCATGCATGACAATCAGCAATGAATGTCATGCATGCGGGATAGTGGATGGGGCCCTTTAGGAATCATTAATGCCTGTTAATTTTCTTGGCTTATTATGCTTAGGGAAAACAAGAAAAATTATCTAAGTCGGAAAAATGGAAAGGCGACGGAGCATGTTGCGCGGTGGAATCGAACTACAAACCACCTGAGATTATAGTCAGGCGAGTTAATCCCTAAACTATCAACGCCGGCACTGAAACCATTCGGATGTCAGAAGTCTAAACCCATCGTTTAAGCAGCCTATAGTATATTTTATCACCAATTATAATCCAGCCCATCTTAAGCTTCCTATGGAAACTAAATTTATAAGTAATTTTTTAGTCAACATTAACCGCGTCACGTCAGTTTGCACAAGAAAATGGTTGCGTGTGAGCTCAAGTTTTTTTTTCTTATTTAAAGGCTCTACAACCGGCATTCGGCTCTGGCCTCTTGCAACAAATGTGTCGTTCACTGCTAAAACGGTGCAACTCCACACTTCAAAACACACACAGATTGGATTGTTTCGGAACCAGCCGCTCCAGCCACACAGCGAAAGATTCGACAAAATGCGAATCCAAAGCAAATCAATCGCCAATACTCTAAAATACGGAGCCACACTACTCTTATATTGAACGACACAAATGTTGCTCGTTCCGTAATCATTCTTTTTTCCAGGTGAGGTTATTAGCTTCACGCCAACTTTACTTGGAAGGGACTAGCCCGATCATATTAGCTTATCTTCCCTCATAGGATACTTACCAGTGGCCACCGCTAGGAGGTTATGATCGCATCTCCACTTGCGATGATGCCTTGACAGAAAATGGACTTGAGGTTTGTGTATTAGCATGAGCGTCTAATACCCCGTTTATGACTAGGTTGAAAAGTTGAGTCGAGGTTGAGTTGAAATTTCGACCACCGTATATGATGTCGGGCTGAGTTCACTTTGGTTTGAGATAGAGTTGAACTGAACTGAAATCAAAACATAACCTCAAGTTTTTGTGTGATATTCTCATTTATAGATACGTAAAAATTCAGAACGACATAATTTATTATTTCTGTGCAAGCAAAAGCACCGAACACAAAACTAACGCAGAAGGCCGCCTTCACGGATGGTAAACAAACAAAACAAATGTTACTTCAATCCAATTGCAACTCAACCCGCGTATATGGGCAAAATATCAACTCAACCCAGGTAGGAGAGCTGAGTTGGGTTGAGTGGACCCAGTTTCAACTCGACCCCTGTTTATGACTGGGTTGAACCTAGGTTGAACCTGGGTTGAACCTAGTCATAAACGGGATATAAGTGATCGTCAAGCCTCGGCTACAACCCTCAGCATAAGTTAGGTTAGGTTAGATATGGTTGAGCTGTTGGTTTAAGCTCATGCATTTAGATCAAAAAGATGGGCCCATTGTGATGTCATAGCGATCCCACTTTAAATCTGATGTTAAAGTGTCGTTTCTTCGCTAAACCATTTCGGGAAAGTAATGAATCTTCTAAGTTGGGGGTCTCAATCTTCGAAATCTGCGCAAGCGTACTTAGAAAGGGTTCACCAAAGTGGTTAATCTACTTGTTCCTAGGGCTGGGCAGTGACAAAGGAGATGAAGTACACTTTCCTTCTCGTCCGGATTCTTACAGCTTCTACAAGAATCGTAGGTCTCAAGACCTAAGCGGGTTGCATCTTTCCTATCAGACAGCGTGCGGTAAGCACTCTCACTATAGTTGATGTCTTGTCTCCTGAGGCTCAGTAGTGAAGTGGTCCGCCCGAGATCATAAGAGGGCCAGGTTAATTTGGCCAAGGTGCATATTAAGATCCCTCCAATGCTTTATCGCTTGTTGCATTGTGTGTTATATGCGAGGAGGGTCCTGAACTGCTGAGCCATCTCGTTAAGAGATCTGCGACATTCAAAGATAGTTCTAGAGCTGTTCGTGCAAGAGCGCAGGGCTTTTAGAGCCGTCTGAGAAGATATAGATGTAGACAATCCGATTTCTATCGCCTTGTGGTACCCAAGGTTTGTCACCATATAGGAGTATTGGACGGACAATCACTGTGGATTTTTTACAAGCGAAAAGCGCTATGTCCGCTTTCTTAATGCGCTCTTCTATGTTTTCATTCCAGAGGAGTTTCTTGTCCAGGATTACTCCCAGCTATTTGGCACTGTTGCCAAATTTGAGCCAAACATTGTTATGCCGCGGAGCAAGGTCATCTGCGTACGCCAGTACGTGGTGTTACACTGCCTCCATGCTCGCAGGAGCTGATTCACAGTCACGATCCATAGAAGTGGGGATAGTACTCCTCCTTGCGGGGTTCCTCTGTTGACGGCCTTTTGGGACCGAGCAGTCGCCAAGACTTTAGCTCACTATCCCGCCGGTAAGCATTTGATGGATGAGAGACACCAGCGACGCCCTATGCTCCGTTTCGCCAAGGCCAGGGTAAAGGCGTCCGGGAGTATGTTGTTAAACGCAAGGAATGCTACTAATGTATATTCTTTTACTTCGAACGACTTTTCTATGGTTGAAACCAATGAGTGAAGGGCAGTAACCGTGGATCTGCCCTTTGTATAGGCGTGCCACGTGCCAGAGAGATCCGAGGTTGGTATGGTCTGCCACAGGTATATTTCATTTAGCCTTTCTAGAATCTTCAATAAAAAGGATTATAGGCTGAGTGGCTGTTGCGTGGGAGGCTTTGCCTGTCTTGGGTATAAAGACTACTTTTACCTCTTTCCAACTAGAGGGAATACAGTTAATTTGAAGGCACCCGGTAAACATGGCCTGCAAGGCTAACTAAGGGTGCGTTGCAGTTGTGCCGGAACTATGCCGTCAGGGCCTGGTGATTTATAGAACTGGAAAGTGCTTACAGCCCATTCAACTCTCGCTATGTTTATGATGAATTTGACCAGCTGTGGGGAGGCTGGAGGGTTTATCGTGATGGTTGTATCAGTCGTGGTACTACTATGGAAGTGGGTGTCCATGAGTAGTTTCAGAGATTCTCCGCTTAAGTCTGTCCAGTTGCCGTTTTCTTTGCCGTTTTGTATCTATTCCGCTTTGACTTATAGGAGCTCCAGGAGGTTACACTGTTGCTGCGTCTAGCTGAATTGAATTCCTCTCTATACTCTTTTCAGTGTTTCAAGTTCGCGAGACCACCATGGGAATTCGGACAAGCTTTATTAATGGCGTAAGTGCATTGTTCTGTGAAAATGTCCACAATGCTGTCGAGTTGTTCTCAGTTTTTGGGAATACAGGGTGGCTTAGGGGCAAGGTTCTTTGTGATTAGCCTAGTATATAAACCCCGATTTGTCTTTTTGTGTTTTTTTTTTTTATTTTAGAAGGGGTGGTTGAGCTAGAGTCTTGCAGATGGATCTGTAACTCTGTGATCTGAGAAAAAGTGTTCTTTCAAGACCTTCCAAGCCAGTATTTGGTCGGAGTGACAGTCCGAGACAAGGGTGATGTCCATACCAAAATACATTTTTATGGTGTCTATATATGTTGGAATTGCCCAAATTTTGGCCAAAATGAACTGTAAATGTATTTTTACATCCTACATCGATTTTCAATTGTTACAACCGGTTACCCAAACTTCATCACTTTGGAGGTTCTATTAGGGGTGCGGAGGTTCAAGCAGGGTCATAAAGAAAATGCGGGCATTTTTTTAAATGAATATTCGAATTGCTATCTATCTATCAAGTAAATGCACACTTCTATTTTATAGGCGAACAAAACAAATGCTTGATGTCAAACTCCTTACATAAATCAAATTTTCAGATTTTATTTTCTTATTTAATTTAATTTATTGCTTGTGAACAACGAATTCTAGTAGAACTTACAAAATCTGCAAATCATGTATAGCTGTGTACAATTGATTGTTTTGATTACAATCGTGTCACGTAATATCTAAACCTTAATTCCATCTTTACTTCAGTATTTTTGAAGCATTTCTTATCAATCTAATCATTGTTATTGATTATTGATATGAAATATACTTAATATTTTGCAATTGTTGAGTAAATAGTAATTGAAACTGCACAAAAAAGCAGATCACACTGGCATTGCTATCTTAAAGATATCTTCTTTAAAATAACAAAATATTTCGAAGATTTGATATTTTTTATTCATACTCTTTCCATATTGAGAGTCAGTGAAAACAGGTTCTCACATTTTTTGACAAAACGTTGAACTTTTTGTAAATTAGACTTAAATATGACGGCATATTACTTTCCACAGTAAAATTAATATTGTTACATATATGTATAATGCCATTTAATTACCGTAGATATTCAGAAATGAAATGAATGAAATATACAAATGTGAACTTCTTTTAGGGATGATATCATTTTAATTATAGAAATACGCCAAAAGTAAAAATAATTTACAAAGGGCAAATATTCTGGGGCGAAGGGCTTATAAAGCCCTCGGAAGGTGGTGGCATCCACTTCTAAAAAAATCCAAGGTGTCACTGCAGATGAACCCTTAGCAGCTCCGTTAAGGCGGCTCTACACGAAGCTATAAACACCCTCCAACTTTGGTGGACATTTGATGGTAGGACGTAACGTGTGGCCGATGCTCGAACTACGAATGCCTATGTCAAATGTTCAACGTTCATGTTTGGACAAACTGCTGTCGGTGCTGATTCAATGGTTGGAAGCTAATATTCCAATGAAACGTATCATCTAGAGCCGGCTTTAGCAAGTCCTAATACTCCACTCTGCGTTGCTCCCCTGGGGTACATCTTCGGAAGGAACTAACGGGAAACAGTCCATTTAAGTTAGGTTTGCTTAAGTTCACCAACCCAGCCCCGGAACCGGATGACTAACACAACCACGTTCTTTACTTTACTAAACAGGGCACGAACTAATTCCATATGCAGATCCATACAGACGCCCACCATAAATATACCGGTTGATCGACCATAGATCCACATAGGATAGGTCTCCTCAATAAAGGAGCGAATAGACGGAGATGCTACAAGTGCTGGAGTTCGGACACATAGTAAAGAATTGCACCAGCGCCAAGCGACATGGGATCAAGCTCGATGAGAAGCTGTTCAAAGAAATAATGCTGCAGGAGACGACTGACCAGACCAGAATTCGAAAGCTTCTTATGGAATATACGGTGGCGAGAAGTGGGCTAAACTTTTAAAGTTTCTCTTTTAATTCAATACAAGTGGTTTGCTGTGCTTGGAGTAATATCACACAATTTGATGGTCTGATTTCTTTCGGTCGTAATGCCAAAGATAAAATAATAATAATAATAAAACTTTATTTAACATTGTACAAAAGAACATAATTCTTACAACCGTACAAACAAAATATTAATTGGGTGACTGAGATAAAATGAATATAACATACTTACTACAAACTAAAAAACAAATAATATTAACAAAATACAAAAAATAATGTTAAAAAAAAAGTGAAAAAAACGAAGAAAAATGAACCAAAAAAAAGCAAAAAAGTTATTTGGTTACAAAGTTATGCGTGAACAGGACCATAAAATACCTACACGTCGAATTGAGTAACCTCCTCTTTTTTTGAAGTCGGTTAAAAATGAAAAGAAGTTACAAGATGAAGTTTGAAAAATAATATTAACAAAATATAAAAAATAATGTTTTAATAATAAAAAAAAAACAAAAATGGCAAGAAAAGAAAATAAATGAAAAGAAGTTATTTGTTAGATGTTCCTTCAAGAGCCTGTTGAATAATCGCCAAGAGGACGCGCTCCGCACATAAACGGGTAGTTTGTTCCACATCCGAGCAATTTGGAACAAGTAAGAGCGTTCACCATATACTGTTCGTATACGAGGCACCAAAAGTGTGCTAGATTGTCTGCTTAGTTGCAAGAAGTTAAGTTTTTGAAATAAATATCCAGGGCATCTGCGTGTATAAGTTTAAAAGTGAATTTTAATCGGTGATATTTTAGGTAGTTTTCAAACGTCATACCTAGCAGAATGGGAGCATAGGGCGTGATATGATCAAAACGACGCAATTTAAAGACAAAACGAAGGGTATCATTGAACGCGACTTTTATTTTTCTTGAACAAACAGCATCAAGTTTTGAAAAAATTAGGCTTCCGTACGTGAAATGGGGCATTACCAGAGCCTTTGCCAGTCGTATACGTAAAGCAAGAGGCAATAGATTAGAGGATACCCAAAGTTGGCGAAGGCAGGCATACACCTTACGAAGGACACTTCAGGTTTGGTTACAGCAACTGAATTTACAGTCGAGCTCGACTCCCAGATTTCTTACAGAGTCAACATAGGGTAAAACATTACCATTAATTTTAATTGGGAACAGATTTTCAATGTCAATAGGAGTTTTGCTGACGACAAGGCAGGACGACTTGGTAGGGTTCAGCAGTAATTTATACTGAACTGACCATTCAGTCACGCGTAAACTTAGAGAAAATCGACAAACTTTTTTGTCGAATCGATCCATCGATTCGAGAAACCAAATACAGCCCCTGGCGAAGCAAATAGAATTGGATTGGATACGCCTTGTGACACGAAAACGAAAAACTAGCCAAATAAGTCCTTGATTGGAACCGGTAAGGAATCCGTCGAACTGGAAGACCTAGAACAACGTGGAGGAGAACTCTATTAGCAGAGGCCGTAAAAACTTGGCTATCGCACAAAACAGAGTTCGCTGGAGGGCAACTCTTTCCGTCCTACTTATGTCACATGAGGTATTAAAGGGGAATAAGTAAGAAAGTCGCTGATCCGCAAGCTTCGCTGTTCAGACTCTAATGAGTACTTATAAGGCCGGCTTTTAGGGACCACGTTTTCGGATGCAGATATTGCCAAAATCATTTAATCGTCGCAGGACACTGACTAATTTGGGAACATACAATCGGATTAACATGTCGCGTGTAATAACGCAGATGTCAAGAGGAACATCCAGAGAACAGGTAATGATACACTGTGCTAAAGCATTGAATTATTTCCACGTTATTGACAGGACAATGGAGCAGGTTGCCGAACAGTCCTACATATAATATATGTAAGTAGTAGACTTTTACCGATGCATTAGAAATTAGATTATACATTCTAAACTTCAACTAACATCAGGAACTTGTTTTTTACGCTGCCGGTAATAGTTTAACATACAAATTCTAATAAGCTAAAATGAGAATAATTTCATCCGAGATAAAATAGAGCATTAAAGTTCTAATCATCCTACTAATTACATTTTGAACAACAATTTCAATTATAACAAACTCATTACATTTTGCACATTTGATTTTCTTAACCGAAAATATCTGCATTTATAAGGTTTTTATCAGTTAGGGGAACTATCACTATAGAAATGTCAACTATGTCAACAGAAGCAACGAGCCGAGAAAAATAATCAGTTTCTGCCGCGATAAAAGTTGAAATTATTAAATAAAGCTTTTTAATTTATAATTTATAACTTCGTGATTATGTAACAAATAATTTCCTTCCAGAATTTTGTTGGATTTCTTATCAAAAAATACAATGATAACTAACGTAAACAATGTGCATTTGTATCGCATCGCAATCAATTATTTCAAGAATTGTGGTTTGTTTAAAGCAATTAATTTTATAGAATTTCATATGTTAATATATCTGTTCACCGATTAGCAACAACTAATCTGGAATTTCAAGGTTATAATTAATAAAGAGAAATAAATTACTTACTCCCCATGTTCCTAAGCCCATAATTGGAATGCTCAGCCCGTTGTTCATAACCAAAGAAGTTTTGATGTTTTTGGCCATTTTTCTGCTTTAGTTTTTAATTTTTATAAAGATTAAAACAATTTGTAAAATGTTTTATAAATTGTAGAAGAAAAACTCCGAAAAACTAAATCAAATTCACCACCACTGAAATGTCGAAACACCGGTGCGAGACTGACTTGAAGAGAATTCAATTTGACTTTTATCACTGACATATACGCACAACAAGTTTGTGCTAGGTGCCCACTTGAGCTCTACTGGGGAGTGACTTCACTAATTTACAGTGGAGTATAAAGTGGCAAGCACTATACTACAATTTCAATTCTAGATTAAGAGAGCCCCACGATGACTTAACGTGATTACTTAATGACTATCACAATACATAGCGACTAATGGAGATAGCTTTAACGCTATCAGACTGATTTTATAGGAATAAATATATCTATATTTTCTTTTAAATGTGTGCTATCAGTTACTGAACATCAAGTGGGGCATTTTAATTATGTACTTCAGGTCGTGATCAATTTGTTATCATAATAATTACAAGAACTGTAACGAGAAACATATAAATTAAGGAGATTTTGTCTGCTTATTGTTATAGGTCATTCGGAGCATATCTTTAACAAATTTTTCCATTCTACGACAATAATTACATTGTACGTACGTTCTTTTCGAACCTGTGGATCAAGCGAGAAGTGGGGATACTTACCATCATCCATAAAGTTCGAACGGAACGTCTACATTCCTACGAGCGTCGTAAGTCTATGAAGGTATATTTTAAAGGTCTACGTTAATTAATAATTACTATTGATTGTGTAATACAGCAGCTAACAACGTAAATAATTCTAAAATAAGTGCACAGTCATGTTATGGTGTCATTTAATCGATGCGTAATGATTTTATATTTGTTCGCAATGTTTTTACTTTGATTCTATACTGTACAAACAAGAATTGTTTATAAGCATATAATTAATGCTTTTTTTACTGAGTTTCTTTTGTTTCATATATTGCATATCCTACGGGGAAATTTAATTCAATACACTGAGTGTCGTTTTTTTTCTGAAGAAATCGACCTCTGGAGCTACTCGAAATGTTTTTATGTGGAAAACCCGAGCTTAGCAATCATCCTCCCTACTATCAGTCCGTCATATCATTCAAGTTATGATACAATCTTAAACTTACTACTAGCTAAGTTTATTTTGAAGGATAGAAAAGAATAGGAAAGGTTAGAAGGGGTCTGTAGTAGATGTTGTTGAACCTACGTTCGAACTCGAACTACGAACAAACTCTAAAATACTAACTGCGGAATATTATTCCACAGTCGAGTTAAACTTCTAGACCGTATTGTAAGCGGAAGGGTTGTCTATAGTGTATAAGAGTGGGTGGGAGAGTCTACCCTTTGTTGTGTTGTGAGTAAAATATTGCCGTGCAGGCAGGAGGGCAGTAATTTCAGTGGAACTGTCATTATAATAATAATGGGAAAATAACTGCCACATTCCTTTGGTGGGTTTATGTGTCAATGGAGGCAGAAAAGTGCCATTATCTATGACTAGGCCAGTCAAAATTATTAGGTTTACATGCTAACTTGAACTAGCTTTCAATTAACAAAATATGCTCAAATAAGCTGATTTCAAGTATACTTGAGTCAAGCAAATCACAAAAATTTGTTTGATTAACTTGAAAAGGCTCATGTAAACGCTACTTGAATTCTTGAAATTTTGTTGTTGTTTTTTTTACTTGGAAGAAGAAAATAAAAACTATAATTGATATCTTAGATGCATGCTTTTCAATACAATCTTTAACTTATACTATGGAGCCAGTTTATGTTATTAATAGGAAAGATCCAAATCTCAGTTCAAGCAAAATTCTAGATATTTTCAAGTCAAGTGAGTATCAAAGTCATGTTTTTGCCAACTGATCTATCCGCAAGGGCAAATAAGGAAAGAATTCCGTCAACTTTAATGAACTAGTTTTGGCGTAGTCCTTGAGGAACGTAGTGCAAATTTAGTTTTCCTGTGTAGCGCTCTTGGTTGAAATACTTTACGCAGTGAATAGTATTATTCTGCTTTTAACTTCCTCCAGCTCTTCATTAGTTGACGACACTATTGTTCCTAGGTATTCAAAGCTCTTCACTACCTCTATATTGTAGCTATCTATCGAGAAGTTGGTCCTTAGGTGTGTCCTTTCTGATCTAATCTGCAGCATTGCTTTAGTTTTGTCTTGATTAATTGTTAAGTCCATGTTTTTAGTGGCGTTGTCTAGGCTTATATAGCATTCCTGTGCTCCTAACAGTGATCTACTTACGATGTTCAGATCATCAGCATAACCTAATTCTTGCACCGACTTGTTAATTTATGTTCCATTCCTGTCTACACCTATACATCTATATAAAAAGAGTATATATATTATTTAAGCGAGAACTTCAATAAGAGCGATTGCGTTCAGCGAAACGAAGACTAAATCGCATAACAACTGGCTTCTCTGTTTGCTTCTCACTTTCGCATCACATTCCAGGATAATACCCCAGGACTGCATGGCATCGGTATGTTATTCAACATGGGATTGGTACGAAGTCCACTCTAAGCGAAAAGCCGTTAGGCAGACTGCTGAACTTCTTCAAGCGGTCTGACCTACAAATATGAGGTGTAGTACAATAGGACCAAGTAATTCTATTCGGTTATATCAATAATTCAAAACTAGCGGTGCCTAATCGGCTCAATCAAGGTCACCTCATAAGGACGGAAAATCTATAAGCTTGGAGGGAAATGTTATAAAACTGAAGGGTATGAAATCAAGTGCCCGCGTCAGCGCCAATTGGGCCTTCGGTCGCATTGGAGGCAGCCTTTGGCCGGGTTCATGTTTGCAGTGCTGACTGCGCAGTGTAAGTTTTTGCAGTTATAAATTTAATGCTGCCTTATAGCCCAGTGCAATTAGTCGAAAAAAGGGCATGAAATTGCATTTCATGATGTACAAAATTTTTTTTTTGGAATTTGTTCGGGTACATCTGACAATGTTAAAACCAAGATTGTGGGGTCGCAGTGTGATGGGAAAAGCCGCCATCTTGAAAAAGAGGTAGAGGTCGTTTATACCAAATAACTCGGTTGTGTGCAATGATAGCTGAAAATGATCAATACAAAGTCATTAGAGAATAAAATTATCTACAAAATGAGCCCTTAACGAGGTCTGTAAGTAAATTTGGCTCAAAGTTATGGCCGCTCAAAATTCGAACTTGTTCGGGTGGTTGAGGTTGAATGCAGTTTTTTGCGATTAACTCGTAAGATATTAATTTGGGTGGGTTAATGCCGATACCAAACTTATAGTGCTAGTGATTACCTTTAGAATAAGCCCTTAGTCATCGTTCTCGCTTGTATAGTTTGCGAGTAATCCAACGCCAAAGTTCGCACTTCACGTGCCTGAAATAACTGATAACGCAATTTTTTTTTAATATCTCAACGGTTGCTCATATGAAAAAGTAGTAAACAGCAAAAATACGGACAATAAAAATATCTTTCAAATGAGCTATTAGTTGAAGCTCCATGTCCTTAGTCATCGTTCTCGCTTGTATAGTTTGCGAGTAATCCAACGCCAAAGTTCGCACTTCACGTGCCTGAAATAACTGATAACGCAATTTTTTTTTAATATCTCAACGGTTGCTCATATGAAAAAGTAGTAAACAGCAAAAATACGGACAATAAAAATATCTTTCAAATGAGCTATTAGTTGAAGCTCCATGTCGTTTTATGCCAGCGATACAACCGGTCAAAGGTCAACCGCGAGGTTTACGAATTGTTTGTTTAACTACTTTGGGAAATTATAACAGTAGATAAATTTATTCTAATGACTTTGTATTGATCATTTTCAGCTATCATTGCACACAACCGAGTTATTTGGTATAAACGACCTCTACTTCTTTTTCAAGATGGCGGCTTTTCCCCATCACACTGCGACCCCACAAACTTGGTTTTAACATTGTCAGATGTACCCGAACAAATTCCAAAAAAAAAATTTTGTACATCATGAAATGCAATTTGATTTACTAATTGCACTGGACTATTAGTAGACTTCGGAAATTTAACTGCGATGTTCATGAACGCTTTGCTGCTTCTTAGATCTAAGTCAGTTCTGCAAATATGAACCTTGCCCTTCTCTTACCTATAACGTAACACTTGATTATAGTTTAAAATACATTGTTTATTAAAATAACTTTCCGTATTGTTTTGGACAGATTGCGACCCTCTTATAGCTAATCGGTACAAGCAGTCTGCCTTAGAGATGGCAACGTTACTTTTGGACCTAGCACCCCATGCGGAGAAGAAAAGGATTAATGAGATGCATGATACACAAAGACCTGCTGGGGTGTTTTCAGTAATGTATACTTGCATGCACAAAATGCCCAAGTTGGACCCGCATACACTTGTGGAAAAATCATTTGCGCATGCATGCAAGTATGCATTAGTGAACTTGCTTCGCCATAGTTAAATATGGCACTGATTGTCATTTGTGATGTTCTTTAAATATAGGTATTTACCGCACGCCTCCTCACGAATATTTTGACATTTGAAATCGAAGTGCCTTCTTCTCTTCTGCTTTGAAAATTGTCCGCAAGACTATCGAAAAACTTGCAAAACTTGCGCACATTCCTTCGCATTTCTGCATTTATGAACTCGCTGCAAACGCATGCTTGCTTTAATGAAACTAATGCAAAAGCAAATATGCGCAAACTGCATTACTGATACACTACTAAACCCACTATACCAGGACGCCCAGAGTCCAATTCAGGCCCGGTGAATGGAACTATTGCATTTGAACCTGGGCCTATTGTAGAGAACCCGGGCCCATTGTAGAGAGTAGTTGAATAATGCCCTCAAAGAGCTGCACTTCTAATAGCTTAGCCTTTGCCTTACTAAAACATCATTTGTACACAACGTGTTTTATTCTTATTTATATAATAAACACAAAAAAAACAGTTTTCAATGAATCGGTAACTATTTATAAATAGTTGTTCACAATTCATTATTATAAAGAATTTTCTTTCTTTTAGATAAATTCTAATAATTTCTTCTAGAAAATTGTCATCGAGATTTCATCTTAAGGTTATATACGGATATAAAGGTGAATAAATTGTAATAATAATAATAAATGGGAATAATAATCATGTTGTTGTTTTAGTTTAACTAATTATTCATATCTTATTTAAGTTTGAGTTATATGTATACATCGGTGTGTAAAATCGGATGTACTGAGAGAGATGCGATGGTGGAGGAAGGTACTTAACTAGAATAGTTGCATTTAATGTGGAAAAGGATTTTTCGTTATTAATTTACATTAATTAAATTTTTTTGCACATAAAATCAACTATATAGACTTGCGTGCACTTAAAGAAAATTCTTACTACTATGTAAATAAAAACAATGTATTCTTTTTTTTTTGCTAAAGAAGAAAAGTTAACTAGAAATTGATGGTGGAATATGTTATATTAAGTTAGAAAAACAAAACTTGTTGTTTAAATATAATTAATAAAATGCAAGATTGTGTAGATTAACGTGTTAGCAAAGACTTGGCTGTATTTTTTTCAAGATCTTTTGTTAATTGTTGGATTACATAAGATCACAAAGATATATTGATTGTGTGACGTTAAGAAAATTTTAAATAAGGGATGTAAATATATGTAAGACTTATGCAGAAATATAGATTGATAGTAGCTAACAATGCAGGACTTCAAAAGCAAATTTTTGTTGTAAAATTTGGAGATACTACTTAAAATTTATGTGTAAAATTTGAAATGTTTTGTTTTATGTATTTATTATCCAAGTTATGTATTATGTATGTAACTATTACAAGGTGATACATACAGAAATGTATTTTTATAACCACTCAATATCGACCAAGGTTACAAAATCACAATTCTATTTTAGCGATTTCACAATGAAATTCAAATAAAACTAGAAAATTTTTTTATGATTTAGAAATATTTGCAATATTCATGTTATTTAGAAAAAATTGTTTTAAAATTTTATGACAATAGATCTTGTGATTAAGAATCAGCTTGTTTTAAAATTTGAAATTATGGAGAAGAATTAAAAAAAGTCATTTATCTCTTATTCAAAAATACTTCTATTTCCAATCTATTCAAATCCAATAATATTTGTTGTTTTTTTTTGGTAGAAAAATTAAATTTTAATTTATGAAAACAATATTTCCCTTCTCACCTTAACAACTAAATAAGATTCTCTTGTTAAATTTTGTAATATATTCAAATTTTAATCCTTCCATTGAAAAATTATATTTAAGTAAATCTGCTTTTGTATATCCTGCATTATATTATCAATTATTATTATTTATTATTATTATGATCATTTGTATTATTATTACTATTATATTTATTAATTATTTAAAATTTTTTTTTCATATTTTTTTGTTTTAAAAAAATAAGGATGTTTGTTCAGTATTAAATGTAGAAATTTTTTTTGTTTTGTTTTTTGTTTTTTTTTTTGCTTTACATTAATACTTTTCTCTCAACAAGCATTTGCTAAACGTTTTCTACGTCTTCTTGCATTTTTCTTATTATTTTTTCCAGTATTACTACTATTGATGTTAATAATTGATTCTTTTACATCGCGACTTTGTAGTTTAACATTTTTCAGCAAATCTTTTTGTTTTTTTAATTCTTCTGCTTGTATTATTATTTGTCCTTCTAAGTCAGCGATCTTTTCTAAATCTTCACTACGCGATTCTCTTGCTTCATAACGTTGCCGTATTTCTATGAATCTAAAAAAAGTAATTTTAAAAGTAATTTTTTAAATTAATAAATAGGGCGATTTTTTAAAGTAAAATGTTTTGTTAGTTTGTTTAATTTGTATGTATGCTTAAGCCAGCGGATAATGTGAGTGTGGTGGGAAGCAGTTCTTATCCAGAAAATTCTGGGTGGGTAAAATACCCACCTGAATTTTTAGAGTGACAGAGCGTGCGACATGAAGGATGCCTCTGGTTCCGGCCCATATTCGCCGAGTCTCACACAATAAAAGAAAACGTGCTTTGTGTTATCCTAGGATACCTAGTCATACCCGTCACAGCGTTGAGCCATCGTGCCACGCCACCTTCCAAAGGGGCGGCAGGACATCTGTAATCGACATCATTTACGTGAGCCAAGAACATACAGTGGCGGGTGAGCGAAGGGTACACGCATAGCGACCACCAAGACATCATATTCGAGGTGGGTCAGGGTATCGAGGAATTCTATATGCGGAACGGTAAGGGGAAGGGCCGTTAAGAAGCTTGACACAGAGATGTTTGAAGAAGTATTCCTGTAAGATGCAAGGTCGGCAGGAGGTACCAGGAAAGGGGCAGAGCGGATTGAAGACTCCGTAAAACTAGCATGTGATGCGTCCATGCCTCGGTGCGCCAGTAATCGTCGACACTTACCAAACTTCTGGAGGAACGCCGAGATCGACGAATGCCAAAAGGCCTGCCTGAAAGAGAGAAGAACTCAGAGAAATCGGAACCATCCGGATTTCGGTGAACTCCTTAAGGGATATAAGGAAGCGAGAAAAAGGCTGAATAGAGCCATCGCTAGAAGTAAATCCGAGCAATTTAAAAGTTGTGCAGAGAATCTGACTCGGACCCTGAGGCGGAGCCTATAATATGGTTATGTCAGCGGCAAGCGGTCTCCGCCGCCAAAAAAGATAGCCATCAATAAGGCCCCTGGAATGGATAGCATACCAAATGAAATTGCGAAGCTAGCAGCTTCAATAGCGCCACACAGATTCACTGAAGTCTTTACAAGGTGCCTGAGAGAGGGGATCTTCCCGGAGCGGAACAAGTCTATTGGTGACCCATCGTCCTACAGACCGATATGCCTCCTTTGTTGTATAGGCAAACTTTTTGAACGGGTGATCGGTAACAGGACTATCCCTAGCGTCGAAAGGGTAGGTGGCCTGTTGGACAAGCAATTCGGCTTCAGAGAGTCTCGATGACTGGTGCAGCCAACACAGTGGTGGGAATTGCAAGAGCCATCATAGAGAAAAATCACGGTTGCGCACTGATAGCCCTGGACATAAAAAATGCTTTCAACTCAGCGAAGTGGAACATAATAGTTGAGCCGTTGATCAAGCTAGGTATACCAAAATACCTAGTGCGAGTAGTAGCCGACTACCTTCAAGGTAGGTCGCTTCATTGCGATTGGGCAGATGGTCCGAAGGTGTTCGGGACAATATGCGGTGTTTTGCAGGGCTCCGTCCTGCGCGAAATAATTCTGTCGTTTTGTAGACAATGAAATCTAATAATGCGATACTGGCAGTTAGTTCACTAGCAACTAAGATGACACATGGCTAGTTTACTAGCTAACAAACCCAAACGCACGAGAGTAGCGAGCTTTCAACTTTCTCGCGGGATTGTTTATAATCTACTAGTGAGCTAGTCAACATGATCATTGCGCTAGCAGCTAGTGAATTCGCCAGCTAGTAGCCAGTAGCTTGCAAACTCGGTCAATGTAATCGAGCCCACACTAGCACTGCGTAAAGCTGCACTGAGCTAACAGAAGGCGAAGGATAGGCGTAGCCTCAATACATTGACTTTTTTGGGTCACTTGTCTTTGTTATTAAACATCTCGTCTAATGAAACGTCACTCAGTACCGTTTTAGCTATGAGTCTGCTCAAATCGAAAAAACTCGTTGCAATTGTATCGCTTTACATTGAAAACAATCGTTCGATTGCAAAGACTGTGAGTGCTTATCGTAAAACATATGGGAGAAATTCGGCGCCTTCAAATAGCACAATTCTAAGTTTGGTGACGAATTTCTTTGAGTACGAGTCTGCAGCCACTCGCCAGCGTCCCATTCGAAGGTGTCCTCAACACTCCAATGAAGTTGTTGAAGCGGTAATAGAGAGTGTTGCCGATAATCCAAATGTGTCGTATCGCCGCGCCGCCGATCTCAGGAGTTACACGTCAGTGGAACGATTTTCTTCTCAAACAAAGTGCGAATATGAAAATGCGTAATATGAAAATGCCGTCGCAAGAACGATGGAAGCCGAGACAGATTTTTGGGATAACATTTTGATGACGAATGAAACTCATTTCACACTCTATCGAGAGAGAACCCACACGTCATTCACGAAACACCACTGCACGACGAGAAAGTCTGGGTGGAAGTGTAGGCGAAAACCATCATCGCACCAGGGGCCGGTTCGTGTATGGCGAACGACGATAATCGTACGAAAAAAAATTGAAGTCGAAAAATGTTGTCGACGAAAATTTTAGCGTTCGCATAGGTCGAAAGAAAATTGTTCGTGTCCTAATGCAAAAACTCGATCACCCAAGACCTTTCGAGTGCCTTACGTCGGCTTCAGACGAAAATTTTCAATTTTTCGACCTACGCGAACCCGAGACGAAAAAAAATTTCGTTTTCGACATAAACGAACTGGCCCCAGTTTTCTTTAAAGTTCGAGAAACTTCGAAAACGCGTGAAAAGGGTACGACGAATCTTTTTTCAAAAAGGTGGCGCACCTTGCCACACGGCAGCCACTATGATGAAGTTCTTGCAGAAGTAATGTTTATGCCAGCAAGCCGAAGACCATTGACAGAACTCAAAGCTAACATATGAGCCGAAGCAGATTCTATAACGCCCGAAAATAGACGCTTTTTGCGAATTGAATGGTAGTCATTTAATCGACATTGTATTCAAAAATTGATTTGGTAGAGAATATCCTAGATAAATCTTGCTCATTTGTCAAAATCGGCTAAAAAATGTCGGTGTTGTGATATGTTGAGATACCGAAGGTATAGATGGCGAGTATGCAAATTTACATATTTCATTGAGGGGTCCCCCAAGGGTTTTTTATGTAACAGGGGGCCGCAGTATTATAAAGTTTGGAAACCACATATGCACACTGTCGTCGCATCTTCCGATTCTTTCCTTTTAAGGTAAGGTTGTTACCAAATACCAACAGTTTTGGCGCAGGGTGTTTATTTGTTTAACTACCCACACCCAAGCTTAACATGATCCGCCGGCATCGTATGTCTGTATATAATGTACTTACAATGCATTCAAAAGCCGATTCTTTTTTTCTAAGACGTTAAGTTCGATCATTGCTTTCCTCAATTTCTCAGTTAAGGAAGATTTTTCATTGTTGAGTTTTATTCTGTAGTTAGTAATATCTTGATTGCAATTATTTATAACTTCACTATAAGTAACAAAAATAAAGGATTAATAAGGAAATTGGTAAATGAGTGTAATACTAACGTAAACTTCTTCTCCCATAGAGAATTCATTTCTTTTTTTTCTTCTTCATACCGTTCAGTCAATAGAAGGCTTTTAGCATTATAATCTCTGCAAGTATATAAAAATGTATTAAAAAAAGTAATGTTAGTAATATAGTATGTTACTTACTCCTTAATTTTAGCCTTCTCCTCATCCTGTTCCATCCTTATTCTACTTATTTCTAATCTTAAGACGTTTATCTCTTCATTTTTACTATTACTCTCAGATAATAAATGCTCTAGTTCACGCTCTAATATTTCACTTCTTTCATCAAAAGCATTTATTTCTGATTGTTTAACATTATTTGAAGCTACGTCTTCGTCCTCGTCATCTTCATTATTATCATTATCATTATGAATATCACAATCGTGTATATCATCAGCATCACAAGATCTATTCTTCTTTACTAAATTATGGCTGCTTTTCGTTTCATAGAATGCAGCCTCTAATTTCTTATTAACTTCATTAGCATGCTTAACAATATCTTCATAATTTGATATTTCCTCATCATATCGCTTTTTCAATGCTAAAAAATCATCTTGCAATTTTTTATGCTCATTCTCAAGCTTATGATATTGCTTCTCATAAATATCCTTATGCTGCTGCAATCTAATATTAATTTCGCCACAGCTCAATTCTGGACGTCGTATACCATCATTTGAACAATTATTATTATTATAATTACTTCTTGGGGTTGATTTAATTGTAGATTTGCTTGCCCTTGACCCCATTGATGTATATTATTTTTATATTTATATTTATATGTATTTATTTATTAATAAATCTAACTTAACTAAGAAATGGTATCAAGAAATCGGTCCGATTAACTCTTAATTTTTTGGCGTTTGCTTGGGTTTTTTTTCTTATAATCGTATAAGAGAAAAGAAAATCTTTACTAACTTATCGGTTGATTTATCTTGTATATTGGTGGTTTTTAATTAGTTGAAGAAATAATTTTCCTTATGAAAAAAATTATATTATGAAAGAAATTTTGCTAAGTGAAATTTTGAAAGGATAAAAGCCTAATCAAATTCAAATATTTCTGGCTTCGTTGATCGGTTTACAAATTAAAAATTTTCAAAGTTATTTTATGAAATTTTTTTATAATTACAGTAGAATATTGATTTAAATTACTGTAAAATTTTTAAATTTTTATTGTTTTTAAAGAAATTATTCAAGCTTCATTATGGTATCATCGCAGCAATTAAATATTTCTTATTTGCGCTTTGGGGGTGAAACGACGACGACCTCCACGTATGCGTGACATGTCCATCACGCTGGTTCACCTTGGGCAATGCGTTCTCGAACGTAGCAGACAGTCGTCCTCCCACTAACCTGGTTCCTCTCACTGTCCCCTGGGTCGGATCAAGGTGTAATGCGAACCGTGCCGATGATCAACTTGGCTGAGGACCCAGTAAAAAATAGCTCAGTTGTGAACGGTGTGCTCCGGATACCTGGCGATCTCCGGTTCTAATTAGCCTTACCCGGGTACTGCGGATCTCTGCCCGGGTGGACCTCGTTTCTCCGCTACTCGTGGGAGTAAATCATGTACCAACAACAAAACCAAAAATCAAAAAAGGGGTCCGGTTCCCCTAAGCCAAAACCGGAAGGGACCACAAATCCCGCCGAAAAAAGGGGTACCGTACCTGAGCTCACTTAAACCAAGGGAAGCCACAAGCTCCCTCCCTCCAAAAAAGGCCACAGAGGCGACTACTTGCAACCCTGTCCCTCCTGGTGGCAATGTCGTTGCTCAGCGTACACCTGCGGGCACGGCCGCTGCGGGGGGATCAGGGGAGCAAATGGTCTGCAAAAGGGCCAAAGAACTGATAAGACCAGACCCGGCAAAGGCAGGCTACCAAGAACGCCGCGTGGCTAGTCGTATCCTTCTCCGCTTGGCTACCAATCCGATCGGGGAGGACCAAGTGTCGAAGGAGGATTTCAACAAAATCCAAGATGACATTGCTTGGGCTAAGCAGGTCATACCAAACTTTACCCTAGAGTTTCCCAGAGGTGAACCAGCCTCTAAACGTCAACGATCTGTGGAGGAACCAAGCACCCACAGTCCAGTTCCTAAAAGGTCGAAGACGCACGGAACTAAAGCCATAGGCGGTGGGTGCAAGTCGCCCTCGCTAAAGTTGCTATGGAGGTCCTGAGGGATAACCCAGGACCTCCCCTTTCATGCCTTGATGCCGGATGGTATCAAGGTAATATTAAGTTGACAGCCTGCGACAATACCAGATCCGCAGAGCTGTACAAGGCTGCTATAGCTAGAGTCGGAGAGGTTTACCCCGGTGCCCGGCTCAAAGCAGTAGACGCTTGTGACATTCCGTCACGTCAAAGGGCCAGGGCATGGCTTCCAGTGGCTCCATCGGAGCCAGAAGAAATCCTAGAGATGCTAAAAACCTTCAACCCCCAGCTTACAACCCATAACTGAAAGGTTTTTAAAACAGAGCAAACAAACAGGGCCACTATGCAAGTTGTTCTGCTCCTGAATAAAGAGTGTCTAGAGCAACTAGCAAAAGACAATTACGCCGTGAACTATGGCTTACGGAGATCTCAAAGATCGGGATCCCGCAACTTAGAAGATTCATTACTTCCTCGAGATGGTTTAGCGAAGAAACGACACTTGAACAACAAGTTTAAAGTGGCATCACAATGGGCCTATCCTTTTGGCCTAAGTGTATGAGCTCAAACCAACAGCTCAGCCATATCTAACCTAACCTAACCTATTTGCGCATAAAACTATCTACACATAGTAGTATACAAAAGCACGACTGTAGTTAGGACCTTGGCCAGCGCCAAGAAGCACACTCAGCCTACAGCTCCAAGCACCCAAAGTCTCTAGACCAAGAAAATGACAGTATAAGTTCAAGCGGAACAAGTCTATTGTGAAGGACACTGTAGCCAAAGATATAGTGACGTCCAGAGGGCTCCCAACGGAGCAGAAACCCTGAAAATGAAAATGGAGGTGCAATAAGGCTCGTCCTATAGGGGAAAGTTTGACGGGTTCATCACAGCAGTGGTACCGGCCAACTTCCATGAAGGCAAGCTGACGGAATTTGCAACTCCATTTTGCCTGATATTTGCAAAACCCTTAGGAGACTGGATCTTTTTCGAGTAAAGTTCATGAACAAGCATGTTCAAATGGTTAGATTTACAAATACAATACCTGAACACGTTTAGAAGCACATCTTGAATACTGCGAGTCTATCGAAAGACTAGAGATTCTGTCAGATTAAACATCTTAAGGGAGTAGAATCGAACCGTCACCTCCTCGCGGTGCCTCCTGGATAACCAACTAACGACTCTTCCGAGCCATCTCCTCTGGCCACCTCTCTGTCAGGATGAACCTTCTCTTTCCTGCCATATTCGTGGAACTTTTATGGATCAAAAATTTACAAATTAGACGAAGAAGGAGGTTGTGTGTGCAATAAGCATCCGCGCAGAGCTGGAGAGGGATAAGGGATAACCTTGAATGTACCTCGTCCACCACAGAAGCTTCGGCTTACCAAATCAACAACAGTGTCCCAGGCAGCTGACGCTGACGGCAATGTTGTTGAAGAACTAACTGCAACCTAGCAGCAAAAAATCTGGTGCTGCCAAGAGGGGGGAGCCAAAGCAACGAGGGCCGCAATGGAATCGGGGAGCTCCACGGAGCACACCCTAGTCCCACGTTTTGAAACTTCCTTTCCAGCAAACCAAAGGCGGGATAGTGGAAAAGTCACCGGGGGGCTCAAAGTTTCTGGACCCACCAAAAAATTGGTAGCACTAACTCCTACATCTTTTAGGGGGAAATGCCGCATGTCGTACCCAACTGACGCACTGGCAAAACGGCAGCGGTCAGAGGATTCTCCGGCTGGGCAGGGACCCCAGAAGAAAAAAAGGAGGGGGTCGCAAGAACCCTCATACTGGGACAAGTTGGCTGGGATCACTGCTGGGAATGCAAATTGACGGAGGAGCAATTTTCCTTTATTTTCGATTCCATCCTGACTGAGGTGGATAAAAATCTTAAAGGCGATTGCTCGCCTCAGTTTTTAGGTGTAAGGGCGGCACGGGGTCGGTAAGGGCGGAAGGATATCGTGAGTCACTCTAACAGGAGCGGTCTGCAGATCATCGTCGGATGTGATGCGAACGCCCATCATGACGCCTGGGGCAGTAGTGGAGTGAACAAGAGGCGTGAACACCTTTTTGAGTACCTCTTAACTACTAATCTGGACAGCGGCCCGGATCCTACCTTCGACAACGGTAGGAGACGTGAGGTTATAGACATCACGCTAGCTACTCAACATGTTGACACTTACGTGAGTATTGGATGACTGGATGTCTTAGATGAGCCTTCGTGCTTAGACCATACATACATTTACTTTATGGCGGGTGAGTCTTTGGAAAGAATGAGTGCATATAGGAATCCTAAATATACGAACTGGACAGACTTTCGGGCGAACTCAGTGGCATATTGATGGGCTCCATGCACTCGATCAAGTCTACGATGGATGTCGAGCAATCCTTCCTTACGGAAGCGGTCACTACTGATTACAACAATAATTGCCCTGTTTCGCTGAGGACGCGTAACAGGAAAACTCCATGGTGGGATAACGAGCTCTCCAAGTTGAGATCCGCTACGAGGAAGCTATTCAACGAAGCCAAAAAGGGCGGCAACTGGGAGAAATATAAAAGCTCCCTAACCACCTAAAACGGGGCGATCAGACGAGCAAAAATAAATAGCTGGAGGAATTTCTGCAAGACGGAATTGAGCAGACGGAATCTATCCTTAGCAAATGGTTATATCAAATGGGTTTCCCTTGCAAATGGTTATATCCTATCTATCTGGAGGAACATCAACATAACATTTATACCTAAGCCAGGGCGTTCGGATTACACCTCGGCCTAATCTTTCAGGCCGATAGGTCACTCGGCTTTTGCCTTGAAGGCAATGGATACTATAGCTAGGGCTCTAAGTAGACGCAGTCTAAGTAGCACTTTCTGCAAATGGATTGACTCTATGCTGAGAACTCGCAAACTAATGGTCTCTCATGTTGAAGGGTCTCTGGAGGGCACTATAGCAAAAGGTTGCCCACAGGGAAGAGTTTTGAACACTATTCTTAATTAAAAGATTAAGATTGGTGGGACCATCACCAATACCGCATATTCTCAAAACGAGTTTTTATTTTACCGATTATATTTATAATTTGAAGGTCTAAAAAATCTCGTGTTTTATATATTTTTTTTAAAGAAACCTTGAATTTTTTTCATTTTGTTTTCTACTGTTTATAATGTTTTTTTTGTTGTCTAAAATCCCAACCGCAAAAATTTATCAAAGCTTTAAATTAACATAAATGTTGGGAGAACGTAACGTATTTTTTTTGCGCTATGTTCATCTATAAATACCGAAAAACGAATCAAGAATAAAACAAAAATCAAGTGAAATTGTTCGCAAAATGTCATCGTATAGGACAAAAACGAAAAAACGATAAGAAAAATAGCAAAGAAAAACGAATCAAAAATGAAAAACGATGATAGTTGCACACAGAAAATTCATTTGGCGCATGTTCCACATTTTAGTTTTAGCACGCGAGCAAATTCGTATAGCGTTAATTTATATATTGTGTTTTTGGTATTAAGTGGACGATAGACCCAAAGAAAGAAAATCAAGTAGAAGAGACGAGTCCTTGGGTGTTTTGTACCCACCGCAAGATTCACGCTGGGGATGCTTTCAGTATTTTCGAATAAAAACGTCGCGGATTGTATCACCTGCTCTAGACAGAATTTGTCAGGTGCTTGCCTTTAGCCAAAATCCGCATTCTATAAAGTGAAACGGCCTTTTCAATTCGCGATTCAATATTTTTTTTTTTTGAATTTGTGCAGTGGTATCTAAAGTGGTAAATCCCGAAAGGGACTTTGTTCGAAATTAAAATATTCCAAAATCTCTATTTCGTCAAAGTGAAAACGTTCTCAGAAATGTTCGAATGTTCGTTTATTGATTTCGAAAAGTGTCTACAGTGCAGTGATTACATTCTCTCCTTTCTTTTTAAGTGAATATAAAATAAGTGCTTAAATAATTAAAATTAAATGTCTAAAGTGAAAATGGATTTATGCGAGAAGACAGCAAACGACGAGGATGGCACCGATACCGAAGAGGATAGCGGCATTGCTGAGGAGTCGGAGAGCAACACATCGGTGAAGGCTCTGGCCGATGTCAACTTCGAAGATTCTCTGATAAATGCTGAAGGAGAAAATGCTCTCAGCAATTTCTTTAGCTACTGGTAAGTCCGTTTCTTTTTGTTTGTGCTATCTTAATTTTAATTTTGGTTTAACAATTTCGAAAATATGTACAGTACATATATGTATACATATAAAAAAAACAGCTGTGGTTACGCTTCGATTATCTCATATCGTAGCTGAAGTTCTTCTTGCATATTGGCATTGATTCAAAAGTGTTTTGTTCCAAGATCGCAGAGCCATTGACGTTACTTAAATCTTTGAATGCATTTAAGATAGAGATAGCGTTTTCTTTTTTTGATTTTGGAATGGTGAACCTAACCTAAAAAATCCCGGAAAGTGTAAAAAACGCATTTTAGCGAATAAAAGAAAAACGTGACCTCGGATCGAAAAAAATCAAATTATAAAGTTGTAGCTATTGAGTTATAGGTTAGGGCACAAAACATAGACAAAAATGGGAAAAACTGTCGAAAATCGAGATTTTTTAATTCGTTAATAACTTTTGCTTAACGCCACTTCTTCTTCTTCTTTAACGGCTCTACAACCGGGATCCGGTCCTGGCCTCGCGCAACTGTTCTCTCCACCGGTCCCGATTCTGAGCCGATGTCATCCAGTTTGGCATCCCTAAACTCTGAGCGTCCTGGTCCACGCCATCCTTCCAGCGATGGTTGGGCCTCCCTCGCTGTCGCACCCCATAGGTCTTACCGAAGAGTACTTTCCGAGCAGGCTCATCTTCACTCATACGAGCTAGATGCCCTGTCCACCGGAGCCTACCGAGCTTTATTTTTTTCACAACATCTATGTTATGTCGCGATAGCCGTCTATAGCCCACCAAGACATAAAATTAGTTCCGAACAGTATCAAGAATTATTAAAAAAACACAGAAACCGATTTATCATGGGCGGTGACTTCAACGCAAAACACACGCATTGGGGATCGCGTCCAATAACAACAAAAGGTCGTGAATTGCTTAAAGCAGCTCAACAAACAGGATGTGAGTTTGTGTCAACTGGCAAACCAACATATTGGCCTACGGATAAGGATAAATTACCTGACCTCATCGACTTCTTCATATGTAACAAAACAAATATCCAGAAGTTTACTACAAATAGAAGAAGGAACAGATTTAAATTCCGATCATTCTCCAATCTATATGGTCATTAATGAAAACGCCAATTTTAAAAAACAGAACATCTATCTCACTCACAAAAATACGGATTGGGATAATTTTAGAGAATTGCTTGATCAAGAATTGAATCCTCATCCACAGATGCTAAGCAAAGATCAGCTCGATGAAGAAACACTCGCCTTTACCCAACAGATACAAAGAGCAGCTTGGAAGAGTACTCCTCCTGTTACAAAGAAAGCCATCGGTTGAAGGTACCCAAAATGCATTATGGATTTAATATCTAATAAAAGAAAAATTAGAAAGAAGTGGCAACAAACAAGGTACCCTTATTACAAAAAGCAACTAAACCAACTCACTGCACTTATACGCAATCAATTAAGAGAAATAAGAAATGAAAATATTAACCAATACTTAAGTGGACTCACCGCAGATAAAACAACGGATTATGCATTGTGGAAATCAACAAAATACCTAAAACGTCCTATACAGCATAACCCACCTCTCAAATCAGTAAATAGTGGGTGGGCAAAAAGCAATTTGGAGAAGGCAGAGCTATTTGCAGAGCACATGTCAAAAACATTTCAACCCAATGAAGGCCCAAATGATAACACCTGGCCAGAAACATCACAACGGAGTGGCGAAATTCATCCAGTTACGGAAACTGAAGTCGAAGCGATTATTCGGAAAGATTTAAAACTGAAAAAATCCCCTGGCTATGATCTGATTACCGCGGAGCTAATGCAACAGTTACCCCAAGGAGCCATTTGTAGACTAACAAGGATAATAAATGCCTGCTTTAGACTCAAACATGTTCCTTGCTATTGGAAAGTCGCTGAAATAATCATGATCTCAAAGCCCGGAAAGGTTCCTCATGAAGTGTCTTCTTATAGACCCATATCCTTATTACCAATAATGTCTAAAATATTTGAAAAAATTCTCATCAGGAGGCTGCAACCATTTATTGAAAACGAAAATATGATACCAACTCACCAGTTTGGATTCAGAAAAAATCATTCTACCATAGAGCAGGTTCATAGAATCGTCTACGTTATTGAAAAGGGTCTGGAAGAAAAAATGGTATGCTCAGCTATATTTTTAGATGTTGCTCAAGCGTTTGACAAGGTATGGCATGAAGGACTACTATATAAGTTGAGATCACTCTTTCCCGAAGAACATGCGACAATTTTGGAATCTTATCTCTCAAAAAGATTCTTTCGCATCAACCAAGAGGATGCTTACTCCCACTTAAAAGAAATAAGAGCTGGAGTACCTCAAGGAAGTATATTAGGTCCAATGTTATATCTACTTTTCACGAATGACCTTCCAGTCCCCTCAAATAGTATAATAGGCACTTTCGCCGACGATACAGTAATACTTGCAATCGAGAAAAGCGAAATAGAATCAACCCGTATACTCCAAAACGCTGTAAATACTGTAGTCAATTGGACTAAAAAGTGGCGTATACATCTTAATAGCACTAAATCAGTACACGTTAACTTCACAAACAAAAAAACACAACCGCTTCCTATTACCATCTCTGGAATGCAAATCCCATACTCCAATACTGCAAAATATTTGGGGATGAACTTAGATGCAAAACTTAGGTGGAAAGAACATATAAAAAAGAAAAGAGAGGAACTCAACATCAAACTTAGAAAACTATACTGGCTTATTGGTAGAAGATCAGTTCTATCTATACACAATAAACTGCTTATATACAAACAGATATTAAGACCCGTGTGGACGTACGGAATCCAGCTGTGGGGGTGTGCCACTGAAAATAATATAGAAACTATCCAACGGTTCGAAAATAAAGTAATAAGAGGAATAGTGAATGCGCCATGGTATATAAGAAATGCTGATCTCCATCGCGACCTTAAACTGAGCACTGTAGCAGAAACGATTGTGGAATACGCAGGAGTCCATGATCGAAAGCTGAGACAGCACATAAATCAAGAGGCAGTGGAACTCACCAATACGAACGGACGAAGATTGAAGCGCACCAAACCACATGATTTAATTGGTGGCACCTAAATGTTTAAAAATTTAAAATAATTCTGTATAAAACTGTAATATTCTTTTCTTTTTGTCTTTTAATGTATGTCAAACTTAAACTACTCGTTAGTGTGAACTAGTTGTAGTTTTATGAAAATGTAAACATTTTCTAACATTTCGATTAATAAAAAAAAATGTCGCGATAGCGCTCGTAGATCTCGTCATTGTAGAATCTCCGGAATCGTCCTTCCTCACATACGGGGCCAACAATCCTCCGAAGTATTTTCCTCTCAAACTCGCCCAAGAGGTTTGAGTGCTTTTTGCTAAGCACCCACGTTTCGGATGCATATGTGAGAACGGGTAAAGGCCCAATTACAATGAACGGATCTACGCGGATTGAAATGTCAAAAGAACGCATCAGAACGGATAGGAAACTGCACTGATTACAATGAACGGATCAGTTCGCATTTAAACGTCAAATTTAATCTTGGAATTTGTATATCCACTCTTTGCTTTGTTGTACAGTATTTCATAATCTTTCACTTCTGCGATTAACTGCTCGCCCGAAAACATTTTTAAAAACATAACAAATCAAAAAAAATAAAACCTAAAACATTCACAGCTTTTGTTTACCAAAATTTTGACAGCTCAATCCGGCGATTTCTAAACAAACTAAAACGAATCCGGCACAGATGCGGTCAAATGCGTTTGAATCCGTTCATTGGAATCGGTTAGAAAACGCATGCTTGGAAAACCACTTTGACAGTTCAATCCGATTCTGTTCCGCTCTAATCCGGTCATTGTAATTGGGCCTTAAGACCATCGTCTTATATAGTAAAAGTTTAGACGTTATGGTTAGATATTTGGATTTGAAGAGCCTTGACAGACTATAGTAGGCTTTGTTGGCTTTTAGCAGTCGTGCGCGTATTTCTGGTTCCATGCTATTGTCTGCTGCTACTATTGACCCAAGGTAGGTAAATGATTTTACCACGTCAAACTCGTGTTCCGCTACCTTGATTGTGGGACCAATGTTAGGTGTTCTTCCAGACGAGGCCACCATGTACTTTGTTTTGCTTTCGTTAATGTGCAGTCCCAGATTTCCTGCCGCTTGCTCAATCTGAGTGAAAGCTTCTTGTACAGGTGTTGTTGTTCTTCCAATGATGTCAATGTCGTCTGCGTAAGCCAGTAATTGGGTGGACTTGTGGAGGATTGTACCCCTTGATGTCACGCCCGAATCTCGGATCACTTTCTCCAACTAGTTTGGGCTAGGACAGCGAAGAGAACGGAACTGTGCTGTTCCGGTCCCTAAAAACGCGCCGACACAAAAAACCAAAACAAAACTGTTAAAAAAAAGAGTGCGAGTGAAAAATTAAAACTAATAAAAAAGTGCACAAAAAAACTATAATAAAAAAACAGTGACAAAAAAAATAACGAGCGCAGTCTAACGCGAAGGCCCATCACCCTTCAATAGACTAAACGACCGACCGGACCGACGAACGGCACAAGTAAGTACCCTTGCTTCCTACCCTCTCTCGCATCACGGTCCTGCAGGTGCCGCGGCTAAAAGCTGTCGGTCGATGAAATTTGCCCCGTCTCAAAAGGCATAACACTTTGACGAGGACAAATTTTATTGATTCTGATGGTTGCGGCAAATGTAATGCCGGGAAATATCCCAGAGAACGTGGCGATTGAGCCTGCGCAACCGAAGACCCGTTACAAGTCAAGTTTTGGTATTGAGTTTTGTAACATTCGTGGATTTCATGCGAATTTCTCTTTTGTTGAGTGCCACTTATCTAATTATAAACCCCCAATCTTCGCACTTAGTGAAACCCAAATATCACCCGTTAATGACTTAGGTCATTACCAGGTGTCGGGATACACTTTAGTGCACAATCTCTCCCCCCATAGGGGTATTGCCATTTATGTTAGGGACGACGTGGCTTATTATAAAATATATTCAAGCGCGACTTCAGATTTTAATTATCTTTGGATTAAAATCATTTTCCAAAGCCACGTCATATTCTTCTGCTTCCTATACAGAAGTCCTAACATAAGTAACGAAACCTCCACTTCATCATTTGATACTATTCCCGAACAGATCTCGGGATTTTTGTCGTCCAACCCTGAGTGTGAATCATTGTTGCGGGTGATTTCAATGTTCACAACGTTAAATGGCTGACTTACTCAAATGGCACCAGTATTTCTGGCAAGGACGTCGAGCTCTTTGCAGACATCAATAACTTGCATCAAATTGTGGATCATCCCACAAGAGTCCCTGATGTTGCTGATCAAGAAACCTATCTCCTTGATCTTTTTCTAACTTCTCATCCAGCGCGTTACTCCGTCGAAGTTGATTCACCTCTCGGCAATTCAGACCACTGCCTAATCAGCGCTAACTTCCCATTCGAATTTCCCACCCCTCCCAAACCAGTTCGAAGAACTGTATGGCATTATTGGAAGACCAATTGGCTGGGGCTTATTAATTTTTTGCAGTCTACAGACTGGAATCTGTGTTTCCGGAATAGAAACGCCAACTCTGCCGCTATCCGTATCACCAGAATCATACAGGCAGGAATGCATTTGTTCATTCCCCATTCTACCAAATCTGTGAAGCCTAGGTCCAACAGATGGTTTAATCGGGAGTGTATGAATGCAATCAAAACTAAAGAAGCCTTCCGCCTTCCGAGCGTACAAGAGCTTCCCGAGTGAATCGCTCCGTTTAGAGTACATACAACAAAGAAATTCTTCTAAAACCGCCATCAAGAAAGTCAAAACCTCATTTGACAACAAATTGAGAAGTAAACTCCTAAATGCAACCTCCGGTAGCAAAAACTTCTGGTCCTTGGTAAGTTCCATCAAGAAGAATTTCACTACAACTTCAACCCCTTCCTTTATTCACAATGAGAAGGTAATAACAGACAGCAAATCCAAGGCCAATTTATTAGCATCTATGTTCGCTTCGAATTCTTCTTTACCCGAAACTGATGTGTTACCCCCTGTTTCTGAGCGTAGCGCCCATTCAATGGACAGGGTTTTTTCAGGACTCGCGAGGTGTACAAGTGCCTCAAAGAGCTCGATGCCAACAAATCCGCTGGACCCGATAATATACCCCCTATCGTCTTAAAACAATGCGCCTCATCTTCGGCTAAACCTCTGCGCAAATTATTTTCCCTGTCATATTTCTCCGGAGTTTATCCCGACTCTTGGAAACTTGCCCATGTTCAGCCCATACCGAAAAAAGGTGATTCCAGCCTTCCCTCCAATTACCGCCCAAAAGCAAATTACTTCTATTCTCTCCAAAACCATGGAGACGATAATCAACAAAAAGAATCCAATCTACTCATAAACGACAGACAGTATGGCTTCCGACAAAAAGATCCACTGGCGATCTTTTAGTCTGTCTTACAGAACACCTCAGCCGTAGTCTGCATGGATCCGGTGAGTCTAGTCTGGTTGCTCTAGATATCTCCAAGGCTTTCGATAGAGTTTGGCACTCAGCCCTGTTAGCTAAACTCAAAGCTATTGGAGTTGACTAACTTCTACAGAAGTGGATTGAGAGTTTCCTTTCTGCCCGTTCAATCAAAGTAGTATTGGATGGCGTCAAATCCGCAATCCACCCGATCTCTGCGGGGGTCCCCCAGGGGTCAATTTTATCACCGGCCCTATTTCTCATATTTATAAATGACCTTCTTTCAATCCCCTCCAACCCACTTCTCAGCTTCGCTGACGACGGTACTCTACGTTACTCGTACAGCTTCGATACAAGACAGACTCATGCCAGATCCTGTCTTGATGATCGCGAACTAATGTCCAAGTCGATTAATAACGACATTCAACTCATTCTAGAGTGGGGAAAGAAGAATCGTGTTGAATTCAACTCCGACAAAACCAAGTACTGTCTTATCTCCAAAAAGAAGTTCAACACCTCTCCACCCTTGAGAGTGGATGAAGTTCAACTAATGGCCGACCCATCCTTATACATCTTAGGCGTGACATTAGCCAAAGACTTGCGATGGAATGACCACATATTCCAAATCGCCAAACAAGCATCCCAGTGCTTGGGATTTCTTAAGAGGTGCAAGTTCCTTCTCCAGCCATCGGCCCGTGCTGTTATTTACAAATCCTACATTCGGCCTCTTCTCGAATATACCTCCCTCGTTTGGGGCGGCGCCATGGTTAGATAAGGTGCAAAAAAGGACACTCAAGTTAATTGATGACGACACCGCCTGCTCCACCATCGACCCCTTGAGCCACCGTAGGAATGTAGCAACACTGACAAAATTTTATCGCTACTATCATAGTGACTGTTCCTCCGAGTTAAACGCTCTTCTGCCTCCACGGCAATCTTATACCCGCAACACCAGATTAGCCCACTCGTCTCATTCCCTTCACCTGCAACTACCCCTTTCACGCACTCAACAAGATATGAATTCGTTTGTTAATAGAACAACTCGACTGTGGAATAATCTCTCGCAGTCAGTATTTCCGAGCTCCTACAACATCCAAGAGTTTAAACGCAGGGTTCATCACCACCTTCTTCAATACCCCCCGTACCTTTTAACTGTTAACCTATACCCCCCCCATTCCTCCTCCGTACTAAGCTTACTGCTAGACATTGCACCATGACGTGACAAATGACATGACGGACTAGTAGTACAAAGGGTGACTCCTGAGCTTACACTGCCACATAAAAAAAAACGCCAGGTTGAAAAGGAGCAGGCCAGACCGTCCCCTTGTCGGAGTCCATTATAAATGTTGATTGCTCTGGGCAGTGTTCCGGATACCTTTACTTGGCTTGACACATTGATCATGGTCAACCTACATGGTCTTGTCAGTTTGTTGGGGATGCCCAATTCTCTCATGCCTTTGTAGAGTTCTACCCTGGCTATGCTATCATAGGCGGCTTTAAAGTCTATGAAGAGGTGTTGAATTGAGTTTTGAAACTCTAGACATTTTTCCATAGCCTGCCTCAAGGTGAAAATCTGATCCGTCGTTGATTTGCCTGGGCTAAAGCCACACTGGTATTGGCCTATGATCTTCCTGGCGTATGGGGCCATCCTGTTTTGTAGGATAGCGGAGAATATCTTATACACGGTACTCAACAGCGTTATACCGCGATAATTAGTGCACTCTGTGATATCTCCTTTTTTGTGTACCGGACAGAGGATGCGTTTTCTCCAGTCTTCTGGCATCATTTCCTGCTCCCATACTTGCACAATTAATTCATGAATCGCTTGGTGTAATGTAGGCCCTTCATATTTAACCAACTCCGCTGCGATGCGGTCTGCAGCCGAGGCCTTGTTGTTTTTGAGCCGGCTGACATACATGTTTGTTATTTGGTACAAATATTGCTTCTTGCTAGCTGAAATAATGGTGTAATTTTTGTTGCGAAATATTACACAGTTTCCTTGAAATTTAACTTTTTGTAAAAAAGGCTTTGTTGTAAAAACGCTCCTCTTGGTCCATGAATTTCTGTGGATCAACGTACGAGAGCTTAAATTTTTTTTCAAAGCTTGTACTATCATGTACAAGTAAAAAAAGAGCATTTTAAAAGCGTACAATGCTCAAAATGGCCCCCCAAAATGTATGTTTTTAGTGTGAGTATAAGTAAAAAAGTCCTTATCCTCCTGCCGTTGCAGGGATCTTTGTGTGTTACTTCGTGACTTCTATAACTGTTACCTATACATATTTGCATGCTTTAGTTGAGCCTTATCTCAGCGCTTGCTTACGCTGAGTTGGTAAATTTTTCTTGGCCCAAGCTCAAGAAGTGCGCCTCTTGAGTTAAAATGGTTTACTCTATTATAAAAATAAAAAAAAAAGAAATGAAAAAACCTTAGATTTGACCGGCTACAGAGTGAATTGAAATATTCCACCTTTTCGTCAATGTCAATGAGACTATATGTACCATTCCATGGAAGAGAGGCACATCCTTGTAATAGGGCTGGTATATCAAGCTTGAAATTTAAACAGAGATAGAGGATGTCATGATCGAGATAACTGGGTGGGCTAATTTGATTATGAAATAATTCATTGTCCACATTCGGCACAAAAAATATATCCTGCAATGATGGATTATTAGTATAACAATACGTTGGAAGTCGATTAAATTCGAGGAGGACAGTAAACCACAGATACAAGACATTTACTGTCGCCATTATTAATTTCAATGCTAAGGAACTCCAGGGCGTTTGAAACGGATTCTTTAACTTGCGGCGATGCAGGTGACAGCGGCGGCCTCCGGCAAGATACCATATAGATTTAATTACTTCGCATCTCCTGTTGTTTACCGTCACCCCCACCCACCGACGCCGTCGCAATCTGTTTTTGCCTTAATAGGCTACTGGAAAAGACTAAAATTAAAGGGTAGAAAGGAACAATTGCTTTCAAGCTTTTTTATGGTTCTCGTTTGAAAAATGACAATTCGAGTGCAGTGGTTGTTGAAAGCGACAGTTCAAGTGGTGTGTTGTTCACGTTTGAAAATGGAGAAAAACTATGAAAAATTGTGTTACAATTTACTATATTATTACGAGAAAGGACCATCAGATGGCCTCGATATCAGACCTACTCGCCACTTTTATCAGGTTAGTGTGTAACGGGGGGCGGCTGCTACAAAATTCATTGCGGTGCTGATCTCTTACCATGACAGCAATACTGACCTTTCTTCCAGGCCGGAATCTATCTTAACATCGACGGTGCTTTCGATAACACTGGCTATTCTACATCTAGATCACTGGCTCTGTGAAACGTGGATTCCCACACAATTAAGTAAATCACCCTTGGTATCTCGACCATTAGCGTCAAGGCTATACTCTCCTCATTATCTTTATATTCAAGGCCGACACCCGGCAAAACTACAGATAAGGTAAATTGGCGCATTTTAACTACTCAAAAAAATCATTTGGGGGGAAATTGTGACTTTCATTTCCGAACAAAAGACAAAATCGCCGCGTATTTGTTGAGAAAATTCCGGTTCTCATATCTTCGAATTCGAACATTTCGATAGTTTTTTCTTGGAGCGGTTAAATAAAAATTTACCACCAATATATACATACATATGAACCGTTGAGAATCATAGTGGCGTAAGTCAAAAATTTTCAAAAATTGAGTTAAAACTAAATTATACTATTTACGCATCACCCTGTTCAGCCCCATATTAAAAGTAGCTATAAGTTACCGTTAGAACCCCAGACGGCAGCGTGTTGTTATCATTACGAACAAATTTGAGCATCACCGGAAATCGGGAAGTGGCCGAAAAATCGGTCGCAAAATTTGTCCCACATAGAAAACGAAGTTAATATTATGTATAAAGCTTGTAAAAGGGTTGTTTTGACTGAAAAAAACAAACTAAAGCTTATATTCTAAAATTTTGATAGTTTATAAAGTGGCATAAAAGAATTACATATTCGTATCTCTAGACGGGATTTTTTTGAAGAACAACGCGGAGTTTCATTTTACTCAGAATTAATAAAACATGACTTACGCCACTATGACTCTCAACGGCTCATATATATATGTCCCATATACATACAGTGGAAATCGGTTAACACGAAATGGTGGGGCCGGGATGAGGATTTCGCGGTATCCGAATTTCGTATTAACCGTTGTCTTTGAAAACGATAATAATAACGAGTAAATACATAATGAACCCCGGCTTTATCTAAAAAGTAAGTAGAAATAAGTAAAAAAAGAGAAACAGTAAAAAAATTGAACTTTACTTATTCGCACAAAATACAAAAAGAAAAAGCGTGGTGCACCGAAAATCAAAAACACTCTTTTTCTTGAAAATTAAAAAGGTTAAATTTAGTCAACTCAACTACGACGCACTTGTTTCGGCGAATCCTCCATTTTCAAAAACATTAGGCCTATTCTGATCTTTGCTGGAATTTGCTTACCTTATATGCTACAGATGTAAGAAAATTCCAGGAAAGTTTAGAATAGGACAGCATATTTATGAGAAGGCAGAGAACAAAATTAAATTTGACCTTCAAAAATATAGGGGAAAGAAATCATCAGAGAAATTGGAGAAAATATGAACAAAATAAGTGCCGCAGACTCTTTTTTCGTGTTAAGCGAAGAGCGTTTCGCCATATCAGAACAAATTCGCATGAAAAGAATATTATCGGACCGGGACTACACTGTTTTTTTCGTGTTATGCAATATTTCGTGCTATCCGTTTTCGTGTTAAGTGAACTCCACTGTATATATATGTAAATCAACACGGACCACATACCTCATGTGATATCGTTTCTCTTGTGCACCGATTATCTTTAAGTAGGACAAATCGAAAGGACCATTGTACATAACGAAAATCATCGAGATCCCATTAAATGCATTCAACAATACATTTAGTGCAGATTTTTTTTGGCTCAAATTTGCCATCGAGTGAATGCTCGTTTGTAAAGCTCTGTGCTTGTCCATTTAAATCTTTTGGTCAAGTTTGGCCGTCGTGCCGCCACTGGAATAGAAAGGGTTGGTATGTCTTGGGCCACCTTTAAACTCCGATGCAAACATCACACAATGCAAAGCATTGGAATGATCTTAACAAATGTACCTTGGCCAAAATGACTTTGCCATCTTACTATCTCAGGCGGACTACCTCCCTGCTGAGCCTCGGTAGACAAGACCTCTCAGTTACAGTGGGAGTGTTGACCGGACACTGTGTGATAGGGACGCATGCAGTCCGCTTAGGTTTCGAAACCTACGATTTCTGCAGAAGCTGCCAGAATATATGTAGACGAAGAGGAAAGTGTAAAACACCTTCTCTATCACTGTCCAGCCTTAAGCAAAAGGAGACTTACCACTTTTGGTGAGCCTTTCCTAAGCATGATTGCGGAAATCCCGAAGTTTGGGATTCTGCAACTAAAAAGATTCATTACGTCCTCGAGGTAGTTTAGCGAACAAACGACACTTTAACATTGGGTTTAAAGTGGGATCATTGCAGCATCACAACGGGCCTATCTTTGTGGCCTAAGTGTTTGGGCTGTGCACGAGCAGCTCAGCCATATCTAAGCTAACCTAACCTTGGCCGTCGTGACGCTGTATGTGCTCCCATTAAAAATATTTAAAAACTCTACGGCCATCATATGTTCCTTAAAAGTCAAGCGGCCGGTGTTCGCCCGTTGTAAGACCATAAAAGTAATTGGTCCATAAAAATCTCTTAAGTATGGTAGAAACTAAAACAATGTCAGGCTCAAATTCAGCAACAGTGGCAAATATCTGGGAATAACCCTGGACAAGAAGCTCCTCTGGAATGAAAACACAAAAGAGCGCATTAAGAAAGCGAACATAGCGCTTTTCGCTTGCAAAAAATCCATAGGGAAGAAATGGGGTTTCTCCCCGAACATAGTACGATGGATCTATACAGCGATTGTCCGTCCAATACTCCTATACGGGGTCTTAGTATGGTGGCCAACCCTAAATAAGTCCACTGTGCTCAACAAACTACAGAAAGTACAAAGATGTGCGGAGTTATGCATAACAGGAGCCCTTCGCTCCACTCCTACAGACGCCCTAAATGTTATGCTATTCCTTCCTCCTTTAAATCTTGTGGCTAAGGAAAGCGCAACCATCGTAGCCCTTAGAATAAAAGAATCTGGCTTTTGGACCGGAATCGTAGGAGGACACACGAAGTGCTGGACTCTGTTACCATCCCCATAAAAACGGACTTCTGCATACCCGAAATCAACTTCACAAGAAACTACGGAGTCCACATCCCTTTACGTTGTGAATGGAGAAACAGACCACACAGTTCTCAAGGTGCCACAAACTTCTTTACTGATGGCTCTAAACTCGAAGGTCGAGTAGGAGGAGGAGTATTTTCCCCAGAGCTTGGGATTGAAGTCTCCTTTCGACTACCCGATCACTGTAGTGTATACCAAGCAGAGGTTTTAGCAATACATGAGGCTGTTCTACTGATCAACCAACAAGGCGACAGAAATCGGACTGTTTACATCTTCTCAGATTGTCAGGCGGCTCTGAAAGCCCTGCGCTCTTGCACAAACAGCTATAGAACTACCTCTGAATGTCGCAGATCTCTTAACGAGATGGCTCAAACAGTTCAGGACCTTCCTCGTATGGGTGCCTGGGCACCGAAATATAGAGGGAAATTGTAAAGCTGACGAACTGGGTAGGAAGGTCACGACCGCTACTCTCCTTCCGGAAAAGGAAAGAGTTGGTATGCCTTGGGCCACTTTTAAACTCCAATGCAAACAGCGCACAATGCTACAAGCGAAATTGGAGAGATCTTAATAAATGCATGGTGGCCAAACTAACCTGGCCCTCTTATGATCTTCGGCGGACCACCTCATTACTGAGTCTCGGTAGACCAGACCTCTCAGCTATAGTGGGAGTGCTTACCGGACACTGTCTGATAGGGACGCATGCGACCCGCTTAGGTCTTGAGACCTACGATTTTTGTAGAAGCTGTAAAAATCCGGATGAGGAGGAAAGTGTACTACATCTTCTCTGTCACTGTCCAGCGCTATGCAGAAAGAGACTAAGCGCATTTGGCGAGCCCTTTTTAAACACGCTTACGGAGATCTCAAAGATCGGGATCCCGCAACTTAGAAGATTCATTACTTTCTCGAGATGGTTTAGCGAAGAAACGACACTTGAACAACAAGTTTAAAGTGGGATCACTATGGCATCACAATGGGCCTATCCTTTTGGCCTAAGTGTATGAGCTCAAACCAACAGCTCAGCCATATCTAACCTAACCTAACCTATGGTAGAAAAGGTAGGTCCATCCTGACAGAGACATTATAAAACTAGGTGTACCGAGGGCCCAGAGGAGACCGGCAACAGATAGGGTAAAAATTACAAACCATCGTCACCCACCAGCTATCGCCATCACGTTGCACATCATTGTACATAAGAAGACAATGAAGTTCGGTGAATTAGTTGTATCGCGAAAAAGCCTTGTTATTTAGACACCAGAGGCCAGTTCACGCAATTCGACGTCGACTGAAAACGACACTAAGCGCGTTATAAAACCTTACTGTGGTTAACTGTGGTAAACTTTTGTCGTCCAAAAACTCCGTGGTTAACTACAACATAGCCACTAGCATAAGTTTTTGACGTTCAAAAATTCCCATAGTTAACCATAGTAAGGTTTTTGAACGCGCTTAGTGTCGTTTTCAGTCGACGTCGAATTGCGTGAACTGGCCCCTGGATTCTGTGACTTGATACCTCTCGATTATTTCCTCTTGCGATATGGGAAGTTTTTGGTCTCGCCACCAAAGCTTGGAAAAGTGCTAAAATATTGGACCACTTTTGTATTCGGTATTTTAGAGCCAATCGGTCAATATCCACGCCAAACTCAAAGACTGAATGGCTTAAGATTTTATATTAAATAAATTCCATTTGGTGTGTGCTTTATTCCAATTATATCTTCATTTCCTATCTAACATATCCCAAGAAATATTTCCCACAGAATTTCTACACCAATGGACTATTTAGCTCTCTGTTTATTTATAATGCCAGGTAGTTCAAGTCACTAGTAGTACGAAGCCAAAGTCCCTAGTGATATTGACTCAACCTAAGGAATTCAATTCATTTAGAAAATTTCTCTTTTATTTTCTTACACTAGGCAAATAATTGCACAGCGTCTTCGCTGGTTTTCGTTGGATTATTTGCATTAAATAATCAAGGGAAATTCTTCTCAGAATGTACAAACAAAGAATCTCTCTAAAAATATGTTTTGAAAAAAAAAATGATCAAATTTTTTAGACGGGAATATTTTATTTTAGAATTAAGTCACAAGCTGTCATCTAGATTTTGAAGTTATGGGTCCAGGAATAGATGAAAATATTTTTTTATAATAAACGGAAATATAAAATATATTAAGAGGAGAAAGTTCAAAGTTATTAGGGAGGGAGGATTCCTTTCACTTTTTGTTTTGAAGCATCATTTGGCGAAATATATTATGTAGGTAGGTATAATGTCAGGATTTGCGGGGCCAGCTCTATAAAATAAATCGTTTTTTATTAGAAAAATATTTTATTGCTCAGTTTCAATAAATCTTACCAAAATATTTTCTTAAAATGTTTAGAATCGGCTTAACTTAAGTAAATGTTTTTTTGTATGCCGAATATTTATGTCTGAGAAAAAGTTCATTGCGTTCTCCCGATAGATGGCGCTGCAAATAAATTACTAACCACTGATCCCGCGACACCACTAAACCAGCTTGTTTAAAAGATGACAGTTAAAGTGTCACTTTGAATGAATAGTCCAAAAATTCATGGAGTTGTTGGAAAGTTGTTTGCGTTTGAATGGAGAAAAATAATGAAAAGTTGCGGTGCAAAAAAACTTTCACAAGTTAAATTTATTTTCTTTTATGTTTTTTTCTTTTTCATACGCTTTAAGGCTCAAATAGAACCAATCATCTCCGTCCGCTCTGCTCGCTTTTTCTTTGTTTTTCTTTGATGTTCCGTCCGCTAGGTTGTGGCTACCGCTCCGTTTGTGTTATGGAAAGTTTATGGAAATGTCAAAATTCCAACTTTTAAAAACAGACGGAACGGATTGGTTCTGTTTGAGCTCCGATATGGCTATGAAATGAAGAGTATGACGAGTAGAATAGAATTAGCTGTGTGGCGTCAAATTAAAAATGGCGGCAGTCATATAATAGACAAAAAAGTATAAAATTTAATCTATCAACTTTAAATTTTGCACATACATATGCAAAGTTTGTGTGACAATGCAATCTGACTTGTTTGTAAAAAAATCAAGATGGCTGCTATTGTGCTTCTCGACCCCAGACATGGGTATCGCTATGCTGGAATATGCTTGCCCTATCTGGGATCCTACATAATTATATTCCAAGTAGGCAGCTGGAGGATCGAATCCGTTCAAAGAGATTTCTCCTTTTCGCTCCGAGAGATCTACACGACTCCCATGACTACCAAACCATACCGCACTACTTGAAAAGGCTCAAAGTGCTTGATCTCATGCCCAGCGCCGGCCCTAGCCCTTGTTGAGGGTGGAGCGAGATTGTCTTTCGGCGCCCGCGCTTTCACTTCACATAAATTGTATTTCCAGTTGTCCTTGATAAAACTTTTTTCGAGTACTGCCGGCCTGCCATTTCCTTACGGAAATATTCTTCTTCTTAAACTCCTTTAATCCCTCATGGGACATAGGGCGGAAACAGTTGCCCTCCAGTGGACTCTGTTTTGCGCGACAGCTCTTAGCTCCGACCAGGATCTCCCAGTTGTTGCGGCTTCTTCTAGTAGGGTTCTCCTCCACGTTGTTCTAGGTCTTCCTACTCGACGGGAACCTTGCGGATTCCAGTCAAGGGCCTGTTTGGCTAGATTTTCGTTTTCGCGGCGCAAGGTGTGGCCAACCCAATTCCATTTCCTTCGTCTGATTTGGTCGTCTATCCTTTCTTGGCCGGCACGGCGCCATAGTTCTTCGTTTGAAATTCTATCTTGCCAGCGGATTTTTAGGATACGACGAAGGCATCTGTTGATGAAGACTTGTAGGCGCCCTGTGATGAATTGGGTGACTTTCCATGTTTCGCAACCATACAAAAGAACTGCCTTAACGTTGGAGTTGAACAGCCGCAATTTGGTGTTAGTTGAGATCACCGTTGATCTCCATATGTGGGACAGGCATGCATATGCGCCTCGTGCTTTATTTATTCTGGAACTTACGTCTTCTTCTGCCCCACCATTTTCGGTAATAATGCTACCGAGGTAGCAGAATTTATTTACCAGTTCCACGTCACGGTTATTCAGCGCTGTCCGTTCAATGGTGTTTGCATTTATCCGCATTTCTTTAGTTTTAGTCGGATTTAGCCTTAAGCCTGCTGGACTACTTTCTGCTGCCAAATTGTTTAACATATTTTTGAGGTCCTGGTGTCTGTGGGCCAGCAAACAGATATCATCGGCGTAGTCGAGATCCTTAAGGCGGTCTACCAAACCCCATTGTATGCCGCCTGTTCTATTATCTAGAGCGCTGACAAGGATGTCATTTATTACTATAAGAAATAGTAATGGTGAAAGTAGGCATCCTTGTCGTACTCCTGAGCTCACCTCAAAGCTGTCGGATAATTTTCCATTATGCCGGGTTTTCATTAGTAGAATTAGTGGTAGAGTAACTGGCGTACTTTTAAGCCGAGCTAACTCTACTCTACTTATTTTGGTAGAGTACCTGTTTTCACTTAAATTGAAAATAGTATGGTGCAGAAGGTAATAGTGACTGGTTGTTAATAGTACCTACACTTGAAATATCGAAAATGAAGCCTGGCCATACTTAAATGCCACGAATTTCATGTATGCTCGACTATCTCAACACTGTTTTCATTAGCATAGTGGCGGTAGAGTAGAGTGAAAAGCAGTGGTGGGGGACAGAACTAGTAGAGTAACTTTACCACGGTGCTATCCCACTCTACTCTACTGTAATCAAGTACTCTACTCTACCACTTTCGTTTTCATTAAGCGAGTTCTCAAGATAGTTAGTACTCGCCCAGTATACTCTACCACTAATTCTACTAATGAAAACCCGGCATTATGGAGAACTCTGCATTTGGAATTGTTATATAGGGCTTTTATCAATTCTATTATTTTATCAGGCAGTCCACGTCGCCGTAGTGCCTGCCAAATGAAGCTCCTATTGACCGAGTCGAACGCTTTCTCATAATCTACGAAAGCAAGGTAAAGGGGGGATCGGAATTCAGTAGACTGCTCCACTATTATTCTCAAGGTGTTAATATGATCAATACAGGAGTGGCCCTTCCTGAATCCGGCCTGCTGCCTCCTAAGCGTTCGGTCAACTGCCTCACTTATCCTAGATAGTAATATATGGGACAAAATTTTGCCCACAGTAGATAATAAACAGATACCTCTCCAGTTGTCGCATATTGTGAGGTCCCCCTTTTTTGGTATTTTGACTATGATACCTTCCGTCCAATCCTCCGGAAAGGTACAGGTGTTCCATGCTATATCTAGGATTGGCTGAAGTGCATCTGCTATGAGGCTTGAGTCGGCTTTCAACAATTCTGGCGGGATGCCATCTTTTCCAGCTGCTTTACCATTGGCCATCGCATGAATTGCGGTTACTATTTCCGTCTTGGATGGGGCCCGGGTGGCGATTCTTATTGGCTGTGCATTGTGGCTGTTTTCCTGAGGTTCCTGTGTAAGTGTACCATTCAGGGCGGCGAAGAAGTAATCTCTCCATCTTTGGAGTTGCTCCTTGTCGCTGCACAGCAGCCTTCCATCCGCACTCTTAACGGCATGCTTTTTAGTAGAGTGCTTTCCCGAGAGCTGTTTAGTGATTTGGTACAGCACCTTACTGTTGCCTGTGTTTGTCGCTTTTTCTGCGAGCTCATTTATCTGCTGCCTTTTATCACGCCGGATACTTCTCTTAACCTCCCGATGTAATTGGGAGTATTCCCGTTCTAGTTGGTGACGTCTTTCCGGGTCGTTTGTAGAGTTTACATTATTTCTGAGGGCCCTTCTGCGCTCTATTTTTTGCCAGGTTGTGTCCGAGATCCAGTGTTGCTGGTTTCTTTGGACATAACCGATGCTCGTTTCCGCAGCCATCAATATTGCGCCCTTTGTCGTACTCCACAATTCTTCAATATTTGTGTCGTCAGAAACGGTTTGCTGGTTTAATAAGTCTTGTAGGTTTCCAGCAAATTCCCGCTTTTTAACGCTCTCCCGCAGGAGGTCTACGTTAAACCGTCTACGGGTTCTAGCATTTTGTTGCACGTTTCTGATTGCGGCGATTTTAAGGCGAATAGTTGCTACAACCAAATGGTGGTCGCTTCCAATATCCGCTCCCCTGAAACTCCTGACATCCTCAAGAATAGTTCTCCATCTGCGGCTGACGGCCACATGATCTATCTGATTTCTCGTTCTACCATCGGGCGATACCCAGGTCTCTTTGTGTATCTTCTTGTGACAAAAGTAAGTTCCACCTACCATGAGTTGGTGGGAACTACAGAACTCAACGAAAAGCTCACCATTGTTATTGGTAACTTGGCTTAGGCCTTGATTTCCAACTGTGTGTTCAAGGCCGGTGTTGTCACGGCCGATCTGTGCGTTTAAGTCACCCATTAAAACAATGATGTCTCCCCTTGGAATATAGCGAAAAACCTCATTTAGTCGCATATAGAACTCGACTCGTCCTTGATGTCATCTTCTGCGTCTTCAGTTGGAGCATATCATTGGACTACCGTAGTACTTCTTAGTCTGGTACGCAGGCGCACGGTAATAATCCTCTCAGAAACTGGTGACCAGCTAATGAGGCTGGACCTGGCTTCTTTGGTGAGTATTACGCCAACGCCACTCCTACGGCTTTCAGTTTAGTTTCTACCAGAATATAAAAAGGACTCACCATTTGGGCAGATATGTTCCCCCGCATCGGGCCATCTGGTCTCGCTAAGTCCCATGATCTTGATTTTATATCGATTCATCTCGTTGAGGACTTCATCCAGCCGTCCCTCAGTGTTCTCACATTCCATGATCCGATTCGTGTCCTTGTTCGAAAAGCAAAGGTCGTCGTCGTGTTGTCCATCCGGTTCCGAGGCATTGTTTGCCGATTCGTAGCAATGGTGTTTTTTATGGGAGCGGGTTGCTAACCCTCAGCCCAACCGACTTAAAACTCTGTTTTGTGGCGCAGAGAGCTCGCCATTCGCCCGTCTCCCGTTAGCTCCTTCCGAAGAAGTACCCCAGGGGGCACCGCGGGGAGGTGGGATTAGGACTTGCTAACAGGTCTGCTAGGTGTTCGTCTGCAGTGACTTTTCTCGGGTCTTGACAGAAGTGACAAATCGGGTGCCACCACTTTCCGAGGTCTTTGTTAGCCGTTCGCCCCCCTACGGAATTATATCTCGCCTTTATGGGCCGGGGCCCCATAAGGATTTCGATGGTGATTTTAGGGTCACAGTTCCGCTTGTAGCGGCAATAGAGGAAGTATGTTTTTCAGAGTTGCTTCCCCGACGTTTCGCCAACAGTACCACCTTCTTTGGAGGCTATTTGGTTAATTGTATTGCATGGTTGGGCATTAGGGCTTGCCCCAGCTAGTAAGGTTGAGATGGTGGAGAGAGTCAGTTTTTCGTTAAAAGAAGCTTTTCCTGCCATCAGCCCAAAATTGCAGTGTTCACCATCCTGACAACGTCATCTCTGTGAATTTTATGCGGTGCACTTTGTGGAGTATTCTCCACTCCTACACCCTTAGGGTCTTCTTTTGGACCCCTATCCTTTTAACATAATGCCACCCAGCAGGCATTATAGTTCATATTGAGCTAAATATGATCTATTTGCGATTGGCAATTTTTTCGTTTAAAGTCTCAAATAGTAATTTATGAGATACATATGAGGAAATAGTGAGTTAATTGGCGCATGTTTCTGAACTAAATATGAGGTTAATATGAAGTAAATCATAAAATTTTCTCATATTGAGCTCACTGAGAAGAAAAAAAAGTACTGAGAAATGTTAAAAAAACAAAATTACTATTTTCACATTAATTTTTTTTTGTTCCTGTCTTTTTCTACTATTTTTTATATTCATATAATTTTATTATATATTTTCATATTTTACTCATGATTTGAGAATATATTTTTTTCGATTGCCTTATACGAGATTCGAACCTGGGTCACTGGAACATAAAGCCAACATTCTACCAACTGCGCTAATGAGACTGCTGTGTATACGCCGCCGTAAGAGTGTATATAAATGACAAATATAATATGAGCTAAATATGAGCTCATTGTGAGATTTGTCTAAATAAATACCTAACGATGGAGGTTTCCTTATAACCGTTGTAAATTCCAATTACGAAAGGTTCCTTTATAATCCCTTCGACATTCGCAAGTATTGGCCAAAATTGCTCACGGTTCTTCCTTCAGTTGGAAATTTACTGGGAAGTAGTTTGTTCAGAACACTAAGTAAATCAGTTATTCCATTTCTACCGATACCATATTCGTTAGCCCAACTTCCAATTCCCGCGATTGCATCTCCTACTCTAATATTGATATCATCATTATCGTCAAATGATTCAGATAAGTCGCCCAAATTATCAACTTCATTTCTCATTCGATTTGATTCCTCCTCATCCGAAAATTCGATTATTCCGCTGTTACCATCTAATAAATTTGAAGCAGTACTACTAGAAGAGGCTTGACCAGCTTGAGAAGTTTCGAATGCCATTGTTATATATTTCCGCTTGGCTCTGGTGAACGTTCCACTTCTTTTATATTTTTTGTCCAGCATAGGATACCGCGGTTACAAACTTCACTAACAATTTCAGTCTTTTGCTTAAAAAAGTCAAATTGGGAATGACGTGATAGTCTTAAAAATTGTTATTAAACGAATTGCTCATAATTAGCTCATAACAACCTTCCAATCAATGAACATTAAGTGGGACATTCAATTTCGGTTTCTTTCTCACTTTCCTCCCATTATGATCTCATTATTTTCTCACAACTGATTTAATTTTTTTTGCATTTGGGATGTCATATTTTCATCATATTCAGCTCATTGTGAGTTGTAAGACAAATTTCTGGTTTTGTGAGCTCATTTTGCCTGCTGGGCAGTGAGGTCTTCTGCTACGCGGCACCTTGTTCTCGTCTACAGCAACAAGGCTTGCTCCTTCCAAGGCTTAAGGTGGCCCATTATATAGGGTGCACCGACCCCTACTGACCTGGGCTGTTCTGAACCCTGAGTCAATTCGGCTACCGCCTCCAGAAGACTTCCTTGCACGGTAACTAGTTGTTTCGTGGTCAGAAGAGTCTCCGGATGTTAGTCGCAAGCACGCCAATTCTGACACTTTCCGCTATTTGACAGAAAGTCGGCTTTGGAATCGTTCTCGACTTCATTATGGGTGCGTCCGACTTTGCTGAAGGCTTTTCAAACCGTATGGGCAAAGCCTTCGCCCTTTTCGCCGGTTATTATGCCCTAGAGATCATCCAGATGATTTAGCCCTCTTCTTATTAAGAAAATCGCTATCCCTTTCTTCCTTGGGGGCCACGCAGACCCTACCAGCCTCTACACGGGAATAGGCAGGTTCCAGATATCACATAAAACGTTTTCGGGCTGCGCCACCTCGTCTTATGAAAGCGGTCGTTTTTTGAGTCGCCTCTCCGATTAGGTGCCCTTAGTTCCGCAGGAGATCTAAGGAGATCTCCCAATGAAGGAGTGATCTCAACGTACTCCATCCCTGGGTTCACGGGCTCAGAATGCCCTCCCTGAAGAAGTATCCCGAAAACTTTCCTTCACTGGGACCACATTCGATACCTTGAAGCATGGATCCAAAAAATATCTAGCTGGCCTTGTAGGTCGTTCTTTTCGGAACTGTGGGGGCCCCAGAAATGTTTGGAGAGTTAATAAGTGCTCCATCTTCAAAAGTTTTTTTAAGGTAATTTTATATTGATACCACGAGCTCGGCGAGAAAGGACGGTCGCCCTTATCACCAATGTAAGGCTAATTCAAACCGAAGTTCGCCTGGTATCCGCAGTCCATCGTTAGTAGTACATTCACGCAGTACCATTCATAACTTCAGCACGATTGTTTACGCATTAGGATTGCGGTTTTTATCGAGTTTAGATCCGGCATATTCAGTCTGCTCCATGGATCTCGAGCAGGATGAACGATCGGCCTTGGAGTCAGTGCTCCCTTTTTGTGCCGTGTTCGAGTCATATTGATGAGTACATAGGCTTGGCTAGCTATAAACAACGCCCTCAAAAAGTGCCATCAAAATTTTATTTTTTGCTCGAAATTGTTTTTCGCATTCATTTTGGCGCCCCTTACCACCTGGCGCCGAGAGCGACCGCTCCACTCGCTCTACCCTAGGGCCGGCGCTGCTCATGCCGTTATCTAGCAGAAGAAAACCGCTCATATCTTACGTTGCCTTTGACGTCCTAAGTGGAAAACTTAAAGTGCTGTTTCTGTTGGACAAAATTAAATTCAATGATGTAGTCCCAGTTCAATCCCGCCAATATTTTTATAGGAATAGTGGCGATGAATGTTTTCACACTTTCGATGGGCTTGTGTTAGAAATTCGGTCAAATTATCGATTTATTATGACAAGATTGCGCCCTTGTTTCCATCCCTTAGCCATCAATTAGGGCCTTTTTGTAAAAGCATACTTATGCTTTGCATAGTTCGTAAACGCAGATGATCCAAAATCATTCGTTCGAAAACGTACAAGATTCAAGTTTGTTGCGCAACAGACAAAGCAACAGCGCAGCCATTTTCGAATGTATGCTTTTGAATAGTTGATGAAAGTTTTCTTTACTAAATACAAATGTTGGCTTTAGCTGGTTATAATGTTTATTTTTTAGTATTTTTCGTTTTCACTCCTATTAAAAACTTTGCGTTTAGGAACGGACTGATGTACCGCATATGTATGCGAAAAGACGTTTGCGCTGCTTTGTTGCCGATGCGTTGTTGCTCAGTTGTTTTGACGTTTACGAAAAGACCCTTATGGGCCGTCCACACTACGCGGACTTAGATCCCACGCGCTTTTTACCGTACGGCCTCAGAAAAAAGCGCGCATGAGCATTTAATTTTATGAATCGTGAGTAAATTGAGAAAACCGTCAAGAAGCCCGTGTTGTGTGGACGTGCAATGTACCTTTTTAAGCACAGCCTTATGTTCGCGCAGTTTGGCCGTACTGCCTTTGCCATTAAAAATATTGCAAAAAAAGCCATTAAACTCTATATGAAAAAAAGAGGCAAAAGCGCGTATGACAAAAGTCCGCGTAGTGTGGATGCACCATTACGCTTAAGCCTTCACTTTTCGGGAGCCAGTTTCCATTCAAAATCATGTATGTAGTAAACATGGCTAGCGTGAAAATATGGGCAGATACGCCTCTTATTTCTGTTACGAAAAATACGTTACGTTACGTTATCCCCCGGAGCGGCACCTTAATTTTACTTTATCCAACTCAAAATCGATCTATCTTTCAACCCTCTTCCAGGCAAGCATGAGAGAATGGGGCTCCTAAATCTATCACTAGATGACGGTCCATTAGGGAATACTTATATCGGTGGCGCACGAATTGCACAGATTACTTTATTGAGATGTATGATTCCTCGGGTGCGAGTGACAAGGGTCCTGTGCCGTCTACCTGAGCTAGAGAATGCGTTGTGATAAAATTTGTCGCACCTACGCCGGAGAACGCAAAATGTTCTCGGTAGAAAGCAATTTTTAACGCATGTACAGGAGAAAGTAAAATGTGCTCGGTAGAATTGAATTTTATAACTCATATACAATTTGAAAATATCCATATTTATGAGGTACTTTTGTCAATATTGGGTCTGTTTAGACGCTTAGCTCCCAGGAACGCTCCTCAAGAAGTTTATGAGGGGAGAGGTGGGGTTGTACCTCTCATCGTCCCCACTTTCAAGAGGCAGTTCATTTGTACCGTACACGATAGTAAATTGTACTGAGGCCTCAACTTTTTTAAATGTCCCGGTTCAAAAATAATGTACTACTGGGATATGAGCGTGTATCGTATGATTGTTGTCCATTCAAAACGCGCGTTATGGTGTTCCAAAATAACACCGTTAAGAAAATCGAATATTAAACGTTTTTGGGGTCGCTGATCACGAAAATCGAGGTCCCGCGGTTCTAAAACATGGGCGTCACCCCTAAAAATGCAAAAAACACCCCATTTTAGGGGGTTTTCGCGATTATTTCAATAATGAAAACGAATGCGATGAAATGCACTTTTTTTAATATTTATTTGCGAAGGTGGTTGATTTGATTTGTACTAAATTAAGGCGAACTTTATGATAAGGGGTAGTCCTAAAGGGTTTAAACTACCCCTAAATCGGGCAAAAATGGCAAAAATTGTAAAAAAAAATTTTTTTTCAAGTTTATGCTTCAAATTCGATTGTGGGCGTAATGTCAGGCAAAAATAAATTATTTTCAACCCTTAATAAAAACAACTTTATATAAAAAAAATTATAAAATTTTTTTTTTCGCTTTTTGGTTGAAAGGAGGTGGGTCACAGCCCATACAAAATTACCCCAGGCCCGGCGCAAAAGAAAAGTATCTCAGATTATTATCGGCTATAATGAGTATTGAATTTCTGTATAGTTGTTATATCCCGTAACTGTGGCTAAGGTGTTAATAATGCTATTTCTTTTTATTCGGTCGAAATGACTAATTAACCCTGTATTTTTGTAACGCCATCACTTATTTTCATGAATAAGGTATCAGTGTACGCAGAATACTCCCACCTATCTAAAATTGTAGAAGCAACGGTACCACAGTACCAACTTCCAGAGTTATGAGTCGTCAAAGTCAAAATTTTGTTTTTTTAACAAAAATGTCACTTTCAACCACCTTTTTCTCCAAAATATTCATAGTCAACTAATGTTTTTTTTCCAGAATAAGAAAGCTTGGAGTGTTTCCTATGAATAACGTCTAGAGAATTTTTATGCTACGGCCTTTACTTTCGAAGTTATAAGCAATATTAATAATGATCGTCGGTACCACAGTACCAACTTCCAGAGTTATGAGTCGTCAAAGTCAAAATTTTGTTTTTTTTAACAAAAATGTCACTTTCAACCACCTTTTTCTCCAAAATATTCATAGTCAACTAATGTTTTTTTTTCCAGAATAAGAAAGCTTGGAGTGTTTCCTATGAATAACGTCCAGAATTTTTATGCTACGGCCTTTACTTTCGAAGTTGTAAGCAATTTTAATACTAAAATTGGCGCTAATTTCGTACTTTTTTAGTACTCTTTTTCCTAAGCTTATGTCGAGAAAAACCAAGTGACAATTTTAAAGTCAAAATTGCTTGCAATTTCCCCAAATAAGGCCAGTTTTAGCATTTAAATTGCTTATAACTAAGGGTTGAAAATAATTTATTTTTGCTTGACAGTACACCCACAATCGAATTTGAACCATAAACTTGAAAAAAATTACAATTTTTTCTATTTTTAGCCGATTTAGGGGTAGTTTCAACCCTTTAGGACTACCCCTTATCATAAAGTTCGCCTTAATTTAGTACAAATCAACCACCTTCGCAAATAAATATTAAAAAAAGTGCATTTCATCGCATTCGTTTTCATTATTATTGGAATAATCGCGAAAACCCCCTAAAAAGGGTGTTTTTTTGCATTTTTAGGGGTGACGCCCATGTTTTAGGACCGCGGGACCCCGATTTTCGTGATCAGCGGCCCCAAAAACCTTTAGGGTTCGATTTTCTTAACGGTGTTATTTTGGAACACCCCCCCCCCACCCCGCGTTTTGAATGGACTAGAAGTGGAGAGAGACATTTCTTTCTTCTTTTGCGGCAGTAAAGGCCCGTGGAGACGCTAAAACATGGTACGAGTAAACATGGTACAGGGACCATGTTCGAGGTGATGTTAGCCGTGTACGGGCCGGTACCAGTTTTTTGGTCCGACCAACGGTCCGACTAAAATCAAAACTGGTTTGATTTCCGTCGATGTTCGAGGGCGGAGTTTCGTGTTGATGATACCATGTCCTACCATTTGCGGACTTGTTTGACCAAATTTACTCGTACACGAAATGTTTCAATTTACCAGTTGACAACTGAATGACAGATTAACTTGAAATATTTTGACAAGAGAGCGGTGTTCAAGTAAATCGGTCTTAGCACATGTCTTACCGTCTGCGGGTTTTTGGTCGTACCATGTTTACTCGTACCGTTTTAGCGTCTCCACGGGCCTTAACATATCCAATTTGAATTGCGCCGAGGTGAGATTGTAAACACGAACTGCCGAGACATTTTCGTACAGCTTTTGCCGCAGTAAAATATCGAATTTAAACCGAGACATGGTAAGATTGTATATACTAACAGGAGAGAAATCTCTTACATTTTTGGATTGAGTGAAATTTTATACTAAAGAGACAATTCTCACATTTTTTGAGGAAGTGAAGTTTTGTACTCGAGAGATATTTCTTACATTTTTCGAGGGAGGTAAATTTTGTACTGAAGAGCAGTGCTGTCGTTTTAGCTTTAACTTGAGTATTAAAAAGCAATAATTAAAGGAGTATTTTCAGCCCATGGGGAGTATATCAAAATTTCCAAGGAAAATAACTTTTAAGCAAACGTCTTTTTTTGTAAACCAATAACCAAATGATTCAAAACCCGAAATCCCAAAAGGGTTAAATTAAAGTTAAATTTCTACATGTAGATGCCTAGTAAGAACTTAAGAAGTAGCTTTATTAATGGCTGTTTACCTTGTGTTTAAATACAATATAAAATGTAGTGTATTTATAAACAACTTATGGCTTTTAAAACTTAAATCTTAAGTAATAAATTAATTTAATATTTTTGATTATAGTTAACCCGCGGTAAACGCACTTTGGCAAAATTAACCTGGCCCTCCTATGATCTCAGGCGAACCACCTTATTACTGAGCCTCGGGAGACAAGAACTCTCAGTTATAGTGGGAGTGTTGACCGGACACTGTCTGATAGGGACGCATGCGACCCGTTTAGGTCTTGAGACCTACGATTTCTGCAGAAGCTGTAAGAACCTGGACGAGGCGGAAAGCGTACTACATCTCCTCTGTCACTGCCCGGCCCTAAGCAGGATAAGGTTAACCGCATTTGGTGAACCCTTTCTAAGCTACCTTGTGGAAATCTCGAAGATTGGGATCCTGCAACTTAGAAGATTCATTACTTCCTCGAGATGGTTTTAACTTAACGAAGAAACGACATTTTAACATCAGGTTTAAAAATGGGATCACTATGGCATCACAATGGGCCTATCCTTCTGGCCTAAAGTGTGTGGGCTTGAACCAAAAGCTCAGCCATATCTAACCTAACCTAACCTAACCCGAGGTCCGGAGGCAATTCTTACATTTTTTGAGGAAGGCATTTTTCGATGGAATGAATTTTTGTACTCGAGAGATACTTCTTATATTTTTCGAGGGAGGTAAATTTTGTACTGAAGAGACAGTTCATACATTTTTCGTGGGACGTAAATTTTGTATTGAAGAGACAATTCTTACATTTGTCGAAGGAGTGAAGTTTTGTACTCGAGAGACATTTCTTACTTCTTTCTAGGCGAGGTGCGATTGTAAAATAGAAATATACTTTCTGGAATATTTTCGTGTTATTTTCAATTTTAGGGAATTTCATTTTAAATCTGTAAATATGTTTTTCCTTATACCGTTTACAAAATTTTAAAGAATATTTTTGTAATTAAATTTCATTCATTCATCATTTATCGTATTCCCTCTTTCGCAAACCCAATAGATCTACCCGCATCGCTACATTTGAGCCATTCACTACGTGGGCAATACAATAGCACCTTGCCTCATTTGAAGTGAGACATTGTACTGGTTTAAAAGAAAAAAGAGGCTCCTCTTACAAACTCATTTAAATCGTGTTCTACCTAACACTAGTCGGCTGCAAACGTGGTTTATGGAGAAGAGGGTGAGAGAGGACGATGGAATGGACACAATTTCCATCGCTCTCTTTCACTCTCTTCTCCATTTATTCACAAAATCAAAAATTAAAAAAACTGAGACCGATTTGAAAATAGTTTGCTACTGCTTGCGTGCGACTGTTCTTGTCGGTTGGAAGCAATATAAAGCTGGTGTCAGACAAGCGTACCTGCGTTTCTTTTAGCGGTTCCATGAATGTCCATCAACACCTAATATGCGTTTCGGCTTTTAAACATCCCAAAACTCTAAGTAACGAGTGTATAGCAAAGCCTTCTACATTTACAAGCTATGCTGCAGGTGTGTGTATGTAGTGGTATGAAGTCCCAACTTAAGATTCGTGAAATGTCAAAATCCCATTAAAAACAAGGGAAATAAGTTTTCGTGCCGTGGTTTCGATTGAGATTTTATTAAAAATAAGAGTTATCAGAGTTATTTCATCACGATAAAAAACGTGCAAAAGTACAAACAGTGCCTAAAATAAGTGCCATAAACTATCAATTTAAATATATGTTACTAATAGGACTCATTTGCGGGTATTATTTTGGACATGGAGGAACAAAATGCCGAAAATAACGAGGGAAACAAGTGTTTCGTGCCGCGGAGTCTTTTATAAATGAAAATGCCGTGATTTTTTGTTAAATTAATAGTGTTTTTATAAGATAAAACGAACATAATGTCAATTTGCCGCGGTGTTTGCAGTTATGGCAAAATTTTCGTTTGTGCGTTCATTGTTATTTAAGTATCCGAAATTTTTCTCTGGTATCACATGAAGGGCCTGCTGAAGAAAAGAAGAAAAAAGTACAAGTTCGCTTTGACGCTACATGCTCAAAGATGGAAAATGGACCAAAAATTAGCCAAGCCAACGTTTTAAAGGAAAACGGAAAATGAAGATAAGTTGAAATAAATAGTTTGCTAGACATTCCCAAATATTTATTTAAATTTCAGGGCAGCATTTGCTGACTGAAAAACAAAAGGTGGACAAGGAATGACGAACTAGATGCTTAAACCAGTGGCGTAGCGTGGGGGGTGCCGAGGGGGCCATTGCCCCGGGCGGCGTAGATGTTGGGGGCGGCGACCAAACTGGACAGAGCTAGAGATGCTGCTGGTAACATCAGGCCCTAACCATTGCCACATCCAGCACGATGTCCGTTAGGTACCATTCCATATAAATGTATGAGAGCAAGGACGGCGCTTTCATAAGTGAAAATGGTGCACTTGCACCGGGCGCAATTTCAGAAATTAAGATTTAAAAAAAAATTGAAAAAGTGATCCCATTGTCATATATTACACGAAATGCACCTTCTGTGGGTTTTACCATTGCCTTCTGCAAGGTGTGGCCAATGCAATTTCATTTAGTTCGTCTGATTTTGTCGTCTTTCCTTTCTTGGCTGGCACGGTGCCATAGGTCATGATTTGTAATTCAAATAAGTCGTACTATTATAGATCACTACTTCGGCGAGAAACACCTGCATCGCCTCTGTTCTGAAGTTTTTGAAAGCGGCTTCTACGTCCAGTAAGGCTGTTAAGTGGACTGCTTTGTTATGCAAGCCTCTACCGTAGAAACCAATATATGCAGTGCAGTGACCACCTATTATCCTTCGAAATATAAAGGATTGGAGAACGACATAGAGACCTTCGTTATGGAGATTCCAGTTTGTAGCATTATTAGTGCTGAAAATTGTTAAGGAAGTGCAGCTTACAATGTAAATCATCGGAGAGCATTAATCCTAATTAATTAGCGGGAGAGTTTTGTGAGCTTAAAGCGTAAGTAAACTCAGCACAAAAAGAAGATCGCGAAGCAAATCCTGATTGGACAAAAGCAGGGGCGCGCTTTCATAGGTGCAACTGGTATATTTGCACTGGGCGCAATTGGACAGGGCGTAATTTCAAAAAAAGTGAAAGAAAAATTCCGTGCCTTCATTTTCAATGAGTGTTTGTATCTTCTTTCATTTTCCTTTACTGCCATCAAAAAATGATAAAGTTGATGCATCAAAATTATCCAACCAAACTCTTCTATTTGACAGTTTATCAATAAAGCGTACGCCTGTGATGGAAGACAAGAATAACTCATGCATGGACCTTCTTTTTGTATCCATGTTTGTGTAAATGGTTCAAAACACTTGTGTGGGTAATACCTAGCAAACATATATTCCTTATGATTGGAGTCCGTGACATAAAAGAAGGAAAATGAGCGCGCATATGAAACACGATAGGTGTCCATTGGCAGCTGACAGCGGATTGCCAAATTGGGTAAGTTCGTTCGTTCGTTCGTTCGTTTTTATACAAACAGAGTGACGTTGCTCTCTTGTATGAGACTCTCAATGCGCATGGAAACAGCGATTTTAAGATTCCCTTCTTTTATGATGCGGGCTGTAAATGCTGAAGTTTGAGAAGGGCTCCAAAAGCTGCCGCATTTGTCGTAAAAATCTCCTGTAATAGTATTGGGCTACGATGATGGGAAATGAAACCTCCAGATATTGGGACAGGGAAGAGTTTAAGCTTAAGCTTGTGCGTCTACGAGCCTTTCTATCTAAAGACAGACTGAAATAAATTACAGAGAGAAATTACTGATTCCAGCTCTCTGGGTTTGTTATAGTTTATAATTTAGGCCAACCTTGAAGCACGGATATAGCCTGCGCCAAAACAATTGGAAATCTCAAAATCGATTTTTTGATGCGCAATGAAAGTCTCAAAATCCTCACCACGAAAGTAGATTCGAAAAGAAAAGTGCATCTCGTCATTCCGATCGTTTAAAACCCCAAATCACCCGCTCATTTATATTTTCAATCACAATTCAATCCGTCTCACTGCGCGACTCTTGTCCGTCCTGGTCAGGTGCTATGGTGGAATGTTGTCCCCGGTAAACGAGTTTCAAAAGGGAAATTAAAATGCATGTGCGCTTGGATTTTTTTCCATACACGGAATGTTAATGTATGTGGAGTTGTCATTTCCTCGCCTGCGGGTAAAATTCCCATTTATTTTGGCGCGCACTATACCGAACATTCATTAGTTACATATGATTCATTGCGTTTACATGATGCCTTGAATTCTTGGATATAAAATTACTTGAAATTCAAGTTGGGTTTTCGATTCATTGATTAAAAGTATCAATTCGAAATTAGGGGGCAGCAAATTTATGGTTCGCCCCGGGTGGCAGAAATCCACGCTACGCTACTGGCTTAAACGTCCGCAATTTTACTCCAAGTGCAATTACACTTATTATTTATATTATTAACACAATTTTTGTAAGATGTATTAAATAAATGTTACAATAATTAATATCCATAATGTTTGCTTTTATTTGTTCAAAGACAATTAACTTATTCCAGATAAAAATACATAACCGCACTCCATACAGTTTGACAGCCAAATTGAAGTCCCATGATGCTTTCATTGTGAGTGTGAGATTTCTTTGTGCATGGCTTGTAAATGTAGAAGGCTTTGGTGCATAGGCTCAAACAGAAACAATCTGCTCCGCACGTTTTTCCTTTGTTATTTTTAACGTTTCGTCCGCTTAATTGTGGCTCCGTTCGTCTCATGGGAAATTTCAATCAAAATACGAGCGGCTGAAGCGGTGGGCGAACGCTGCTACACGCAGAGCGCTTCACCAACCTATATGAACCTGTTTACTGCGCAAAAATGAACCGAATAAGTCCGAATGTTCGGTTCGGTACATTTTTGAGCGAATATTCTGCCGAATATTCGTATTCCGCCGAATCCATATTCGGCGCATCTCTAGTAAAAAGGTTTTTGTTTGCCTCTTAATTGCAAACTAATTACTTGGTAATAAATTCGGAATTCATTCGTATGGATTGAATTCCGGTTTTTCCCGCTGGGTAAGACTCCTGAGGGGCACATTTGGGTTGTTCTACAGCGAGCCCACTACACTGCTTACAATTTGCCCAGAGACTGTCATTCACTTGCTACTGAGGGATATTGAGAGTTCCCTCTGGGCAACGGAAAACCAAACTAATCGCGTGAAAACTAACACACATATACTAAACTACTATTTCCAGCTTTCTCTAGCTCTGTTTTTCTCTAAAAAGTAATTCTGGTCAAATCCATTTAAAATGCACGTAGCATTTAGATATTACACATAATAGCTGCGTTCCTTTTCTGATAATTTTTACTATTTTTTACACTTGCGTACTAGCAACTACACTTGCTCTTATAGACGAGTAGATAGCACTTGCAATTACACAATTGAAATCCGCTAGGAGGGGGAAAGCGGCCATTTCGAGTCTATTGTGAATTATTTTCACTTACGCCATTACCCGCCAGATGGCTTTTATTTGTGTCGAGCTGATTTGCTCATATAAAAACGTCCATAAATAAAACTTCAGTCGTATAATTATCAAAAATTATTATCCTTCGTTTTACTTTAGAAATTATCGCATTAATTTCTCCATTGTGTCACAAATTCTTCTTTTAAGAATTTTTTATTTGTAAAGTTTAAATTAACGTCAAAAATTTCAAGTGAGATTTTACTCAAATCAGAAAATTTTGCGTTTCTTTTCTGCTCTGCTCACAAGTACTAAATAGTAGAAAAGGAACACAGCTAATGTTACAGTTGCGAAGAATCTCGTTGGTATCGCTTAATCTTGGACTTTATGCAAGTCGTTCTGTCATATTTGCATAGCTGGTGTCGGAGAAAGACCTTAGGTTTTGCTAAAAATTACTGCCACCATCTTAACGTTCAATAACTGCAAGATCGATCCAAACCGAGCTGTAAATCCTAGTTGGTAACTTTCTAAGAGATCTCGTCACCGACACACTCTTTTTTATTGTTAAATAAACCCAAATCTACAAAGTACCGGAGTTTTAATTTAAAGAAATTCGTAAAAGGTATTAACTCACAAAAAACACTCATTGCACCACTTAGAAGAATGAATGATCATAGGGCCTGATAAGCACGATCCTACCATAAAAGATTCACTATAATCCGTTATTGAAGAATAACCCTCGTTGATGTTTATGGATTTAAATTGTTTTTTGTTCACTCGAAAATTACTTTTCATCATAAATATTTAAATACGTCATTTTAAAGTAATGTCCAGTTAAAGCGTCATTAGAAATATTAAAATAATCAAAATCATGTAGTGGTCTGAAATAATATCAATAAAACAAACTTATGTTAAAAAAAAGATCAACTTCTTCGGATCATTTCCACGTTAATGGATCAGACATGCTTAAATTTATTGAAAACAGCACGCGCAAGTGCTAACGAATTAAAACTCTTAAATACTGTGTCCATGTGCCTCTAAAAATAGACCAATCAGGTGAACATAGAGCGGCATATCACATTTCTGCAACAGCAACACTATTATTAATCGGAAATTGTCTTTGTTCTCTCAATGGTGCATCATTTGATTTTCCCAGTGTGATTTTGCGAAATGTGGTTTTTCGTTGAAATTGGAGTCGCAGGAAACTCTTGGTGGTAAACGCAAGAAAACAAATCGTGATTCTGCGAATGTTTGAAAATAAATCCGTGTGAAAAAGATGATTAAATCCAGATAATCGAGAAAGAGAATGGACACAGAAATTTATTATTTCCTCGCGTTGGTTTTCTTCGATTTTGTCTTTTGTTTATTTGAATTTCATATGATGAAAAAGTCTGATTGTGGCGCGACTTTCACGCAACGCGATTTTCATCTCTCCGCCACTCAATGGAGCCGCCGCGCCGCCGGCATCAGCCAGTATCCAATCCATTTGGTGCTGGTGTTGCTCCTTGAAATACTTTTAGACTGGATTTCGTTTCACATATCTAACTTTACTCTAGAAATGTCTGCTTCAGTGACGTATGAAAAATTGAATCTTTTACGGCGGCGTATCGTCTTGAAGATTTTCCCAGCAGTTTTCTCAAATTTTCTCAGTTTTGGCATTGCCGCGGATTTGGATGCCCACACGGGGAAAATTTCCCATTTTAAACAAGACTAAAAGTAATAAAGTCAGACACTAGAGACGTAAAGCAAGAAAAGTAGCGTCTGTAAGAGATCATTTCTGTATAATTTTGTGTGCATACGTGGGGCGCACTTAAAGCACACAGAGGAACATCAAAAAACAAAGAACACGAGAATGAACAAAATATAAACTTTCTTAAAAATACATAAACAAAAAGAAAAGAAACGATTTTTTTCCTTGAAGCGATTTCAAATTTTCATTTCACTATCAAAGATAGATTCTAACTAGACGCTAGGAAGGCGCTTGTGCACCAAATAAGAACTGCGCATCCGGCTAAGGTGTGTATAGTCTATCCTACGGCCGGGTAAAGGTAGGCCGTCAAAGTTTTCGGTTTTGTCGGTGAATGATTCTCGGAAAAGCTAAAGTCCTATTTGTGACCATATTGTTCGGCTCAAGTGTGTGACGCAATTAAAGAAAAACTATGACGACAATAAGTTTAATAAAAAAAATATAAACAGTGTGTGTTTTGAAACCACAAAAGTGATTTATAGATGGCATTGGTGGTGAAATTGTGTTGTGATCTGCTCGACTATCGGACAGGTAATTGTTTGATTTATGCGATCTATATTTATTTGATGGTGTTGAAATCTCAGGGTGTTTTTCATGATGAGTGTTTACTATATGCTTATGGATTTTTAAATACGTGGGGAGGAATTTTGAATTCGCTGAAATACGCATTAAGAAATTTTGTTTTTATAATAAAAGTAGACAGAAATTTAATTTTTTTTTGTGATCTTTACTCAAACACAACGATCTACTTTAATTCAATAGTTTTTATATGTACATGTAAATGCGTTTACTTTTACCTTTGTAACACAGTTGTAGGTTCATTCTAGATATACTTAAGTACATATAACTTTTCGCTTTTGATAGTATGGATTGTCGCTTTCTGTTTATTGATCATGGTTTCATTCACCTTGGACACATTTGCGCAGTTCTAGTGACAGTGGGTTGTGGTTTAAATAAAAAACCGAAAACACATTTCCTTAACATAATTGTTGTATGTTTATACCTTTTAGAGGGTTAATAAAAGTTCCAGATCCGTGTTCTTCGATCACTCTGGTCTCGATCACTCTGGGTTTATACAAAAGCCGACTTTTTAAGAAACCTTGTTTTCGAATTTTAGCTTTTCCATAAAATCGATTTCGAGTTTTTGCAAAAAGCAAGACAAAATAATACAAAAAACAAAAACAGTGGGTGTGTGTACTTATGTACACGCATTAGAAGTTATACTTCATTGGCGTGATTGTAAGACTAATTTTTAATTTGCATACAAATATTTTATTGGATTCTTTCTATTTTCGTGCGTTGGAAGATGCAAGCATTATGATGCCGACACGCTCAAGGCTGTCGGTTATACCGAATTCTAATCCTAACTAAAATCACCAACTAGTTGGGTCATTAGGCCTAATTACAATTATCTTAAGATGGGCTTAAGATGCCTCATGAAATTCTTTTAAGACTGGCTAATTTTCTACCAAAACGTGATGAATGTTAAGCTTAATATGCATCGCAAGCTGGATCAGCATTTATTTACCTGATAATACTACTGGTACTTCTAAGCCTAACTCACTTCTTTTTTGTTCATTTCCGCCTTAGCTTCTGATTGAGGAATTTAGCTTCTCCTCCACTTTAGTCAGTAGATCAAACGATCGTACCATTATAGTCTAAGACGTTCGTTGCTCTTAGCCGTGCCTTTAGCTGTAGGTTACAGTGCAGCAGTTTGCTCGGCTAATCTCCGGCAATCCAAAAGGACATCGTCTGTGCCCTCTGCCACAATGAGGAATTCCAGGCGTTGCGTAGACTCATTTTGCCGGTATGCTCTCATAACTCACCTGTGGGTTCATCGACCTTGGGTAGATTCATTCTACTTCCTTTGCCACTACTGAAATAAACGTTACTTCCAAATTCTGTTCACTTCCCTAGCTTCTTCTTTTAGTTGTTACTCAATTAAATTGAGTGGGTTAGGGTAATTGAAATATGATACGAAGAGTTTCATACTAAGGACATGAATGTATCGGCAAATACAGCATCAGCGCTTCCAACGTTTGACTGACAACACTCCGAACCTGTCCAAACACCATCGTTGGACGCTTGACATTGGACATTCGTAGTTCGAGTAGCGGCCACACAATGCATTCCACCATCAAACGTCCAACGTTGGAAAGTGCTCATAGCATCGTTTAGAGCCGGCTTTAGCTGAAAACTAGGATATGTAATTTATTTCCCTCCATAGCCTCTGGGTAAAAACCTCCTCACCCATGGACATCGTGAACGGACTTTGGCTACGAATTTTCATATGCCCATATAATAATAAACTTAATAGCTAAAGGATTGGAGTTGCAATGCTTGCCCTCCATAGCCTCTACCTCTTGGCCTATATCGTCCGCAGGCCGTATCAGAACATCAAAATTGGCAGCGTGCAGCAAATTAGAGCATGAGATGAGAATGCAGCACGCTGCAATCAAAAGTATTTCAATTGGCTGAGGCTGGTAAAATGACAAACAGCGTGCTGCATGTTCATAACATGTCTTTAATTTGCAGTACGCTGCATATTTGAGGTTCTGATAGGGCCTCCAGCAAACCCATCGTAGCTACAGGCCTGGAAACAGCCGGTGCCGATCCTACATTTGCTTGAATGGATGACATTTCTCGTGTAATAACATAGTGGAGCCAAGTTTTTAAGTTTATTTTAAGTTGTAAAATATTGTATCACTTTTTTCTGCACCTGGATTACCAGTGATTAGTGTTTCAGTGATTAAATTAAAACAATTTCAAAAAATTGAGTGAATCAATATGCTTTAATGGTTTAATTGTGAAAGTGACCAATTTTGTATACATTCGCTGTGGCTTTGTCGAGTTATTTTAGGGCAAAAATTTTGAATTTGTGTGGTTATTGACTTAAAAGTGAATTTAAAGTGATTAAAGCTTGTTAAAGAATAATTTTTAAAATATTAAAGCAGAAAAATGTGTAGGAAAAAGTTCAAAAGTTATTGTTATTCATGTTGTGTGGTGGTACTTGCACTTATGTTTTAATAACTATTCCGTAATTTTTAACCATTTTAAATTCACTTTTAATTTCATTACCACATAAATCCAATATTTTTTTCCCTAAATTAACACGAAAAAACCACCATGAATGAAAACAAAACTGGTCACCTTATCAATTTCATTCAATTTATTCACTCGGATCACTAACTAACTTATCACCGGTAATGCACGTGGAGGAAAAAATACTAAAATACAATATTTTGCTACTTTTTACAAGTTAAAAACTTGGCGCGTCTAAGATATTACACTACGAGTGAGAGAAATTGCCTTCCATCCAGTAAAACTCCTCACCCACAAACAGCACACAATAAACACTACGAATCTTCCTAGGCCCACTAAAAACCAAAATTACGCTTAGCTGATGACTCGAACATGAAATTTATTTCCCTATTCATAACCTCATGAACGTCAAGCTAGCGGCGGTTGCACTGAAAAGCGGCGAAGTTAAAACTCAACTCTATTTAAAAATAAAAAGCTAATGTCCCTCATTTAAATTATTTGTTTTATGTATCTGTATGTGTGAGGAAGATTGTGTAAAAATTTCAGGATAGTAGTTCCATGGTTCATAAATAAAACTAAACATAACTAACATAAAACATAAAGGTAATCGATTCTAGGTAATCGATTCCGGGTAATCGATTCCAGTTAATCGATTCCAATCGATTCCAGGTAATCGATTCCAGGTAATCGATTCCAGGTAATCGATTCCAGGTAATCGATTCCAGGAAATCGATTCCAGGTAATCGATTCCAGGTAATCGATTCCAGGTAAACGATTTCTGGTAATCGATTCCAGGTAATCGATTCCGGGTAATCGATTCCAGGTAATCGATTCCAGGTAATCGATTCCAGGTAAACGAATTCAGGTAATCGATTCCAGGTAATCGATTCCAGGTAATCGATTCCAGGTAATCGATTCCAGGCAATCGATTCCAGGTAATCGATTCCAGGTAATCAATTCCAGGTAATCGATTCCAGGTAATCGAATCCAGGTAATCGATTCCAAGTAATCGATTCCAGGTAATCGATTCCAGGTAATCGATTCCAGGTAATCGATTCCAGATAATCGATTCCAGGTAATCGATTCCAGGTAAACGATTCCAGGTAATCGATTCCGGGTAATCGATTCCAGGTAATCGATTCCGGGTAATCGATTCCAGGTAATCGATTCCAGGTAATCGATTTCAGGTAATCGATTCCAGGTAATCGATTCCAGGTAATGGATTCCAGGTAATCGATTCCAGGTAATCGATTCTTTCATTGATTCTTTCATTGATTCCAAGGAATCGATTCTTTCATTGATTCTAAGGAATCGATTCTTTGATTGATTCCAGGGAATCGATTCTTTCATTGATTCCAGGGAATCGATTCTTTCATTGATTCCAAGGAATCGATTCTTTCATTGATTCCAAGGAATCGATTCTTCCATTGATTCCAGGGAATCGATTCTTTCATTGATTCCAAGGAATCGATTCTTTCATTGATTCAAGGATTCGATTCTTTCATTGATTCCAAGGAATCGATTCTTTGATTGATTCCAGGGAATCGATTCTTTGATTGATTCCAGGGAATCGATTCTTTCATTGATTCCAGGGAATCGATTCTTTCATTGATTCCAGGTAATTGATTCTTTCATTGATTCCAAGGAATCGATTCTTTCATTGATTCCAGGGAATCGATTCTTTCATTGATTCCAAGGAATCGATTCTTTCATTGATTCCAGGGAATCGATTCTTTCATTGATTCCAGGGAATCGATTCTTTCATTGATTCCAAGGAATCGATTCTTTCATTGAATCCAGGGAATCGATTCTTTCATTGATTCCAAGGAATCAATTCTTTTACTGATTCCAGGGAATCGATTCTTTCATTGATTCCAAGGAATCGATTCTTTCATTGATTCCAGGGAATCGGTTCTTTCGTTGATTCCAAGGAATCGATTCTTTCATTGATTCCAAGGAATCGATTCTTTCATTGATTCCAGGGATTCGATTCTTTCATTGATTCCAAGGAATCGATTCTTTCATTGATTCCAGGGAATCGATTCTTTCATTGATTCCAGGGAATCGATTCTTTCATTGATTCCAGGTAATTGATTCTTTCATTGAGTCCAAGGAATCGATTCTTTCATTGATTCCAGGGAATCGATTCTTTCATTGATTCCAAGGAATCGATTTTTTCATTGATTCCAGGGAATCGATTCTTTCATTGATTCCAGGGAATCGATTCTTTCATTGATTCCAAGGAATCGATTCTTTCATTGATTCCAGGGAATCGATTCTTTCATTGATTCCAAGGAATCGATTCTTTTATTGATTCCAGGGAATCGATTGTTTCATTGATTCCAAGGAATCGATTCTTTCATTGATTCCAAGGAATCGATTCTTTCATTAATTCCAAGGAATCGATTCTTTCATTGATTCCAAGGAATCGATTCTTTCATTGATTTCAGGGAATCGATTCTTTCATTGATTCCAGGGAATCGATTCTTTCATTGATTCCAGGGAATCGATTTTTTCATTGATTCCAAGGAATCGATTCTTTCATTGATTCCAGGGAATCGATTCTTTCATTGATTCCAGGGAATCGATTCTTTCATTGATTCCAAGGAATCGATTCTTTCATTGATTCCAGGGAATCGATTCTTTCATTGATTCCAGGGAATCGATTCTTTCATTGATTCCAAGGAATCGATTCTTTCATTGATTCCAGGGAATCGATTCTTTCATTGATTCCAAGGAATCGATTCTTTCATTGATTCCAGGGAATCGGTTCTTTCATTGATTCCAAGGAATCGATTATTTCATTGATTCTAAGTAATCGATTCTTTCATTGATTCCAGGTAATTGATTCTTTCATTGATTCCAAGGAATCTATTCTTTCAGGTAATCGATAAAGTAATTGATTCCTTTATGGATTCCAGGTAATCGATTCCAGGTAATCGATTCCTTTATTAATTCCAGGTAATCGATTCCAGGAAATTGATTCCACGTAATCGATTCCAGGTAATCGATACATGAACGTCAAGCCAGCGGCGAAGCTAATGCTAATGTCCCTCATTTAAATTATTTGTTTTATGTATATTCTGTATGTGTGAGGAAGATTGTGTAAAAATTTCAGGATAGTAGTTCCATGGTTCATAAATAAAACATAAAACAAATAATTTAAATGAGGGACATTAGCTTTTTATTTTTAAATAGAGTTGAGTTTTAACTTCGCCGCTTTTCAGTGCAACCCCCGCTAGCTTCGCCGCTAGCTTGACGTTCATGATGTCATGTGGGGACACTTCCCATATAAAATCGAAGCTGTTGTTGTTGTTCCAGCATTACGGCTGACGTCACCAGGCGCCCATTTTTTACGGTATTCGAAGCTGCCGTCGCTTTTACATTACCTTCGTTTTCTGTATATCGTGCCTAATAATGATAATCCCAGTGCGCATGAAGAATGGAAGTTGAAATGCTTGCCCTCCATTGCCTCCACCCCTTCGCCCATATCCTCCGTTGCGTTGCGTTGCGAAATCCTCAAAATTCACTCTCATAATATTTTTCAAAACGCGCCTAAAGAAGTATAACTTCAAAAAACAGAAACGGAAAACATAAGGTACCATACGTAAACACATATACAAGAGCGACGAAGAGCGTGGATAGAAGGAGAAGTGCATATGCAATTTCAGTTCAGGTGGGAAAATCCACTCAGAATATTTCATGTATACATCAATAACCAAGAACGTTGGAGGTCGTCTAGCTGGCGACATAGGAACGTGGTCGAAGGGCAGCACACAAGCAAGGCTTTTCGTACGAAAACTAAATGAAGAAAGAAAGAACTCCTCGTAGATTCCTCATGAGGACCCCATGCGGTAAATGAGAGGAATGCCGAAAAAGTGGGTTCCTCTTAGTTTCCTCATGAACACCAGAAAGGCTCTATGAGGCAAATCTCATTACAAATGAAATAGGGTAATCCCAACATCCGTCGTACACATTATAAAAAGCTTTAAAATAATACCCTTAAGCTTTAGTTTTACTCATTCAAAACTTTAGTTTCTGTTGTTGGATTGCTTCATATTTCAAGCAACTATGCATGTTGGTGAACGTAAAGGGTGTCATTATGGACCGGCTCTGGTTCGATTACAGAGGTCAAGCAGGATTGGACAAGATTAGTACTCAGTTGGGGACTCCATAAGTAAACCGACACTCGCGTTTAAAAATATAAAGGTTTCGACGTCGGCGCAATTGAAGAGCTTTTTACAAAAACAGCATATATGTTACTTTTCGCTCCAATTGACATTTAAACGTCAATTTTTAAAGAAACGAATAACCTTTATCGCTGTCTATCAAGTTTCTTCAAATACATGTTCTCTCAAGAACTACACTGCTTTAAATTTTCTTTGATTCCACCAATTCCACCAAAAACAAAATAAGACAGTTGCTGTTTGTTCTGTTAAAAACTTTTTTTTTGACATAATGCTGCTCTTTGACAAGTCACTGTTTCAGGCTCTATTCATTTATAGCTACTTCGATAGGATTTCTAATCTAACATATGGTTTTGTTTTCCTTTTCGTCCCTTGTTTTATTATCGCAGTCATCTTCCCGTAGCATAATTTGTCTATAACATCCATAATATTCGCCCGGTTATAACAATTTTTTTTAGCTAATAGAAGATATTTACCAGAAGATGGAGCAGTGTTATTGATCCCGTGTCTCTTCTTCTACAATCCGTATCCTATAGAGTGTGTAATACATTGCAATTAATTTTAGCTGCCAGACATTTCGCCGGTAGGTACAACTTGCTGAGTATATTTTTGCTTGCATTTGAATATGTATAAATTTAAAACCTCCGATTTTTTCCTGAAAACCGCGGGTTTCGAATAACATAATTTTCTTTTTAAAACTGGTTTTCAAAACCCTACTTTGGTCCAAGCAGTTTGTACTTCGCGTTCCCACTTTTCGCGCTTAGATAACATTCCTTCCAATTCTCTGCTTTATTTTCACTGCCATTGTTGTAGGCACAATATCTGATGAAACTATCGCAGATCGTTTGGATCGAAACCGGGTATTGGCGTTGCTTACTTACTTACTTATTTCCCTTTAATTCCTCACGGGACATATGGCGGAAGCAGTTGCCCTCCAGCGGATACTGTTTTGTGCAACAGTCTCAGCTCCGACCAGGATGTTCCAGCTGTTGTATTGGCATTGGCAGCTCTTTAATTTTCGTTTTATTATCTAGTTATAGTTCTCTAAGTACTAATAGTAGGTACTTCTATTTTCTCGTAAACCATCGTTCATCCATAGGAGCAAAATTTTTTTAAGCATATTTATTTAAATATTATAATAAAGACTTATAAGCTTAAATAACTTACTGTTCCTCCACGGACACTCTAAGCTAAACCCTATTTAACTTAATTAATTAATTATTTTTAGTACAGCTCCTAGAGATTTCTTCTGCAAAAAAAATTGTAATAGAATGAAATTTGGAATGGTGGGAGTTTAGCAATTGGAGAAAAGGTAACCGTTGAGTTCCGGGCCGTACTTCGTGAAAATCACGAGAAAATCCGATTGAAAGAATTTTCCGACGCTTTCCCGACCGTAGCTCGGAAAAACGTCGAAATTGGAAAAATGTTAAGAAGACAAAATTAAAGCTATGAAAATTCTCAACAAAAAAAGTTATATAAGCTTTTCCCGGAAAACCTCAGGTTTGGTCGGAAAATGGAGGGTAAAGAAAAAAAAATATGAAAAATTATTTTTTTTCATATTGTTTTCTTTATGCAGGGTGTCCCACCTCAAGTTACAAAGTGGCGGGCTGTAGATAGGCTTTGGATAGACGAACAAAAAATCATATGGGAGGGGGGCAGAAATTGTAACGGTTTGGTCTCTAGGGCGTTTTGAAATTTTTTTGATAGAGGTTTACATATCACCCTGTATTTTGGTAACCCGATGACCTACTTCCATGAATTAGGTAGCAGTATACGCAGAATACTCCCACCTATTTAAACTGTAAAAGCGAAGGTTCTACACCACCAACTTCCAGAGTTATGAGTCAAAATATCATTTTTTTTTTCACAGAAAAACTATTTCGAATATTCATATTAGAAAAATTGACAAAGTTCCTGTATTTATTTCCATTTATTCTTCATCGCTGGATGTCTCGGGGTCTGGTTCACCGGGGCTGTCCACTTCACCTTCATTTTCTTCTTCTAAGTTCTCTTCAGGATCATTTTACATTTACATTTACATTTATTTAAAACATAATTGTACACAAGATTATAATCTTAAGTTTGTACATAAAAGAGCAAATACAATCCATATACATCTATAACTTAAATAATAAAAATATAATAAAAATAAAATAAAAACAAAGAAAAATATATAAGAAATTAGATTACTTAAGAGGTTAGATTACGTAATGTATAAAAGAAAGAAGAGGAATGTTGAAATAGAAAGAACAAAATAGAAAAAAAAAGAGAAAGTGATACTCGTGCTTCAATACGTACTGCCAGACATGAATTCAAAAAGACGTCTTTTGAAAATACCCACTGATTCGATTCGTTGTAGCTCGACAGGAATAGAGTTCCACAATTTAGCTGCGTGAACAAAGAAAGAGCGTTGCCCACAAAGATGCCTAAAACGGGGGATGATAACGTTATTGTTTCTGCTGGATTGTGAAAGCTGGATAAACTCGTTTAGATAGGAGGGTTTTCGGTTGTTGATGATGCTATGGTAGTAGCACAAGACCCTAAAATCTCGGTAGTCACCTAAGGAACATCCTAAAATTGAGTGCCGGTAAGGCGAAATGTGGTCAAACCTGCGAAGGCCATGAATGAAACGTGTGCAGTCGTTGAAGGCTACTTCTAACTTACGGTTTCAGGATGAGTCTAACGAAGGGAAGACACTGAGGCCATGCATTATGTGCGGCAAGAGTATAGCTTTGACTAGCTTCATGCGAACATCTTGTGACAGAAGACTGCTATGAATACGAAGCCGCCTTAGAATACAATATACTTTGGCCAAAATAAAGCTAATGTGGTCACAACACGTCATGTTTCTGTTTAAGGCAATGCCGAGATTTTTGACCCGGTTGACGCAGGGGACAGGAGTCCCATTTAAGGAAATTTGAGGGAGGTCGGTTGTTGACACGTTAGAATTGCAGAAGATAATGCATTGAGATTTAGTCGGGTTAAGTTTTAGTGAATTTAAGGAGGACCAATGAGTTACGTTGTGCAAATCTTCTGAGAGATTATTTATGCACTGCCTTAATTGATTTTTAGTATCACTAACATAGAGCTGTACATCGTCAGCATACATATGAACGTAAGAATGCTTTACTATTAATGGAAGATCATTTATATATATACTAAACAGTAGAGGGCCCAAGATAGATCCTTGGGGAACGCCAGCAAAAAGCGCGGCAGGGGAGGAAAATAAATGGGAAATCTTCACCTGTTGTCATTCGTTACGGGGATATAACTGCAGCGATTGCTGTAACAATGAGCACATACTGAGGTGCACAATAACCCCGCTTTTCGACAGGAATAGCTTTTCGTGCACCCTTTTATGCACTTGCAGAAAATTAACTGTAAAAGGTGTTTGGGAGCCAAAACATCGGTCATTTTTACTGGCGCCAATGTATCTCCTTCTATCCACCACCAATCCTTAGCGTGCATATCATGGGACAGCCACTTTTGAACTTGAAAGTATTTTCGTAGTACAGTCAATCTGTTGTGAAAAAGGCTGTTTGTTGAAAAAATTACAACGGGGATGTTTTTTCATAAAACGTTAGGGGGTCATGAAATTTGTGACCTCCCACCACTTGCAGGTTCCTGGAAAACCCAAAAAGTTTTTTGATGCATTTTTCTTGTAATCAGTGCACTTAAAAGTGTTCATTAAAAAAAAATGTAGAAAACCTGAAGAGAACTTAGACGAATAAAATGAAGGTGAAGTGGACAGCCCCGGTGAACCAGACCCCGAGACATCCAGCGATGAAGAATAAATGGAAATAAATACAGGAACTTTGTCAATTTTTCTAATATGAATATTCGAAATAGTTTTTCTGTGAAAAAAAAAATGATATTTTGACTCATAACTCTGGAAGTTGGTGGTGTAGAACCTTCGCTTTTACAGTTTAAATAGGTGGGAGTATTCTGCGTATACTGCTACCTAATTCATGGAAGTAGGTCATCGGGTTACCAAAATACAGGGTGATATGTAAACCTCTATCAAAAAAATTTCAAAACGCCCTAGTGACCAAACCGTTACAATTTCTGCCCCCCTCCCAGATGATTTTTTGTTCGTCTATCCAAAGCCTATCTACAGCCCGCCACTTTGTAACTTGAGGTGGGACACCCTGCATAAAGAAAACAATATGAAAAAAAATAATTTTTCATATTTTTTTTTCTTTACCCTCCATTTTCCGACCAAACCTGAGGTTTTCCGGGAAAAGCTTATATAACTTTTTTTGTTGAGAATTTTCATAGCTTTAATTTTGTCTTCTTAACATTTTTCCAATTTCGACGTTTTTCCGAGCTACGGTCGGGAAAGCGTCGGAAAATTCTTTCAATCGGATTTTCTCGTGATTTTCACGAAGTACGGCCCGGAACTCAACGGTTACCTTTTCTCCAATTGCTAAACTCCCACCATTCCAAATTTCATTCTATTACAATTTTTTTTGCAGTTTTAGCGATTTTTTTACTCTGGAAACTGTACTTGCCTTTGGGCCTCTTTATTAACTTCCCAGTATAGGAAGTTATTGTAATCGGTCCGAAAATCGAAATCGAAAATTTCAACGTATTTTCATCTTTCAAGGTCCCAGGAGCATTTTAAGCAAAAAAGCGTACGGATGTGGTCATTTTTTCCTGCACGATATCGCGCGAACCAAAACTGATATCGACTTCGTTGAGGTGTCGTTCGAAGCGTATTAACCGAAATATGATCTGAAAAGATTTTCATGAAATTCGGTCGAGCCGTTTTTTGTTTAAGCGACGTAAGTGATTTTTGTACCTGCACGATATCTCCCGAACCACGAACGATATTGACTTACTTGAGGTGCCGTTCGAAGCGTATTAGCGACAATATAAACTGAAAAGATTTTTATAATATTCGGTCGAGCGGTTTTTTGGTTTAAATGACATAAGTGATTTTTGTACCTGCACGATATCGCGCGAACTGTAAAAGATATCGACTTAGTTGACGTGCCGTTTCAAGAGTATTAACCAAAATATGATCTGAAAAGATTTTCATAAAATTCGGTCGAACCGTTTTTTTTTTTGTTTAAGCGACGTTAATGATTTTTGTACCTGCACGATACCGCGCGAACTAAAAACTATATCGATTTCATTGAGGTGCCGAAAAAAGAATATTAACGAAGAAATGCTCTGAAAAAAATTTCATAATATTCTGTTGGGCCTTTTTTGTTTAAATGTTCGGAATGAGACCCGTTCTAAACTTCGAACAAAACATCACTTGTCAAAATCCGACAACCTTTCAAAATCGTGCAAAAATTTCGTTACGCTTTACAAACAGCGCGAATTTTTCAAACCTTGGATTAGCACTTTTTGACGGGGAATTGTTTTCTACGCGTGACAGTTTCAGCAAATTGCGGTTTATCCCGGGATTTCCAGTAGCTACCGCAAAATTTGTTTTTTTTTGGTCAAGTCTGACAAGTACTTAACAGTTACAGTTTTGCTAACATCTCCGGAAAGGTTTGGAATTTCCAAATGAAGTCATTCGCTTCTCAGTTTAGCAACGGCGCTTCAGCACGCTCAATACGAATTTGTACACCCGCTTTAGTGCAGCGAACGAAATACGGAGGACATGTTTGTTTGTTAACGTTCAGGAAAAACAAGTTCTTTAGAAAAATCTTGTGGATTCACTACTATAATAGTTATTTGAACTAGCTTCTCTCGGGATTGCTTTGTCATCAGTTCTGATACTAGCCAATTTTCCACTAGTGCTAAATGTATAACTGTTTTGTAAGAAGTCAGTTTATTCCATCTTCGTTCATCATACTGGGAAGTTAATCGTGTGGACCGAAGGGGCCAAACCCACATCCCAACTAGTTTATTTTATTATTGCGAAGCTTAACTATAACATTAATGCTAAGAAAATTATGGGGAAAAAAAACTTAGCTAAATAACTTACAAACTACCCAGCTAGCACAGATTTAAATTTGTAACAAATTTATGTTACAATTGAGGAGTGACTTTTCAAAAGGCCTTATTTCCATTTAGATTTAATTTTCAGAAACCGCAAATTTCTGTGGTACTTCCAAAATATGCAAAATTGTTATTTTTTTGCATCAATATAGTTTGTCCGAGTATAACTATATTTTTACAGTGGTAGATGAAAAATATTGTAAGTGCGACTTCATTAAAAACAAAAAATAGTTTGGAAATATGCCCTTTTGTTTGAAGCGTTTGGAAATAAGACCTTTTGTATGGACATCCATAGGAAAAATGACTTTATTACATTTTTTTTTAAAAAGTCTTTTGCTTGAAATCTTTTAAAATACTACAAATTCACGCAGGAAATGTGGCGTTTTGTTCAATTAAATACACCGTTTATTTCATACATGGGAATATGCCTGTTTTGAAAAAAAATCTATATTAGTATCCATTTTTTTATAGGAACGAAGGACTTTTCTTTCGTCCTATTAACGTGAATAGGTGATAATTTAGCCTTGCTACTGGATTCCATCGAAATTTGCTCTAAAGTAAAAAATGGAAATAAGGCCTTTTGAAAAGTCACTCCTCAATTATGTCGAAATCCAGTTTGTTTAAACAAATGAAGTCACATGTAAATTGTATTATTGCTTCGAATTAGCAATTTGCAACAAATCATCGGGTTCAGTTACACTACAGTTTTAAATTTGTTACGGGAAAATGCACTTGTTGTTAAATGGTTCCATAAAAGTTGCAAAAAAATATGTAATATTTAAATTAAATTAAAGTTATTAAAACATTTCCTTTTGTAGCACATTTCAAAATTGTTATTATATTGTAACTGTCACAAATAGAGTAACTAGTTAACAACCTTAAAGTGACTTAGTTGTTGTAAGTTTTTATCAAGTCAGTGCTACATTTTAAATGTTCAAAACGCTGCAGGGAGGTTTTTGTCAAAAGGCTTCATGTTCGCCATATTTCTCATGATTCTCTCTTTTTTCTACACTATGCAGTTTTATTTAAAAAAACCAATGTTATTTTATATTGTATTTTATATTTCTTATAGCCATTTTTTAGCGCAAAATGACACTAGGAACTTAAAAAAATGAAGTTAGATGTAGTTTACAGATTGCTTTGCTGATAAAAAAAATCGAAGTTTTCTCTATTTTCCCAATTATTTTCTAAATTTTCTGTTTTTGAGTGGCGCGTGAATATTCCAGAGGTAAAATACCCAATGAAGCCTACCATTATCGGCTTTAAAGCAATAAACGAAAGGCTATGCTCCCTTCGTGTGCGAGGTAAATTTAAGAACATCAGCCTCATAAACGTTCACGCACCTACAGAAGAGTCCCCGGATGATGATAAAGAAGAATTCTTCGAATTAGTTGAACGGGAACTTAATGCCTGCCCCGGGTATGATGTAAAAATCATACTGGGAGATCTGAACGCCAAAGTAGGCCGGGAGCCCATATACAGGCAATATGTCGGCAACCACAGCTTGCATGAAAACACTAATGACAATGGACAGCGAGTTGTAGAGATGGCAGCAAGTAAGAACTTGGTCGTTGCAAGTACTAGATTTGCGCGTAAAGATATCCATAAAGCCACCTGGGTATCTCCTGATGGAGCCACTCGCAACCAAATAGATCATGTGTTGATAGACCGCCGCCACCTTTCGGGTCTGATGACGGTACGAACGTACCGAGGTGCCAACTTCGACTCGGATCACTATCTTGTTGGTATGGTGCTCCGAGAGCGCATTACAACGCTGAAAAGCTTTGTATCCGCTGATCAGGCTCGAATCAACACAGCTGCACTACGCAATGAAATGGCCAGAAACAGCTACGGTCATGCATTAGAACTCGCCCTAAGTCCTGGGGATGAGATGCCGGGCGTCGAAGAGAACTGGACCCGCCTTAAAAATACTGTCATTAGTACTGCTGATTCCATCTTAGGCAGAAGTCGTAAAGATCGGAACGACTGGTTCGATAATGAATGCAAGCTGGCAACTGAACGTAAGAATGCTGCGTACCGAGCCATGCAGCAGTCTCAGAGAACACGGGCACGCGAAGAGAACTATAAAGAGCTCAGAAAAGAAGAAAAGAGAATTCACAGACGGAAAAAGGAAGCCTGGGAAAAAAATCTCGTCTGTGAGCTAGAACAGTACAGAGAACGACGGCCGCACCAGGCGCGGGAGTTCTACCAAAGAGTCCGCAGTATGACACAATTCACACCACGTTGCACATACTGCAAGGACAAAGAAGGGAATCTGATCACCGATCCTAAAGGCATCTTGGAGCGATGGGAAGAGCACTTTCATGAATTGCTAAATGGCGAGCTAACTGAGGATTCGGAGGCTCCACCAATATCTGATGACAATGCTATGCTGCCGCCACCAAGCATAGAAGAAGTTAGCAGAGCCATCAGCCGGCTCAAAAACAACAAGGCCTCGGGTGCAGACGGCATCGCAGCTGAGCTGGTTAAATATGGAGGGCCTACATTACACCAAGCGATTCATGAATTAATTGTGCAAGTATGGGAGCAGGAAGTGATGCCAGAAGACTGGAGAAAAGGCATCCTCTGTCCGGTACACAAAAAAGGAGATATCACAGCGTGCACTAATTATCGCGGTATAACGTTGTTGAGTACCGTGTATAAGATATTCTCCGCTATCCTACAAAACAGGATGGCCCCATACGCCAGAAACATCATAGGCCATTACCAGTGTGGCTTCAGCCCAGGCAAATCAACGACTGATCAGATTTTCACCTTAAGGCAGGCTATGGAAAAATGTCTAGAGTTTCAAAACTCAATTCAACACCTCTTCATAGACTTTAAAGCCGCCTATGATAGCATAGCCAGGGTAGAACTCTACAAAGCCATGAGGGAATTCGGCATCCCCAACAAACTGACAAGACTATGTAGGTTGACCATGATCAATGTGTCAAGCCAAGTAAAGGTATCCGGAACACTGTCCAGACCAATTAACATCTATAATGGACTCCGACAAGGGGACGGTCTGGCCTGCCTCCTTTTCAACCTGGCGTTGGAGAAAGTGATCCGAGATTCGGGCGTGACATCAAGGGGTACAATCCTCCACAAGTCCACCCAATTACTGGCTTACGCAGACGACATTGACATCATTGGAAGAACAACAACAGCTGTACAAGAAGCTTTCACTCAGATTGAGCAAGCGGCAGGAAATCTGGGACTGCACATTAACGAAAGCAAAACAAAGTACATGGTGGCCTCGTCTGGAAGAACACCTAACATTGGTCCCACAATCAAGGTAGCGGAACACGAGTTTGACGTGGTAAAATCATTTACCTACCTTGGGTCAATAGTAGCAGCCGACAATAGCATGGAACCAGAAATACGCGCACGACTGCTAAAAGCCAACAAAGCCTACTATAGTCTGTCAAGGCTCTTCAAATCCAAATATCTAACCATAACGTCTAAACTTTTACTATATAAGACGATGGTCTTACCCGTTCTCACATATGCATCCGAAACGTGGGTGCTTAGTAAAAAGCACTCAAACCTCTTGGGCGTGTTTGAGAGGAAAATACTTCGGAGGATTGTTGGCCCCGTATGTGAGGAAGGACGATTCCGGAGACTCTACAACAATGACGAGATCTACGAGCGCTATCGCGACATAGATGTTGTGAAGAAAATAAAGCTCGGTAGGCTCCGGTGGGCAGGGCATCTAGCTCGTATGAGTGAAGATGAGCCTGCTCGTAAAGTTCTCTGCGGTAAGACCTATGGGGTGCGACAGCGAGGGAGGCCCAACCTTCGCTGGAAGGATGGCGTGGACCAGGACGCTCAGAGTTTAGGGATGCCAAACTGGATGACATCGGCTCAGAATCGGGACCGGTGGAGAGAACAGTTGCGCGAGGCCAGGACCGGATCCCGGTTGTAGAGCCGTTATAGAAGAAGAAGAAGAAGAAAATACCCATATTCATCAACAAAATGGCATTCGCTTTATAATTTTGGAGTAAAATTCCGCAATTTGTCAATTTTAAAGTACGTAATGAGTAATGTGTCTTTTTATTTCATTCCATTATGACTTTTGAAACACATTTAAAACTGCGCTGTGCTTTGTTGTTAAAAATATGTATATAATATAAAGAATTATAACTTTTCCGGATGTTCAAAATGTTTCATCTTGTTGTATGCAACTTTAGTTTGTGGCAACAACACATTTAAAACATAGCCACAGCACATTTTTCGCCTCGTTGCGACCAAAGTTGTTACAAAATAAACATTAAAGATCTGCTTTTTCAGTCGCAATGGAGCTACAGTCGCACTACATATCTTATCTTGCGACTCTTTTACATGTTAGATTAACTCCATTGCTACTCGTTTGTGCTAGCTGGGTACCTAATCTAACCTACGCCTTTATGCCCTACGGACTAGTCTAGTCGGGCGACAGCCATCAGATCCTCAGGCGATAGAATCTGAGGCCCCTCGTACGCGTACTGCCTCCCGCAAGAACTAAAAAAATCAATTTTCAATTTTCTTCTCTTTTAGCAGAGTAAGTATTTCCGCTGGATCCATACCGGTATCCAAGCCCTTCAGGAGGACGTTTATTTTCTTATCCGCTTTTGAGGTGTAGGAGAAGTCTTCTGTATCCGTTCGCTCAAGCACCCTTTTAACTTTTTTTAAATCTTCCACTTCTAATCCCAAGTTCCGGTTAGAAGACGACCCTCGAGCTTCGAGCCATCAGTGAAGAAGTTTATAGCATCTTGAATACTATGTGGTCTATTACTCCATTCGCAACGTAAGTAATGTGGACCTCGTAGTTCTTGGTAAAGGTGACCTTCGATATGCAAAAATCGGTTTCTGTCGGAATGTTGACAAAGTCCAGCACCTTAAAGTGCCCTCCCCTGATTCCGGTCCAAGGTCCAGATTCTTTTATTGTAAAGGCTGTGATAGTCGCGTTTTCTCTTGCCACAAGGTTCAAAGGAGGGAGGTACAACATAAGGTTTAGGGCAGCATCTGTAGGTGTGGAGCGAAGTGCTCCTGTTATGCATAACTCCGCACAGCTTTCCACTTTCTGTAGTTTGTTTTGCACAGTGGTCTTATTCAAGGTCACTCGAAGTCAAATAATTTACATTAGTAGCCTTCCTTGACATAGAGGGAGCGTTTAACAACGTGCTCCCGAACGCCATCACCCTGGCCTTGGTGAAACTGAGGATCGGGGCTTCCGTCGTTGGTGTCGCTTATTCATCAAATGCTCCTAGGATATACTAAGATCCCGTATAGGAGTATTAAACGGACAATCGCTGTATAGATCCATCGTACTATGTTAGGGGAGCAGCCCCATTTCTTTATGGAAGCGAAAAGCGCTATGTTCGCTTTCCTAATGCGCTCTTCTGTGTTTTCATTTCAGAGAAGCTTCTTGTCCAAAGTTACTCCCAGATATTTGACACTGTTGCTAAATTTGAGTTGGTGAGGAGTTAGTGGTGGGGTTTTATACCAGTGGCGGTTCGTAAGATTCAGGATAAGGGAAGCAATGCGCAAGGCGAACGATAAAAGTAAAAGTATCGAACCCTTTAATTAAAAAACTGAAAAATAACATATAGTGGGGTCAGATAAGCAAAACATAAAGAATTGTTTGCAGTCTAAAAAAATTTTGTTTGGAACATGTTAGTTACATCGAATACTATACGAAATGGCCATTTTCTAGCTCTAGCAACCAATCCCGTAAGTTATCGGCCATTTTGTGAAAAGTTTATCATTTTGGTCGTTCTATTTAAATATGTATTAGATGCGTTTATCTCGGTCCGAAAAAAGCAAAAAAAAAAAGAGGCTGTTCGTTATGAAATTGGCTTGGGTTACAATATGAAATTTTTATCTGTACACATAAATTTTAGTTTTTTGCTTATAACTTCGGGGTTTTCACTCCACTTATACTATATAAACACTAAATGGTTAGAATTTTGGGTCAAAATATCTTATACAAATCCCAAAAATTGACTTCAATTTTGAAAATTAATTGCCCTTTAATTATTGTGCATAGCATCGTATGAGGTTTTTTCTCTTTTAAAATGTAGTATTATTTTATGATGATGAATATGAAAATTGTTTAAACTTCAAAAAGTGAAAAAATCGAATTTTTTGGTTAATATTTTCAAAATAGTTTAGCTGCTAGTGGGCGTTTTGCGCCTTTTTTTCAGATTCTGTTATAATTATCACGCTTTAATTATAATTAAAGCGTCCAAAGAAAAGCCGTTGAAAAACTGCAACTACTATTTTCAACTCATTTAATTTTTCATTCAAATGCATAATTTCGGCTCAAAATCTAAAAAAAAAATAGTTATAATAAAACCCTGCATACCTCGCATACACCCCCTACACCCACAACAGCAATCATTACATTCTCCTTGCAAAAAAAGCATTTCTGGCAGCCCATACTCAAAAATACAATTCATAAAAATATTCTATATCCCTTTAAATCACCATTAAAGAGAATCATAAAAGATATAATGGAAGCTACAAATGTATCAGCTTATTTCAATACACACCACCCGCCACCCCAAAGAGAAACTTCACTTATCCTCGATCTTTTCTTCCTTCACTCAAATATACAAATCGAAATTTCATATTTTAAGAGAACCGATTACCAGAAAACGAAACTAAAAAACAAAGAGAATTTGGTGGATACAGAAAATTTCTCTTTCTTCGACTTCTCAATTCCGCCTGTTTGGTTCCGAAGAAGCTGCGTTTAGCTCAGCTTCTGAGGGCACTGTATTAACGTAAACCTTTGGGTAAGTGTGGGTTCAATTAAAGTGAATGTGTTGGAGTCTTCACGTCGATTTTCTGGGCCAAATAAGCTGGAGATATTACAGCTTCCCCATGTTGTGTAAGGCCTCGGGCACGATAAGAGCGGCAGAAAAATTGAGAGAGGCACTCGCCGCTCATATCATGACCATGGCCTAACACAACATGGGGAAACTGTCCTGTAATATCTCCAGCTTTAGTGTTTCCAGAGGAGGAAATATATTAAGATTTTTCTTGTGATTAATCTTGATATATTTATTTTTTTTTTAGGAAGCTGTCTATTTGGTCAAGGGAAGCAGTGCTTCCTTTGCTTCCAAAGAGGAACCGCCACTGTTTTATACCTCCTCGTGAAGAGGACTAATACTGTTTTTTCTGGGTTAACGCTGAGCCGGCAGAGCAGTTTGAAAGAGTTTTAACGCCGCCTCCATGACGTACGTCCCACTGTCTCCATGCGTCGCAGCAGCTGCTTCACAGTCGCGACCCATAGAAGTGGAGAAAGTACTCCTTCTTGCGGGTTAACAGTTTTGACGGTCTTTCAGACCGAGCAGTCGCCAAGGCCTGAGCTCTCCATCCTGCCGGTGAGCATTTGATGAATAAGCGACACCAACGACGGAAGCCTCGATCCTCAGTTTCGCCAAGGCCAGGGTGATGGCGTTCGGGAGCACGTTGTTAAACGCTCTCTCTATGTCAAGGAAGGCTACTAATGTAAATTATTTGACTTCGAGTGATTTTTCTATAGTTGAAACCAATGAGTGAAGGGCACTATTCGTAGATCTGCCCTTTGTATAGGCATGCTGCGCGCCAGAGAGTTCCATGGCTAGTATATAGTCTGCCTCAGATTTCAATTAGCCTTTCTAGAGTCATCAATAACAAGGATGATAGGCTGATTGGCCTGAAGTCTTTGGATGTAGCATGGGAGGCCTTTCTTGCCTTGGGTATAAAGACTACTTTTACCGCTTTCCAACTAGAGGGAATACAGTTAATTCGAAGGCACCCGGTAAACCTGACCTGCAACCGGTATGACTAAGGGTGCTTTGCAGTTGTGCGAGCACTATGAAGTCAGGGCCTGGTGATTTATAGGGCTGGAAGATGCAGAAAAAGTAACCCGAAATTTACGTAGCATGCATTCCATTCACGGAATATTCCGTCAGGTCGCATTTGCATACACACACTTCTACATGTATTATCTGTCAACGAATGCAACGAATGTACGCTTGGATGTCACCAACTTTAGTTAGTATTTCACGTAGCCTTGAGGCTTCCGACCTAGACTCTATATTCATTCAAAAGGTAGCCCAGGAAGTATGTTTGGCCTTCCTTATTGCCATTTTGTATCTATTCAGTTTGGACTTATGGCAGCCACAGGAGGTTACGCTATTGCTGCGTTTAGCTACATTAATTCCTTTCTACACTCTTTACAGAGAATTATGGCGTAAGAGCATTGTTCTGTGAAAATGCCCACAGTACTGTCGAGTTGTTCTCGTTTTTGGGAATACAGGGTGGCTTAGAGCCAAGGTTCTTTGGGATTAGCAGGGTATAGTAACAAAAATTTGTCTTTTTGAGATTGTTTTGTTTTAGAAGGGCTGGCTAGAGTCTTCCAAGTGGAACTCTTTTTTTGTGGTCTAAGAAGGAGTGTTCCTTCAAGACCTTTTAAGCCAATATTTGGGCGGAGTGACAATTCGAAATGTCCAGCACTTTTTCTCTGTTTTTGGTAACAAAGGTGGGGTCATTTCTCTTGTTACAGATTACAAGCCTGGTGCCTAATAGGTAGTTAAAAATAGCTCCACTTCGGTCATTGGTGTCCGAGCTGCCTCTCATAAAAAACAAACAAACAAACAATTAAGATTATTGAATTAATTTATCTTTTAATAAGAGTACTTCAACACAAATGAGGCAATTGACAATATATGAAAATAATTAACCCAATTTTTAACCTAAATTTTGTGCTCCTCACAGCTTAATTAATTCTATTAATAATACCGAACCCAGATGTTATCCTATGCTGAAAACTACCACCTGTAAAGAAATATGATTCATTCCACGGAACAACTCTCTGTTTACCTCCGAACCTAACCTCCCGCGTACTCAGTGTTGTTGACACACGCGTCAATCATCCCTGTCAATGCTGCTTTCCATTTGGTCTTCCTCTTCGATTATTCACCCACAGCGCTTCCTCTGCCAAAATCGTAAATCCATCAGCCCATTATGTCTGCAGCTCGCTACATCTTCAGCCGCGAGATAAATCTTTATTTATAATATCTTAATTCCTTGCAGGCACCTATATATGTATGTATGTGTGTAAGTGGACGAGTATAAATACCTCACGAAAGATGTGATCTCTTCAGTCATTGAACCGCCGACTCTTCTTCTTCTTCCTCTTTCTTCATTTTGCAATATGAAATGAAATTTCCGAGATTTAATAATGACGCTTTTCTAAGCCAGCATCCGGATTTTGCAACTGGGCCTATTTTTAAGCACTAAAAAGTTTTCGAACATAATTAAAAATTAAATTTAATGATTTATTTTTTTGGTAGTGTGGTATAAACACACACATTCAGTTTCCATTAACACCTCTTTTTTCGATGTAGAATTTTCAAAGATTCGCCTTTAATTAACTGGAAATTTTCGTCGGGCGGATAACCTTGGGTGGAAATTTTTGTTTTATAAACAATTCACAAATTTAGAGACAATAAAGTGTAAACACGTTAAAGATTCAAGGAAACCCAATATTTTTCCTCTCCTGAAGTCTTTTCATGCTTGGCTTAACATTTATTTTTCTAATGAGGCGCGTAACCAGGCGAGTGATTAATTAAACGTTTGTTTACTAAAATTGTAAATAAAATAAATTATTGCGATTCATTCATGGGAGTGTGCTAGCAAAGAGAAATGTTTATATATAAAATACTAGCATAAAACCCGCGTGCCTTGCAACGCCTTTAAATAAAAACTGTTTATTATGTGCAATGTTTTCCTTCAAAAAAAAAACAGCAAACAAAAAAGTCAGCTGTTTTTATCCCTAAACAGGGTTTATTATAGTGCATTTTTTTAATAAATATGGTAAACAAATTGCTGCGTATATCACCCCTGCTCAACAAATCTGCAAGTTTTGAAGCAGAGATTGGGATGTATATGTCATCAAGAGAAGTGACATTTTAGGGTTTGACGAACGTTCCTTAAGTTTGTTCGCCTATTTACGTGGGTGCAAGAAATTATGAAGCAATCACAAATGAATATTAAATAAAGTGAATTTCGAGTCATTCATTTCTACGTGATTATAGGGATGCACTGTCAAAATTTCAGCCCTTCAGCTTCAGAGGTTTGGGTTAACCCCATTTCACCCCCTTAGGGGATGAATTTCGAGTAATCGCTTCTTAGTGGATGTCCACGTCATTATAGTGATGCACTGTCAAAATTTCAGCCGTTTAGCTCCAGCGGTTTGGGTTAACCCCATTTAACTCCCTTAGGGGATAAATTTCAAAAAATCGCTCTTAAGTGGATGTCCACGTTATTATAGGGATGCACGGTCAAAATTAAAGCCCTTCAGCTCCAGCGGTGTGGGTTAACCCCATTTCACCCCCTTAGGGAACGAATTTCGAAAAATCGCTCCTTAGTGGATGTCCAGGTCATTAAAGGGATGCACTGTCAAAATTTCAGCCCTATAGCTCTAGCGGTTTGGGTAAACCCCATTTCACCCCCTTAGGGGATGAATTTCGAAAAATCGCTTTATAGTGGATGTCCATGCCATTGTAGCGATGCACTGTCAAAATTTCAGCCCTATAAATTTAGCGGTTTGGATAAACCCCATTGCAACCCCTTAGGGGATGAATTTCGAAAAATCGCTTTTTAGTGGATGTCCACATCATTATAGGGATGCACTGTCAAAATTTCAGCCCTATAGCTCCAGCGGTTTGGGTAAACCCCATTTCACTCCCTTAGGGGATGAATATCGAAAAATCGCTTTAATAGTGGATGTCCACGCCATTATAGGGATGCACTGTCAAAATTTCAGCCTTATAGCTCCAGCGGTTTTGAATTGACCCTATTTCACCCCCTTAGGGGATGACTTTCGAAAAATCGCCGGGGATGCACTGTCAAAATTTCAGCCCTTTAGCTCTAGCGGTTTAGGTTTAGGTCAGTCAGTTACTTTTTATACAATAGAAAAAAATTAAAGAAAAAAAAACCCTTACAACTTATTGAACCCCATTTCACCCCCTTCAACCCCTTTTTCTCCAAAAAAAAGTAGCCTATGTCCGTCTCCAAGGTCTAAACTATGTCTGTTGCAAATTTCATCAAAATCTGTCCAGCGGTTTAGGCGTGAAAGCGAACAGACAGACAGACAGACAGACAGACAGACAGACAGAGTTACTTTCGCATTTATAATATTAGTAAGGATTGACTTAGTGATTTCGTTCAGCGGATGAACGTGCATCGCCATTGAAGGTGATTTGAGCAATGAGTTGAAACGTATTGAAGGACCTTTGACCAAAAAATACGCGACGGTATTCTAATTTAAATTACTGGTGCACGTTTTCCTTCCTGTTACAATCAAAAGTACAGCGAGCCAAAAACTGCCAGCTACGCAATTAACACTAAAAGCCACTTGCAACGTACTAACATAAGCGCAGTGACAAAGATTAAGGTACACGTCACCAGTTGGTTTTAGCTTCCTTTCCGCATTACCATATCATCTTTTTGAGTTGTCAAAGCCATCCCTCGTGGTCGACAGGACTCGCTTCGTTTCAAAAGGCATAAAATACTTAAGATCTCTCGTTCGTTCCAATGTTGGCACCGGGCCAGCCAGCTGACCTTAAAGGCTTTTAAGCTTGCGTAAGAGAGGCCACATTTTTGTTTTGATTTTTGAAATATTCGTGGCTTCCCCAAAATTCCTTTCGGTTATTTGACACCTGTTTCAACATGCTCGCCGATTCTCGCGGTAAGTGAAACCCAGATCGAACTTCTTGATAGGATATGTGGGTCATTATCAGGTGTCTGGACATACCTTTGTGCATAACTTCGCCGCCCATAAGAGGGAATTGAAAGATAGTACATCGTTCGACTTGTGCTTTTTCTTTACTGAGGTATATGGTCCAAAAGTACCGCATCCACTCACTTGATTTATTGTACTATACCCCTATAGCCTATACCTTTTTGTAGGTCCGGCTGCTTGAACAGACTTACTCAGCAGATTGTATAACGGTGTTTCACTTGTACTTGACTGTTCGAAAGGCAGACTCATGCTCCTCAAGGCTAAAACTACACGTGGGGTCCTAGGCCCTTTCTGTTCTACAAAAATGATGATTGAAAAAAAAATGTAAGGGCGTAGTGGCCAAAAATCAACAAGTGTCCTGACATCAAGCCAACAAGTGTCCTGACATCAGGCTACTATTGTCCTGACACCCTTTTTACACTTACGGCAAAATGACCATGTTTCTTCGTCATTATCATCCATCAATCGTTTCTACAAGTGACACGTTCAACATTTTCACCAACGATTTGCTTTTTTTATTATGGCCCCTCCTCTGCAAGGCAATAAGCGCACAATGTCTAGTGTGGATTGTACAGGTTTTTCTATCATGGTAAAGTCGTAACCCCTTATAAAGCACATTTTTGCTGTTTCGATGCAGTAGTTTTTAAAACTAACGTAGTTCACGCTAAATCCACATGATAACACACTCAGGATGTTGGCAAATATTTCTATGATTTCAGGATCTAAGCCTGTGATAGCCTCAGATTTTGTTTTACTTCCTTGCCGTATTCCCATCGCTTGAGTTGCCCTCACCCTGCTTCGGTTGGTCTACCACTAGTCCCATTTGCTGGTAAAAGTAATTGGTTAATTCCTCTTTGCTGTGATGCAGATTAATCTGTGTTACTCTTAACATCGCATCGCAGTCGCGAGCAGCGAAATCAATCTCGATCACCGTTATGTCATCCTCATCCCCCTCCGGTGTGAGAGTAATATTATCCTCTCCCACCGAAAGAAGTTTCGCAAAGTCCCCCAGTTCGTCTTCCGTCTTTGACGGCGAAGGAACATCGGAGATTTGGATATCCTCTTCGGATAAGAAAGGAGGGTGTTTTGGATCCAGGGTTGGTAGGTGAGTACCCTCAGGCACCTTAGGATCACCTTCTTTCGTTACTGTGTCACCCGCAATGTCAGGCACATTGGGTTAAGCTCCTTACCTAATTGTGCATCTGCAGTCCTTGGTACGTTGGCTTCAGAAACTTCCATACCTGTGCTACTCGCAGTGCCCGAGGGCTCAGCATCTGCAGTCGTAGGTGGAGCAATTGAAGCTCTGTAATTGCACTCTGCTCCACTCTCAGAGTTATGGAAGAGAAACTGCAACTTATAACGCCACCAGATTTTGCCAAAGGTTCTCCTTGCTAATTACGAGTGTAACCGCTCGGCCGTCACTTTTCGGTTCCTCCAGGTTTTGTAATCTTCCACGATGACGCCTGTAGCTGTGAGTTACTCAACTGAATAATATCCAGAATAGTCTGAGGCTCGGCTGGTTCCGCTTGGATCCAGGAACGCGCTCTCGGTCGACTAGGGATCTCCTTCCTCATAACGACCTTGAGTTTATGGATATGGCTATATTATAGAGATCGACGGATCTTTGATCGGCACATGCGATAACCTTCACGCGCCCCTGTTGCCATCCGCCATCGTGACAGTAAGGAGCAGGGCCTGGATGCTCCGGAAGAATTGGGGGAAAATCGTCGCAAGTCTGATCTCAATTTTCCTCCATTTATCAGACAGAATAATGCCGTCTGGATCGCTTTCTTCGATCACAGTCTGACCTTTTAGCACTTGGCTATAGTTCTTAGTAGTAGGAGGTGGTATATTGTTCCTTTTAGTACTTCGCTTAGCCTCAGGGTGATTCGGTTGTGATCTCTGACGTTTTGGTGTGGGGTTGGAGTTTGCGAAATATGCTCGCTGACAACCTGCGTCGCCCACCTTATTGAAGCCTGTTGCTTATCGATGATATCACCCTTCTCAACTCACTCGAATCGAGCAAGGATTATTTGGGCTCTGCGTTGCTCTTGGTACCCTTGCTGGTGGAGCGTATTTAGATGCCAAAGGAAGGAAAGAAGGTGGTTTGAGGCATTGGGGATCTGCATGAATGCCGTTCGATCTTGCTGCTCTATTAAAGAATCTATGTATATTTGCGTTGTGATTAGTACGAAATTTATCTTATTTTGAGTCACAGTATCCGACGCGAAAGACTACATAGTAACTCTCTCGATGTTGCTGCATATGTTCGCTCATTGCTTTTAGTTGATCCTCCCGAGCTAAAGGCCCCATACATGGTCAAATTGAATGCACATGCAACCCATGCGAGAAACGAGTTTTGATCAGCCGACCGGCTTAGAATCGGTAGTTTTGGTTGCACATCCGCACTTCGATATATGTACATCCAATTTGACCGTAAAAGCATGTCATCTCTGACTAGTCACCTGAGTATAAGGGGTCGTCCGTGACCGTTCGTACTCAACAAGAATTTCACTGCGCTAAAATTCGACGAGTGCTCTTCCTGTAATTTTATATTCTAAGGGTCTTTTTGCGGGCCAGTCCAGTGATACATGGATCGAACGCCGCAAACCGGCAAGTATGGAAACGAATTGTGAATAGAGTTTGAGAGCCAGCGGCACCGACAGCAGCGTACCGAGGATGGACGCCGCAGCCTTCGTCGAGTCGCGCGTTTGGCTGGCCGGTGGCGGCTAAACAATCGAGGGGCTACTAAGATGCTTTCTGGTGTTCGCATAAAAATTGTTGTGTAGGATTTAGCCATATCTTAAGCCCCTCTTTCACACACCGGTCGACGGCAGGTCGTGGCCTGAAAGTGTTCGCCCTTGAAGCCAAGTATCACCACACACTTCCCGACCAAGTGGATAGGCGCAGCGGTGTCCAACACCATCGCCACTAGCCACATGTGGCGAATAGACTAGGTGAATGTGGCAAATGCAACATTGAAATATGTCACATTTCTTCGAGAAATAAAAAAATTATCTAGTTTTGTAAACTAATTTCTTAGAAAAATCTTTTAGATTAATCACTATTGCAGTTATTTGAACTAGCTTCTACCAGGATTACTTTGTCACCAGTTCTGAAACTAGTCAATTTCCCACTAGTGCTAAACGTATTACTATTTTGTAAGAAGACAGTTTATTCCCTCTACGTTCATCATACTGGGAAGTTGATCGTGTGGACCGAAGGTGTCAAACACACATCCCAACTAGTTTATATTTATTTTTAATGTGGCGAATGAAATTATTTTAAAATAGCGATTGTGGCTACAAACGAATTTCTGTTGGACACCGCTGAAGGGTCTGCAGTCCAAGAAAACGGACCAAAAACTTTATATGTGTGTGGGCATATATCGTCAGTTCGTGCCTGAAGATCTGAACTTCTCTTCAGTCTCGAGCCGTGAATTTACGGCACAAATTTACGCCGTATCCAGTCGGACCTGCAAGCAAGGCGCGAACTAAGCGAGAAAATCATCCGCACTCGCATTCGCGGGTTGTTCACCCCTTGGGTCTGGAGCCGCCTTAAGGCACAAACATATTTGAGTAGCCATCAGCTTTTCAAAGAGCTTTGCCAGAAATGGACGAATACTGATAGGACGAAAATCGGAGGGACCTGCAGGAGAAGGGAATGGGCATTATTACAACATGCTTCCAAGGCGAGGGAAGCTTTCGTACCGTGAGGCAGTGAGTTAAAGTGACAATAGACAAGGTATGAGCATTTTTAAAATTCCAGGCGAAATGTAATGTAATTGGCGGACAAAACTTACGCCTTCAATGTTAAGGCAATTCTTTTGAATGTTTGCGAAACATGGAAAGTCGCCCAATTCATCACAAGGCGCCTTCAAGTTTTTATCCAAAGTCCGCGGGCAATATAGAATGCAACTCCTAAATGCAACCTCCGGTAGCAAAAACTTCTGGTCTTGGTAAGTTCCATCAAGAAGAATTTCACTACAACTTCAACCCCTTCCTTTATTCACAATGAGAAGGTAATAGCAGACAGCAAATCCAAGGCCAATTTATTAGCATCTATGTTCGCTTCGAATTCTTCTTTACCCGAAACTGATGTGCTACCCCCTGTTTCCGAGCGTAACGCCCATTCAATGGACAGGGTTTTTTTCAGGACTCGCGAGGTGTACAGGTGCCTCAAAGAGCTCGATGCCAACAAATCCACTGGACCCGATAATATACCCCCTATCGTCTTAAAACAATGCGCCTCACCTTTGGCTAAACCTCTGCGCAAATTATTTTCCCTGTCATATTTCTCCGGAGTTTATCCCGACTCTTGGAAACTTGCCCATGTTCAGCCCATACCGAAAAAAGGTGATTCCAGCGATCCCTACAATTACCGCCCAATAGCAATTACTTCTATTCTCTCCAAAACCATGGAGACGATAATCAACAAAAAGCTTATGGGATATCTAGAATCCAATCTACTCATAAACGACAGACAGTATGGCTTCCGACAAAAAAGATCCACTGGCGATCTTTTAGTCTGTCTTACAGAACACCTCAGCCGTAGTCTGCATGGATCCGGTGAGTCTAGTCTGGTTGCTCTGGATATCTCCAAGGCTTTCGATAGAGTTTGGCACTCAGCCCTGTTAGCTAAACTCAAAGCTATTGGAGTTGACTCACTTCTACAGAAGTGGATTGAGAGTTTCCTTTCTGGCCGTTCAATCAAAGTGGTATTGGATGGCCTCAAATCCGCATCCCATCCGATCTCTGCGGGGGTACCCCAGGGGTCAATTTTATCACCGGCCCTATTTCTCATATTTATAAATGACCTTCTTTCAATCCCCTCCAGCCCACTTCTCAGCTTCGCTGACGACGGTACTCTACGTTACTCGTACAGCTTCGATACAAGACAGACTCATGCCAGATCCTGTCTTGATGATCGCGAACTAATGTTCAACTCTATTAATAACGACATTGAACTCATTCTAGAGTGGGGAAAGAAGAATCGTGTTGAATTCAACTCCGACCAAGTACTGTCTTATCTCCAAAAAGAAGCTCAACACCTCTCCACCCTTGAGAGTGGATGGAGTTCAACTAATGGCCGACCCATCCTTACACATCTTAGGCGTGACATTAGCCAAAGACTTGCGATGGAATGACCACATATTCCAAATCGCCAAACAAGGATCTCAGTGCTTGGGATTTCTTAAGAGGTGCAAGTTCCTCCTCCAGCCATCGGCCCGTGCTGTTATTTATAAATCCTACATTCGGCCTCTTCTCGAATATAACTCCCTCGTTTGGGGCGGCGCCCCAATAACCACCTTGGCATGGTTAGATAAGGTGCAAAAAAGGGCCCTTAAGTTAATTAATGACGATACCGCTTGCTCCACCATCGACCCCCTGAGCCACCGTAGGAATGTAGCAGCACTGACAAAATTTTATCGCTACTATCATAGTAACTGTTCCTCCGAGTTAAACGCTCTCCTGCCTCCACGGCAATCTTATACCCGCAACACCAGATTAGCCCACTCGTCTCATTCCCTTCACCTGCAACTACCCCTTTCACGCATTCAACAAGATATGAATTCGTTTGTTAATAGAACAACTCGACTGTGGAATAACCTCTCGCAGTCAGTATTTCCGAACTCCTACAACATCCAAGAGTTCAAACGCAGGGTTCATCACCACCTTCTTCAATACCCCCCCGTACCTTTTAATCCTTAACCTATACCCTCCCCCCCTCATCCCTCCCCCGTACTAAGATTACTGCTAGACATTGCACAATGACGTGACAAATGACATGACGGACTAGTAGTACAAAGGGTGACTCCTAAGCTTAGCACTGCCACATAAAAAAAAAATATTGGCTCGGTGGCAGTGACGAGAATTCCCTATACATTTAATTTTCTGCGCCGCCTTTAAAGTTAAAGAAGGTGTCGGCACATTTTAACCCCTATCGCCTTTCGGAGGCTCATCACTATTAAATTGATGACATCACACACACAAATAGGATAAATTGTTTATGCCGCAAGAATGGAGCTCATGAGTTCTTCTTTCGCGCAAGCTACTGCACCATTTATATAGTAATTTTTTGTTCGCTAAAAATTGGTTTTCTTTAATACAAGATTTCAGACGCTGAACTGGACTATGATTTAAAAATACAAAAAAGCTTTATGAAATGTTCAAACCATGCGTAAAAGCTCAAAATACTGGGGTTGTGGCACGGGATAAACTTTTTCTCAGTTAACTAAAAATACTTGAATTTATTTTAAATTGTGATTCATGCTTATTTTAAAATAATAAAGACTGCATTCCTGAAATTCAGCCTGCAATGCTTCGGTAAAAAGGAGCATAAGTAAAAAACTAAGTAGACTTCACTTTGTCACATTACGGAAAATTCTTAAAATAAATGATCGCCACATAATTTCTGTGCAGTTAGTAGTTTCTCACCTTGTGCTTTTCGGTTAAAAATATGCCTACCTGCCTTCCCCCACAGGAAGAAAATACAAAAAAATTAAAGTATTTTTGTTTGTTGTGAAAATTATGCAGTGCCAAGAGGTTTAAGGAAATGGAGATTTACTGAAAGATTCTTTTCCTAGAGAGAGAAAACACTGGTGTTGGTGCTGTAGTTGTAGTTGTTGCTGATGTTGAAGATGGCTTGCATAGAGGTGGTCATATTTCAGAGTGCAAGCGGCTAAATTTAGTCCCGCGAACGTACGACCACTTCAGGAAATATTTATTTTCTCTTTTCGTAATTTATCTGTCTACTTTCTTCATTTCTTTTTGTTGTTGTTGTTGTAGAGTCATAGACCTAAGGGAAGGTCGGTCGGAAAACGCAGAAGAATTTATGGCGACAGTTGAATGCTTCGAACAGATGAATTGGATCCGGAGCAGATCTGAACGTTTAAAGGCTATAATTTTTGTCGCGAATTAAAAGAAAAATGCAATTTATAATCATGGCAGCGGTATTTAATTTCTAATTTATATTTATCCCGGTTAATTTATTTGAATAATGAATTTTGGCATTTCTTTGATCTTGAAATACGTTTGGAGTTCAGATGATCAGTGATCTCAAGTTTTTCAAAGGCACGGGATCTGAAACGAAGTTATGTAGTTGTAGTTTTCTTCTACTCTACCCGGGTCTCCACTCAAGTAAACCGACTTAAAGCCTCAATTATACTGGACGGAATGGAGAGTTAACGGAATGGAATTGTGCTGGTTATACTGACGGAATCGAACGTATTCAAATGTCACTTTTTTCAGCAATTTTTTGGCAAATTTTGAACTTATGCTTAAAATTTTCATATTCGTGCAATTTTTTATTATAAAGAATTTCATTATCTTCCGCTTCATTTCTAAATTTTTCAACAAACTCTGACTACATTTTGGGCTAAATAATAAATGACAAAATTAGCTGTTTTTAGAGCTGCTTTTGACACTTCAATCCGTCGGTTCCTTCAAGTTCCAAAGTTTTTAAACTTTGATCCGGTCCGTTCCGTTGCGTTGCGTATAGTATAACCACTTCAATACAATTTCTCTGTAATGAAACTCTTTTTGACATTTCAATCCGGTCCGTTGCGTTAGGTATAATTGAGGCTTAACTTTGAAAAACAAAACTGACGTAAATTTAAAAGCCTACAAAAAGTTATGTAAAGTAACTTTCACCATATGTAAAGCGAAAGCGCAGTTCGTTTTGTCCACACTGATCCCTAATTTGATTGCAAAGAAACTTTGGAGTAACAGAAAACAACTTGACGTTTACAGTAATGAAGGTGAAGCCGAGATCAGCCTTAGGGGTCGTCCATTAATTACGTGAGGCGTTTAGAGCGGAGGGGGTCGAGCCAAATCTCACCCAATCTCACGTGGGGGAGAGGGGGTCTCGGCAAAAATCACGTAATTATTTTTTTAAAGAAACCGTGTAAAATTGCGAGAAAACTGGCACGAATAAGCTTGACTCAGCCTAACTGAGGGATAATACTCCAGGTATCTGCCTGACAGGCTGTGGCATGTAGGTGAAGTCATGATTCCCTACAGACATAGCAGGTTATTAATTCAAGTGCAAAAATTTTCATGGCCTCAACGAAAGCTTCAAGGCGGCTTCAGACTCACGTCGTGAGCCCCCGCGAACAAGCGCAAACGCGAGTGAGGATGGTTTTCACGCCTAGCTGACGCATTGCTTTCCGTTCCGAGTGGATACGGCGTGAATTCTTGCCGTCAATTCACGGCTCGAGAGTGAATAGAAGTTCAGATCTTCAGGCACGAATTGACGATAAATGCGATTTTTGTCAGCTTTCTTGAATTACAGGCTCCATACAGTTGGCCTCAAGGCGAAAACTTTCAGGCCACGTCCTGCCGGCTACCTGTGTGTAAATTGGGGCCTTAAGATATGGGTAAATCCTATACAAAAATGTTTACTCGTTTGTTTAGCCTCCACCGCCTAGCCAAACGCGCGATATTATGTATAAAAATTATTCTTCCTCATTAAAGCACTTCTGCTCTCATCACGCTGTCTGAAACAAAATGAAATTAAAACAGACAGCTGATCAGAAAAAGCGAACCTAATAGTTTTTAGCTTGATTAATTTTTTATGCTGCCAAAAACAAACTTGTCACCGGTTTATGCTTTCCCCTGCTGAAGCGGAGAATCCAAGCCGTAACCCGCAATAAACGAATCCAACTGGTGTAGTTTGAGGGAGGAATAGCAGGTTCCTTAATCGTAACAATCACTTATAGCGCGCACCGAGTCACCGGCACCGTTGCTTCAATTTGTAAGCCGTCCTCCAAGAGATATTCATGAGCAATTTCCTCACTTAGCCAATCTGGTCCGTGTTTCCACAAAACTAATTCTATAAGAACCTCAGCGCTTTACATTTTACGGAACAGTGCTTCCAGGGTCAAATATACTCGTAAAGCGTTGAATCTCTTCTACCCTGTTACTCATAAAAGGTTTCCACTGATCAGCTCGTCCGCGTATCCAATGTAGCACAATCTGCGAGTCTGTGCATATATATTTGAAGCTTCAACTTGAAAGAATTCCTTGTGTAACTAAATAATCGCTAACATCTTCCGTATCTTTGCAAAATGATCAATTACTATGATTACATGCATACTTGAAATCGGCTTCAAGTAGACTTGAAAGTCATGTAACCTTAGCTTAGATCGACTTCAAGTTAGCTTGACTCAAGTAGATCCGAAAAATTTGTTGGATCGACTTGAACTAAGCCATGTAACCCTTGCTTCAGCGCTTGAGTTTTGAAATCAGTTCTCCGTGAATTGTGTAATTCAGTTCCGGTGCAATTTAGTTAATAAATGTATTTTCTTACTAATATTATAAACGCGAAAGTTTGTATTAATGTTTGTTACTCTTTCACACAAAAACTACTGAATGGATATTAATGAAGCTTTATAATAATAGCTGCGTTCTTTTTACACCGTGATCCCACTCAGATCTTAAACTTTAAAGCAAACCAACAACAACAACTTGATCCAGAAAAGATTTGGATCAAAATCTGTGATACAAAAATAGCTGGTGTAACAACCATATCCAAGACACATCTCATTGGAAAATCCAGAGCTTTTATAATTTTGTTCTGTTTTCTTTAATTTTAAGGGTTGGTAGCTCTGCAAAATTTCATAAATTTATTTGGAAAACTGATTGAAAGTTGCCTTTTGTTAATTTTGGAAGTCAATTAAACATTTTTATAAATTCTTTTTAAATCAGAAATATTTTTAATAAGTTTTAGAGACTGATATAAATTGCGCCAGAACATATCAAAAATCAGAACTGCAACTGTAAAAAACTAAATTTCTTCCATGATCCAAGTCCGTTCTTTTATGCTCGGCTGATCTGATCTGGATCACGGTGTAAAAAGAACGCGGCTAATATAGCTCATACAACAGAATAACATATAGGCTATAATATATAAAGCTGTCTCGAATCCTTCGGGTAGCTGTATTGTACTGATATAGCAAAATCCGAAACTTTTGTATGGGAGGCACTCTTCAAATTACTGCCAAAGAACTCAGATCCATTTTGTTTTGGTTTTTTTCCAAAAAAAATACGAATCCCTAAATTTCAGATCGATCGAAAATGATTGCCGTACAATTTTTTTTTGAAAAAAGCAGATTTTTCGCGAAGGACGCGATTCTCTAAACTGGGATTAAAGTAACTTCGGCTGCATGTGACCGATTTTAGTAATGTATGGAACATGAAACATCTCGAAGCCAAAAAGACGACAAATTGAATAATGCTTTTAGTTTTTGAGCTATGGTACCTGGATATTTACATAGATTTCAAGGTGCTTTTTATTTACAAGTGCATTCAGCACGCAAGCTCCCATTGAATTTGAACCAGATAGAAACATCTACATTTAACATCAGCAAAAATTTTCGATTGCCAAAGTCTTTAAAATGAGCAAAAATTATAATTTGGGACGAATGTACCATGGCCGAATCGCTCGATAGGGCTGTTATACCTCGACTCGACTAGAGAACTTACGTGTCCATTTGCTACAAGATGCCTCTGCATAAACATTTTCAAAACAATTTTTGGACATTGGAAATGGCGAAATCCCAATCGATAGCAGGACATTTTATTATTTTATTTTTCAGAATCAAAAATACGAAAAAATGTCTTTAATGTCTCCTACTGTATATTAAAATTCTTATCACCTCAACTGCAAAATAAACGGAATCTATAGTGCGCACCAAAAGAATTGGAAATATAAACACAGGTGGGGAACTGACAATTCGTTTACGGGCAAAAACACTCCCTCATAGCATCTGACCTTGACAAGAGTGGCAGTGAAACCTCTGAATTGCGATTGGGAATATAAATGAGCGAGTGATTTTTCTTTTGGAAGGTACTTTCGTGGCGGGATATGAGACTCTCACTGCCTATTGATTTTAAGATTACCAATTGTTTTGGCGCACGCCATACTATTGGCTTATGAGTGCAGCGTGGCGCACCGGGTTTCACCAAGTATTTATATAAACTGCACATAAATGAGAAAAAAGCATTTCATCCGTTACGTATTTCGAAGCAAACTAATGCGTAGTATCAAGTATATTTTAAGCCAGCTTGAAGTCAAGCTCTCAAGTAGGTGAATTGTCGCTGCGGATTGAACTGTCAGTTGGATCCAAAGGTAAGTCCTCAGTCCGTCATGTAATCATAGTAAATGTCGCTGAGTGGAATCGAATCACGAACCTCTGGGTTGGTAGCTGGACCTTAACCCTTAAGGCTTATATTAACTATCGCACACTCCACAGGCATGCCGCACCGAGCCGCATCGCAGCGCATTGGCGGATTGCTTGCTAGGCATATTTTTGCGGCGATGGTTCCAGTTGCGATGCGGCCCGACTTCGTGTGCGTTGGAAGACGCAGTTAACGGACGTTGTTGCTCGTGATTTTACGTTATTTATCGACTTAATGCTCAACAGCTGCAACTTAGGTAATTTGTTATTGCCTTGCGATGCGGCCCGACGCGGCTTTAGTATGCGCTAGCCTTTAGACTACCAAGGCGGGCTTCAAATTTATTAAAATGTTTGCTCATAACTTCTTTATAATTAATTTCACAGCAAAAAGTTATAAAGAAAAGTTGTATTTAGATGATTAAATTATCTATAAAAAATGTCAGAACAAGAATTCTAGGAGACGGTCCCATACATAGATATGTTCGAAAAAAGATTCCACCCCAATTTTCAAGATGGTGGATAAATGGCAGCCCCTACCCGACCCCAAAAGCTCAGTTTTACGTTCGCCAACTCCTCTACATATCAAAAGAAAAAAACTACTGTCTGTCCAAAAAGCACGGTTGGCACGGGTATTACAGCCTATTTAAAGTACAATTAGAATACTAATGTTGGCAAAGCTAAATTGCCGCCAATCACGGATATATTTGTATTAGGCAGCGCCGAATAGATTAAGAATTATAACCAAGAATTTTTCAAGTTCTGTTCTTAAATAATCGAATGAGTCTAGACAACAACAGTACTTGTCGCTAACATGCCTTTACTTTCTCTTTGGCTAATCTGCTTCTCTGGTATTTATTTCACCTTATTACCACCATGATCGCGCAAAGTATCTACCAAAGATCTTAGAGCCATTCTCTCGAGAAAGAACTACAGAAACAATTTCAACATCTGCGCTTCGATACGAAACCTCGATTTTTGTGCCCTACTAACACAGATTCTCATTGAAATTTGGCATTCGGCGGACGGTAAACAAAGCGCTGCGAACCGAAGACGATGATCTCGAACTCAAATTCTTAATTGAAACCGATTGACTTTTGGCATTAAAAGTGATTCGAAAAAATCCACGCACACACACAGCGACCTGATGAATTTCCCACGAGGTGGGGGTGGCAGGACTAAACCAATCAAAGAAAAGCGAAAATCACAATCTTTCACCAAAGCGAACAACTTCCCTGACTTTTATTGAAATTCCACGAAGGAAAACGTTTTTCTTTTCGCTGATCTCGGCGCGATCGGGTTTTGAATAATTTATTTATTTTTTCTCAGAATTAAATGGAAGAATTTCAAAATGAAATTTCTTTTTAATAATATATTTTTTCATTGTTCATTCTCGCCGAGTTTTCAGAGAGAAAATTATCGTGAAAAGTTTTGAAAGCTCCTGAGACATTTCGACACCTGGGACGTTGGTGGATGGTTATTTTTGACAATTTTCATTGTTCGGTGCCCACCAGTCTAAGATAAAAATAAACGAAGAAATTTTCTCTCACGAAAACACTCGCTAGATGTTGGAAAATTAAAACCGTTCTATCATTGTCAGAAGAACTTTGCATGTTGGATAGTAATTGATGAGAAGTCAGCGGCCTATTGGTGACAAAGAATGAATAATTTGCTACATTGAAGAAAATGGTGAAAGGTGAAGATCGGTTTTTTTAAAAATCATCTATTTGCTTTTTCCAATAATCTCAAGAACCTTGACATGAAAATACCTTTACCATGCAGAAGCTCGGTTACGTAAGCACGGAATTGAGGACAAGAATGTTTATGTCGGAAAAACGCAAGAAAAGATAAGACCGAATGCGTTTATCCTGCGGTAAGCGCGGAGATCCTGAGGAAGGTCAGATCGGACACTTCCTTAACAGACCGTGGGACGAAGTAACGATCATCAGGCGGAGGCAAAAGGGTGGCCTAATGGTGCAAATGAATGCGAACGAAAGCAAAACGGTGGACCTACAGCAAAAGGTCAAATCCTCGCTAGGAGAAGAAGCACAGGCAAGGGCAAGCACCAACAAGGTTCCGATCGATATAAGGGACCTGCACGAGGTCACCTCCAAAGGAGAAGTGTGGCAAGCACTGGCTCCTGTGCGGAAAGTCGAGTCGTCACGACTTTCAGTACAGGGGCCTAAACTCAACTTAGCATTTCTACTCTCTCCAGTCCTGAAAGTCGTACTTCGACAGAAATGTCACTTTCTTCATCTCAAACGACTTTTCGTGTCGCACAATGGGGCGAAATGCTTGTTTCGTTGGCCAAAAGTCGAAAAATCACAAGTTGACGCTCTGAAACGGCCACGCGCGATGCTCAAACGCCATTGCGCGAACGAGAAATTGTATAGTGTATATTTTTGGAACGGAGTGTTGAATTTGACTTCTGTAAAATGGAACGCGATGATGAAGGTATGTACAATAGAGCAATAGAGATATATAGTTACAAAAACCAGAAACGCGTAATTGTTTATGTGGCTAATTAATAACAATTACGCTGCAAATCGAAAAAATCTAATTTTTTTAGTTTCAAGTAGTGATAAGTTTTTTGTTCAGTGCTGTTCAGTCACGGTTTTATGCACGAAAATGTTCGTGAAAGTGTCTAGTTTTAGGGTGAGTTGCACCAACTAACTTTAACCGTAACAAAAGTCAAATCTCCGGTTAGTCAAAACGAGAGTTGCACCGTTTAACAATTGTTAACATTAACGTTAACTCCAAGCAAATTCGCGCGGCTAGCGTATTGTTAATTTATGACAGTTGTCATAGACCGAGACAGGGGTGTCATTTTCAATAAACTCACAAACTGTGAAACATAAATACACAAAAATGTAAATTTAGATCAGAGTAGCCGTTAACGATAACTTTAACAAACGGTTGGTTACAAACTGGAGCTTTAACAACTTTGTTATTGTTAAAGTTAACTTTAACAATAACTTTAATCAATGATTTGGTGCAACTCACCCTTAGTATCCTGAATATCTCGATCTCTCCCGAAAAAAAGTTATAGTAGAAAGAGTCGCTCAGAGTCAGAGTTATTGTAGAAAGAGTCGTTCTACTGAAGATAAAAGACGAGTATCTGATCGAAAGGCTCATATTCAAAATGAATTCAGAAAAACTTTAGGACTCAATATAGATGCTCCGAGACAGGGTTCAGGTAATACCAATGATGGAAATACTGATCGGCGCTTTATTGAAGACCTTCCTTTGGCACCTAAAATTCTCAATATTGGCGAGCAATTAATAGCAAGTTGTCAAATAATTTTCAAACTACATAATATCGTGCGGTTTTGCTATTGATATTGGGAATTTTAAAAAATATAGCTTGGACGTTGCAAAGTCATACGTTCAGTTGTATTCCTGGTACCCAATGCCAACGTCGGTTCACATTGGGGATGCGCAAGAAGCAACAAATAAAGATATTCGTCGGTATCGCGAAAATTTTGCAAGAAAATGTTCACGGGAGAAAACTATGTCCGACATGTTTCATAGTCTTCTTGCTTCTTCGGATCCGTTAATTGCCAGTTTTGAAAAATTGATGGTATCCATTGCCTAATGAAGTGTTACTTCCTGTGGCTAATTTAAAAATAAACTCAAGAGACTTCAATAGACTTGTTGTAAATGATTATCATAATACAGGTACATCAACTTGTATTTCAATATCATTCTTTGAAATCATTCCTTTGAATTCACTATATTAATAATTTCAAAGCCCAAACACAATTTTTTCTCACAAAAGTATGTCACTTCCCGTCAAGTCTGAGGCTATTGGATCTGATAATTCTGCTTCTTCCGTTATTACTGCTTGTTAATTGTTAATGTTTGCTATGCTTGTCTTACTATGTCGAAATTCCCTTCTGCTTAGAAACAGGCTCTGCCCAGTAGTCCATCGGATTTTCGTCCATTTCTGGCTAAAGTTCCTGGAAAATTAATTGCAATACAAATGATTGCTTATTGTGGGCACCGTATACTTGTAAATACATGTCAATCTGGTTTTTGAAAATACCAAAATTGTGACGCTGCTCGCCTAAAAATCGCGGTTGGCTACTTTTGCTAGACTTCTCCAAAGCTTTCGATAACGTCAATCACTCCCTCCATTTACTTGCTTTAGAACAGGTTTTTTTTTTTTTTTGTGGCAAGATGAAGCTTAGGAGTCACCCTTTGTACTACTAGTCCGTCATGTCTTACAAGTCATGGTGCAATGAACAGTAGTAAGCTTGATCTGAAGGAAAGATGGGATAGGATAGGTTAGGGGTCTGGAGGGTGCATGAGTAGATGTCGATGAACCTTGCGTTTGAACTCTGAGATGTTATATGAGCTCGGAAACACCGACTGCGGAAGAGAGTTCCACAATCGAGTTGTTCTATTTATAAACGAACTGCTAAAACGTAATGTGCGTGAAGGGGAGGGCTGAAGGGTGAAGGGGTGAGCCGAGTTGGCTAGTCTTGTGTTGCGGGTGTAGGCAGGAGGTTTTTGATTTCAGTGGAGCAGTCGCTATGAAAATAGCGGTAAAACTTGCTGAGCGCTGCTACATTCCTACGGTGGCTTAGAGGTTCAATGCAAAGGGTGCTATCGCCAATGAATTTGATGGCGCGGTTTTGCACTTTGTCTAGCCAAGCCAAGGTGGTTTTAGGGGCGCCTGCCCAGATATACGAGTTGTATTCAAGGCGTGGCCGAATGTAGGACTTGTATATTGTAGCCAAGGCAGTTGGATGAAGGAGAAACTTGCATCTCTTCAGCCCGGTACCCACTTGTTGCAAACCGGCGTTTCGTATCCCTGTATCGTTTCAATTGTTGATTGATACGAACAAAACAGGAACCCAAATTTTTCGTGTATCGTCACTGCGTTTCGAATCATCCAGCCTGTATCATGTTTGATGCGGGAGCGCGATACGGTTATCTGGTCAGTGTGTGATTTGAAGTGACGATGAAAACGTGCAAGCAACAGGATACGCGCATGCCCGTCCACACTTTCTCCTAAAGCGTATCGTATCATTCCTTTGATGTGACGGAGAAAAACCGCTAAATGAGAGATGAGATGGTTTGGATTGTATCATTTCGCACATTTTGAAACGAAGCGTTGCAATTTTTTTAGAAAAAAATTTAAAGAACGGTGATACGAAATGCCGGTTTGCAACAAGTGGGTACCGGGCTTTAAGGAAGCCGAGGCATTGATACGCTTGTTTGGTGACTTGGAGTATGTGATTATTCCATCGCAAATCGTTGGATAGAGTCACGCCGAGGATGTTAAGATATGGGTCAGCTGTTATATTATCCTCGCCCACTGAAATGGAGGGAAGGTTGGTGCAGGTTCTAAGAGACAAGGTCTGGCACTTGCTTGTCCTGTGTTGTCGGAGGGGTATGAGTAACGCAAAGTACTGTCATCGGCAAAACTATGAAGTGGATTGGAGGGGATTGAGAGCAGATCATTAAGAAATATAAGAAAGAGAGTGGGTGAGAGAATCGCCCCTTGAGGAACGCCGGCCGAAATGGAATGAGGGTTGGATTCGACGCCATCCAATACTACCTTGATTGAACGGCCAGAAAGAAAGCTCTCAATCCAGTTCCTTAGAACTGAGTCGATACCAATAGCTTGGAGTTTCGACAGCAGAGCGGGATGCCATACTCTGTCAAAGGCCTTGGAGATATCTAGAGCAACCAGACCAGACTCACTGAAGCCATGGATGCTTTGGTTGATGTGTTCAGTCAGGCATACAAGAAGGTCGCCAGTAGACCGTTTTGGTCTAAAGCCATACTGCCTGTCGTGAATAATTTGGTTAGATTCTAGATATTTCATCAACCTTCGATTGATTATTGTCTCCATAACTTTGGAGAGAACGGAAGTTAATGCTATTGGGCGGTAGTTTAAAGGGTCGCTGGCTTCACCTTTTTTGGGAATGGGCTGAACATGAGCTAGTTTCCAAGAGTTGGGATAAACTCCGGAGAAATATGACAAGGCAAAGAGTTTGCGCAGAGGTTTAGCCAAAGGTGAGGCACACTTTTTGAGTACCATAGGGGGAATATTATCGGGGCCAGTGGATTTATTGACGTCAAGTTCTTTGAGACATTTATACACCTCTCGTGTCCTGAAGAAAATTCCGTCCATTGAATGGGCGTTGCGATCGAGGACCGGTGGTGACGTATCAGCTTGAGGTAACGAAGAATTTGAGGCGAACAGAGATGCCAGTAAATCGGCCTTGGATTTGCTTTCTGTTAGCACCTCCTTTCCATTAATTGCGTTCCTACATTCCCCATTGAACCATCTATTTGGCCTAGGCTTTATAGATATGGTAGAATGAGGTATAAACAAACACATTCCTGCCCGTATTATTTTAGTAATACAGGAAGCGGCATAGTTCGCACTGGCACTGCGGAAACACAAATTCCAGTCTGTAGCTTGAAAAAAGCGTATAAGTCCCAACCAGTTGGCTTTCCCATAGTGCCAGACAGTTTTTTTTAGGAACTGCGTTGGTTGGAGTAGAAGATGGATAAGGGAAATTAGCGCTTACTAGATTGTGATTCGAGTTACCAAGGGGCGAGCTAACTTCGACGGAGTATCGAGTTGGATGAGAAGTAAGAAACAGGTCAAGCAGATGGGCTCCTTGACCTTCAACGTCCGGAACTGGCGTTGCACAGTTCACGATTTGGTGCAAATTATTTAGGTCTGCAAAGATCTCGGCGTCTTTGCCAGAAACACTGGTGCCATTGGAGTAATTTAGCCAATTGACATTATGAACGTTGAAATCACCCGCAACAATGATTTCACACTCCGGGTGGGAAGATAAAAATCCGGAGATTTGTTCTGAGATAGCATCGAAGGCTAATGTGGAGGCTTCATTACTAGATATTAGGGCTTCTGTATAGAAAACAGAAGAATATGACGTGGTTACGAAGAATAATTTTAATCCATAAATGATTAAATTCAGAAGATGTACTATTGTACACCTTCTGAAACGCAACGTCATTCCTAATATACATGGCGACTCCCCTATGGTCGGAGAAATTGTGCACTAAGGTATACCCAGCCGCCTGAAATCGATCTGAATCGGTGTCAGTGACTTGAGTTTCACTTAGTGCGAATATGGCCGGGGCATGCAGATCGAGATAGCACATTACGTGATAGAAATTCGCGAGGAGACCCCTAATATTACAAAAAATTTGTTGTCTGTAAAGAGGGTTTACGGACGATAGTTTAATGTGACAACGTCATGAGAAAACATTGATGAAATGATTGCATACTTTTATGAATAAAATTGAATCATTTATATTAAACTAGCAAAAACCCGCGTGCGTTGCAACGCCTTTCAATAAAATAAGATTATGGGGACACAGTCTGCGATAGGAAAAAGCTATAGTGAAAAAAGAACAAATCTGGGAAAATTGATTTTGGGAGATGACCGCCATGGACCAAATGATATATTGAGTATACTATATTGCCTATGGTGTTCTACTTATCATACTCTTTCATTTGATATCCATATAGAAGGGGTTGTAGAGAAAATGGTAAACCGCCCTTTTGAGATGGCCGCCATGGACCAAATTATAAATTGAGTATACTATATAGCTTATGGTGTTCTACTTTTCATAGCCTTTCATTTGATACCCATGTCTCGGGTGTTGTGAAGAAAATGGTAATCCGCCCTCTTGAGATGGCCGCCATGAATCTAAAGACATAGTCTATGGCATTCTTCTTATAATGCCTTTCATTTGATACCCATGTCGAGGGGGTAGTGAAGAAAATGATCATCCTCCCTCTTGAGGTGACCGCCATGGACCAAACGATATATTGAGTATACTATATTGCCTATGGTGTTCTACTTATCATACTCTTTCATTTGGTACCCATGTCGAAGGGGTTGTGAAGAAAATATTAATCCGCACTCTTGAGATGGCCGCTAAGGACCAAACGATATATTGAGTATACTATATTGCTTATATTGTTCTACTTGTTATCATACTCTTTCATTGGATACCCATTTCGAAGGGGTTGTGAAGAAAATGGTCATCTGCTCTCTTGAGATGACTGCCATGGACCAAACGATGTATTAAGTATACTATATTGCTTTTTGTGTTCTACTTACCATAACCTTTCATTTGATATCCATGTCGAGGGGTTGTAAAGAAAATGGTTATCCGCCCCCCTGAGATGGCTGCTATGGACCAACCGCCTGCTTTTCTGTTGAAATTTTTTTGCTATAAACCTCACGGAGCCCGAGACCTTTCCAACGAATGCAAAACCGTGAAAATCGGATCGTGCGTTCTGGAATTATAGCGTCAGGAAGGAAAACCCGACTTATTTTTATATTATAGAAGATAACTGTAAACGTCCCACCTTGCGACTTGGGAATGGTAATAGCACAAGCAGGAACGCAAGGAAACTGTTTTCGTTTGCCTTTCACAGTTTTCGTCAGTGTAATCCGGCACTCAGTTAGGAGACAGAGTGTTTGGCTTGCTTTGCTTATTGTTGACAATTTGACAAATTTAATCTAATTAATATTGACAATTTTAATCAAATTTTTAAGATTACTACGATCAAATTTTTAAAATTACTTCGGGAGATAACGGGACATAACGGGACATAACGGGACAATGAGTCATCATTTTTCGTGCATGCAGCCGGCGTTCATCGTTTTAATAGACGTTGTCACGTCAAAAACAAAGGAGAAATATTTGTCTTTGTTTAGGGGCCTTTCCTGCGCAAGGTCCATGACCTCATTTATGGCTGACTCAGCCGGCGATGCAACCATCGGACCTTATGGGAACGGCCTTGCTGCAGTGTTATGCCTGCTTAAGCAAGACGATTCCCATCAGCTGGCCGATATTGCTGCAGCGCCGGCGTTGTCTAGCTGGGGGAACGGGAGAAGTGGAAACGGGAACTTACTTGCTGTCCGTCAGTACGGCGTTGGTGGATTCCGTGTTGGTGACGTCTCCTTTGATTTGTTTTTTTTTTCACTTCACTCCGTTTGCACTATTGTTTTTCCGATTTTTTAAATAATTATTGATGCTGATTTTTTTTTTATAAAGGCCGGGTTATGACTTTATATCGGGATTATCTTTCTGGTTATGTATTTGTTTGTTGCGAGGATTTAATTTTCACGGGGAAGTGGACTTGCGGCAGCACCCGCCCGCACTCTATGCCGGTACAGTCCAGACCCGTGTAATATTTGTTCGCCCGTGTAATATTTGTTGTAGGTTCCCAGCAAATTCTCACCTTTTAACGCTACCCCGCAGAAGGCCTCCGTCAAACCGTCTACGGTTTATGGCATCGCGTTGGACGTTTCGAATTGCGACGATTTGAAGGCGAATAGTTGCTACTACTAAATGCTGCCATGGTGGTCACTTCCAGTGTCTGCTCCTGACATCCTCGGGAATAGGTCTCTATCTGCGGCTGACGGCCACGTGATCTATCTGATTTCTCATTCTACCATCGGGCGATACCCAGGTCTGTTTGTGTTTCTCCTTGTGGCAACATTAGTTGATGGGAGCAACAGAAGTCAACAAAAATGTCACTATTGTTATTAGCAACTTGGCTTAGACCTTGATATCCAATTTTGTGCTCAAGGGCGGTGTTGTTGGGCCGATCAGTGCGCTTAAGTCACCCATTAAAATAATGATGTTTCCCCTTGGAATAGAGCGAAAACCCTCATTTAGTCGCATTTGGAACTCGTCTTTAATGTTATCTTTTGCGTCTGCAGTTGGAACCTAGCATTGGACTACCGTAGTACTTTTTACTTTCGTACGCAGGCGCATGGTAATAATCCAGTTAATAAGGCCGGGCCTGGCTTTTTTTGTGAGTATTACCGCAACGCCACTATTATGGCTTTTAGTTAAATTTCTGCCCGAACATAAGAAGGACTCACCGTGTGGGCAGATATGTTCACCGCATCGTATCATCTGGTCTCGCTAACTCCCATGATCTTGATTTTATATCGATTCTACTCGTTGAGGACTTCATCTAGAAACAAGCCCAACCGACTTAAAACTCTGTTTTATAGTGCAAAGAGCTCGCCATTCGCCTATCTCCAGTCGGCTCCTTCCGAAGAAGTACCCTAGGGGTACCGCTCGGAGGTGGGGTTGAGATTTGCTAACAGATCTGCTAGGTGTTGGCCTGCAGTGACTTCTCTGGTTTTATAGAAGTGACAAATCGTGTGCCACCACCTTCCGAAGTCTTTGTTATCCGTTCGTCCACAAATATGTTTCGTCTTATTTTCCTAGATGATAAACATATGCCATTAGCCTGACAGTTTAGCTTTTTTAGAATTGTCTCTCTCTAAGAAAGACAGCGGGTCTCCATGTCTGAAGCCTGCGTTTGTTTCAAAGGGCACAGATGTTGTTCTGAATTCTTACTCTGCTTTCAGTTCCACCATTGATTCGTAGATTTATGTTGGTAGCGGAAGAACACATGCTATTTTCAAGTCAATGAATAAGAAGTGCCTTTCTATTAAATTCTTTCGTCTTCTGAATTACCTGTCGTCGTAATGCGAATATGTGATCGGTTGTAGACTTTTATTTTCTGAATCCGCACTGGTAATTGCCAATTACACTTTCATGCTAGTGCAATAAGCGAGTATACAAGGGATACGTTCAGTAGCGTAATGCCTCTGTAGTTCGAATAGTGGAGCTGGTCTCCTTTCTTTTGTGGAGAACATAATTCCTATGTTCCATTCATCAGATAGTTCTTTATGTGTCCAAAAGAATTGTACTGGATTACTAAATGTATTGTAATGTATTACTAGTTTTTTAAATATTGTCAGTACCTGATTTTTAAGCTTAGGGGGAGTTGCAAGTGGAGGGAATGAGACGAGTGGGCTAATCTGGTGTTACGGATATAAGATTGCCGTGGAGGGAGCAGGGCGTTTATCTCGGTCGGAGGAACAGTCACTATGATAGTAGCGATAAAATTTGGTCAGTGCTGCTGAAATATTTCACCGATCGATTTAGCACTGGGTTTCTTTCACTTAGTATATTTTCTCTGGAGCCTGATGTCTTAGGTTTAAATTCTTGTCCACCCTATTTTTAGGTTCGAGGTTTTACAGAAATGCAGCCTAAGTATAAATTTTATTTTACTATTGCCATTTCGCAGTATTTTTCCGCATATTACAAAATTTAAATTTAAAAAGAAACTTTCGGATTAATTAATGTCACATCATCCCACGCAAAAAAATTAACAAAATCATTGAAATTTCCGGAAAACACGTTTGCAGCCCACAATTACAACCCACAAAAAATCAAGTCCTGCCAAAGACATCAATTTCTGCCGCGTCGTCGTCTGCTCGAAACATATGTATGTGGCTTAATATCATTTAAATGACTTCAAAGCGGCGTTGTTATTCCTCGTCGCATTTTTTTATTGCGTTTTTATTTATTTTTAATTCAAATTCTACAAAGTACCAGATTTCTTCTCTTCTTCGCGAAAATTCAATTGGAAATGTGTCTGACGCACGAGTCGACCATTCATTTTCATTCCGCGTTTATTTCAACTCTTCAAGAGCAGATTGAACCCCGGCTTTTTGCCGCACGGACTCGCAAGTACAAATTTAATCTTTGTGCGCATCGCCATTCGACCACAATCCACAAAATGTCTAAATTTAGACCATCGGCTGCGCTTTACTTGGTTTCATTTTTTTTCGCGCATTTAAATCAAAATCCAAAAGAAGATCGCAGTTTCCTGCTTCTGCACGAAAAATTCATGCACTTTAAGGAGCGGTGCCCGAAAGCCGCACACTTTCAAGTTCCTTCGCTTCTGTGCAATTAGACCTATTTTTAGGCGCAATTCTGTCGACGACCATGAAATTTTTCGGCTTGTTTATTCTTTTTTTCGGATTGGTGAAAAATTGTTTTTTTTTTCGCCTTTTCTTTTTCGAAAATAGAAAAGCGTGGAAACTATTTGTGAACTGTAATCAGTTGGGGAGGCCGCGACGTGTGTCGGTGACGTTAATTGAGCTGGAGTGGCGGGGGTAATTAAGACGCAATTTACCGTTGCGGTCCAGGGGATGTTCTGACGGTCGGACGGAAACTGATTGGAATTTTCATAAATATTTAAATTAATGAAATTTAAATGTTCGGAAACCTTCAAGGACGACAAAAGTACATCTGTTTTCAAAGTTTATTTTGTGCAGGTGAAACCTGTCCTTGCAAAAGTGACATTCGAGGTGCGTTCTTGAAAATATGAAATTCGGAAAACTCGGATTGATGTATATGTCTACCGTTTTTTTTAGTTTAGAGTGGGATTTGTGTCATTTCATGGAATATGTTCAAGACATTTTGAACATACATAGCTTGGGTCCCGATTACTTGCGTAGCATCGTAGATCAACCTTTGAGTATTCCTGACGGTCTAGCCAATGGAACTTACCTCCTCAACCTATAGGCCAAACCTAAATGGAAAGTGAAGTGAAGTTAAGTGCCAGTAGCATATGAAAGTATGAGATCCTTCGGCAACTCGGATCACTGTTTAGCCTGCTTTAATTTTCTATAGGGGCGAACGGCTAACAAAGGCCTAGTCCTGGAGACAACCGAGGTACTTCTTCCGACGAGGGTGGAGCGGCTCCAGAAGTGCACTATAAGTGCGATTATAGTATACTTCTGAAGTTGCGCTGGTTTTGTAGCTGTGGAGCTGCATCGATTTTACAATCAACGACACATTAGTTGCGAGAGGCCAGGATCGGATCCCGGTTGTACAGCCTTTAAAGAAGAAAAAGAAGCCACTAGGTCCAAAGGTACCGCGGCCCCTAGCTTGCACAGATTTAGCAGTGGCTCATGGCTTATCACTTAGACTTAAATGTTCGAGCTGTGTGTAGCATATGTAAGTGGTAATTTAGGGCGCAGTGCCCGGTAAGCAAGCCAACAAGTATCTTGACATTTCTACCGTTCCCCAACAATACCTTGGCCGCATTTGGAAACGGCACAGAAAGGAACCGTTGGAATTGCCTGTCCGTGCGGACGCCTCCAGCGTTCGGTATGCATCATCTCTTCAGTAAGCTGGTGGGTGATCCAATAGACGGTTTGAAAGACTAGGTTGAAATTTTATTCTAAGTTGAGTTGAAGTTTCGACCACCATAGATGATGTCGAGTTGAGTTCACTTTAGGTTGAACTGAAATCAAAACATAGCCTCAAATATTTGTGTGTTATTCTCATTTACAGATTACGTAAAAATCCAGAACGAAATAATTTTTTATTCCTATGCAAACAAAAACACCGAACACAAAACTAACGCCGAAGGTGGACTTCACGGATGGTAAACAAACAAAACAAATGTTACCCGATTTCAACTCAACCTCAATATATGAGGCGAAATGTCAACTCGACCCAGGTGGGAGAGCTGAGTTGTGTTGAGTGAACTCAGTTTCAACTCGACTTCCGTTTATGATTGGGTAGTCATAAACGGGATAAATATTAGAGTCGTGTTTAGCTAGCAGTGGTCGGCAAACTGGGGCTCGCGAGCCTCATGTGGCTCTTTGGCCCGCTAAGCGTGGCTATTCCACAAAATACTATGTGGGGATGGCTCATGCATTGAAATCGTGCCGAATTACCATGGCTCCCGCTTTGGATTTGAGTGAATTCCTGCATGAAAAATTGGAAAACGCTGGCGAAATTAGACCGGCGGAAATTTTTTTGTAAGTTAATTGATGGGGAAAACACTCCAGTTCTTACACCCGACTCTGATTTGGATCCGTCTGTGTACAAGACAACGCCATGCTCCTTGTCTGGTTGGAAATCTTCCCATTCCTCTATGGTAGGGATCTAGATATTAAGGTCACTGCGGAGATTTAATTTTGGGATTGTGTAGTCGGTTGGTCCTGATACCATTTCGCGTGGTAGAGAGCGCAGTTTATTTCTGTGCCCATAGGTCTTCTCGACCCAGCCACCCGCTTCACGCTGCCTGAGGGTGGTACAGGTCGCCTGCTGCCATCTACAATATATACTACATTGTCAACCGCTGCATCTGAGCTTCTTGATGCTAACTCCCTATCCACCTCGATGACTGTTAGCTCATCCAAGAGCTTACAGAGGCCTTCATCGGAGTCACACTCTTTGTTAAATGAAGCCGTTTTGAAAACCTGAATCAGGCCTGCCTTAGTCCAATATGGAGTTTATAGTCAACTCTTTCGAGCCCCTCTAGGCACTCGTCGTTGATAAGTATAAGGTATAAGGTTTCTACTATTTCGGAGGGGTTCCTCGGCCTTGAGCGCCTTCCAATTGTCCTTAGGGATGTCCCTGTTGTGGCGCCGAAGATATCCGAGCAATTTGCCGCATCAGGAACCCCATGACCATCTCTGATGTTTTGGAGAAGGTTCGGGAATCTGCTGGTACTTGTATTGGCATCGGTCAGTGGCACTAGAAGGTGTCATTCACTACTTCTCCTGAAGTAGAAGCTTCCCTGACTCTGGTTGGGCTTGAAAGCTTTTTCCTATTTGGACTCCCCCCAGAGAGGAGAAGTCCTTGGTCTTAGTCCTTGTACGTTGTTGTGTCGGGTCTTCTGTGCCTCGGTTTGTTTTGGTTTCTTTTTATTAATATTTTTGTTAGTTTTGTTCATGTTGTTGCCACAGGTAAAGCCGGAAGTGAAGTCCGCCTTGGCAATGCCGTATACCAGAATAATGCATTTGTACACACCAACCTTACCCTGGCATTGACGGGGATCTTTTGCGACCAGGCTGGTTTTACCTACCACTAGCTTTAAAAATAATTTATAAACATGCTTAATTAATTTCCAAATTAACAAAAGACAACTCTCAGAACAGGAAAACAAGACTCTCACTATACAAATCAGTAATACGACCAGTACTGTGCTATGGCAGTGAGACTTTGACCCAGGACATAGAAGAACGAGTCAACAGGTTTGAGAAGAAAGTTTTCAGATGCATAATAGGCCCAATGAGAGAGGATGGAATATGGCGAAGGAGATACAACAACGAGTCGTATGAAATTTCAACTTTAGTAAAAATTAACAGACTGAGACTAGCCGACCACGTAATCAGGATGGACGATAATCGTATCTCAAAACGGCTCATGGTGGCAGAAATTTCGGGAAGTACATACACCAGTAGATAGACTCAGGAGGAGATGGATGGACTCTGTGATGGCTGACCCAGAGACACTGCTCAACATTCGGAACTGAAGAACTGCTGCAAAGAACCGTCAAACTTGGAGAAATGTCCTAAAGGAGGGCAAGGCTAGATTTGGGCTGTAGCGCCATTAGATGGATGGATGGAACTTTCAGTAATTTTTCCAAATAAATTTATGAAATTCTGCGCCGCTACCAACACACAAAACTAAAGAAAAAAGAATTGATCAAGCTAGGAACATGAAAGTACCTAGTGCGAGTAGTAGCCAACTACCTTCAAGATAGGTCGCTTCATTGTGATTCGGAAGATGGGTAGGGACAACTTGCGATGTTCCTCAGGGTTCCGTCCTCGGTCCTATCCTGTGGATCGCAATGTACAATGATGTGTTGGGGCTTCATTTTCCAAAGGAAGCAGCGGCGATCGGGCTCGCGAAAGACATCGGGGTAGAGGTCTTAGAAAAACGGCGAAATGTACGAACGCCAACAAACCGATCTGGGAAATAAAAGCGTAGGTAGAACGCGCTAGGCTGAAGTTTGCTAAGCACAAAACTAAACTGGTACTGATCAGTAAAACTGAAGTGGTACTGATCAGTAAACGTAGAAAGCTAGTGTCCGTAAGGATAAAGGTAGGGGAACAGATCATCCCGTCACAGCTCGCTCTAAGGTACCTGGAAGTGATGATCGACCGGAGGCTAAATTTCAAGGCGCACTTGGAGGGCACGCAGACAAAGCGTCTGCGATTTGTGCAGCACTCCCTAGCGTTGGAGTGTGTCCAAAAACCAAGCAAACCCCAGTACACCCAGGTGCCAATGGGCTAGAAAAACTGATAATCTAGCAAAGTACGGGAGACTTCGAACTTCTTTCGCTTGAAACCACGCTCTGTCATTTGTAGAGGGCTGGTAACAAACCGTATCCAGAAAAGGTACGCAGAGTAATCTCAAAAAAGGTGGGATACTTTGACTAATTGTGGACAGATTAAGGTGGTGATTATGTTATCGAGTGACGCCACCGGAAGAGAGATCCTGAATAAGCAGCGGGATTTTCAAGATAACTAACTGGTGGCACTAACTGCAAGCCAAGCCAGTTTCAAACATTAGCTGAAAAAAATAACAATTCTTAAAGAGCAAAGCTTTCTACAATGGGTGGAGGAGTCCGAGGCGGTCAGGGAATATTGTGTGTCGGCTGTGACGAAAACAAGAGAAATGGACTCCATATGTTGGAGGACATTAAGCAAATGCTTTTCAAACAGCCCGCTAGATATCTAGGAGATTTTCAAAGTAGAGAAGCAGTGGGGCAATCCACCTCATATTCTCCGACCGAGCAATCAAATTATAAGCTATGGGATTTTTTCTTTATACTTTTTAGAGAGGTATCCTCAACATCTCATCTTTAAGCCATCCGCGTATCAGACGAGTCCACTCTGTGGTATTTTTTACGAAGGAGTGATGAGAATCACAGAATGGAGCCGAAGCGAGCATCTTTGCTTTATGTACTTAGGCCAGATGGCCGGATAAAAGACGGAGAATCACTTTAGTGAGAGAAGACAAGAACAAATAAATTTTATTTAGCTGGGAGAAATGGAATGTGTAAAGATCAAGCCGCGGAGTGAAATCGAACCACAGACCTCTGGAATGGTAGTCGACCACCTTAAGTCATTGGCTTCCGAGGCAGCTACAGTGCTCGAAATTGATTTAAGTTCACCCAACACTTCTGTGTTTCAGAGCGTTTTCCTCAGCCTCATTTTGTTGTGGAAACCTAAATTTAGCCATCCAACAAGCTTGGAATTCAATTTCGGAGGAAATGCTCCAAACATTAGTGGCGAGCATGAGAAGAATTTTCCATGTTATAACAAACAATGGAGGAAAGACCAATTACTAAATAAAGTTAATTTATACTAATAAGAACCCTCTTTTCTTTATATTTTTTACTGAACTTAAATCAATTTCGCACTAAAAATGCTTCAAATTGAAATGCTTTTACTTCCGGTATGCATTTTACCGTTATTAAAAGAGCTAGCGATATACTTTTTTTACCACTTATTCGCAACCCCTAGAACGGCAACTATGTTAAAATTCAGGTTTCCACAACAAAATGGGGCTGAGGAAAACGCTCTGAAACATAGAAGTGTTGGGTGAACTTAAATCAATTTCGGGCACTGTAGTTGAGTTTTGATGTGATGTATTAAGATGGCCTTCCCACTGGGGCACGGGAGCCTACCCCACTGGGGTACGGAAGCCTACTTTAAGACATGACGAAGCCTTCTTTTGAAGCTTAGGAGCGCTTCCTGTCCGTATCTCACGTCATATCTTTTTTATAATTGTATGTCATTGGGAGGAAGCGTTGCTTTTTCTTCCCAGCAGCTTCTTGAGAAGCACAATGGAATCTCTTTTGTAGGGGCTTTTTTGAAAGCTTTCATTGAACGTTCAAACTGTCAAAGAAGTTTCCTGCATAAGGCTCAAACAGCTCGTTTTTTATTTACTTGAAAAACAAGTTGTCTGTTGAGGAGAAAACTAAAATCTTCCTAAGACCTTCCAAAAGATACGATGTGGAAGCAATTCTTTACTGCTTATCGAGAATGGCTGCAATATTGCAATTATATATAATTGCAAATATATACCCAGTGGGAAAAAATTGAAGCTCTTCTTAATATGCAGTAAAGAAGTGCTTCTACATTGTATCTTTTGGAAGCTGTTAGGAAGATTTTAATTTCTTCTTCGACGTTGTTAGAAAAATGTTTCAACCATGCCCATAAAATGAAGGTTTTAGTCTTCTCTTTTTGTACAAGAAATTCATTTTGCGAAAATACCATGAAGAGGCTTATGTTAATTTGTTTTTGTTATTTTATAAAACGATTTTTTAATAATTATAATTTTTGAATAAATATAAAACAGAAATTGAATAAACGATATTTTATATATTTTTCCATAAAGATATTTACTAATTAATGTAGGAAACTTCATTTTCATCTTTATAAGTGAATTTCTAAACAATATTGTTTACTCCTTAAATTTTTTTAGATTTGCATAAATTTTGAGCGTACAGTGTAATCTTTAAAAGCTTTCGAAAAAGCTATAAAATTATATTCCATTGAGCTCCCCAAGAAGCTGTCTAGAAGAAAATTCACTGCTTCCTCCCAATGACATACAATGTTAAAAAAGATATGACGTGGGATACGGACAGGAAGGGCTCCTATGCTTCTATAGAAGGCTTCGTCATGTCTTAAAGTCCCAGCGGGAAAATATATATTTGCAATTATATATAATTGCAATATTGCAGCCATTCTCGATAAGCAGTAAAGAATTGCTTCCACATCGTATCTTTTGGAAGGTCTTAGGAAGATTTTAGTTTTCTCCTCAACAGACAACTTGTTCTTCAAGTAAATAAAAACGAGCTGTTTGAGCCTTATGCAGGAAACTTCTTTGACAGTTTGAACGTTCAATGAAAGCTTTCAAAAAAGCCCCTACAAAAGAGATTCCATTGTGCTTCTCAAGAAGCTGCTGGGAAGAAAAAGCAACGCTTCCTCCCAATGACATACAATTATAAAAAAGATATGACGTGAGATACGGACAGGAAGCGCTCCTAAGCTTCAAAAGAAGGCTTCGTCATGTCTTAAAGTAGGCTTCCGTACCCCAGTGGGTATTTTCCCGCTGGGACTTTAAGACATGACGAAGCCTTCTATAGAAGCATAGGAGCCCTTCCTGTCCGTATCCCACGTCATATCTTTTTTAACATTGTATGTCATTGGGAGGAAGCAGTGAATTTTCTTCTAGACAGCTTCTTGGGGAGCTCAATGGAATATAATTTTATAGCTTTTTCGAAAGCTTTTAAAGATTACACTGTACGCTCAAAATTTATGCAAATCTAAAAAAATTTAAGGAGTAAACAATATTGTTTAGAAATTCACTTATAAAGATGAAAATGAAGTTTCCTACATTAATTAGTAAATATCTTTATGGAAAAATATATAAAATATCGTTTATTCAATTTCTGTTTTATATTTATTCAAAAATTATAATTATTAAAAAATCGTTTTATAAAATAACAAAAACAAATTAACATAAGCCTCTTCATGGTATTTTCGCAAAATGAATTTCTTGTACAAAAAGAGAAGACTAAAACCTTCATTTTATGGGCATGGTTGAAACATTTTTCTAACAACGTCGAAGAAGAAATTAAAATCTTCCTAACAGCTTCCAAAAGATACAATGTAGAAGCACTTCTTTACTGCATATTAAGAAGAGCTTCAATTTTTTCCCACTGGGTTTCTTCCATTCTCAGTAGTATAGAACAAAATACTTATATTGATATGTCCATAAATCTTCTCCATCCGGCAGCTCTCTTCCCGTAACCTAAGGATCGTGTAGGATTCCTGCTCTATGATTATGTAACCACTAAGTGTAAAAATTATTTGTTATATAAGCGTGACTTCTATTTGAGGTATACATATTTAAACAAGTTCTATATACTGAAAAAAGAGAAATAATATTTACCGTTTCTTTGTAACAAATTCCTGAGCAAAATGCGTTTTGCATTAAGTTATGAAGCAGACATTTTGAATTTAGGTACTATCAATTTTTGGGCATATTTTAAAAATTTCAGCCAATAAAATAATTGCAGTATTCAACTTACAACTCTAAATACCCTGAGATTTCAACTTTTTGCTTTAAAAACACCGAAAAAACCATGTCTATAATTATTTATCAAAATTCCCGCTTCTATTTTTATAGGATAACACCTTACATACACCTGAACCAATACCATCGTAATATACCATTATAACTCGAAAAAAAACCTTAAAGAACAGCAAAACATTTGCGCAAAATCACAATACAATCGCAAAAATGTTTAAATTTTTTCGCCGTTCAAAAAACAAAAACGCATCTACCAAAGATGCCGTCGCCGCCACCACCAGCAATAAAACGCAAAATAAACAAAATACGAATTCTACCACAGTATTTAATCAACAACAAGAAAACCATTTGCACCACCACAATCAAACATTGCAAAAACAAATTGATAATGTTGATGTCAAATTAGCTGAAAACGCATGCGCAATATTCAATGCCGATGTTATAAATAAAACTGATGATAATGTAGAGAATAATACTGTATCGTATAGTGGTGTAACTATTGTTAATGTATTAGTTGAAAATGTAACAAATATAGATGTGTCTAGTAGCGAAAATTGGAATAATTTGAAAAAAGATATAGTATCTAGTCGAAACGAAATTGTTGATCAGATACAGTGTCGAAATAAGAATGTCTCAGAGGGATCGATACCGATATCGATTGATCAATTTGATAAAAAACAGAAAGATCATAATCCGCAACATCAATACGACGACGAACAATTAGAACGACGTGATTTGAATGTACGTAAATTAAAATTTAATCCGTTAAATAAAAGTCGCGAATTTTTCAATGGAATAATGGCGAAAGGTCGTAATCGTCATCGAAATCGAAATAATAATAAAGATATTAATAATAAGCAGTCAAAGTCACAACAAGATCATCCTCAACAAGTGTCTACCAAGGAAGTGGCAAAATTAAGTGATCGATTAGAAGTTGATCCTGTGGGTGGTGCTGTTGGTGGTTTGGCTGGTGGTTGTGTCGTTAGTGATCCTCCAGCAAATAAGGATTTGAAACGTAAAGAAAATTTCCCGTTTGGTTATCAAATAACCAAATCTAAAAATAGTAAGAATCTCGTCATGAGATTTGCAGAAGGTGAGGATCTAAATGAGAAAAGCGATGAAGATCGCTGCGATGATCCAAGCAGCAGCAGCACTAGCACAAGCGATATAGACGCTAGTGCTACAGATAGCAGCAATAATACAGATGAATTTAGCGCTAGTGCAAATCCTGTTAATACATACGAAAATATAATAATAAAACAAGACGAAGATCGCCGCGACGATCACCAGCACTACAATAATAATGAAGAACTTGGAGCACAATATATAGATAGATCACATGTAGATGGCGGAGTCACCAAAAATTATTCTGATCATATTGAAAATGTTGAAAACGATGACGATCATGACAACAACGACAATGCTACAGCATCGTCTCTTATAAATTCTCCAATACAGTCAATATTATTAAATACAAATAAAAATTTATGCGATGAAGACGAAAATTGTGAGAGGCAATACCCTCAGAATGATTCTTTCAGTGTTCAGTTAAAAAATGATGATGTTGAAGATATATCGGAACTTACTGATAGTGATCGTGTAAATTTATTATTAAAAATCGATATGGGACAGCCAATTAGTAAGGAGGGATCATCAGCTACAAATAATAATTTATTATCAACAAATACATGTAATTTAAATCAATTATCAAATAATAATAATAATGAAAATCTTATCATACCCACTATTACAGTTGCCGATTATAGTGATCGTATTGATAATAATGAAAAAATAGTGCATCATAATGATACTACAGATATATTTTATGATAGTGAAGAGAATTTCGACACTGAAACTGATCATCAAAAGATATCAATTAATACAGCACAAGAAGCGTTTAAAGCAACCGATCTCAATAATGATTTAAACGAAAATAATAATGTTAATAATAATAATATAAATAATAATAATAATGAATGGCATTTTGTAACAAATAATAATAATAATAGTAGTGATCATGTTATAATCGAAGATGATCCAGATGATCCAAATGATAAAAATATAATATTTAATAGTAATAGTGAAAATATAAGTACAACTAGCCTAAGCACATCTGATAATAATAGAAATAATACAGCATATTTAAATTCAGATACAAATAATATTGAAATAATTGATGATAATAATAAAAATTTATTAGTGATCGATAGCCGAACAATTAATAATGATAGTGGTATTAATTTAAATTTTGACAGTGAAGAATCATTTTTACGTGGTAACTCAACTGATTGTGATGATAATTTAATACAAAGTGACTACGAAATTATTTATGATCATGAAAATGTTAATAACACCAGCAATAACAACAGCAACAATAACAATAAAAATAGTAGCGATCACCATATTATAATCGATAGTATCAGCTTACCAGATGTTGTTGTCGAATCAACTGGAATGGGAAGCTCTCATAGTAATTTAACAGTAAGGACTGATAGTGTTGAGGATAATACCATCGATAGTTCAACAATAATCAACAATGATGATCATAATGATAATAACAAGTAAAGTATTGTTTTTATTCTCTAAATTATTTTTTTTTCAAAAGTTTCCAATTTTTTTCTTTTTTTTTGTCAAAAAACATTCTACTTAAAAAAACGCCAAAACTTTTTTTTTATTCGTTAAAAAAAATATTTATTTCTTTTTGCGCTTAAATTAATTAATGATAATAAGAACGACGTGTGTGTCACGAGACATTGAAGAAATTGAAATTCCTAAGGTATTTTTGTGTGATTTATACTAAAAGGAATTACGATCTGCATTAGGATTAACATTTAGTGGGTCAATAGCAAGTCATTGTGAGATGGTGTTGTTTGTTTATTTATTTGGGGGGGATTTGTATATCGCAATTTATTTTCTACTAGACTGAAGTTTTCAATTAATTTTTGTTTAATTTTATTATTAATATTCTTCAATGTTATTTTTTATTAAGAGATACATTGTGATACAATGTATTGAATTTTTGTATCTCGGATTTGTAGTAATTTAACATGTGTGCTGAGAGCTTTGGTTTGGTTGACCAAGGAGACCAACCTGTGCTTGTTACGCAAAAACCAAAAATTTGACAAAATAACAAAAAAATCCTAGAGCAGTTAAAACATCACCAAAGTGGTACCCCGGACCTCTAGAGTAGGGCTTGTTCGGCGGGGGGGTCGTTATTCATTGTGTTCACAGTTCATGTGAACTCCCCATCAGGGAGTACTTACTTGTCCGAGGAGGATACCTACAAACTAAATTCTAGGACGAGATGCATCGCCCGCTGCTTTGCACTAGAGTGCCTTTAGCCCATCCATCCTGAAAAAATATGTTTGACAACAACAAAACAAAATGCCACTGAACTGGTACACCAAGCTTACTAATTTAATTTTCCAAGTATGTCTCACAAATATTTATCTCATCTACCGGAAAATAAAATTAAAGTAAGGTTTATTTCCGGCTACCTGACTCAGATAGTGGGTGTTCTTAATTAACTACGTAATAGTTTTATTTCCTTTTTTTCTTAACTGCTTTCCCTAACTTATCCAAAGAAAACCGCCCTGGTACCAGACCGCTTAAGTCGTAGCCAATTTATACCGCCCATATATCCACCCATTACCTGTTTATCATTACAAAATAATTACTGTCTACAAAAACATAATATCACATTATAGAAAACAATCAATGTTTATATAGGAACATCAAATGTGTCAGTATAGCAATGTGAAAAACAACTAACTGACCTCCCTTAACGCGCCCCGTCCTGATAGTTCAGTCCGTTTCGTGGGATAGTTATCCAGCGGCACATTTTCTTTTAACCTGCCTTTTATAATTCGTTTTTAGTATAGATAGTAATTCAGAATGCCGGGTCTGGTATTTTGGACAGACAGTATCGTGTCTTGACATCCTTTCTACTACTTCCCAAACAAATTTCTGCTTTTTGCGTAATATGGGCCCCAAACATGAACTGAGAATGCCAGCTAGTGCAGGCATTTATACAGATTGAATTGAACTTTATTGAACTAAGGTCGGTGAAGCCTGGGTATAAACCCACAAGGAAAAGGAAACATACAATCATGAATGCTGGAAACCTTCCGAGGAAGCATTCTCGAGTTTGGAAGCATTCTCTTCCGTGCTCTAGTTCATATTCTTTTTATCCATCCATGTCATTGGATGGAAGACTAAGAATGAAGCTTTTGCGGAAATACAATTCAAAAAATTCTCTATACCTTCTCTGGGCAACGAACAGGAAGGCTTCCTTATTCCTACCAATAGGAAGCATTCTCAATTTTCCTTGTGGGAAGGAACAAATAAAAATGAGCAATTAAAGAGGAATTTTGGCCAGAAAGAGTTTTGTTCCTCTCAGTAGGTATTGGGACGGTTATGGATGGGAACCAAAGCTGGATGGGATGGATGGATGGGAAGCTAGGCCAAGGTCAAGGTGATCAATCAATCACCTGTAATTATGTTAATTGGTTGAAAGGTGGTTGATGACCTTGACCTTATCATAGTTATTTGGTTCCCATCTATAACCGTCCCAATACCTACTCTTCTCATTTCGTTCATTTACCTTTTTAACAATTCTTTAAGGAGAATTTAAAAGTACAGCAACAGCCCCCTCAAAATATCAATTATAGTAAACAGCAATATACAATACAGAGTGAATATGGTGCTTATTACAGAATTTTCAAAAAGTGCTCCAAATAAGTGAGAGCTCACATGGTAGATTTTTTCCCGAATTTCTCGAATGTTGAAGCTAAAATCTCTGAAAACTTCCTGCACGAGGAGAAGTTAAATTTTCCCTTTTTTTCTTGCACAAGAAGAGAGATTCGGTAAATTTGTGTAATTTCTTGCACTCGTCAGAGTACTTTTCAATTTTTTTTTTCTTCAAAGATTAATTTTTTTTAAATTCTGAAATTGCGCCCGACAAATTACGCCCGGTGCGGTACAAGTGTACCATTCGCACCTATGAAAGCGCCGCCCCTGTGTCTAAACGGACTCCAGCAAGGCCTTTAAGCCCGTGGACCCCCATATTTTGATTACTAAGTTATTTAAATTTGGAATTACCGGCTCTGGAATGGATAAAATCATATCTTAGCCATAGAACTCAGGTCGTTAGAATCAGAGGATTTTTATCCAAAGAAATCAAAGTTACTTCCGGGTATCCCGAGAGTTGCATTTTTTGGGTTCGTATGAACCGGCAGTTGAGACAGATCTTCCCGCGGTAAAAATACTGCCAAGGTAGCAGAATTTATCTACCAGTTCCACGTCACGGCTATTCAGCGCTGTCCGTTCAATGGTATTTATCCGATTTTTTTTGGTTTTATTCGGACTCAGCCTTAAGCCTGCTGGACTAATTTCTGTTGCCAAATTGTTTAGCATGTTTTTGAGGTATTGGTGTCTGTGGGCCAGCAAATAGATATCATCCGCATTGTATGCCGCCTGTTCTACTATCTAGGCCACTGACAAGGATGTCGTTTATTACTATAAGAAATAGTAAAGACGAAAGTAGGAATCCTTGTTGTACTCCTGAACACACCTCAAAGCCGTCGGACAATTTTCCATTGTGAAGAACTCTATTAATTCTATTATTTCATCAGGCAGACTACGTTGCCGTAGCGCCTGCCATATAAAGCTCCTATTGACCGAGTCGAACGCTTTTTCATAGTCTATGAAAGCAAGGTACAAGGGGGATCGTAATTCAGTAGACTGCTCCACTATGATTCGTAAGGTGTTAAATATGGCCTGTGGAGGAGCGTCCTTTTTTGAATGCAGCCTGCTGTCTTTTAAGCATTCGGTTTACTGCCTCTCTTATCTTTGATAATAAAATGTGGGGCAACATTTTACCCACAGTAGATAATGGACATATGCCTTACCAATTGTCACATATTATTAAGTCCACCTTTTTTGATATTTTTACTATGATACCTTCCCTCCAATCCTCTGGTGTTCCATGCTTTTTTCATTATTGGCTGTAGTGCATCTGCTATGAGGCTTGAGTCGGCTTTCAACAATTCTGGCGGGATGCTATCTTTTCCAGCTGCTTTACCATTGGCCATTGAATGAATTGCGGTCTCTATTTCGGTTTTGGGTGGTGCACGGGTGGTGATTCTTATTGGCTATGCATTATTGCTGCTTTCTTGATGTTCCTGTACAAATGAACCATTCAAGGCGGCGAAGTAGCAATCTTTCCATCTTTGAATTTTTTTCTCGTCGCCGCACAGCAACCTTCTATCCGCACTCTTAACGGCATGCTTTTTATCATGCCCCGAAAGCTGTTTAGCATTTTTGTACTGCACTTCACCGTTGCGTTTGCCGCGTTTTTCGCTTTTTCTGCGAGCTCGTTTATCTGCTGCCTCACTCACGCTCTCACGCCGGACACTACTCTTTACCTCCCGATGTAATTGGGTGTATTCCCGTTCAAGTTATTGGTGTCTTTTCGGGGCGTTTGTTGAGTTCACGTTATTTTTGAGGTCCCTTCTGCGTTTTATTTTTTGCTAGGTTGTGTCCGAGATCCAGTGTTGCTGATGGTTTCTTTGGACATCACATAACCGAAGCTCGTTTCCCCTGCTGTCAATATAGCGCCCTTTGTGGAACTTCACAGCTCTGCAATATTTGTGTCGTCAGAAATGGTTTGCTAGTTTAATATTTGTTGCAGGCTCCCAGTAAATTCTCGCCTTTTAATGCTGACCCGCAGAAGGTCTTCGTTAAATCGTCTTTGGTTTATGGCATCGCGTTGGACGTTTCTGATTGCCGCGATTTACATACTTCCTTTAAAGGCTCTATAACCGGGATTCGGCCCTGCCCCCCTGCAAAAACGGTGCAAAGCGGGGGCCTCGGTAGCCTAGGGAGTAAAGTGTCTGGCTACCATCCCAGAGGTCCCGGGTTTGGCCAGCCCCACGGTCTTTCGCCTTTTCCGCTTTCCCACCTACATAACTTTGCTTCTTTCTTCTTCCCTCTATACATTCCTGATTCCTCCTATCATAACCTTCCTTAACCCTTCCCCGCTTCACTAAAGCGCATGTCATCGGTTGGTTGAAGAGATTGAACTCGTTTCAGGAGGCATAACACTCCAGCGAGTTGTTCTCGATGCCCCGATGTCAAAGTCGCGATAGCAATGGTTGGGAGTAAGTGGAGTAAAAATATCACTAGAGACTTAGGGAAGGCCCCTTTGTACTGTCGACCATGTATTTATTTTTGAAATGTCGAACAGCAGCTCTAGTCGGAAGATAGAGAGAGAAGTGAAGGAAAGAACTGTCACAACCTAGCTGCGGTATTTTATTTCACCTACTCCCAACCATTTTTTTTGCGACTCTGACATCGGGGCATCGAGAACAACTCGCTGGAGTGTTATGCCTCCTGAAGCGAGTTGAATCTCATCAACCAACCGATGACATGCGCTTGGTGGAGCGGGGAAGAGAACTAGTGAAGGCTATGACAGGAGGAATCAGGAATGCAAAGAGGGTAGAAGAAAGAAGGAAAGTTATGTAGGCGGGAAATTGGGAAAGGCTAGGACCGTGGCACCGCCCGGAATCGAACCCGGGACCTCTGGGGATAGTAGTCAGGCGCCTTACCCCTAGACTACCGAGGCCCATTGCTTGTGGCAATTCCTTCCTCCCCGACTAGAGCAGCTGCTCGACATTGCATTCTATACGAAGAGAATAGATTGTCAACAGCATAAAGGGCCTTTCCTCAGATTCTAGTCTTTCACGTAAAAAAAAACTCCACACTTCAAAACACTAGACTAAAACACTAAACCCGCTTTGGAGTCACATTCAGACAATCCCCCGCTACAAAACCAAAGCAACTCCAGAAGTGCACTATAATTGCACTTATAGTGCCTTTGAGCCGCTCCACCCTCACAGTGAAAGATATGACAAAATGCGACTCCAAAGCATATCAACCTCCAATACTCTAAAATACGGAACTAGATCACTCTTACAGTGAACGACACAAATGTTGCTCGTTCCGTAATAACTCTTTTTTCCGGGTGAGGTTTAGCCTCACGCCAACCAGTCCTGTAAGGGACTAGCCCGATCATATTAGCCTATTCTCTCTCATAGAATAGTTACCAGTGGCCACCGCCAGGAGCTTATGATCGCACTTCCATCTGTCCGAAATAGTTGTGGCACGTGCATGTTAAGCTGCCAAGGCGAATAGTTGCTATTACCAAATGGTGATCACTTTCAGTGTATGCTCTTCCAAAGCTCCTGACATCCTCCAGAGTAGTTCTCCATCTGCGGCTGATAGCCACGTGATCTTTTTGGTCTCTCGTTCTACCATCGGGCCAAAGTAAGTTCTATCTACCATGTGTTGGTGGGAACTACAAAAGTCAACGAAAAGCTCACCATTGTTATTGGTAACTTGGCCTTGACTTTCAATTGTGAATGCGCTTAAGTCACCCATTAATATAATGATGTCTCCCATTGCAATAGAGCGAAATACCGCATACAGAACTCGGAGCGTAGTATTGGACTACCGTAGTACTTCTTTGTCTGGTATGCAAGAGCACGTACCCACCTCTAAATCGACTAAAAATAAAAAAAAAATCAATTATCATTGGATTATTATTGAAATTATTGCGAAAAACATAGCACACAGCAGGACTTGAATTATGACAGTCTGTCATAAAAAAATGAGGAAGCTCCATATTTTATAACAACATGTCATACCTTGTCATTGTCGTTTACCCGGTAATTATTTCTGACAACTTTTTATGACAATGGTTTTTGTCATTTTTTATGACAGAAATAATAACGATAATGATAACTAGTGACATACAAAATGACAAATGTGTCATTTGTGTAAACTTACCATAAGTCAAGCAGATTAATTGAGTAATTGCCGCAATTCTCAATTATGCGTTGCTGAACACCACCTAACCGAAACACTGTGACCAACAACCTTTTAGATCCATTCCGTTCCTTTCTAGTTGCTTTAAGATAACTCCCACAAGGCGCTTTGTATCATTTAAGTTTGTTTCAGCCGTCGAAGTAGATTTTGACGAACCGTTGATGCCCTATGGTATATAGACTCATTCTGAAAACGTGGCAGAAGATAAAGCGTTGATCGAGGATGTTTTATATAAGTGAGATGTTCCTTTGGAACAGGGTAAAAGATTATCAAGTTTTAATAAAGTTTCCTTGATTAGAATAATATTATCGTCTGGTTCAAGAGATTTCTTAGGTCCTCGCCAAATCAGGTTGTGCACCGCCAAAAATTTGATACGGTGAAGAATAATTTTTACAATATTTTTGCTTTTTTTATCTTTTCTATCTGCGATTGCATTTCTGCATATACCTATAAGACGCCCATGGCACGTGCCATGCCTGCCTTTCACTAGTTACGCTTCTGATTATAGCTGAGCTTCAGATCCATATAGTTTGATAAACAAATAGACAGTCTTAAAAGAATTTAACAGGGGATCTTACGACGTCTTAAGAAATGGCAACCTTAAAATTCAGTTTTTATAGTTACACCATAATGAATTGTTTTGTTCTTTTGTTACATAGTTTAAGCGTGCCTTCAGGGGCGGTGCTTTCATAGGCGCAAATGGTGTACTTGCACTGGGCGCAATTTTAGAAATTAACCCAGCCAGCCAGGGGTAATACTTTTCAAAATGTAATACGAAATGAACTGTACTGTCTGACCATTTTTCCATTGGATTTCGCAAGGTGTGGCCAATCCAGTTCCATTTCGTTCGTCTATTTCGTCGTATATTCTTTCTTAGCCGGCACAGTGCCATGGTTCTTGATTTGTAATTCGTATTAGTCGTACTATTATGGATCCCTAATTCGGCGAGAAACACCTGGATCGCTTCTGTTCTGTAGTTATTGAAATGGCCGTTTATGTTCAGGAAAGCTGTTAAGGTGATCTATTTTTTTTCTATGCAGGATTCTACAATAGAATCTAATACATGCAGTGGCATGATAACCTATTATCCCTTGAAATATGTAGGCTTGGAGAACGACATAGGGATCTCTATTATGGAAATAGTAAGGAAAATGCAGCTTACACCGAAAAATCATCCTGGAGCATTAAAGAGCATTAGCAGGAGAGTTTTATGAATTTAAATCGCAAGCAAGATCAGCACAAAAGAAAGATAGCGAAGCCAATCCTGATTGAATACACGCAGGGGCGGTGCTTTCATAGGTGCAATTGGTGCTATTGCAACGAGGCGCAATTTCAGAAAAAAAGTGAAAAAGTGTTTCCGTGCCTTCATTTTCATATATTAAAGGAACTCCACGGAGTGTTTGTGTGTTTCTTTCCATTGTCCTTCACCGCGATCCAAAAAAAAGAACAGGTGATGGGGCGCATTTTACATACTGCACCGGGCGCAAAAAAGCCAAACGCCGCGCCTGCTTGCCTTGTTTGGCGAATAAATAACTGCAATTAGTGAAGGAAGTAGGGTTTCTTAGCTTAATCTATATAAAAGCGTATTTTGCGATCGACAATATTTCAGATTAATAAAATTCAATCGAAAATGGAACATGTTCTTCGCTGACTTACTAAAGTGAATTTACATATAAAAAAAATAATATTTTATTAAAAAAATGCAAATTAATTTTTCTTAAAAAAATTTTCATGACATTAATATGAATTGGAGAACAGAGTGGGAGGTTTGTGGAAATCTTTCACTTGGGGGTCGGATAAGCAAATTAAAAGCAGGAAATAAATTTTAAAGTATTTTGCAACACATGTTGCGGAGGTTGATGTTCTAGAAACGTCATTACCAAACAACTGATCTTAAAATTTAAAAAAGCACACGGTTACAATGATCCAGAAAAACTCTTCAAAAGAAGAAAATCTGCGTTTTTCATATAAGAAAAAATACTTTTTTTTTTTCTAAAGAAAAAGTAAAAACAAACATATCTAAAATGATTCAATACAATAAAGATTCTAAAAAAAGATTTCTGCTTTCTCTATGACGTCTTAAAACCACCCTCAGTCTGGCTTTTGAAGTGGATTTCAACCACAAAGATCATTGTCTAGATATGAGATTTTTCCCACTTCATTGTTTGATTTTGTTTTACGAGCGTAACAAAGAACTGGATTTTAAAACATAATGTATTAAACTAAACTAAATAAAGAAATGAAATCATCAAATTTTATATTTAGTATTTTTATTCCTCACATGCAATCAATTTTTCATAAATTTTTAGTACAAACAACATACATATATTCAACTCTCCATCATTATACTAAATTTTAATGTGGAAATTATATTTTTAGACGCATATAAATTCTTTGCCAAAGTATCTCAAGCTCAAGTACTATACTCGGTCTGTGTCTGCCCTCATTTCAAAATCTTAGACCAATTGAAACACAAGAAAATAAAAGCATCTTTTTAGCATTTAGGAAATTCCTGCTGTGATTTCAGCAATCTTCTTGGTTTGTTTTTGAAAAAAAAAAAACTTCGTTTTTGTGGAGTTTTTTTCTTCTCTTAATTGTGAAAAATCTGATTGATGAAATATTTCATATTTTTTGAAAAAATAAATAATAAATAAAAAAAAATATTATCTGCCCAAAATTATGAAAATCAAGAACCGATGACAGAATTCTTATTTCTAAATTACATCTTCTCTCTCTACAAAAATACACACTACGAAAATTGTTCAATTTAAATATATTACAATTTTTAGAAGAGCAATAATCTTTTTTGGCAGACACCATTGCGCACCTTGTTAGATTTATTTTCTTCTATATATTTTTACTCTTCCGCATTTCATTTCATTTCAATTTGAAAAGTGAAGAGTTCAGCAAATTTAAATTCTTTACTTTTATTTATTTGTAAAAACCCCCTCAGGAAAAATCTTCTTTATTGGAATGCATTACACATACTCGAAAAAATGTGTTTCTTCGTAATTAAAATCAAAAAACATTTTAATCAGTATATTAAAAATAAAAAGAATACTATTTTCGAATTTACTTGTGATTAGTCAATATTTGATATTATTTTTAGGAAATAACAATTGTTGGCTCAAATCAGTTATTCCAGCTACAATTTGTAAACAATATTGATGGTGATCGACTAAAGTCACATGGGATTAACAAAGGTAGATCAATGATCAACAAAATGCGCAGCTGATATGAAACCATGTGAGGAAATATATTCAACTTATGACTTGAAAACAGAACGATAAGAATTTATTTTTAAAATACAATTCACAATTCAAGTCACAATTTACTTGTTTACTTCGAAATTAAAGCCGCAATTTGATTGTATTTTGTGAAACGTTTTGAGTGTAACACGTGTATTTTTTTTTCTATTAGGGAGGTATAAGGTCAAGAGAGTACCACACGCGCTACTTGGAGCTATTGACCCCTGTGCTAACAGTCGTAATTTTTCTGAAACGACAATTTCTTCAAGTCAAACGACTTGTCCCGCAACCCGACTCTCAGCACACCAACTAAAAAACGAGACGACATCTCCATGCGACTGTCATATGACTCGACTTTCAACACAGGGGCCATTGTATTGTGATTTTTCGGTCAGAATGTTCGAAAAGTTTCAGCATTCTGCCTAAAAAGATTTATCGCCGAGCCGGACAACTTCTTGCTATCGCGAGACAGTGCCAGAAAACATGAAGAGCAGTCTCGTCCTCTTCGAAGCGAACTCTTGTCAAGAGACTAACTCAAACTACAGGGAAAATCGTTAAAAAATTTAATTAACTTCCCATCTTGGTATACGTTTATTGCTATCGCTTTGTTACTAGCTATTTGTGACCATTCTAAAAAACTCGTTTACTCGATTGTCTCAATATTTAAATTCTCCTTTTAATCTGATGGGGACACCCTGAAAGTGGGTTTCTCCGCCCTACCGATCATCCAAAGATGGTAATTTAAGGCTCAGTGTCTGATTACCAAACCAAGCAGTCTGTTTTAAGACAGCTCAAGAAAAAATTACTTAGAGCTCACCAGACCAGGGGTGGACGTCGTTTGTGATCGATATATGAGCATCTCATATGAGTCCAATAGTCTAGGCCGTTTTCATTAAACTACTGGGGACCCAGCTCCAGAGTTTGTATATTTTGCTTAGTTATGAGGCTCTAATGGCCACTTTCGACCCAGCTTATCGAGCGCATTTTGACAGTGCGTGGCTTGCGTGGTTCTTTGTTCTCCCACCTAAATAACTTTACTTCCACTTCCACCATTACCGAAAAATCCCTGCCTTTATTATCGCCATTCCCTGTAAAGGTCAGTTTACACGCTGCGATTTGCTTGTGCCAAATGACTTGCACAAGTCAAGCAAAATATGTGTGCTTAGAAATTCGGCTTGAGGTTAAAGTTTTGACATGAGCGTCTAAATGACGCGCCTCGGCTACAAACATAGACATATGTTACATATAAACTAACACGTAATAGCTGTGTCGTGTAAAACCCCTATACGTGAGCGACACCACTAAAAGTAGCTTCTTTAAAAGAACTAGTGCTATCCTTCGAAGAGAGACACAAATTGCCGAACTGTCAAATGAAATCTGCTCGATTGAATTACAAAAAGTGCAAGTTTTTACGGCAGAACTTAAAAATTTCTAACGAAATGGACTCAAAATATTTGCATCAATTTTTTTTCTTCTTCATCGTGTAAAATGGGTTCCCAGCGGATAAAATTCCGTGTTGGCGATATTAACTGCTTTACTCTTCTCTCGACTGTTGTCACTTTCGATAGAACAAAGTTAGCTTTATTTCTCTCTCACTTGATAAAAAATAATGAGTGTGCTTAAGACCACACTTTAGAAGTAAAACTTTTGGTTTGATTTGTTATAAATCACCCACCTTCGCAAATAAATGTATTGTTTTTATTAGAATTTTCCAAAGATAAATAACTAAAAATATAGATAATTTCACGCGTTACATAAAATTCTAATTCATCCGAGCAGCGAAACTGGCTGGAAGCGAGTTATTCGACGTGTAGTGTTGTGACATTCGCGATTGACCTTTGCCCCGCTGTGCCGCGAACAACAAACTACATGGAGTTTCGACCAATAGCTCATTTGAAAGATATTTTTATTGCCCGTATTTCTGAAATTTACTACATTTTCATATGAGCAACCGTTAATGAAATATTAAAAAAAAATGGCGTTATCAGTTAGTTCAGTCCCGTGCAGTGCGAACTTTGGCGTTGGATTGCTCGCAAACTATACAAGCGAGAACGACGATCAATGGCTCATTCTAAAAGTAATTACGAGCCCTTCAAGTTGCATTCAACCCCCACCACATGGTCATGGTTGAACTTTGACCGGCCATAACTTTGAGCCAAATTAACTTACGGAGCTCATCAAGGGCTCGTTTTGTATATAATTTTATTCTCCACCATTGCCATTGATCATTTTCAGCTATCATTGCATGCAAACCGGTTATTTGATATAGACAAGCTCTCCCTATTTTTCAAGATAGCGGCTTTTCCCAACCCACTGCGATCACAAACTTGGTTTTTTCATTTATCAAATGTACCCAAACAAATGCCAAACAAAATTTTGTATATAGTAAAATGTAATTTCATTTACTAATTGCACTGGGGGGTAAAGCTCGGTAGGGTGGAGGGCAAGAGCATCTCACCAAAGTCGAGACTTCGACTATCTTGCATACTTCATGAAAAAACTTAGAGATTCGAAGTTGATTCGATTACTATTCATGAGGAACAGCAAATCTCCAGATCCAATTGCTCACTTACTCCTCTGTAACAGTGTTTGTTTGGAAATGGTTTACTGAAATGTTTCCGGACCATCAAAATACAATGATTTCCTCGGTCTGACGCAGCCCACAAGGAAAAGGAAACATACAATCATGAATGCTGGAAACCTTCCGAGGAAGCATTCTCGAGTTTGGAAGCATTCCCTTCCGTGCTCTAGTTCATATTCTTTTTATCCATCCATGTCATTGGATGGAAGACTAAGAATGAAGCTTTTGCGGAAATAAAATTCAAAAAATTCTCTATACCTTCTCTGGGCAACGAACAGGAAGGCTTCCTTATTCCTACCAATAGGAAGCATTCTCAATTTTCCTTGTGGGAGGTTCTTATTCAAGGACCCTTGCTACTGACACAAATTGTGCTTTTATTACACGAGTCTGTAACATTCTACCACATGTGAAATCTGTAAAGCCTTTCTCTGTCCAAAGTTTTGTTAACTCCCAAATGTCCTCTTGATGCGCCATTATGACACTGTAAAGTATGGGTAATATTTTTTATTAAATGGGCCAGAATAAAATTTACGTTTTTCCGCGGGCCGTAGTAGTTACTTACTTGCTTACGCTCCTTTAATCCCTGTGTCGAAATATGGGGGACAAGAATTAGGCCACGTTTACATCCCAAAGACAACGCGAAAGTGTACTTTGAATCTCTTTCATCGCACAGATATTTGTATGTTTTTTTTCTCTGTTGCACGGAAATTCTGAAACTTTCGTGCTACAGAGAAAAAAGCATACAGCTGGGCGATAAAAGAGCTTCATGCTGTAAACATACTAAGGGCGAAAATAGTTTCCACAGCGACTGGCAAAAACGAATAGAACACACAGCTTTTCTATGAGTATGAAGGGTGCAGCACAATATGCAGACCACTCGACGACGAGGTCGCCGAGCGTGGCGAATCAATCAATCCAAGTTCTATTTCGTAGCCGTCGCCCCTCAAAGTTGCCTGGGCGGTGTGACATGGGATTGTGTTGCTATTCTCGTATGTTCCTGTGCGCGTGTGTAGCATTCGGATGTCGAAGATGATTATTCTTGTGTGTGCTTTTTAATTTGTGTGCACCGTCGCCGTCGCCCTTAGTATGTTTACAGCATCAAAGTGCATTTTCGCGTTGACTTTGGTATGTAAACGCGGCCTTAAGGAACGGATTACAAAGCTTGTAAAATCGATCTGGCGTCAGAAAAAGATCCCACTTGATGAATGGCTGGTGTGATATGTCCCTTGCACAAAAAAGGAGATCAACTGGAATGTAAGAACTATATAGGCAATCCTCCTTAATTCAGCGTATATAATACTGTCCACTATTTTGTACAAGAAACTTCTACCGATTGGCAAAGACATAATAGGTAGCTGCAATTGCTGTTTTGTACCATTTTGGAAAAATCTCGGGAATTGAACATCGATATTCACGTACTATTTGTAGATAGACGTTAAGCAAACAGACGACATCGTGAAACTTAAAGAGCTATTTAAAGCTATGGAGTGCTTCCGATTTACAAAAGGTCTGATCCAAGTAACAAAAACTATACATAATCTAGGTAGTACGATGCAGAGTAAGAGTTGTACGAGATCTCTCAGAAAGTTTCACATCACAGAACGGTTTGAGTCACTTCCATGATACACATCCAAAAAAAAAAAAAAAAACAATAGATAGATTCATAGAATATATTAAATAATTTACGTATTTTGGAAGAGTATCAAAAGTTACATTGTCAGAAGTATAAAATTAAGTTGATTAAAATTGGTGGTACACGTTCAAAGGCTCGACAATTGCGATCCTGCTTAAATAGTAAAAAATAGAATCCCTGAAATCGAAGAAATAGAATCCCGGTTAGAAACTTTCTGCGGCCGAGGTTTGCTCTAGAATATATTTTAATATCTCTTTTTCTGTCCTACAATGTTTTCTGACAATACTGCACCAATATCAAAATAACTTGCACGTTCGAGACTTTTCTCAGTATTCGCGTTACATTCCATACTTTCAACGTAACTCGTATTTATTGACTCGCCACCAATCCGTAAATCGTTTCAAATTATTGTCTAATAGCTGACACCACTGTATAAAACAGCACTGTAGTAATAAATAATTATAAAAATCTCCAACAAAATTAAAATTATATTCAACCTAGTACCGCAAACTGCGCTATGTATCTCGTTGTTAGAAGTGAATGAGTTGTATATTGTATAGAACAAAACTTTGTGCAATCACATTTACCACAAAACCCAAAACAATTCTGTTGGTCTAAATTTTTATTTTATATTGAATATGTTACTGCCCAACAGAAAATGCATTCCACACAAAGCTTTTCATTCTGACATCTTTATACAGATTCCGGATTTTCACCCAGCAGACGATCTTATTTTAGAGTACAAAGTAAGCTAAGCTGGGACAAAAGTTCTACATCAAAATACATACAGGGAGATGCATTTTCCACTAGACCTGAAGAAGTTTCAAGGTTGTTCACTTCCATAAATTTCTGTTATAAAGGCATTCAAAGTTTTATCTCTATTCTCGCATTCATTTGAGAACCACCGGAGTGTAATAATATACAATGTAGAAGTTTACAAGAGTTTACATTTACTATTTTATTAACAATCTCACACAATTATTAAAGTATAATTAATATTAATTTCAATATGTCTTACAGGCGTGACTTGGTAAATCAGGAGGCCCACTTTAGTACCCAAATACAGGAAGCACAGAAGATAGCTTTTAGCGCACAAACAAAAGCCAATGAGCTGCAATATAAAATTGAAGAATTAGAAAGAGAATTGTCTGTAAAGTCGTGGAATGTGGATCGTAAGTACTAAATCCTTGCAACATATTTCCCAAAAGATACTAATGTACATAACACAATCACTAATTTTATACTCCAGGACTGCAGACTGAGTTACAAGCTTTACATAAAGAAGACGAAGGCCTGAGAAAAAGACTGAGAAACATAGAAGAAGAAAAACATTCACTAAGGCAAAAGCTTTCCGAGACTGAGGAAGAACTAAAACGAAAACATGGTAAGCATCTATTGTGGCTAATGTCAAACATGAACAAGGATAACCGAAATATGTCTCTTCTAAACATTTAGACGAGCTACAAACTCAATACAACAAACTTCAAGAAAAGTGCCGTGATATTCAGAGTTTAGTAACTAGCTTAAAAGCGCAACTAGCCTTTGCCCAGAGCAACGTCGATCAGATACGATCTGAAAAGGAGAAGTTGCGCACAGAAAAGGACGAAGAATTGAAGAAACTTCAAGAATCTCTAGACAAATCCAATCAGGACAAGAAGGAGCAGGAGGTAAAATGGCAAAAGGAGTTCGAGAAACTGAGAACACAAAATGCAGGTGAGAAATATATTTATCTTTTGTAAATTTCACCAATTTTATCTTCAATCAAAAATATTTTCCAGATCAAGAAGAACATCTTATGTCGGACTGCGAGTGGAAATTAAGAACAATGCAGAAGAACTGCAAAGAAAAACTCGATGCCGCAGAAAAGGCCAAAAAAGAGGCCTTAGCCAGGGCGGCCGAGGTAGAAGCCAAAGCTGCAGAACAAACAGACGAACTCCAGAGGCTGAGATGCTGTGAGCCGGAAATAAAATCCTTAAGAGGTTTAACTGAAGAACAACGACAATCTATTATGATCATGACGGAACAGGTTGATGAATTGAAGGAGGAGCTAGAATCTGCTAATCAGCGATTAGAAGATCAAATCGAAGCTGTCCGAAAAATAAAGTTCCAGTGTAATAAGTATGGTGGAAGTTTCAGAATTTATGAGCCCTTTTCTATACTGATTTCATTTCAGTGCTTTATGTGATAAAGATAGACATATGATTCAAAAAATAGATGAAGCTAGATATGACGTAGCCATGCAATGGGAAGAGAAACTATTGTAAGTTTTAGAAATAATATTTTTTATATATATATTAGAAGTAATTATAAGTAGTCACCCTGTCGATCTAAGTATCACCAACACTGCCAAACGTCTTATTAATCGATCATCACAATAACCAAATCAACACGCGTACAACGATGACGACTACAGTGGATATTGAAGAGAAAGCCTCGGTTTTTCTTATGACACTTCATTCTTCTTTTAATCCTTTAGAGAGCTATCTGTTCCAAAAAGTACCACAGCTGCAACTTTGGTCTGTTGTACTCTCCAAGACTTATACCTTAGATTTGTAAGCCAGATCGGTAGAATAGGCTGAGCAGTGCGAATAAAGATTTGACAGAAAGGGATTTGATTTGAAGACAGAGATCATGATGGGGTAGACTTATTGTCCTCGAAGCAACGCCAACTGGTGGAGTCCTCCTTCCTTCCGAATCGCATTATAGATATGGAGATATGTAATTGACTTGGCAGTTACTCTCTCAATCTGGTGTTTCCAGAAGAGCTTTTGATCCAGAATTATACCTAGATATTTAGCCTCCTTTGAGAAAACCATTTTTGTACCACCTAAGGAAGGAGCTTCTAAATTTAGCGTCCTGCTACTAGTAAATGGTACGGTGACCGTTATTTGGGGGTTAATAACCAAAGTTTTGCTTCGAAACCAGCCTTGTACATATACTCGTAAAAGACTTGAATGAGGTCTGTGATGGTGCCATCATGACTGCCGCTGATCGTTATGATATCATCTGCATAGACCTGCGTTTTGAAGCCTCAGTTACTCAAGTCGGTAAGAAGTTCGAATATTAGAATTGAACTTAGGAGAAATGATAGGACGCCTCCTTGAAAACAACTTTTAGCAGCCATTATTGCCACCGATTCGCCATTTATCTCAGCAGATATCAATCTGACGTGATCCCTATCTCATCAAAGCTCGTTTTTGCTGCGGTTTCTTAGATCTCAGTCTCTGTTGGGGGCCTCGGTAGCCTAGGGAGTAAGGCGTCTGGCGTCCCAGAGGTCCCGAGTTCGAATCCTGGCAAGCCCCACGGTCCTTCGCCCACTTTTTCACTTTCCCACCTACATAACTTTCCTTCTTTCTTCTTCCCTCTTTACATTCCTAATTACTCCTGTCATAGCCTTCCTAGCCCTTCCCGCTCCACCAAAGCGCATGTCCTCGGTTGGTTGATGAGATTCAACTCGTTTCAGGAGGCATAACACTCCAGCGAGTTGTTTCTCGATGCCCCGATTCCAAAGTCGCGACAGTAATGGTTGGGAGTAGGTGGACTAAACATATCGCGGGCAGGTTGTGGCAGTTCCTTCCTTCCCCGGCATAACACTTTAACGCAGGCAAATTTCGTTGACTCTGATGGTTGCGGCAGATGTAATTCCGGGAAATATCTCTAAGAATGTGGCGATTGAACCCGCGCAACCGAGGTCCCGTTACAAGTCAAGCTTTGTTCTTGACCTCTGTAACATTCGTGGACTTCATGCGAACTTCTCTTCTGTTGAGTGCCACTTATTAAACTTTAAACCCCCAATCCTCGCACTTAGTGAAACCCAAATATCACCCGATAATGACTTAAGTCAATATCAGATATCGGGGTACACTTTAGTGCATAACCTCTCTCCCCATAGGGGCATTGCCATCTACGTTAGGGATGACGTGGCTCATTATAAAATATGCAAAAGCACTTCTTCAGATTTTAACTCACTTTGGATTAAAATCATCATCCGAAACCACGTCATATTTTTTTGCTTCTTATACAGAAGCCCTAACATAAGTAACGAAGCCTCCACTTCATCATTTGATACTATTTCCGAACAAATCTCGGGATTTTTATCGTCCAATCCTGAGTGTGAAATCATCGTTGCGGGTGATTTCAATGTTCACAATGTAAACTGGCTGACTTACTCAAATGGCACCAGTGCTTCTGGCAAGGACGTCGAGCTCTTTGCAGACATCAATAACTTGCATCAAATTGTGGATCATCCCACAAGAGTCCCTGATGTTGCTGATCAAGGAAGATATCTCCTTGATCTTTTCCTTACTTCTCATCGAGCACGATATACCGTCACAGTTGATTCACCTCTCGGCAATTCGGACCACTGCTTAGTTAGCGCTAGCTTCCCTTTCAAATTTCCCACCCCTCCCAAACCAGTCAGAAGAACTGTATGGCATTATGGGAAGGCCAATTGGCTGGGGCTTACTAATTTTTTCCAATCTATTGACTGGAACCAGTGTTTCCGTAATAAAAATGTCAACTCTGCCGCTATCCGTATCACTAGAATCATACAGGCAGGAATGCATTTGTTCATTCCTCATTCTACTAAATCTGTGAAGGCTAGGCCCAGCAGATGGTTTAATCAGGAGTGTATGAATGCAATCAGAAATAAAGAAGCCGCCTTTCGAGCTTACAAGAGCTCCCCGAGTGAATCGCTCCGTGCAGAGTATATAAAACTGAGAAATTCCTGAAAGTCACCATCAGGAATGTCAAAAATTCATTTGACAACAAATTGAGAAGTAAACTCCTTAATGCAACCTCTGGTAGCAAAAACTTCTGGTCCTTGGTAAGTTCCATCAAGAAGAATTTCACCACCTCCACAACTCCTTCATTCATCCACGATGAAAAGGTGATAACAGACAGAAAATCCAAGGCCGATTTATTAGTATCTCTGTTTGCTTCAAATTCTTCTCTACCCCAAAATGATACGCTACCCCCGGTCCTCGAGCACAGCGCTCATTTAATGGACAGAGTTTTCTTCAGAACTCGCGAGGTGTACAGGTGCCTCAAGGAGCTCGATGTCAATAAATGCACTGGACCCGATAATATACCCCCTGTCGTCTTAAAACAATGCGCTTCACCTTTGGCTAAACCTCTGCGCAAACTTTTTGCCCTATCATACTCTTCCGGAATTTACCCAGATTCTTGGAAACTTGCTCATGTGCAGCCAATACCGAAAAAAGGTAACTCCAGCCTTCCCTCCAACTACCGCCCAATAGCAATCACTTCTATCCTCTCCAAAACCATGGAGACGATAATTAACAAAAAGCTTATGGGATATCTTGAATCCAACCAACTTATAAACGACAAACAATACGGCTTCCGACAAAAAAGATCCACTGGTGATCTTTTAGTTTGCCTTACAGAACACCTCAACCGAAGTTTGCATGGATCTGGTGAGTCTAGTTTGGTTGCTTTGGATATCTCCAAGGCTTTTGATAGAGTATGGCACTCAGCCTTGTTAGCTAAACTCCAAGCTATTGGAATTGACTCGCTTCTCTATAAGTGGGTTGAGAGTTTCCTTTCCGGCCGTTCAATTAAGGTAGTTTTGGATGGCGTCAAATCTGAATCTCACCCCATCTCTGCGGGGGTCCCCCAGGGGTCAATTTTATCACCGGCCCTATTTCTTATCTTTATAAATGACCTACTTTCAATCCCCTCCAATCCACTTCTCAGCTTCGCTGACGACGGTACTCTACGTTACTCGTACAGCTTCGATACAAGACAGACACAAGCCAGATCCTGTCTTGATGATCGTGAACTAATGTTCAACTCTATTAAAAAAGACATCAAACTAATTCTAGATTGGGGAGAGAAGAATCGTGTCGAATTCAACCCCTCCAAAACCAAGTACTGTCTTGTCTCAAAAAAGAAGTTCAACACCTCACCATCCTTGACAGTGGATGACGTTGAACTAAAGGCCGACCCATCCCTCCACATCTTAGGCGTGACATTAGCCAAAGACTTGCGTTGGAATGACCACATATTCCAAATCGCCAAACAAGCATCCCAGTGTTTGGGATTTCTTAGGAGGTGCAAGTTCCTCCTCCAGCCATCGGCCCGTGCTGTTATTTATAAATCCTACATTCGGCCTCTTCTCGAATATAACTCCCTCGTTTGGGGCAGCGCTCCAATAACCACATTAGCATGGTTAGATAAGGTCCAAAAAAGGGCCCTTAAGTTAATTAATGACGATACCGCTTGCTCCACCATCGACCCCCTGAGCCACCGTAGGAATGTAGCAGCACTGACAAAATTTTATCGCTACTATCATAGTGACTGTTCCTCCGAGTTAAACGCTCTTTTGCCTCCACGGCAATCTTATACCCGCAACACCAGATTAGCCCACTCGTCCCATTCCCTCCATCTGCAACTCCCCCTTTCACGCACTCAACAAGATATGAATTCGTTTGTAAATAGAACAACTCGACTGTGGAATAATCTCTCGAAGTCGGTATTTCCGAGCTCCTACAACATCCAAGAGTTCAAACGCAGGGTTCATCACCACCTTCTTCAATACCCCCGTACCTTTATAATCCTTAACCTATTCCCCCCACCCCCCCCCCCACCGTACTAAGCTTACTGCTAGACATTGCACCATGACGTGACAAATGACATGACGGACTAGTAGTACAAAGGGTGACTCCTGAGCTTAGAACTACCATATAAAAAAAAAAAAAAGAGCTGCTGTTCGACATTGCACTCTAGCAAATAGACTGTCGACACAGTATAAAGGGCCTTTCCTGAGACTCTAGTGACTAGAGTCTAGTCTTTCACAATAAAAAAAAAATATTTTGCACCTATGAAAATGCAGGAAGAATTTACGTCAATAAATAGATTTTCATCCTCTCTGACGATCAGGCGAATCAAAACGATAACGTCCGTAGTCCAAATTGGTTTCTGGTTGCAAGGAGCTGTGTACTTTCAATTCGGTCATCCATATTCTTGTTGCGATTCTTCAGGATTTCGAAGGTAATGGAGAAGTGAAAGCTTTGGCCAGGAAAGGCTTTCCCACTATATTCATAGGTCTGGAATCGGCTATGGAAGAAAATAGCTTGGTGCAAGCTTGATGCAGACGGCCATGGACGATCAGACTCTAATGAAATATAGCTAACTTTCCACACTTGATACAGTCATCTCAAAGTCCGCTTGCCCTGTGCCGTCACATCGTGGCCAGGATATTGTTGGAATGCGGTAGAAAAATGTAAAAATTGGCTTGATTACCTAACACCACACTTTACTATAGAGGATCGCAATGGCCGGAAACCTAGACTTTACAACGTGAAGAACTAGTCTGTTATTCACATACTCTGACACCATCCTGCGATATCAAGGAACCGACAATTCCAAAACACGGATTTCTAGAGATATGCTGTAAAAACTGCAAACTTGTTTAATCGGCCTGACTTACAAAACTGAGGTATAGGGGCTGCCATTCCTACGTCTTACTTTATGTAAAGAAAGACTAGAGGTCAGAGGTCAGTCTCTGTGAAATGTTGATGGTTCTAGCATTGAGTGCAATGTCGGGCAGCAAAATCTAGTCGGAAAGAGAGCAGACAGAAAAGTGTATGAACTGTCAACGCTATCATGCCCTAATGTTATTCCATCCTATACTTTCGGCACTTGATTACTTAAGCTTCTTGTCGCAACATTGTAGGTTAATGGCCGCTGATAATTTCTGCAGTCATTATATCCGTATCTTAACCAAGTTTGCAATTTCTGTCGGCGAAACTGGAATTTGAACATATGTAGGTATGAATCCCCCTTTTACAGGGTTCTCGAACGGGAATAACATGACTTGTGGCGACAGTCGTCGTCTGAATGATGCCAATATACCAGAGAAATATCATATCCCTAGTAAAATTTCTCGGCGAAGACCTATGTATACCTTTCATCAGCATATCCAGTTCCAAACTGAGTCGTCTCAGAGCTAATGAGTCATTCTTTAAGTAGGCTAGAACTAAGTCTCACTTCCTGTACCCACAAATACGGTTGTGAAATGTGGTGGGATCAAGGTGCTCAGTAAAGCTGTTCACTTCCCGTACTTCATAAGCACACAGGCTCTTACCTTGCAATTTTTGTATGGAAGTTAAAGATTGCCAATGCTCCCGAGTACAGCTCTGAATTTGCCTTTATAGATCCACAGTCTTGAATGAGAGCAAATTCCAACTTGATCTCTCTAAATTCGCCCGTTATCATTTCCACATTGTAGACTCATTTGAAAAATATACTTTAGTTACAAAAAACGATGAGATCTGGTTTGTCGAGAATTTTCATGGTTTATATCCTTATCGACCTACAAAACATGGAGCGAGAAAAGTTCAAAAAGTGGCAATTGAGGAGAGGGGAAATTTATCTTGTGAACTTAGTCGATACATATTATGAACTCTATTAAATAACAACATAACTACTTTTGTAATAACATTTCATCGATTACAGAACAGAGATGACAAGACTGACAACAGAACTAAACACCGTACATGGTGACGAAAGGAATGATGCCGTTCGAAAACTTCAAGAAGAACATCTGGAAGAGATCAGGGCCCTAACGACCAGGTATAATGCCAACGAAGAAGAACTGAGAGAGGAGGTGAGTGTGTTTCCAGCATAGAAAATACCTCAACATACTTAACCATTAACTTTAATCATAACAGGTTGAAAAACTTAAAAATGAAATAAAAATGAAAGATAAAAAATATAAGGATCTTCAAACAAAAACCGATTCTGCACTGCTAGAAACGAGACTGCATTTAGAAAGAGCAGATAGAGACTATCAGTGTGCCATGAATAGGGAGGACGAGAAAAGGGAAAGACTATGTGGTAAAAGGATATTTTTAAATTGTGCAAAATTTATTTTACTTTTAGTATTTATTTGTTTATGTACAGTGCCCGAAATTGATATAAATTTACCCAAAACTTTCATGTTTCAGAGCGTGTTGCAGAAACATGTATTTAAACTGTTTCACATATCAATTTCAATGCATTTTTAGTGTAAAATTTATTTCAACTAATTTTAAGTTTTTCAGGTTGTCCCAAAAGTATTGACATCCGTTTGGATCTTTCAGCGGTTTTAACGTGGTTTTCGGTATTGAGCGTTCACAACTCTCAATCAATCATGTCATGAGTATTAGTCGCTCTTGCGCTTTCATGGATATAAGACGTCCAATCCAAATTTTGTATATATTCTGGTCCACTCCACCAATGTTTTGAATCAATGAGCGTTTGACTGGAAACTGCCTTCATGGTTCTACATTACTCTTGGTAGCAGTGATAGAATTTCCGAAACCATATTTCGCACGTAGCTCTTTCAGCTACTCGGATACCATAGATAATAACCCCGAAATTGCGATCTTCGAATCAGTCTCATTAAAGCAAGCAAGGCACAGATGTCACGAAGGAAACTGTAGGGTATAAACGCACAGCCAGAGCCAGTGACTGGTACGAAGAGGAATGCAAAGCAGCTATAGAGGCCAGAAGTAAAAATAGGAGAATATACATAGAGAGACCGACGAGGAGCAAGAAATTGAAATACGAGGAAACAAGAAGAACCACAAAAAACATCTGCAGGAAAAAGAAAAGGCAATTCCTCAACAATCACATCCTGAGAGCAGAGGAAAACTTTGCCCAAAACAAAACACGGGAAGCATACAGGGAAGTAAACTTCTTCAAGAAAGGCTTCGAACCCTCCTCCGGTATATGGAGAGCAAAAGAAGGCACTATAGTCACAGGCAGCGAAGATGCAAAGAAAAGATGGAAGGATTTTTTTTAGCGAGCTGCTGAACTCAAACGAGAGCATCAGACATGTACCAAAACCCCATCTACAACATAACGATGACACCAGAGAAACAAATGTACCCACTCTGGAAGAAGTACAAAGTGCCATACAATCATTAAAAAACAATAAATCTCCAGGAATTGATAACATCCCAGCAGAGTTGATCAAACAAGGAGGCGAATCGCTCTCAGCAGCTATACACGAATTACTATGCTGCATATGGAGGAATGAAAAAATGCCTGAAGAATGGGAGCAAAGCATTATCTGCCAAATACACAAGAAAGGGGACAGATTCAACTGTGAAAACTATAGAGGCATATCTCTTTTAAGCACAGTATATAAAATAATGACCAATATATGTAATTAAGACCAGACTGGAACCTTACACAGAAGCTGCAATAAGTGAATACCAAGCTGGATTCAGAAGAAATAGGTCAACAATGGATCAACTTTTTACAATAAGGCAAATCCTCCGAAAATGCTGGGAATACAACATTGATGTGTATCAACTTTTCATCGACTTTAAACAAGCATACGAGAGCATCGACAGGGAGCAAATGTATGCAACAATACTGGACCTAAACATCCCCCTGAAGATAATAAAATTAACAAAAATGACAATGGAAAATACAAGATGTGCAGTCAGAATACAAGGAGAATTGACGGAATCCTTCTCAGTCAAGCAAGGCTTAAAGCAGGGCGATGGGCTGGCACCCATGCTATTTAATCTCTGCCTAGAAGGAGTAATTCGCAAGGTTAACATTGATGCGAACGCAACCCGGCTTAACAAATCCAAACAGTTGGCAGGATATGCCGACGATATAAACTGCCTTGCAAGATCACTGTCATATCTTAGAGAAACATTTACAGAATTAGAAGATGGAGCAAAACATATAGGGCTGCAAATAAACGCAGAGAAGAGTAAGATTCTAATTCAGTCAAGGGTGGAAAGAAGAAGAAGAAACCACAATATCACCTGGGGGGAATATAATTTTGAACGGGTAAACCAATTTAACTACTTGGGGTCCACAGTCAGCGAAGACAGCGATGAAACGATAGACGTACAAAGAAGAATAAACGCCGCGAACAGAACATACTTTTCAATACTGCCAGTAATGAAATCCAGAGACATCCACAGAAAAACTAAAATAAGAATCTACAAAACCATCATACGTACAGTAGCTACGTATGGATGTGAAGCTTGGAGTATCTCCCAGAAATCCGCAGACAAGCTGGATATATTTGAGAGGAAGGTTCTCCGAAGGATATACGGCCCAATCAATGAAGACAGTGCATGGAGAATACGCTACAATCACGAATTGTACGACTTATACAAAGAATGTAAACTTTTGACCCATGCCAAACCACTACGTTTACGTTGGGCCGGCCATGTCCGAAGAATGGATGACTCAAGGATACCAAAAAAGCCCTGTATCGATTACCAGATGGCAAAAGACCAGTTGGCAAACCACGGTTAAGGTGGGGAGATAATGTTAAGGCCGATGCAGCAAAACTGCTCAACACAAGAAACTGGAGACAAGCTGCGGAGCAGAGAGACGTCTGGAGGAAGAAGCTGATGGAGGCCAAGGCTCGAATTGGGCTGTAGAGCCATCGAAGAAGAAAGCAAGGCACGTTTCTGTGTATAATGCGTTTTTGGGCGCAACTTTAGGTTTTTTGTAACGAGATTCATATCCAATTTACCAGACGCATCAATTGTTGTTACCTAGATGAATGCATCGTATAGGTCTTTGGATGCGTCTGAAAATCCTTGCAAATTGAAATTATGCAATTCAGTTCTCAACCAACGTGAAATGTGAAATTCCTTTAGTTCTTGCCATCTTGTTGTTAAGTTTCCTTCCATTATATCCCAAGAGAGGGTTTTAATCCATAAATCTTGTAGAAGCATTTTCACTTTAATAGTAGGTTAGGTTAGATATTGTGGCCCACTGTGATGCCATAGTGATCCCACTTTAAACCTGTGTGTCGCGTCTTCGCTAAACCATCCCGAGGAAGTAATGAATCTTCTAAGTTGCGGGATCCTAATCTTCGAGATTTCCGCAAGCATGCTTAGAAAAGGTTCTTCAAATGTGGTTAGTATCCTTCTGCTTAGGGTTGGGCAGTGACAGAGGAGATATAGTATACTTTCCTGCTCATCCAGATTCTTCTGCAAAAATCATAAGTCTCAAGACCGGTCCGGTCAACATTCCCACTATAGCTGAAAGGTCTTGTCTTCCGAGGCTCAGTAGTCAAGTGGTCCGCCTGAGATCGTAGGAGGACCAAGACATTTTGGCCAACGTGCACTTATAAAGATCCTTATAATGCTTCCTTGCTTGTTGCATTGTTTGCATCGGAGTTTAAAAGTGCCATACCAACCATTTTCTTACCAGGAATGAGAATGGCGGCCGTGCCCTTCCTGGCCAGTTCGTCAGCGTTACAGTTTCCCTTTATGGACCGGACACCCATACGAGGAGAATCCTGAGCCATCTCGACGTTCGGCGTTCAGATATAGCTCTAGAGCTGTTAGTGCAAGAGCGCAGTGCTTTCAGAGCCGCCTGACTTTCTGAGAAGATGTATCGCCTAGCTGGTCGATTTGCGGAACAGTCTCATATGTGACTTAAACCTCCACACTGTAGATTCTTCCAGTCATCTGGTATAACTTCTTCCTCGCAGATGTTGTATATGAGTTCGTGTAAGGCTCTTAAAAGTTGCGGTCCTTTCTTTAGTAACTCGGCTGCGAAAATGCCTGGAGATTTGTTGCTTTTTGCCTTTTCACAGCTTCACGCATCTCTTCCAATATTGATGCTTCTATGGGAATATAATCTTTAGGGATTACAATTGCTTCCGCTTGTGGGTCATCGTTTATTCTTGGGGTTAGATTCAATAAGGGTCTGCAGATAGGTTCCCATCTGCAGATGTCTATTCATGGCTGAAACTTATTGGTGATCTGGCGAGTTCTTTTATACGCTTGTTTATTTCTTCCTTCATTGAAGTTTTCCTCTATCTGTAAGATCTTCCTGTTTAGATATTCTCTCTTCTTCTTTCTGCAAAGCTCTTCTGCGATTTTTCTTTTTTGCTTGAAGACTTACACCCTTGCTCTTGTTGGCCTTGCGATGTACTCCCGGTGGTTCTGGTTTCTTTCTTCAATTGCGGCTCTACAGGCCTGATCAAACCAGTCAATTCTAGTCTGTCTGGGGAGTCAGCTTAGGGCCTCTTCTACTGCCCCCTTCATGCTGCTTTTAATTTGCTCCCATTTGTCGTTGATGTTGGGTTGTTCTTCTGCCTCTCTCGAGCTTGGGACGAAAGCATGCTGGTAGGCATCTTTTCTTACAGTTTTAGTTTTAGCTTATCTATAACGTATTTTGGTTTAGTTTGCTTTCTATGCGTTTTGGTTGCTATCCGGGTTCTCAATTTTACCTTGACTAGATAGTGGTCCTAGCCACAGCATGCTCCTCTCATAGTTCTCAAGTCCAGTATACTCGTGGCTCCTCTTCTTTGAATTAGGACGAGGTCAATTTGATTATTAACTAACTCGTCTGGTGACTGCCATGTCATCTTTTTGTGAGGGAACATTGTTGAACTACCATTGAGTTTGAGTTTGTGAGATCGATCAATCTACTACCATTGTCATTAGTAGCGTTGTGTAGGCTATGCTTTCCTTCGACTTCTAAGAACTAATTTTCCTACTTTGGCGTTCATATCTCCAAGCACCATTTGACGGCGGGTGGCATTTGTTAGGTCTTGGTAGAACTCCTCTTTCTCTTCATCCGACTTGTACGCTGTGGAAGCATGGACATGCATGGAGCACATTCATCACATGCATCACATTGAAGCGTGCATATTCTACTGCTTACCTGCTTGAAGTCCCGAATCAGTGATTTCATTTTCTTCTCTACGAAGGGTTATCCACTAGAGAGTACCGTGTGGGTTTTAGGATTCATTATATGTACCAATATTATACCACATTTCGTTTCTTGATACCAAAGATCATCACTAATAAAAGTGAATGCAGCACGCCCGTTCTGCTGAGCGTCCTGACGTTCCATGTTCCAAGATCGAATTCCATATTCCGTTGCCTTTGAATTCGTCCTATCCGAGGCTGGCTTTGAGAATTCGTGACTGGAGGGCTTTTACGATGGAAGGTTGTAAGCTTGCCGCTGAGCCCCAACCTGGAGGGCACACTCGCTTTTCACCTTTCTCCGTCTGTTACTCTTGTATAGTTAAGAACATCCAGGGGTCACCCGATGTAAAGTCTACATCTTCGCGGAGGTAAAGGTAGGATTCGTTAGCATGTCGGAAGATCTTAGATCGCGTAGACGTTATATCGCAGATGGCGTTATCTCTTTGATGTACCGGCACCAACAAAGGCCCCTGAATTGGTTACTACCATTTGACCCCCTCGGTTAATAATGGGATACCAGAAGTCCGCTTAGGTCGTGTTTTCACCTAGCGGACGGTGCACCTTCTTGTTTACTTGGTTTTCTGGTACTGCCTACTTCACAGTCTTTGTTGGCTGGTTAGAGGGATTCACTTTTTTCAGGAAGCATAAAACTCCGACAAGGTTGTCTACCGCTAGCCCTAACGGTTGTGGCTCAGCCAGCTGCTTAAAAAATAATCTCGAACATCTAAGAGTTCATACGCAAGGCTCACTGCCTCTAGTGGTACAAAGGGTAATTCCTGAGCTTGATCATGTCTTATAAAAAACAAAAACAAAATCGATTTGCTTCGATATTCAGAGAAACATGCTCTGAAACATGAAAGTATTGGGTAAACTTAAATCTTTTTCGGACACTGTATTTACTTTGAAATTTATTTATTATTTTTAAAATAGAAACAATGAAGAAAGAATTTGAAATTGAGAAAAAAGATATGGAGGAACAATTTCGTCAGCGTATTAATCAAGTTAAAGATGAATTCGCTAGAGAATTAGCTAACACTACCGAAGAGATGGCAATTGCCCATAGAAAGCAGCTTGGTAAGATAAAGGTCAACAGTATTAAACCGAACACATTTAATTATATGAACCACAAAAATCCACTAGAACACCAGTGGGAGCAATTAGTACAAGAAAAAGAGGAAGCCCTCCAGGCAATGGAGACAAGGCATCGAATCCGGCTAGAAGAGGCTGAAAATCGGATCAAGTGAGTATTAAGTTCAAAACAAGCATTACACGAAACCATACACAAAAATACTATTTCATTTATATTTCCTCTATTTTTTTATGTTTATTTGTTTTCATTATCATTTATTATTATTATTACTATTACTATTTTTTTTTATTAAAGTAAATCATTTTATTTACCGTCTCTTTTTAGAATAGATACAGACTTTTTAAAACCTATATTTATTTATTTTTTTTTTATTTCTGTTAAAACTTTATTTTTGTTGTTACAATTTGTGAAAGCAATTTTTGTGACCAATATTTATTTGTATTTTTATTTATTTTTATTTTTTGTTTTTTCGTTTCTCGTTTTGTGCTTGTTTTTATCTACAACACACAACTAGAAGCCCATTACAGATCAAGAGTGTTGCTGATGTCGTCTCCTTATGCGCTGCTTTTTATAAATTATTAAAAGGAGCGTGTCCTGTTTTCCCAGCACTCCTTATTCTATATTTCACACAATCATTCCCTATGGCTTTAGCATGTTTAATGTTCACCTGTGCCGTCTTTTGTTATTATAAATTGTGGTGAAATTTTGTTTATTTTATTTTTATTTATTTAATTATTTATAAATAAATATTTTACCTTATTGCCCTTTAAAATAAATAAGGACCAAGATGATTTTTATATTATTTTCGAAATTGAAGCGATTTTTATTTTTTAAAAATGATTATTTTTATGTTATATGCTAGAATAGAAGAAAAATAATTGCAAACTTGTAAATATCGCTTATTATAAAAAAAAAATGCTTTGCTACTGACAAATTAAGCAGAGATTTTGTAAATATGGAAGCAATATATTCTCAAGCCACAGTAGAGATTACGTGTAGTGATCTCGTAAATAATTTGAGATACAATTAAAAATAAAAAAAAAAAATAAACTTACTTTACCTAACTTGATTGTAAAGTAGGTTTTTCCCTTATACAATGGAATTTTGTACAATAATATCCTTTCACTAATAGCATCTAAGTTTCACATACAAACACGTGGCTCCTAATACACCAAAAACGGTAAAGGTGAAAATTAAAGGAAATAGTGTAACAAACTAAATTATATTTGCTTTTGTTTAATTTAAATTTTTTAAGAATTTTTCAAATAAATAAAAAAAAGAATGATTTCACTACATAAAACACCGGCTTCTATTTTAATCAGTTAATTGATGACAATATAAAATTTGCATATTACTTGGTCTGGGAGGCAGTTTTTGTTAATTAATACAGGACAGACCTATATATGTAGGTATATGTAGACTATTCGAAATATGCCGTATACTCGGAGTACGTTTTGAGGGTCTGCTCCTATGCACAAAATCGACTCACTGAGGATTCGGTGGAGTATCGCAGTGCTTCCTCACTTAGATGTTTGAACACCGACAAGAGAGTATTTGAAGGTGCTTAAAGTCTTCCATACATAGCAATAGCATACAAAGTACGTGCCTGTGTCTACTCTTTATCTCTACCATCTGGAGGACTATTATTATTATTATTATTTATTATTATTTATTATATGAAAAAAGGAAGTACACAAGATTTACATCTTTTAGAGTATAAAATATAACTACATAATAGATAGACTAACCTTAACTAATAAACTGCAAGAGGGGCAGGTCGAGAAAGAAGGAAAAGATTGCCATTGCAGGCTCAGGATATTTCTACTTGCTATGGCACAAGGCCTACACAAGGTTACATCATGCTATCGTTCCTAGTGTTCGCCGACAAAAGAAATGTCTCGATGCAGTTCCTTACCACCCCTCTATCAATAGCACAGAATAGTTACGCAACCCGGAACTCCTAACTAATTTTAATTCCGAAAACGAAGTTTAGTTTGGAAAAACACTGCAACGCCAGTGATTTATTAATATCTGTTTAATTCGTATGTCTAGTCCAGGGGTGACGTACCTTTTTTTTAAGTAGCCCTTTATACTGCTACTCTGTTATGTCGTTTGTTACGTCATGGTGTAATGTTTAGTAGTAAGCTTAGTACGGGAGGGAAGGAGGTTAAGAGCTATGAGGGCTTCGGGAGGTTGTTGAAGAAGATGGCGATGAACCCTGCATTTGAACTCTTGGTTGTTGTAGGAAAAAGCTGTTCCTCAGTCGAGTTGTTCTATTTAGAAATGAATTGCTAGGTTATAGAGTGCGTGAACGGGGGAGTTCCAGGTGGAGGGAATGAGATGAATGGGCCAACCTGGTGTTGCGGGCACAAGATTGCCGTGAAGGCAGGAGAGAGTTTATTTCGGAGGAGCTGTCGCTATGATAGTACGGTGGCTCAAGGAGTCAATGTTGGAGCAAACGGCGTCGTCACCGATAAGTTTGAAGGCCCTCTTTTGTACTTTATCTAACCACGCCAAGGTAAGGAACTTGCACCTCTTGAGAAATCCCAAGCACTGGGATGCTTGTTTGGCGATTCGGAACATGTGGTCATTCCAATGCAAGTCTTTGGCTAATGTCTCGCCGAAGATGTTAAGGGATGGGTCGGCCATTAGTTCAACAAGATTCTGTAACACGGATGATGAATCGAGACGATTCTTGCTTCCCCAGCCTGGAAGGAGTTCAATGTCTTTATTTATGGAGTTGGACATTCGCTCACGATCTGGCGCATGCTTGTCTTGCTTTATCGAAGCCGTAAGAGTAACCCAGGGTACCGTCGTCAGCGAAACTAGGAAGGGGGTTAGAGGGGATTGAAAGTAGGTCATTTACAAAGATAAGGACTAAAGTAGGTGATAAAATTGCTCCCTGCGGAAGGGATTCGGATTTGGCGCCATCCAATACTACTTTTATTGACCTGCCAGAAAGGAAACTCTCAACCCAATTCTGTAGAAGTGGGTCAAACCCAATAGCTTTGAGTTTGGCTAGCAGGGCTGAGTGCCATACTCTATCAAAAGCCTTGGAAATATCTAGAGTAAGGTTACTAGATTCTAGATACTAGATGCAAACTTCGGTTTGAGGTGTAAGGCAAACTAAAAGATCGTCAGTGGATCTTTTTTGCGGGAAGCCGTACTGTTTGTCGTTTATAAGTCGGCTGGATTCTAGATATCCCATAAGCAGTTCTTTCCTTCACTTCTCTCTCTATCTTCCGACTAGAGCTGCTGTTCGACATTTCAAAATGAAATACATGGTCGACAGTACAAAGGGGCCTTCACTAAGTCTCTAGTGTGTCACATAAAAAAAAAAAGCTTTTTGTTGATTATCGTCTCCATGGTTTTAGAGAGAATAGAAGTAATTGCTACTGGGCGGTAGTTGGAGAGGATGCTGGGGTCACCTTTTTTAGGTATGGACTGAGCACGTGCAAGTTTCCAAGAGTCTGGATAATCTCCAGAGAAGTATGACAGGGCAAAAAGTTTGCGTAGAGGTTTAGCCAAAGATGAGGCGCATTGTTTTAGGGCGATAGGGGGTATAGTATAGGGTTCAGTGGATTTGTTGGCATCCAGCTCCTTAAGGTACCTTTAAACTACGCGAGTCCTAAAGAATATGCTATGCATTGAATGGGAGTTGTACTCGAGAACCGGGGGTAGCGTATTGGTTTCGGGTAAAGAAGAATTTGAGGTGAACAGAGATGCTAGTAAATCGACGGTTAACTTGTATGCTCTCAGACTCATTCTTAGAAAATTTAAGTTAAATATGTTTTGTTTTTTTAGACAATTAATTTAAAAAATGCAAAAGGTGAACATTCTACAAGCCAAGCCGAAGAAATGATTAGTGTTATTAGTATTATTATTAGTCCTTAAAATGCTTTCTTTGTTTTGCTTCTTCGTTTTACTAGGCCGCTTCCAGTATTTTGTAGACAATGTAGTTGCATTGTTGCATTTTCAATTAGCACGTTAAATGTCAAATTGGTAATTTGTGATCTAAAGTTGATTTTCTGTTAAGACATGATGGCTGATGGTGGACTCTTATTTTGCTTGATCCTTGCTATAATTTGGACATTTTATTACTATTATGCCGTTTAGCGTAGAATCGATGGTAGGCCAAAATTTACTGCGTTTGAAGATATGTTTGAAATATCCATTTTATTTTCATAATCATTATTCTCTCTGTACTAAAATCCATCCTTATTTAAATCGGGTTTCTCTATTATAAAGGGCGACGATCGAAAGTATACTTTTAATAAGATTATTCTAGCAAAAACTTATCCTTCAAGCTCAGGATGCTATCTATCGATCGTGCATTCTTGAGCAAACACAAGAATTTATTATAATTATGATTGATGATAGACTTCAATTGCGCGCTGTTCTTCATCTTCTTTAACGGCTCTACAACCGGGATCCGGTCCTGGCTTCTCGTAACTGTGCTTTTCACCGGTCCCGATTCTGAGCCGATGTCATCCAGTTTGGCATCAATAAGCTCTGAGTGTCCTGGTCCACGCCATCCTTCCAGCGGAGACCCAAACTCCCTCGCTGTCGCACCCCGTAGGTCTTACCGCAGAAAAGTTTCCGAGTGGGCTCATCTTCACTCATACGAGCTACATGCCTTGCCCACCAGACCTAACGAGCTTTATTTTCTTCACAAAATCTACATAATTATGTATGTCTCGATAGCCGATAGCACTCGCAAATCTCGTCATTGTAGAGTCTCCGGAGTCGCCCTTCCTCACATACGAGGCCAACAATCCTCCGAAGCATTTTCCTCTCGAACACGGCCAAGAGGTTTGAGTGATTTTTGCTAAGCACCAACGTTTCGGATGCATATGTATGTGAGAACCGGTAAGACCATCGTCTTATATAGTAAAAGTTAAGACGGTTAGACGCTTGGATTTAAAGAGCCTAGTAGGCTTTGTTAACTTTTAGCAGTCGTGCGCGTATTTCTGGTTCCATGTTATTGTCGGCTGCTACTATTGACCCAAGGTGTCCCATTGACCCCTTGATATCAGGCCCAAATCTTGGATCACTTTCTCCAACGCCAGGTTGTAAAGGAGGCAGGCCAGACCGTCCTCATGTCGGAATCCATTATAGATGTTGATTGGTCTGGACAGTGTTCCGGATAGCTTGGTCATGGTTAACCTATGTACATAGTCTTGTCAGTTTGTTGGCGATGCCAAACTCTCTCATGGCTTTGTAGACTTCTACTCTGGCTATACTATCATAGGCGGCTTTAAAGTCTATGAAGAGGTGTTGAATTGAGTTTTAAACCTCTAGACCATAGTTTCTCAACCTTATTTTGCTCACCGCCCACTTTGAGAATATGTTTTTTTCTAATTCTTAATTTTACTTACCATCTGTCGCGAATTTAAAACAGCTATTGCCACGATTATATTTAAACGTAAGATATTTTATTATAGTCGTAAGATAGGAATATGACCCCTATCCTATTTCTGAGTTTAAAATGAAGAATGAAAGAAGAATGTTTCAATGGGAGCAATTAAAACGCATGCTTAGTTATATTGAGGAATATTTTTTTTGACATTCAAAAGACATGAATTTATGACATAACTAATGAGAAGGTTGAATTTGATGCATTTTAAGGAGTTTGTTAATATCAGGCTCGATTTTACTTAAAAACAACCGTAAGTCGCCGCGTTCAGTAACATGAAGCCGATTTCTCTTTTTAGTTACCAACGTTGCTACAGCACTAAACCCACGTTCAGCTAAATAGGAAGGTGGGAATGCTATCAGAAATCGTTGAACAATCAACCATAATCCTGGGTACAGTTGTGAAATCGGCTTCTGCAGCCAAAATTCTTGGTAGCCATTCTTGAATTTAATTTTTAATTCCTCATTTATCGTCAGTTCTATAGTTATTCTTCTAACTGGGATGATCCTGCTGTGTTTACATTTGAAAAAGGATCCAAAACCCAGTCTGGTATGTCCATGTTTAAAACGTCCTGGAATCGTTCCTTGAAATCTCTGTGGAGGTTTTCCAAGTGTTGACAATAAACAAGCAAGTCGTCGTTATTGAATGATACTCTTGATAAATTTGGGAAGTTATTGAATTCCCGTCTGCCGATATTTCTTTTGTATAATAGTAGTTTGGATACGAAAGCAGCAATGCTATTTTTTGTCTTAATCAAGTTTAAGTCATCACCTTGGAGTTGGAGGTTGACATCATTAAACCATTTATACAGGTCTGTCAAGTACGCAATATCGTTCTTTGATGAGATAAGGTTGTCGCGCAATTCTGGGTCTTTGTTTTCTAGGAACTCTATCACAGATCCAAACAGATTGTAAAATCGAGTCAAGCAAATACCTTTTGACAGCCAGCGCACCTCTGTGTGAAGCAGCAGTCGGTTGAAATCTTCATCATTGGCAATGCAAAGCTGACTAAATAATCTGTCATTCAACGAGTTACTTCTGATTTTATTAACTGATCTGATGACATATTGCAGTGATATATGGAGGCGTTCATTCAGATTTTTCGCAACCAAATGCTAGCGATGAATTACGCAATGCACAGCAAGCACGTCAAGAACTTTATTTTTTAAGCACGCTATGAAGCCTTTGTGACGCCCTGTCATAGTCGGTGCGCCATCCGAGCAACTGACAAAATATTTTTCAAAGGAATTTCCTTTTCGGCACAAAACTTTTCCAGAGTATTAAATATAGTTTCTCCTTTTGTATCCGTTTCCAAATTTGTAGCAAGCAATAGTTCTTGACATATTTTCTCATCCTTAATGAACCTCACGTATGACAATAACAATGCTTCATTGGTGGGTAAAGTGGACTCATCCAGCTGAAGTGAAAATTGACAAGCCTGCAGATAATTGCACAATGATTCTTCAATGTTTTCAGCCATCTCATCAATTCGTCTTTGCACAGAACTATTGCTCAAAGGAATTTTTCGGATAATATCTGCAGCTGGAGTACAGTGGTTATTACTTCTTTGATTAAAGCTGGTAAAATTAAATCTTCCCCAATAGTGTGTGGTTTCCCTGTTTTAGCAATCAACAATGAGATATTGTACGAAGCTCGAAGTCCGTCATCGTCTTGCTTAGAAGCTGATGAAAAAAGTTTTGATATAGTTGGCTGAATTTCGTACTTCTTTTTCATGTCTTGAAAATAGGTCACATCTTTGTCTTTCTTATCCGGGTGTATTTTATTAAAATGATCTTGAAGCCTAGAAGCCTTCATCGCTTCATTTGAAAATGTTTTTTTTTTTACAAATAAGGCCCAATGGCGATGATGGATTTGTGGGATTTTCGATAAATCCGTATTTAATATAATCCGCACAATACTGCCGCCTCTTCTTTTTTACTTCCGACATGGTTTGCACTTTACAGATACGTGAGTAAAAGATTAACTTCTAAAACCCTGTTCTCAATTGCGCACGATAATGCTAATGAAAATAAAATGAACAATCATTGCTTATATAAAGTTGGAGATATTTAACATGTAACGACAGGAATAAGATAAACATACAGTGACTCGTTTATAACACCCGGCGCGAAAGGTAAGGGCGGACGCCGCGCGGGGGCAAGGGCGACGCGGGAGCAGAGTGCTAGCTCAGACCTGTCGACGCATGTACGTCACTTGCTGACTCCCGAATGCCCCGAAGACACTGACGAACAAAAAATTAAAATCATTTTTAATCTATTTCATCTTGAAATAATGAAAACCATTCGGAATAAGCCATTTTAGTGAAAACTGAAATTTTATGGTAGGGGTTGACCGCGGCCCCAAACCGGTTCGCTTGCCAGTTTAGATTATAAACAAACACAAAACATCGATTAATAATTATTAATTAATGTTTTGTGTATGTTTATTTTATTATAATTTCAACAAATATTAAGTATCTTTTGGAAATTAAAATTTATATAATCTTAATCTCTGTACTTTAACCTCGATTGTAGTACTTTTTATTTTATAGTTTTTAGTAATGATGATTTTAATCCATTGCCCGTCCTACCAAAATACGTGCACACGTGATAAAAATGATTACAATACCTACAATAACAAAAATTAAACGATATTAATTTTTATTTTACTTTAGTACGTGATTAGCGTGTATTTTTTTGCCTTTTTAGACTATATTTTTTAATCTACCCACGCCCCCTCTGCGCCATCTCAATGCCCCCTAATTTTCTCTGGGTCTTCTGCTGCCCCCCCGAAAGTCTCAAACGCCCACAAGGGGGCGTTATCGCCCACGTTGAGAACCTATGCTCTAGACCTTTTCCACAGTCTGCCTCAAGGAGAAAATTTGATCAGTTGTTGATATGTCTGGGCTGAAGATACACTGGTTGTGGCCTATGACGTTAGATAGGAGATAGTGGAGTTTTTAGTGTTTTAATTTGTGAATACATAATGTTATTTAAAACTCACTCGGACCTCGCGCCTACTGTATCTTCTTTGTACGATTGCCAGCTTTCCTTCTTCCAAGTTCAAAATTCTTCACGGATGCATGGAACTTTCCACTTTTTAAACAACTGCACGCCTCAATGATTAATACCAGAATTCCTTACAACTCTTCAGGTTGAGATTCACCACTTGAAAGCTGTTTCATGGCTCCAAGGACAGCAGCAACTGGGAAAGTTATTACACACCACTAATTACATATAAGCCCTAATGAATCACCCAGCGCACATCTTAGTAGTGACAAGGAAGCTACGGGGGCTACTCTCCTTAAAGCAGGAGATCTTTTTGTCCATCTATCGATTTTCAAGGAACTAAACCTAGAGCCACTTCTGTCATTGTCCAATTGCATTCCTGTCACTTGGGACTTCAGAAAACCGTTTATAACGTTTATTGGAAGTCGGACCTTTGATATAGGAACGATATAGGAATAACCCAAAATTCCATGGTCCTTGGCACTACCCTCCTGTTCTTCTAGCTGAGATACTCGCCATACGGGAGTTGGTCGATTAAAAAATTTCGCGGGTAGGTGGTGGCCAGTTTCTTCCTCCCCGACTAGAGCTGCTGTTCGACATTACACTCTATACGAAGTACATAAATACATTGTCGGCAGTATAAAGGGTCTATCCTGGGACTCTAGTCTTTCACATAAAAAAAAACAGGTGTGTGTTCAAACTTGCATTAATAGACCTCCAAATAGCTCTAACATCGTTATTTTCTCGAATAGTCAAGCTAACCTATTGACCATTAAATTCCCATGGTGTGATCAAAGACTATCCTAGACTGTCTCCTATGTCTTAATTACCTCAGCAGAAACAATATTACGCTGATGTGAATTCCGGGGCAGAAACGCCACATTACTAATGAAATTGCTGACGGCCTGTTATAGTATGGGCAAGCTCATCACTTGTTGGTCCGAAGTATTCTGCAGCTTAGCAAACTGCCAATCTCTGCAATCAAGAATTGGGTCGACCAACTATTTCGTCATAGCTGGGCAATGACCCAAGGCGCTCGTCAAAAGGTTAACTCAAATCGACAAAGCTAAAATGGGAAAACTTTTAAATTTCAAAAGGTGGAAGTTGAAAAGAACGACAGAGATTCATACGATCCACGGTTCGCTCAATTATTATGTAGGTAGAATATGTCTGGTAGTTGATTGTATCTGTCGGTTCTATGAATGCCAAATATATTAATAGCCTTAGCCTGGAAGATTTTTGAAGACGGAATTGGCACAATAGACCAAACAAAATAAGTCGCAGTAACCGCTAATGAATGAACTACCTACCTATAAAAAGACAATCGGGGAAAAAGGATTGCTTGATGACATGGAAAATATTAGAGACTCAGCAAGACCACGTGAAACGCATGTGCGGAGATTGTGGACCCTAGTGTTAGGTCCATCTTCGAACGAACAAAGTAGTCTTTCCCTAAAATGTAGTGGTAGGCTTTCCCTAAAGTGTCACGGATGACTCCGGCAGGTGTGGGTGCCAGCAACTGGTTTGAAAGTCTCAAGCACAGTCGAATGATGAACTTGGCCACCCTAGCAGCAAACAGTGGTGTGTTTTATATTAGCATTCATCTAAGAAGTAAAAAGCTGAAAAGCTTTGTACCCACTGATCAGGCTCGAATCAATACAACTGCACTACGCAATTAAATGGCCAGGAACAGGTACGGTCGTGCGTTAGAACTCGCGCTCAGAAGAGAAAGTCCCGGGGATGAGATGGCGGGCATTATTTAAGAGAGTTTAAGAACGTTTACATTTCAAACGCAAAGTGGAAACGCAATTTGGAATTACTTTATCGAATAGAAATTGGTATGCTTCGCTCTCTATTCATAAGCCTAGAATCTATGTTCATGTAACAGAGAGAAAAGCATACAAATTGCTGTGCGATAAAAAAGCCCAAATTTGCGTTTCCACTTTGCGATTGGTATTTAAACGGACATTTTTAAATTTGAATTTATATCCCATGCAAGCTACATAACTATTTACAATCTGTCTCAAGCAGAAATCGAGAAATGGATACGGTAAGGTAGGTCGTAGGTATAGAACAACTCTTCGTTGAAATTTATCAGTATGCCAAGGCAAGGATTAGCAGATTTGCCCAAGTTTTTGTTTCATGTACCCGAAACACATACTTTCGTGAGAGAATAGATATATGTATGTCAGAAGAAGTACTCATCGATGCTCAAAGAATCAAGTACTTTTAAATGCGTAAAAAGTACTTATTGACAAGTTTTTTTCGATTCTACTCATGAGAATCATCTCGAGTACTTTGTTGAGGTTTAGGACGCAGTGACATACGGATTTTAACTTTTTGGCTTTCAATCTTCTTTCCGGCCCCCTCTGATCTGGGGTCTGGGACAATTCGTCCCTGTTGCCCCCATTGTGGCAGGCCTGGTTAGGAGTGTCAGTCTATATATTACGAAATGTTCACATCCGCTTTTTAAACTGTGTATTCTACTGCTTACTGCGGGTCAAGCTCTAGTGTGGAGTTGCACCCAGGGTCGGCGCTGCCATAGGTGCGAATGGTGCACTTGCACCGGGCGCAATTTGTCGGGGACGCAGTTTCAGAAATTAAGATTTAAAACAAATACGAAAACTTTGATAAAATAAAATTGAAAACTATTCTCACCGGTGCAAGAAATTTACCCAATTTTTGTCCCTGTACTTTCTCATGCAAAAAAAAACGGGGAAATTTCACTTAGCTTCGAGATTCGAGATATTCAGGAAAAACTCTCCCAAGTGAAAGAAAAATCTCTCATTTATTTGGAGCTCTTTTTGATAAATCTCTAAAAAGCACCATATCCACTCACACACAAAGGAAAATTGTTCCAATGGATCTGTATTGTGCATTGCTGTTCACCGTGATTGATATAAACTTGAGGGCGCTGTTGGTGCACTTTTAAATTCTGTTAAAAGAGATAAATGAACGAAGTGAGGAGAACAAAACTCCTTGTGGCGAGCACTCATATTTAATTGCTCCTTTTTGTTTGTTCCTTTATACCTCGGCTTCATCGGTCTCAGTTCAATAAAGTTCAATTCAATTCGTAAAAGTGGCTACACCGGTGAGCAAGGCATGTTCAGTTCAAGCTTGAAATGGTTTTTGCTTTTTTGCCAGAAGTTAGAAATGCAAAAGTTCACTGGATTCTATTACGCCAGTTGATTAATCTCTTTTGAGTAAGCGTTTACGTTCAATCTCAATTTCATGTTCTATTGGGCCAACTGAGATTTTATTTTTCCTGAGTTCAATCAGTTGAAAATGTGTGGGAGCTCAGGCAAAAATCGAAGTTCAGTTCAGCACTAATTTGCTTGTACTTGCACAGTGCTTGAACTTCCACTCCGGTGAAGCCAGAGTATTACCGTCTAACAAATTAATATGGCCAGTTTCACACGGGCCGACCAAGAAAAAATTGAAGTTGAAATAGTCAATCCCCTTTTGAAATTCGATGATTAGTGTTTTGTTGTTTTTAATATTAATTCTTCCTTCTGCCAATTCTTTTTTTTTCTTAGCAAAAGGTAGACAAAGAACAATATTCCGTGAAAGAACTCAGAGGTTTAGAAAATCTGCCCACCTCATCGTTCTCTTCTCCGCAAACGACGTTTTCAGCAGAATTTTGTTGATTGGATATTGATTCATGTGAAACTTCATATCTATGTAATCTTCTTTTTTAGGTTAAACGCATTATTATGGTGCAATCTTAAATTTTGTGCAAACTATGAAAGTTATTTCACCCGTTCAGCGAGTGTTTGTGCCTTTTTCCATTCTCCTTCACTGAGTTAAAATATTAACAGCTTATGGGGCGCAATATGGCATAGTGCACCGGGCGCAAAAAAACACCAGTGCCGGCCCCGGTTGCACCGATTTTACATTGAGCGATACATTTGTTGCGAGACCGGATCCCGATTGTAGAGCCTTTAAAGAAGAAGAAGAAGATATTCTACTGCGAAAGAAATCCCACCAATTGATATAGAGCGTCAAATCAAACATTTACCAACACAATCGGCCTAAACAGAAATATCACAAACTGCAATAGTTTGGCACTTTAACGTGTTAATTACACATTCTATCAAATAATACTCGTACATCCACAATTACAGCTGCAAACCCCTTTATGCTATACGTTACAATACTCTCTCTTTTTTTTTCGAAAGAAAAATACAGCTTTATTTTTTTCAACAGTTCCATAGTAACATCAGCCGCTCTGTTTTTTTATGGTTTTTTACTCTAAAAACAAATATATAATTTTATTTTCGTTTTGTTGTTGCAAAATTTAAATTAAATTTTTTTAAAATGAAATTTTTGTTGTTGAAATTTTTTCCCTCTATAAACTATTTCCTAAAAGGACACGCTCTTATTACAATAAAATAATAATAAAAATCGCTTCAATTTAATTAATTAAATCATATTTTTGTTGCTTATTAACAAACCAAACCTTTATAAATATTTATTTAATTTTTAATTTGTTTTTTGAATACAAAATTTCATCACATAACATACGTATATAAGTTACAATCACCATTATTGTTGTAGAAATTTTTTGTTTATTATGCACAATTTTTTATATATTGTTGAGGACATGTTACACTAATATAAATTACACTTATATAAAAATTTAAATTATAAAATTTATTAATCTAATAATAAAATTTAATACATATATTTGATATTTATGAATATTATTAACAAAATAAATTAATTATGCATTTGATGTTATAATTGTAAAGGAAAGAATATTGCATTTTAATATTACATCACTGCCATTAACAATTTATTTGAAAAAAAAAAAATTAATTTATTTTTAACAAAATTCATTTTCAAAAAAAAAAAAAAAAGGAAAGGGAAATAATTTTAATAATCTTTTTATCTATCCTAAAATCTCTATCTCAAAAATCTCTTGTTTTCTTAACTCTCTCTTATTATCACTCTCTTTATCTCTCTTTCTTTCCACAAAAAAAAAATTAAAAAAATAAAACAACAACAAACAACAACAATGTTCCCCTCTCTTATTAAAAAACCACAAAATCTCTCTCTCCTCCCATTGAATCAGAGATCTCGAGATAGAGCATCAGCGTGATCTGAAGGAGCTGAAAAATAATTTCGATATTGAGAGAACTACCCTAGAGTCACGTGATCATCAAAATAACCAAGAAATTGAGCAGCTGCATCGAAAATGCCGTTGTTTAACAAATTTGTATGTATTCTCATTATTTTATCTGTTTGTTTTCAATATCTATCATCTAAGAGAATTTCTCTTTTCATATTAAAGAGAAAATTAATATAATAATATCTAATATATTTCTCTTTTTTTCTCTCTCTCTTTTTTACAAAAAAAAAACAGATTCGAAGAGATGCGCGTGCGTTACGAGCGTCGTGATCCACGACCCGAAGATTTGCGTGATATCGATGAATTGCGCAGCCGTTGTGAGTCACAAGAGAGGGACCTGCATATACTAACAGAGAGGCTAAGAGAAATGCAGATACAGATTGCCGATCAAATGCAGGTTAATAATAATAATAATACAAATGCAGCTTTGGGTAGTAAAAAACAAAGAGCAATTAGGAAGCCACCACCAAAAACGATACCGACCAATTGTGATGTTATTTACGAAGAAAACGAAGAGAGAGACTCACCAATGAAAGAGCATTGCAGCGAGGTGAATGGAACGAATAAAACAGCTGAACTAATCGAAGATAATGTTGTTGCGGCTGAAAGTTAATTAATTAATTACATTTTTTCAACCTTCCAACTTCCTCCTCTTTTTCTTATTATTTATTTACTTACTATATTTATTTAACGCCAAATGTTTATTCTTTATTATTATTATTATTATGTATGGCTCCCTTCGCTTAATTTTGTTGTAAAATATTTTTACTCTTTTTCTTACTTATAATAATATTCTCTCTTTTTTTTCATTCATTTTAATAACTTTGTTTTAAATCATAACAATTATTGTTACTTTATATTCTTTGTCAAAGCAAAAATGTACTCTTAGAGACTTAAGATTGTTATCTAATGGGAAAATATATTATTAAATTAAATTGAGATGTTTTGTTGCAAATCAAAATTATAAACTAGACAGGGATAGCATTTACGCCGTTTCGGTCCTCACAGATGCCGGTGCAAGGTCGGTGTAAAAGTGCATTACCTTGGTAATGCGGCTCTACCAGGGTGGACTCTTTTTTCCGGCAATAATCGTGGGAACAGAATGGAGAGTGCAAATTTAAAATTAAAACTAAAATAAATTAAAATAACGGAGGAATTTAAAAAAAAAGAAACTGCTGAACAAGAGGCAGAGAAGCAGAGGAAAGAGGCTGAACTCACTGAGACTGCCGGAGTTGGCATGGAACCATGCCCCGACGTCAACCCCGACCAAGATAATTGGCATTTCGAGTATTTCCCGAGATAATGGGCATTTCGCAACCATCCTTTGGGAATTCACAAAAGGGGGCATAACTCCCGAACCCCTTGGTGTTTTTTTGCCAAATCAACTGCGCTGAACTCGGGGGAGCGAGCCCTTTCCAACGATACCCCATTCATTAAGACCCCAGCACTTTCGTGAAATCGACGCAAAATATCCCAAGGGGTAGTACCTACCCCTTTGCATAATTTCCGGTTTGGGAAATTTTTGGAGCGGCCCTTTTCTGAATGGGAAATTGTTAGGAACCTCCCAGGGAGTCTGTGAATTCAATCGCACACCGGTCTGACCAGTATTTCCCGAGATAATGGGCATTTCGCCACCCTCATTTGGCCATTCACAAAAGCGGCCATAACTCCCGAACCCCTTGGAATTTTTGGACCAAATTTTGTGCGTTGAACTCGGAGGAGCGAGCCCTTTCCAACGATGCACCATGCATTAAGAACCCAGCACTTTCGTGAAATCGACCAAAAATATCCCAAGGGGTTACCCCTTTGCATAATTTCCGGTTTTGAGAAATTTTTGGAGCGGCCCTTTTTTGAATGGGAAATTGTTAGGGACCCTTGGTTATGCCCTTTTTTGTGAACTCCCAAAGGAGGGTGCGAAATGCCCATTATCTCGGGAAATACTGGTCAGCCCGGGGTGTGATTATATTCCCAGACTCCCTGCGAGGTCCCTAACAATTTCCCATGCAAAAAAGGGCCACTCCAGAAATTGCGCAAAACCGGAAATTTTCAAAGGGGTACCCCTTTGGTTATTTTTGGGTAATTTTTCGAAAGTGCTCGGATCTGGATGAATGGGGCATCGTTAGAAAGGGCTCGCTCCCCCGAGTTCAGAGCACTTTAGTTTGTCCCGAAATTCCAAGGGGTTCGGGAGTTATGCCCTTTTTTGTGAACTCCCAAAGGAGGGTGAGAAATGCCCATTATCTCGGGAAATACTGGTCAGCCCGGGGTGGGATTAAATTCCCAGATTCCCTGCGAGGTCCCTAACAATTTCCCATTCAAAAAAGAGCCACTCCATAAATTGCCCAAAACCGGAAATTTTCAAAGGGGTACCCCTTTGGTTATTTTTGGGTAATTTTTCGAAAGTGCTCGGATCTGGATGAATGGGGCATCGTTGGAAAGAGCTCGCTCCCCCGAGTTCAGAGCACTTTAGTTTGTCCCGAAATTCCAAGGGCTTCGGGAGTTATGCCCTTTTTTGTGAACTCCCAAAGGAGGGTGCGAAATGCCCATTATCTCGGGAAATACTGGTCAGCCCGGGTTGTGATTATATTCCCAGACTCCCTGCGAGGTCCCTAACAATTTCCCATTCAAAAAAGGGCCACTCCAGAAATTGCGCAAAACCGGAAATTTTCAAAGGGGTACCCCTTTGGTTATTTTTGGGTAATTTTTCGAAAGTGCTCGGATCTGGATGAATGGGGCATCGTTAGAAAGGGCTCGCTCCCCCGAGTTCAGAGCACTTTAGTTTGTCCCGAAATTCCAAGGGCTTCGGGAGTTATGCCCTTTTTTGTGAACTCCCAAAGGAGGGTGAGAAATGCCCATTATCTCGGGAAATACTGGTCAGCCCGGGGTGGGATTAAATTCCCAGATTCCCTGCGAGGTCCTTAACAATTTCCCATTCAAAAAAGAGCCACTCCATAAATTGCCCAAAACCGGAAATTTTCAAAGGGGTACCCCTTTGGTTATTTTTGGGTAATTTTTCGAAAGTGCTCGGATCTGGATGAATGGGGCATCGTTGGAAAGGGCTCGCTTCCCCGAGTTCAGAGCACTTTAGTTTGTCCCGAAATTCCAAGGGCTTCGGGAGTTATGCCCTTTTTTGTGAACTCCCAAAGGAGGGTGCGAAATGCCCATTATCTCGGGAAATACTGGTCAGCCCGGGGTGGGATTAAATTCCCAGACTCCCTGCGAGGTCCCTAACAATTTCCCATTCAAAAAAGAGCCACTCCATAAATTGCCCAAAACCGGAAATTTTCAAAGGGGTACCCCTTTGGATATTTTTGGGTAATTTTTCGAAAGTGCTCGGATCTGGATGAATGGGACATCGTTGGAAAGGGCTCGCTCCCCCGAGTTCAGAGCACTTTAGTTTGTCCCGAAATTCCAAGGGGTTCGGGAGTTATGCCCTTTTTTGTGAACTCCCAAAGGAGGGTGCGAAATGCCCATTATCTCGGGAAATACTGGTCAGCCCGGGGTGGGACTAAATTCCCAGATTCCCTGCAAGGTCCCTAACAATTTCCCATTCAAAAAAGAGCCACTACATAAATTGCCCAAAACCGGAAATTTTCAAAGAGGTACCCCTTTGGATATTTTTGGGTAATTTTTCGAAAGTGCTCGGATCTGGATGAATGGGGCATCGTTGGAAAGGGCTCGCTCCTCCGAGCTCAGAGCACTTTAGTTTGTCCCAAAATTCCAAGGGGTTCGGGAGTTATGCCCTTTTTTGTGAACTCCCAAAGGAGGGCTGCGAAATGCCCATTATCTCGGGAAATACTGGTCAGCCCGGGGTGGGATAAAATTCCCACACTCCCTGCGAGGTCCCTAGCAATTTCCCATTCAAAAAAGAGCCACTGCAGAAATTGCCCAAAACCGGAAATTTTCAAAGGGGTACCCCTTTGGATATTGTTGGGTAATTTTTCGAAAGTGCTCGGATCTGGATGAATGGGGCATCGTTGGAAAGGGCTCGCTCCCCCGAGCTCAGAGCACTTTAGTTTGTCCCAAAATTCCAAGGGGTTCGGGAGTTATGCCCTTTTTTGTGAACTCCCAAAGGAGGGTGAGAAATGCCCATTATCTCGGGAAATACTGGTCAGCCCGGGGTGGGATTAAATTCCCACACTCCCTGCGAGGTCCCTAACAATTTCCCATTCAAAAAAGGGCCACTCCAGAAATTGTCCAAAACCGGAAATTTTCAAAAGGGTACACCTTTGGATATTTTTGGGTAATTTTTCGAAAGTGCTCGGATCTGGATGAATGGGGCATCGTTGGAAAGGGCTCGCTCCCCCGAGTTCAGAGCACTTTAGTTTGTCCCGAAATTCCAAGGGGTTCGGGAGTTATGCCCTTTTTTGTGAACTCCCAAAGGAGGGTGCGAAATGCCCATTATCTCGGGAAATACTGGTCAGCCCGGGGTGGGATTAAATTCCCACACTCCCTGCGAGGTCCCTAACAATTTCCCATTCAAAAAAGGGCCACTCCAGAAATTGCCCAAAACCGGAAATTTTCAAAGGGGTGACCCCTTTGGATATTTTTGGGTAATTTTTCGAAAGTGCTCGGATCTGGATGAATGGGGCATCGTTGGAAGGGGCTCGCTACCCCGAGCTCAGAGCACTTTAGTTTGTCCCAAAATTCCAAGGGGTTCGGGAGTTATGCCCTTTTTTGTGAACTCCAAAAGGAGGGCTGCGAAATGCCCATTATCTCGGGAAATACTGGTCAGCCCAGGGTGGGATTAAATTCCCAGACTCCCTGCGAGGTCCCTAACAATTTCCCATTCAAAAAGGGCCACTCCAGAAATTGCCCAAAACCGGAAATTTTCAAAGGGGGGCCCCTTTGGATATTGTTGGGTAATTTTTCGAAAGTGCTCGGATCTGGATGAATGGGGCATCGTTGGAAAGGGCTCGCTCCCCCGAGCTCAGAGCACTTTAGTTTGTCCCAAAATTCCAAGGGGTTCGGGAGTTATGCCCTTTTTTGTGAACTCCCAAAGGAGGGCTGCGAAATGCCCATTATCTCGGGAAATACTGGTCAGCCCGGGGTGGGATTAAATTCCCACACTCCCTGCGAGGTCCCTAACAATTTCCCATTCAAAAAAGAGCCACTGCAGAAATTGCCCAAAACCGGAAATTTTCAAAGGGGTACCCCTTTGGATATTGTTGGGTAATTTTTCGAAAGTGCTCGGATCTGGATGAATGGGGCATCGTTGGAAAGGGCTCGCTCCCCCGAGCTCAGAGCACTTTAGTTTGTCCCAAAATTCCAAGGGGTTCGGGAGTTATGCCCTTTTTTGGGAACTCCCAAAGGAGGGCTGCGAAATGCCCATTATCTCGGGAAATACTGGTCAGCCCAGGGTGGGATTAAATTCCCACACTCCCTGCGAGGTCCCTAACAATTTCCCATTCAAAAAAGGGCCACTCCAGAAATTGCCCAAAACCGGAAATTTTCAAAGGGGTACCCCTTTGGTTATTTTTGGGTAATTTTTTGAAAGTGCTCGGATCTGGATGAATGGGGCATCGTTGGAAAGGGCTCGCTCCCCCGAGTTCAGAGCACTTTAGTTTGTCCCGAAATTCCAAGGGCTTCGGGAGTTATGCCCTTTTTTGTGAACTCCCAAAGGAGGGTGCGAAATGCCCATTATCTCGGGAAATACTGGTCAGCCCGGGTTGTGATTATATTCCCAGACTCCCTGCGAGGTCCCTAACAATTTCCCATTCAAAAAAGGGCCACTCCAGAAATTGCCCAAAACCGGAAATTTTCAAAGGGGGGCCCCTTTGGATATTGTTGGGTAATTTTTCGAAAGTGCTCGGATCTGGATGAATGGGGCATCGTTGGAAAGGGCTCGCTCCCCCGAGCTCAGAGCACTTTAGTTTGTCCCAAAATTCCAAGGGGTTCGAGAGTTATGCCCTTTTTTGTGAACTCCCAAAGGAGGGCTGCGAAATGCCCATTATCTCGGGAAATACTGGTCAGCCCGGGGTGGGATTAAATTCCCACACTCCCTGCGAGGTCCCTAACAATTTCCCATTCAAAAAAGAGCCACTGCAGAAATTGCCCAAAACCGGAAATTTTCAAAGGGGTACCCCTTTGGATATTGTTGGGTAATTTTTCGAAAGTGCTCGGATCTGGATGAATGGGGCATCGTTGGAAAGGGCTCGCTCCCCCGAGCTCAGAGCACTTTAGTTTGTCCCAAAATTCCAAGGGGTTCGGGAGTTATGCCCTTTTTTGGGAACTCCCAAAGGAGGGCTGCGAAATGCCCATTATCTCGGGAAATACTGGTCAGCCCAGGGTGGGATTAAATTCCCACACTCCCTGCGAGGTCCCTAACAATTTCCCATTCAAAAAAGGGCCACTCCAGAAATTGCCCAAAACCGGAAATTTTCAAAGGGGTACCCCTTTGGTTATTTTTGGGTAATTTTTCGAAAGTGCTCGGATCTGGATGAATGGGGCATCGTTAGAAAGGGCTCGCTCCCCCGAGTTCAGAGCACTTTAGTTTGTCCCGAAATTCCAAGGGCTTCGGGAGTTATGCCCTTTTTTGTGAACTCCCAAAGGAGGGTGAGAAATGCCCATTATCTCGGGAAATACTGGTCAGCCCGGGGTGGGATTAAATTCCCAGATTCCCTGCGAGATCCTTAACAATTTCCCATTCAAAAAAGAGCCACTCCATAAATTGCCCAAAACCGGAAATTTTCAAAGGGGTACCCCTTTGGTTATTTTTGGGTAATTTTTCGAAAGTGCTCGGATCTGGATGAATGGGGCATCGTTGGTGTTCAGAATTAGCAATTTAATTTCTGACTCATAAAAAAGGTGCCGGAAGGGTGTGATTCAATAAAAAGATAACCTTTTCCACTAATCAAAATTACTATTTATTCACAATTAATTCTTAGATTTTCTCAACTATAAATTCAATAAATTCAACAAATTGCCAAAATAATTCAATTCAATCTTTAATTCGTTATTTATTACTTGAAATTTCGTATTTGTTTTGTAAATAAAAATTACCAAAATATTGCTTGCTCTGGTAACTTAAATGAATAACGCCACCTATCTGTCAGCGTGATGATTGATGTTTCGACTGATGTGTTCTGCAATTAGAACAGCCAGGAATAACCTTTGTGTTGCTGCACTCTGGTTTCGTTTCTTGTGAATCGCTTGGGATTTGCTTGTTGCTTGCTGCCTGGTTGCTGCTTGCTGCCCTGGTTTCTGCTTGCTGCCCTGGTGGCTGCTTGTTGGACTGCTTTGCCTTGTTTCTTCGCAAATTCGTCCCTCTGTGGTTGGTTAGAGTAACTGCTGAAATCAACTTTGATGATTAAGTTACTGCTGCAGTAAAGACTTCAAGACTGTCTTTAATTCGGGCTTTACTAGGAAAAGACCTCAATTCTGTCTTTTCAGAATGCTAAGTTCGATACTTGAGCAGATTCTTTTTGCTGGGGAAAGACCTCAATTCTGTCTTTCCAGAATGCTAAGTTCAATACTTGAGCAGATTCTTTGAAATTGCTTTATTGTTAAAATCTCAATACCGATTTTATCTTCTAGTTCAAGACTCTAGAAAGATTAAAAGCAATCTGATTTAACGCCGTCTGTGCGTCGGTATTTATTTCTACTCGAACAATAGTTGCGGCTATCCTTTGGCAGGGGGCTTCGTTCTCGAAGTACATAATTTCGGGTTTATGTACTAGATCTGTGTGCGATGTCCGATCAGCTGTTCTTGTTTATCTTGCTGATGTCAAATGGAGTTTTCTGGTAAGTATTTTTTATCCTGTCTTTTCTTAATTTATGTATTAATTTTAGTTTATATTTTAGGTTGTTTTTAGTGGGGGATGGAGATGAGGAGGAGCCAGCGATCATATTGGGGTTGTCAGGTGAGTATTTTTGTGGAATTTGTCTTGCATTTTTTATTAACCTTTTTGTTTATAGAATTGTGATTTGCCGACGGCTTTTTGACATCTTCTTTGGACGGATCACTGGATTGCTTTTCAACTTTTAAAAAACAGGTAAGGACTTATATATTTAATATTTATATTTAATTAATTCCTTTCTATTTCCAGTTATGTATTTCTTGTAGTTTTTTGTGTGGTGCTGTCTTTTAACTTGTGTGTTTTTGTTTGTATTTTTATGTATTCATTTAGTTTGTTTGAATAAAAATAGAAAGATATTGCAAAATTTGTGTTTTATTTATTATTCCCTTTTGGTTTTTAGTTTTCTTTTCAGGAGTTTGTTTTGCAGGTTTTTGATTTTAAAAAATAAATGAAGAAAATAGTGAATTTTGTGTTTTCATTTAATCTTCCTTGTTCCTTGGGTTTTATTTCCAGTGTCGCCGGAACATTCTCCCCGCCTTGAAGCGTTAAGCTTCAAAAAAAGTGTTTTGAGGAAGCTGATGAAGAAGTTTTTGTTTTCCGGCGGAAACGTCATTGTGGTATTTTTTCTTTAGGGTTCGTTGCTGATGATGGATGTTTTCTCAACCAGGCGATGACGATTGTGGAGTCGGTCCATGCGTATGTCGTTGATCGCTCGAATTTCATATCATCTGTAACTTGTGCCAGCAATTTGGCAAATAAGTGTGCTCCGCATAATTCCAACCTTGGCAAGGAGACTGTTTTTATAGGCGCTACCTTGCTCTTAGCGGCTATTAGATGGCAATCTATGGATCCATTTTCGTTCTGTGTTCGAATGTATACGGCTGCAGCGTAGGCCTTTATGGACGCGTCGCAGAAACCATGTAGTTCAATGTTCTGGCCTTTGCTGTGAGTCTGGATCCATCGGGGAATTTGTATCGTTTGTATTATCGGGAGTCGAACCAGATATCGTCCGTCATTGCATCTGGTGATATTGTTGGCGAAGTGGTTTTCGCATTGTATTTCTTCGTTCGTCCACTTGGGTTTTGATGGGATCTCCTCCAACTCCCAGAACCTTTTGAGCTCGTTGTCAGGAGACACCTGCGTGAAGAACGTTATTGGGTTAGTAATTGGTTGTACTGTTGAGGCGATTTCTCCAGTGATAATCCATCCGAATACTGTGTTCTGGGCTGCGGTACGGCCGTTGTTGCTTTTTCTTAGTCCGTTTAAGAGGATCTTGGGGTACATGTCTGCACCCAAGAGGATGTCGATGCGACCTGGCTTGTGGAATGTTGGATCGGCTAGTTCGAGTCCCTTCACAAGAGTCCAATCCTGGATGGCACATTCTTTGTGTGGTAGTGGATTGGTGATTTTGTTGATCACTAGTGTTTGGGCCTGGATGCTGTCTGAGTGATGATCTCGAGATTTTAGTAGAAGCGTGACCCAGCTTGTTAGTTTGCCAGCTGGCAAGTTACCGATTACTGTTAAGTCTGTGTGAACTGGCTTCTTCTTGAGTTGCAGGCTTTGAACCACTGATTCACTTACGAATGAGGATTGGGAGCCAGGATCGATGAGTACTCTGCAGACTTGCTGTCGTCCCGTTGGAGATATCACTGTTACCAAGGCTGTAGCTAATAACACTTGTTGGCAATCATAGGATGGTGTCTGAAAAAAGCATACTTGTGTTTGATTAGTTGGCAGCTCATTATTCGAGCTTGTTGACGGAACGATGCTGTTGCTGGTTCGTTCTGTTGACGGTGGTCTATGCAGGGTCGTATGATGCGCCTTTCCGCATTGGAAGCATCTACCTTTGCTGGGACACTGTGATGAGCGATGGCCGGTTCCCAGACAATTGATGCATAGATCCTTTGCTTTGACTTCCTTGTATCTCTCATCGATGCTCAATTGTACATATTTGGGGCATTTCCTCATAACATGTGTGCCCTTGCACAGGATGCATGTGCTGTGATTAGCTACGTGGAAGGTTTGCGTTTTTCTTCTTGGATGATCCCTGGATATACTCTCGTGATGTTCATGCTTTTCGTTTGCAGAGTTGTTGACGGCTTCTAACGTCCTGAATCTTGTTTCGAGGAAGTTACGCAATTCTGGCCATGTCGGAATGGTTTGCCTCGACTTAGTACTCTGGGATTGCTCCCATTGCTCGTGAGTTTCGGTCGGTAGTTTCTGTACGAGCAAATGGATGAGAATAGGGTCCCAATTCTGTGTTGAGATTTTCAGATTCTCAATAGCTGTGAGACATTCGTGGGTCCTTGTCTTCAGCTCCTTGATGCCTTGTGCTGACTCTCGACTTAACTTCGGTTGACTGAGTAGAATGTCGAGCTGTGTCTTTAATAATGCTCGCTTATTGTCGTAAGTATCAACGAGTAGATTCCATGCAGGTCCATAGTTGGCGTCACTTACTAATGTATTGCTGAGTAGTCTCAATGCTTCCCCAGATAAATGAGCCTTTAGATATTGGAGTTTTTGAGCACCTGATAATGATGTTTTGTTGTGTATGAGGCTGGTGAACAAGTCCAAGAACGATGGCCATGATGCATAGTCGCCTGCGAATGTGGGTATTGAGATTCGTGGAAGTTTTACCTCGTTGTTATGGTGAGCAATTTGACTATTATTTAGATCTGTTGATGACTGCTCGGCTATTGGGTCTGCGGCTGGACGGATCTTGAGGTATTCTTCGTTGATTGCGGAATAGGTGTTTATGTAAGTTTCTTCCACTTCTGCGTACCAATCGTCCTTGAAGTATGGATGCTTGTGTTCGGCTTCACTTAGCGTCTTGCTCATTATTTTCTCTTCGTTATCGCGGAACTTTTTCCAGTCGTCATCCAGACCGTCGAGTTTCTTTTGGAAGTATGTTTCCGTTTTTCTACTTGGTCCATCCTTGGAAAAGTTGCGATATGCCTTCTCGATGCGTTCTCGAAGTCGTTTTTGATGATCGAGTAATTCTTCCATGTTTCTGAATTGCGGCTTGAGTTATCTTATTGAATCACTATCCGGCTCGAAGGACCAATGTTCAGAATTAGCAATTTAATTTCTGACTCATAAAAAAGGTGCCGGAAGGGTGTGATTCAATAAAAAGATAACCTTTTCCACTAATCAAAATTACTATTTATTCACAATTAATTCTTAGATTTTCTCAACTATAAATTCAATAAATTCAACAAATTGCCAAAATAATTCAATTCAATCTTTAATTCGTTATTTATTACTTGAAATTTCGTATTTGTTTTGTAAATAAAAATTACCAAAATATTGCTTGCTCTGGTAACTTAAATGAATAACGCCACCTATCTGTCAGCGTGATGATTGATGTTTCGACTGATGTGTTCTGCAATTAGAACAGCCAGGAATAACCTTTGTGTTGCTGCACTCTGGTTTCGTTTCTTGTGAATCGCTTGGGATTTGCTTGTTGCTTGCTGCCTGGTTGCTGCTTGCTGCCCTGGTTTCTGCTTGCTGCCCTGGTGGCTGCTTGTTGGACTGCTTTGCCTTGTTTCTTCGCAAATTCGTCCCTCTGTGGTTGGTTAGAGTAACTGCTGAAATCAACTTTGATGATTAAGTTACTGCTGCAGTAAAGACTTCAAGACTGTCTTTAATTCGGGCTTTACTAGGAAAAGACCTCAATTCTGTCTTTTCAGAATGCTAAGTTCGATACTTGAGCAGATTCTTTTTGCTGGGGAAAGACCTCAATTCTGTCTTTCCAGAATGCTAAGTTCAATACTTGAGCAGATTCTTTGAAATTGCTTTATTGTTAAAATCTCAATACCGATTTTATCTTCTAGTTCAAGACTCTAGAAAGATTAAAAGCAATCTGATTTAACGCCGTCTGTGCGTCGGTATTTATTTCTACTCGAACAATAGTTGCGGCTATCCTTTGGCAGGGGGCTTCGTTCTCGAAGTACATAATTTCGGGTTTATGTACTAGATCTGTGTGCGATGTCCGATCAGCTGTTCTTGTTTATCTTGCTGATGTCAAATGGAGTTTTCTGGTAAGTATTTTTTATCCTGTCTTTTCTTAATTTATGTATTAATTTTAGTTTATATTTTAGGTTGTTTTTAGTGGGGGATGGAGATGAGGAGGAGCCAGCGATCATATTGGGGTTGTCAGGTGAGTATTTTTGTGGAATTTGTCTTGCATTTTTTATTAACCTTTTTGTTTATAGAATTGTGATTTGCCGACGGCTTTTTGACATCTTCTTTGGACGGATCACTGGATTGCTTTTCAACTTTTAAAAAACAGGTAAGGACTTATATATTTAATATTTATATTTAATTAATTCCTTTCTATTTCCAGTTATGTATTTCTTGTAGTTTTTTGTGTGGTGCTGTCTTTTAACTTGTGTGTTTTTGTTTGTATTTTTATGTATTCATTTAGTTTGTTTGAATAAAAATAGAAAGATATTGCAAAATTTGTGTTTTATTTATTATTCCCTTTTGGTTTTTAGTTTTCTTTTCAGGAGTTTGTTTTGCAGGTTTTTGATTTTAAAAAATAAATGAAGAAAATAGTGAATTTTGTGTTTTCATTTAATCTTCCTTGTTCCTTGGGTTTTATTTCCAGTGTCGCCGGAACAGTTGGAAAGGGCTCGCTTCCCCGAGTTCAGAGCACTTTAGTTTGTCCCGAAATTCCAAGGGCTTCGGGAGTTATGCCCTTTTTTGTGAACTCCCAAAGGAGGGTGCGAAATGCCCATTATCTCGGGAAATACTGGTCAGCCCGGGGTGGGATTAAATTCCCAGACTCCCTGCGAGGTCCCTAACAATTTCCCATTCAAAAAAGAGCCACTCCATAAATTGCCCAAAACCGGAAATTTTCAAAGGGGTACCCCTTTGGATATTTTTGGGTAATTTTTCGAAAGTGCTCGGATCTGGATGAATGGGACATCGTTGGAAAGGGCTCGCTCCCCCGAGTTCAGAGCACTTTAGTTTGTCCCGAAATTCCAAGGGGTTCGGGAGTTATGCCCTTTTTTGTGAACTCCCAAAGGAGGGTGCGAAATGCCCATTATCTCGGGAAATACTGGTCAGCCCGGGGTGGGACTAAATTCCCAGATTCCCTGCAAGGTCCCTAACAATTTCCCATTCAAAAAAGAGCCACTACATAAATTGCCCAAAACCGGAAATTTTCAAAGAGGTACCCCTTTGGATATTTTTGGGTAATTTTTCGAAAGTGCTCGGATCTGGATGAATGGGGCATCGTTGGAAAGGGCTCGCTCCCCCGAGCTCAGAGCACTTTAGTTTGTCCCAAAATTCCAAGGGGTTCGGGAGTTATGCCCTTTTTTGTGAACTCCCAAAGGAGGGCTGCGAAATGCCCATTATCTCGGGAAATACTGGTCAGCCCGGGGTGGGATAAAATTCCCACACTCCCTGCGAGGTCCCTAACAATTTCCCATTCAAAAAAGAGCCACTGCAGAAATTGCCCAAAACCGGAAATTTTCAAAGGGGTACCCCTTTGGATATTTTTGGGTAATTTTTCGAAAGTGCTCGGATCTGGATGAATGGGGCATCGTTGGAAAGGGCTCGCTCCCCCGAGTTCAGAGCACTTTAGTTTGTCCCGAAATTCCAAGGGGTTCGGGAGTTATGCTCTTTTTTGTGAACTCCCAAAGGAGGGTGCGAAATGCCCATTATCTCGGGAAATACTGGTCAGCCCGGGGTGGGATTAAATTCCCACACTCCCTGCGAGGTCCCTAACAATTTCCCATTCAAAAAAAAGACCACTCCAGAAATTGCCCAAAACCGGAAATTTTCAAAGGGGTGACCCCTTTGGATATTTTTGGGTAATTTTTCGAAAGTGCTCGGATCTGGATGAATGGGGCATCGTTGGAAAGGGCTCGCTCCCCCGAGCTCAGAGCACTTTAGTTTGTCCCAAAATTCCAAGGGGTTCGGGAGTTATGCCCTTTTTTGTGAACTCCCAAAGGAGGGCTGCGAAATGCCCATTATCTCGGGAAATACTGGTCAGCCCGGGGTGGGATTAAATTCCCACACTCCCTGCGAGGTCCCTAACAATTTCCCATTCAAAAAAGAGCCACTGCAGAAATTGCCCAAAACCGGAAATTTTCAAAGGGGTACCCCTTTGGATATTGTTGGGTAATTTTTCGAAAGTGCTCGGATCTGGATGAATGGGGCATCGTTGGAAAGGGCTCGCTCCCCCGAGCTCAGAGCACTTTAGTTTGTCCCAAAATTCCAAGGGGTTCGGGAGTTATGCCCTTTTTTGTGAACTCCCAAAGGAGGGCTGCGAAATGCCCATTATCTCGGGAAATACTGGTCAGCCCGGGGTGGGATTAAATTCCCATACTCCCTGCGAGGTCCCTAACAATTTCCCATTCAAAAAAGAGCCACTGCAGAAATTGCCCAAAACCGGAAATTTTCAAAGGGTATTTGGATATTGTTGGGTAATTTTTCGAAAGTGCTCGGATCTGGATGAATGGGGCATCGTTGGAAAGGGCTCGCTCCCCCGAGCTCAGAGCACTTTAGTTTGTCCCAAAATTCCAAGGGGTTCGGGAGTTATGCCCTTTTTTGGGAACTCCCAAAGGAGGGCTGCGAAATGCCCATTATCTCGGGAAATACTGGTCAGCCCAGGGTGGGATTAAATTCCCACACTCCCTGCGAGGTCCCTAACAATTTCCCATTCAAAAAAGGGCCACTCCAGAAATTGCCCAAAACCGGAAATTTTCAAAGGGGTACCCCTTTGGATATTGTTGGGTAATTTTTCGAAAGTGCTCGGATCTGGATGAATGGGGCATCGTTGGAAAGGGCTCGCTCCCCCGAGTTCAGAGCACTTTAGTTTGTCCCGAAATTCCAAGGGGTTCGGGAGTTATGCCCTTTTTTGTGAACTCCCAAAGGAGGGTGCGAAATGCCCATTATCTCGGGAAATACTGGTCAGCCCGGGGTGGGATTAAATTCCCAGACTCCCTGCGAGGTCCCTAACAATTTCCCATTCAAAAAAGGGCCACTCCAGAAATTGCCCAAAACCGGAAATTTTCAAAGGGGTACCCCTGTAACGGTCAGTTTTGCCTAAATATCTACTTGACTAAAAATTACTGTGGAGAAGAAAATCGAGTAGTTGGTTGGGGACAAATAGGTAGGCGGGGAGAAATGAAAAAATAAAATGGGAGTTCGAATTTTGAGGGATGTGAAAATTGACTGAAAAAGTTTTTTGGTTTGGGAAAAATTTAAAATTAAATAAAAAAGAAAACATTGGATCTGGATTCCATAGCCCCCATTCGATGTCCGTTTTAAGGTCAACTATTAATTACGAGGTTTAATGAGAAAAATACTGGATGTAGACAGCGATGAAGACTATTACGAGCCAGCAGAATTCCTCAGCTATGCAGATTTCAAATCCAATCTCAGGCCACAAGAACTAGAAGATCCCAACCTGCAGGATCTGTTGACTTCAGTGTCGGAAGCCCCGGATTCCAACCGGTCGGATTGCGCGTAAGTTCTTGGGTATAATTTGTAAGTAGGATTCCCGACGGAAGGCTGCTAGGCAAGACGTGAGGGCCAGAACCAGGAGGAGTGGTAGCAAGCCTTGATCGTGACGGTCGGCGGCGTATTTAAAAGAGCGCTGCCCCCTCGCTTTGTAGAGGAAGAATTTTGCTCACCGCCCGGTCCTCCCAGAAGTTACCCCTCAATTAGAATTGCGGCTACCAGACCAGGAAGATTAGCGGCTAGTCCTCCTCCAGCTTGGATGGTCTTTGCTTCTGGACACATACCTTTTATAGTTAATTTTTATAATTCTTCGTGTATAGATTTCATTTACATAGACACATTTTGGTTTGTTTTTTTATGTAATAACATACACTTTTCAGGTTAAGTTAGTACATATATTGAGTACATATATTGAGTTAATAATCATTGTGCTAGCCTTAGGTGACAACTTGTGAAGCAATTTATTAAGTTTTTATGAAGTCGTGTTTCTGGTGACTCCTTGTCAGAATTATTTGCTTTAATCTTGCGTTGCTTACTTTCTTAACTTCGGTGTTGTTTTTTTCGGGAATTTGTTCATCCGTAGATTGACCCAAACGTTTGTGTTAACGAATGTACAAAACGAGGAGTGTTGGTGCCAAGACTGCGCGTTTTTTTTTCCTTCTTGATCCTCGGACTAATGTATATCTAAGAAAATTTCATTGTAAGTTGTTGGGTAATTTTTCGAAAGTGCTCGGATCTGGATGAATGGGGCATCGTTGGAAAGGGCTCGCTCCCCCGAGTTCAGAGCACTTTAGTTTGTCCCGAAATTCCAAGGGGTTCGGGAGTTATGCCCTTTTTTGTGAACTCCCAAAGGAGGGTGCGAAATGCCCATTATCTCGGGAAATACTGGTCAGCCCGGGGTGGGATTAAATTCCCAGACTCCCTGCGAGGTCCCTAACAATTTCCCATTCAAAAAAGATCCACTCCAGAAATTGCCCAAACCGGAAATTTTCAAAGGGGTACCCCTTTGCATATTTTTGGGTAATTTTTCGAAAGTGCTCGGATCTGGATGAATGGGGCATCGTTGGAAAGGGCTCGCTCCCCCGAGTTCAGAGCACTTTAGTTTGTCCCAAAATTCCAAGGGGTTCGGGAGTTATGCCCTTTTTTGTGAACTCCCAAAGGAGGGTGCGAAATGCCCATTATCTCGGGAAATACTGGTCAGCCCGGGGTGGGATTAAATTCCCAGACTCCCTGCGAGGTCCCTAACAATTTCCCATTCAAAAAAGGGCCACTCCAGAAATTGCCCAAAACCGGAAATTTTCAAAGGGGTACCCCTTTGGATATTTTTGGGTAATTTTTCGAAAGTGCTCGGATCTGGATGAATGGGGCATCGTTGGAAAGGGCTCGCTCCCCCGAGCTCAGAGCACTTTAGTTTGTCCCAAAATTCCAAGGGGTTCGGGAGTTATGCCCTTTTTTGTGAACTCCCAAAGGAGGGTGCGAAATGCCCATTATCTCGGGAAATACTGGTCAGCCCGGGGTGGGATTAAATTCCCAGAATCCCTGCGAGGTCCCTAACAATTTCCCATTCAAAAAAGAGCCACTGCAGAAATTGCCCAAAACCGGAAATTTTCAAAGGGGTACCCCTTTGGATATTGTTGGGTAATTTTTCGAAAGTGCTCGGATCTGGATGAATGGGGCATCGTTGGAAAGGGCTCGCTCCCCCGAGCTCAGAGCACTTTAGTTTGTCCCAAAATTCCAAGGGGTTCGGGAGTTATGCCCTTTTTTGTGAACTCCGAAAGGAGGGCTGCGAAATGCCCATTATCTCGGGAAATACTGGTCAGCCCGGGGTGGGATTAAATTCCCAGAGTCCCTGCGAGGTCCCTAACAATTTCCCATTCAAAAAAGAGCCACTGCAGAAATTGCCCAAAACCGGAAATTTTCAAAGGGGTGCCCCTTTGGATATTGTTGGGTAATTTTTCGAAAGTGCTCGGATCTGGATGAATGGGGCATCGTTGGAAAGGGCTCGCTCCCCCGAGCTCAGAGCACTTTAGTTTGTCCCAAAATTCCAAGGGGTTCGGGAGTTATGCCCTTTTTTGTGAACTCCCAAAGGAGGGCTGCGAAATGCCCATTATCTCGGGAAATACTGGTCAGCCCGGGGTGGGATTAAATTCCCAGAATCCCTGCGAGGTCCCTAACAATTTCCCATTCAAAAAAGAGCCACTGCAGAAATTGCCCAAAACCGGAAATTTTCAAAGGGGTACCCCTTTGGATATTGTTGGGTAATTTTTCGAAAGTGCTCGGATCTGGATGAATGGGGCATCGTTGGAAAGGGCTCGCTCCCCCGAGCTCAGAGCACTTTAGTTTGTCCCAAAATTCCAAGGGGTTCGGGAGTTATGCCCTTTTTTGTGAACTCCGAAAGGAGGGCTGCGAAATGCCCATTATCTCGGGAAATACTGGTCAGCCCGGGGTGGGATTAAATTCCCAGAGTCCCTGCGAGGTCCCTAACAATTTCCCATTCAAAAAAGAGCCACTGCAGAAATTGCCCAAAACCGGAAATTTTCAAAGGGGTGCCCCTTTGGATATTGTTGGGTAATTTTTCGAAAGTGCTCGGATCTGGATGAATGGGGCATCGTTGGAAAGGGCTCGCTCCCCCGAGCTCAGAGCACTTTAGTTTGTCCCAAAATTCCAAGGGGTTCGGGAGTTATGCCCTTTTTTGGGAACTCCCAAAGGAGGGCTGCGAAATGCCCATTATCTCGGGAAATACTGGTCAGCCCAGGGTGGGATTAAATTCCCACACTCCCTGCGAGGTCCCTAACAATTTCCCATTCAAAAAAGGGCCACTCCAGAAATTGCCCAAATCCGGAAATTTTCAAAGGGGTACCCCTTTGGATATTTTTGGGTAATTTTTCGAAAGTGCTCGGATCTGGATGAATGGGGCATCGTTGGAAAGGGCTCGCTCCCCCGACTTCAGAGCACTTTAGTTTGTCCCAAAATTCCAAGGGGTTCGGGAGTTATGCCCTTTTTTGTGAACTCCCAAAGGAGGGTGCGAAATGCCCATTATCTCGGGAAATACTGGTCAGCCCGGGGTGGGATTAAATTCCCACACTCCCTGCGAGATCCCTAACAATTTCCTATTCAAAAAAGGGCCACTCCAGAAATTGCCCAAAACCAGAAATTTTCAAAGGGGTACCCCTTTGGTTATTTTTGGGTAATTTTTCGAAAGTGCTCGGATCTGGATGTATGGGGCATCGTTGGAAAGGGCTCGCTCCCCCGAGTTCAGAGCACTTTAGTTTGTCCCGAAATTCCAAGGGGTTCGGGAGTTATGCCCTTTTTTGTGAACTCCCAAAGGAGGCTGCGAAGTGCCCATTATCTCGGGAAATACTGGTCAGCCCGGGGTGGGATTAAATTCCCAGACTCCCTGCGCGGTCCCTAACAATTTCCCATTCAAAAAAGAGCCACTACATAAATTGCCCAAAACCGGAAATTTTCAAAGAGGTACCCCTTTGGATATTTTTGGGTAATTTTTCGAAAGTGCTCGGATCTGGATGAATGGGGCATCGTTGGAAAGGGCTCGCTCCCCCGAGCTCAGAGCACTTTAGTTTGTCCCAAAATTCCAAGGGGTTCGGGAGTTATGCCCTTTTTTGTGAACTCCCAAAGGAGGGCTGCGAAATGCCCATTATCTCGGGAAATACTGGTCAGCCCGGGGTGGGATTAAATTCCCACACTCCCTGCGAGGTCCCTAACAATTTCCCATTCAAAAAAGAGCCACTGCAGAAATTGCCCAAAATCGGAAATTTTCAAAGGGGTGCCCCTTTGGATATTGTTGGGTAATTTTTCGAAAGTGCTCGGATCTGGATGAATGGGGCATCGTTGGAAAGGGCTCGCTCCCCCGAGCTCAGAGCACTTTAGTTTGTCCCAAAACTCCAAGGGGTTCGGGAGTTATGCCCTTTTTTGGGAACTCCCAAAGGAGGGCTGCGAAATGCCCATTATCTCGGGAAATACTGGTCAGCCCGGGGTGGGATTAAATTCCCAGACTCCCTGCGAGGTCCCTAACAATTTCCCATTCAAAAAAGAGCCACTGCAGAAATTGCCCAAAACCGGTAATTTTCAAAGGGGTGCCCCTTTGGATATTGTTGGGTAATTTTTCGAAAGTGCTCGGATCTGGATGAATGGGGCATCGTTGGAAAGGGCTCGCTCCCCCGAGCTCAGAGCACTTTAGTTTGTCCCAAAATTCCAAGGGGTTCGGGAGTTATGCCCTTTTTTGGGAACTCCCAAAGGAGGGCTGCGAAATGCCCATTATCTCGGGAAATACTGGTCAGCCCGGGGTGGGATTAAATTCCCAGAATCCCTGCGAGGTCCCTAACAATTTCCCATTCAAAAAAGAGCCACTGCAGAAATTGCCCAAAACCGGAAATTTTCAAAGGGGTACCCCTTTGGATATTGTTGGGTAATTTTTCGAAAGTGCTCGGATCTGGATGAATGGGGCATCGTTGGAAAGGGCTCGCTCCCCCGAGCTCAGAGCACTTTAGTTTGTCCCAAAATTCCAAGGGGTTCGGGAGTTATGCCCTTTTTTGTGAACTCCCAAAGGAGGGCTGCGAAATGCCCATTATCTCGGGAAATACTGGTCAGCCCGGGGTGGGATTAAATTCCCAGACTCCCTGCGAGGTCCCTAACAATTTCCCATTCAAAAAAGAGCCACTGCAGAAATTGCCCAAAACCGGAAATTTTCAAAGGGGTGCCCCTTTGGATATTGTTGGGTAATTTTTCGAAAGTGCTCGGATCTGGATGAATGGGGCATCGTTGGAAAGGGCTCGCTCCCCCGAGCTCAGAGCACTTTAGTTTGTCCCAAAATTCCAAGGGGTTCGGGAGTTATGCCCTTTTTTGTGAACTCCCACAGGAGGGTGCGAAATGCCCATTATCTCGGGAAATACTAGTCAGCCCAGGGTGGGATTAAATTCCCACACTCCCTGCGAGGTCCCTAACAATTTCCCATTCAAAAAAGGGCCACTCCAGAAATTGCCCAAATCCGGAAATTTTCAAAGGGGTACCCCTTTGGATATTGTTGGGTAATTTTTCGAAAGTGCTCGGATCTGGATGAATGGGGCATCGTTGGAAAGGGCTCGCTCCCCCGAGTTCAGAGCACTTTAGTTTGTCCCGAAATTCCAAGGGGTTCGGGAGTTATGCCCTTTTTTGTGAACTCCCAAAGGAGGGTGCGAAATGCCCATTATCTCGGGAAATACTGGTCAGCCCGGGGTGGGATTAAATTCCCAGACTCCCTGCGAGGTCCCTAACAATTTCCCATTCAAAAAAGGGCCACTCCTGAAATTGCCCAAAACCGGAAATTTTCAAAGGGGTACCTCTTTGGATATTTTTGGGTAATTTTTCGAAAGTGCTCGGATCTGGATGAATGGGGCATCGTTGGAAAGGGCTCGCTCCCCCGAGTTCAGAGCACTTTAGTTTGTCCCAAAATTCCAAGGGGTTCGGGAGTTATGCCCTTTTTTGTGAACTCCCAAAGGAGGGTGCGAAATGCCCATTATCTCGGGAAATACTGGTCAGCCCGGGGTGGGATTAAATTCCCACACTCCCTGCGAGATCCCTAACAATTTCCTATTCAAAAAAGGGCCACTCCAGAAATTGCCCAAAACCGGAAATTTTCAAAGGGGTACCCCTTGGATATTTTTGGGTAATTTTTCGAAAGTGCTCGGATCTGGATGAATGGGGCATCGTTGGAAAGGGCTCGCTCCCCCGAGTTCAGAGCACTTTAGTTTGTCCCGAAATTCCAAGGGGTTCGGGAGTTATGCCCTTTTTTGTGAACTCCCAAAGGAGGCTGCGAAATGCCCATTATCTCGGGAAATACTTGTCAGCCCGGGGTGGGATTAAATTCCCAGACTCCCTGCGAGGTCCCTAACAATTTCCCATTCAAAAAAGAGCCACTGCAGAAATTGCCCAAAACCGGAAATTTTCAAAGGGGCACCCCCTTTGGATATTTTTGGGTAATTTTTCGAAAGTGCTCGGATCTGGATGAATGGGGCATCGTTGAAAAGGGCTCGCTCCCCCGAGTTCAGAGCACTTTAGTGCTTCAGAAATCACTTCAGAAATTCCAAGGGGTTCGGGAGTTATGCCCTTTTTTGTGAACTCACAAAGGAGGCTGCGAAGTGCCCATTATCTCGGGAAATACTGGTCAGCCCGGGGTGGGATTAAATTCCCAGACTCCCTGCGCGGTCCCTAACAATTTCCCATTCAAAAAAGAGCCACTACATAAATTGCCCAAAACCGGAAATTTTCAAAGAGGTACCCCTTTGGATATTTTTGGGTAATTTTTCGAAAGTGCTCGGATCTGGATGAATGGGGCATCGTTGGAAAGGGCTCGCTCCCCCGAGCTCAGAGCACTTTAGTTTGTCCCAAAATTCCAAGGGGTTCGGGAGTTATGCCCTTTTTTGTGAACTCCCAAAGGAGGGCTGCGAAATGCCCATTATCTCGGGAAATACTGGTCAGCCCGGGGTGGGATTAAATTCCCACACTCCCTGCGAGGTCCCTAACAATTTCCCATTCAAAAAAGAGCCACTGCAGAAATTGCCCAAAATCGGAAATTTTCAAAGGGGTGCCCCTTTGGATATTGTTGGGTAATTTTTCGAAAGTGCTCGGATCTGGATGAATGGGGCATCGTTGGAAAGGGCTCGCTCCCCCGAGCTCAGAGCACTTTAGTTTGTCCCAAAACTCCAAGGGGTTCGGGAGTTATGCCCTTTTTTGGGAACTCCCAAAGGAGGGCTGCGAAATGCCCATTATCTCGGGAAATACTGGTCAGCCCGGGGTGGGATTAAATTCCCAGACTCCCTGCGAGGTCCCTAACAATTTCCCATTCAAAAAAGAGCCACTGCAGAAATTGCCCAAAACCGGTAATTTTCAAAGGGGTGCCCCTTTGGATATTGTTGGGTAATTTTTCGAAAGTGCTCGGATCTGGATGAATGGGGCATCGTTGGAAAGGGCTCGCTCCCCCGAGCTCAGAGCACTTTAGTTTGTCCCAAAATTCCAAGGGGTTCGGGAGTTATGCCCTTTTTTGGGAACTCCCAAAGGAGGGCTGCGAAATGCCCATTATCTCGGGAAATACTGGTCAGCCCGGGGTGGGATTAAATTCCCAGAATCCCTGCGAGGTCCCTAACAATTTCCCATTCAAAAAAGAGCCACTGCAGAAATTGCCCAAAACCGGAAATTTTCAAAGGGGTACCCCTTTGGATATTGTTGGGTAATTTTTCGAAAGTGCTCGGATCTGGATGAATGGGGCATCGTTGGAAAGGGCTCGCTCCCCCGAGCTCAGAGCACTTTAGTTTGTCCCAAAATTCCAAGGGGTTCGGGAGTTATGCCCTTTTTTGTGAACTCCCAAAGGAGGGCTGCGAAATGCCCATTATCTCGGGAAATACTGGTCAGCCCGGGGTGGGATTAAATTCCCAGACTCCCTGCGAGGTCCCTAACAATTTCCCATTCAAAAAAGAGCCACTGCAGAAATTGCCCAAAACCGGAAATTTTCAAAGGGGTGCCCCTTTGGATATTGTTGGGTAATTTTTCGAAAGTGCTCGGATCTGGATGAATGGGGCATCGTTGGAAAGGGCTCGCTCCCCCGAGCTCAGAGCACTTTAGTTTGTCCCAAAATTCCAAGGGGTTCGGGAGTTATGCCCTTTTTTGTGAACTCCCACAGGAGGGTGCGAAATGCCCATTATCTCGGGAAATACTAGTCAGCCCAGGGTGGGATTAAATTCCCACACTCCCTGCGAGGTCCCTAACAATTTCCCATTCAAAAAAGGGCCACTCCAGAAATTGCCCAAATCCGGAAATTTTCAAAGGGGTACCCCTTTGGATATTGTTGGGTAATTTTTCGAAAGTGCTCGGATCTGGATGAATGGGGCATCGTTGGAAAGGGCTCGCTCCCCCGAGTTCAGAGCACTTTAGTTTGTCCCGAAATTCCAAGGGGTTCGGGAGTTATGCCCTTTTTTGTGAACTCCCAAAGGAGGGTGCGAAATGCCCATTATCTCGGGAAATACTGGTCAGCCCGGGGTGGGATTAAATTCCCAGACTCCCTGCGAGGTCCCTAACAATTTCCCATTCAAAAAAGGGCCACTCCTGAAATTGCCCAAAACCGGAAATTTTCAAAGGGGTACCTCTTTGGATATTTTTGGGTAATTTTTCGAAAGTGCTCGGATCTGGATGAATGGGGCATCGTTGGAAAGGGCTCGCTCCCCCGAGTTCAGAGCACTTTAGTTTGTCCCAAAATTCCAAGGGGTTCGGGAGTTATGCCCTTTTTTGTGAACTCCCAAAGGAGGGTGCGAAATGCCCATTATCTCGGGAAATACTGGTCAGCCCGGGGTGGGATTAAATTCCCACACTCCCTGCGAGATCCCTAACAATTTCCTATTCAAAAAAGGGCCACTCCAGAAATTGCCCAAAACCGGAAATTTTCAAAGGGGTACCCCTTGGATATTTTTGGGTAATTTTTCGAAAGTGCTCGGATCTGGATGAATGGGGCATCGTTGGAAAGGGCTCGCTCCCCCGAGTTCAGAGCACTTTAGTTTGTCCCGAAATTCCAAGGGGTTCGGGAGTTATGCCCTTTTTTGTGAACTCCCAAAGGAGGCTGCGAAATGCCCATTATCTCGGGAAATACTTGTCAGCCCGGGGTGGGATTAAATTCCCAGACTCCCTGCGAGGTCCCTAACAATTTCCCATTCAAAAAAGAGCCACTGCAGAAATTGCCCAAAACCGGAAATTTTCAAAGGGGCACCCCCTTTGGATATTTTTGGGTAATTTTTCGAAAGTGCTCGGATCTGGATGAATGGGGCATCGTTGAAAAGGGCTCGCTCCCCCGAGTTCAGAGCACTTTAGTGCTTCAGAAATCACTTCAGAAATTCCAAGGGGTTCGGGAGTTATGCCCTTTTTTGTGAACTCACAAAGGAGGCTGCGAAGTGCCCATTATCTCGGGAAATACTGGTCAGCCCGGGGTGGGATTAAATTCCCACACTCCCTGCGAGATCCCTAACAATTTCCTATTCAAAAAAGGGCCACTCCAGAAATTGCCCAAAACCGGAAATTTTCAAAGGGGTACCCCTTGGATATTTTTGGGTAATTTTTCGAAAGTGCTCGGATCTGGATGAATGGGGCATCGTTGGAAAGGGCTCGCTCCCCCGAGTTCAGAGCACTTTAGTTTGTCCCGAAATTCCAAGGGGTTCGGGAGTTATGCCCTTTTTTGTGAACTCCCAAAGGAGGCTGCGAAATGCCCATTATCTCGGGAAATACTTGTCAGCCCGGGGTGGGATTAAATTCCCAGACTCCCTGCGCGGTCCCTAACAATTTCCCATTCAAAAAAGAGCCACTGCAGAAATTGCCCAAAACCGGAAATTTTCAAAGGGGCACCCCCTTTGGATATTTTTGGGTAATTTTCGAAAGTGCTCGGATCTGGATGAATGGGGCATCGTTGGAAAGGGCTCGCTCCCCCGAGTTCAACGCACGAAATTTGGTCCCAAAATTCCAAGGGGTTCGGGAGTTATGGCCGGTTTTGTGAATGGCCAATGAGGGTGCGAAATGCCCATTATCTCGGGAAATACTGGTCAGACCGGTGTGCGGTTGAATTCACAGACTCCCTGCGAGGTCCTTAACAATTTCCCATTCAAAAAAGAGCCACTCCAGAAATTGCCCAAAACCGGAAATTTTCAAAGGGGTACCCCCTTTGGATATTTTTGGGTAATTTTTCGAAAGTGCTCGGATCTGGATGAATGGGGCATCGTTGGAAAGGGCTCGCTCCCCCGAGTTCAACGCACGAAATTTGGTCCCAAAATTCCAAGGGGTTCGGGAGTTATGGCCGGTTTTGTGAATGGCCAAATGAGGGTGCGAAATGCCCATTATCTCGGGAAATACTGGTCAGACCGGTGTGCGGTTGAATTCACAGACTCCCTGCGAGGTCCTTAACACATTCCCATTCAAAAAAGAGCCACTCCAGAAATTGCCCAAAACCGGAGATTTTCAAAGGGGTACCCCTTTGGATATTTTTGGGTAATTTTTCGAAAGTGCTCGGATCTGGATGAATGGGGCATCGTTGGAAAGGGCTCGCTCCCCGAGTTCAACGCACGAAATTTGGTCCCAAAATTCCAAGGGGTTCGGGAGTTATGGCCGGTTTTGTGAATGGCCAAATGAGGGTGCGAAATGCCCATTATCTCGGGAAATACTGGTCAGACCGGTGTGCGGTTGAATTCACAGACTCCCTGCGAGGTCTTAACAATTTCCCATTCAAAAAAGAGCCACTCCAGAAATTGCCCAAAACCGGAAATTTTCAAAGGGGTACCCCTTTGGATATTTTTGGGTAATTTTTCGAAAGTGCTCGGATCTGGATGAATGGGACATCGTTGGAAAGGGCTCGCTCCCCCGAGTTCAACGCACGAAATTTGGTCCCAAAATTCCAAGGGGTTCGGGAGTTATGGCCGGTTTTGTGAATGGCCAAATGAGGGTGCGAAATGCCCATTATCTCGGGAAATACTGGTCAGACCGGTGTGCGATTGAATTCACAGACTCCCTGCGAGGTCCTTAACAATTTCCCATTCAAAAAAGAGCCACTCCAGAAATTGCCCAAAACCGGAAATTTTCAAAGGGGTACCCCTTTGGATATTTTTGGGTAATTTTTCGAAAGTGCTCGGATCTGGATGAATGGGGCATCGTTGGAAAGGGCTCGCTCCCCCGAGTTCAACGCACGAAATTTGGTCCCAAAATTCCAAGGGGTTCGGGAGTTATGGCCGGTTTTGTGAATGGCCAAATGAGGGTGCGAAATGCCCATTATCTCGGGAAATACTGGTCAGACCGGTGTGCGGTTGAATTCACAGACTCCCTGCGAGGTCCTTAACAATTTCCCATTCAAAAAAGAGCCACTCCAGAAATTGCCCAAAACCGGAAATTTTCAAAGGGGTACCCCTTTGGATATTTTTGGGTAATTTTTCGAAAGTGCTCGGATCTGGATGAATGGGGCATCGTTGGAGAGGGCTCGCTCCCCCGAGTTCAACGCACGAAATTTGGTCCCAAAATTCCAAGGGGTTCGGGAGTTATGGCCGGTTTTGTGAATGGCCAAATGAGGGTGCGAAATGCCCATTATCTCGGGAAATACTGGTCAGACCGGTGTGCGGTTGAATTCACAGACTCCCTGCGAGGTCCTTAACAATTTCCCATTCAAAAAAGAGCCACTCCAGAAATTGCCCAAAACCGGAAATTTTCAAAGGGGTACCCCTTTGGATATTTTTGGGTAATTTTTCGAAAGAGCTCGGATCTGGATGAATGGGGCATCGTTGGAGAGGGCTCGCTCCCCGGAGTTCAACGCACGAAATTTGGTCCCAAAATTCCAAGGGGTTCGGGAGTTATGGCCGGTTTTGTGAATGGCCAAATGAGGGTGGCGAAATGCCCATTATCTCGAGAAATACTGGTCAGACCGGTGTGCGATTGAATTCACAGACTCCCTGCGAGGTCCTTAACAATTTCCCATTCAAAAAAGAGCCACTCCAGAAATTGCCCAAAACCGGAAATTTTCAAAGGGGTACCCCTTTGGATATTTTTGGGTAATTTTTCGAAAGTGCTCGGATCTGGATGAATGGGGCATCGTTGGAAAGGGCTCGCTCCCCCGAGTTCAACGCACGAAATTTGGTCCCAAAATTCCAAGGGGTTCGGGAGTTATGGCCGGTTTTGTGAATGGCCAAATGAGGGTGCGAAATGCCCATTATCTCGGGAAATACTGGTCAGACCGGTGTGCGGTTGAATTCACAGACTCCCTGCGAGGTCCTTAACAATTTCCCATTCAAAAAAGAGCCACTCCAGAAATTGCCCAAAACCGGAAATTTTCAAAGGGGTACCCCTTTGGATATTTTTGGGTAATTTTTCGAAAGTGCTCGGATCTGGATGAATGGGGCATCGTTGGAAAGGGCTCGCTCCCCCGAGTTCAACGCACGAAATTTGGTCCCAAAATTCCAAGGGGTTCGGGAGTTATGGCCGGTTTTGTGAATGGCCAAATGAGGGTGCGAAATGCCCATTATCTCGGGAAATACTGGTCAGACCGGTGTGCGGTTGAATTCACAGACTCCCTGCGAGGTCCTTAACAATTTCCCATTCAAAAAAGAGCCCCTCCAGAAATTGCCCAAAACCGGAAATTTTCAAAGGGGTACCCCTTTGGATATTTTTGGGTAATTTTTCGAAAGTGCTCGGATCTGGATGAATGGGGCATCGTTGGAAAGGGCTCGCTCCCCCGAGTTCAACGCACGAAATTTGGTCCCAAAATTCCAAGGGGTTCGGGAGTTATGGCCGGTTTTGTGAATGGCCAAATGAGGGTGCGAAATGCCCATTATCTCGGGAAATACTGGTCAGACCGGTGTGCGGTTGAATTCACAGACTCCCTGCGAGGTCCTTAACAATTTCCCATTCAAAAAAGAGCCACTCCAGAAATTGCCCAAAACCGGAAATTTTCAAAGGGGTACCCTTTGGATATTTTTGGGTAATTTTTCGAAAGTGCTCGGATCTGGATGAATGGGGCATCGTTGGAGAGGGCTCGCTCCCCCGAGTTCAACGCACGAAATTTGGTCCCAAAATTCCAAGGGGTTCGGGAGTTATGGCCGGTTTTGTGAATGGCCAAATGAGGGTGGCGAAATGCCCATTATCTCGAGAAATACTGGTCAGACCGGTGTGCGATTGAATTCACAGACTCCCTGCGAGGTCCTTAACAATTTCCCATTCAAAAAAGAGCCACTCCAGAAATTGCCCAAAACCGGAAATTTTCAAAGGGGTACCTACCCCTTTGGATATTTTTGGGTAATTTTTCGAAAGTGCTCGGATCTGGATGAATGGGGCATCGTTGGAAAGGGCTCGCTCCCCCGAGTTCAACGCACGAAATTTGGTCCCAAAATTCCAAGGGGTTCGGGAGTTATGGCCGGTTTTGTGAATGGCCAAATGAGGGTGCGAAATGCCCATTATCTCGGGAAATACTGGTCAGACCGGTGTGCGGTTGAATTCACAGACTCCCTTCGAGGTCCTTAACAAATTCCCATTCAAAAAAGAGCCACTCCAGAAATTGCCCAAAACCGGAAATTTTCAAAGGGGTACCCCTTTGGATATTTTTGGGTAATTTTTCGAAAGTGCTCGGATCTGGATGAATGGGGCATCGTTGGAGAGGGCTCGCTCCCCCGAGTTCAACGCACGAAATTTGGTCCCAAAATTCCAAGGGGTTCGGGAGTTATGGCCGGTTTTGTGAATGGCCAAATGAGGGTGCGAAATGCCCATTATCTCGGGAAATACTGGTCAGACCGGTGTGCGGTTGAATTCACAGACTCCCTGCGAGGTCCTTAACAATTTCCCATTCAAAAAAGAGCCACTCCAGAAATTGCCCAAAACCGGAAATTTTCAAAGGGGTACCCCTTTGGATATTTTTGGGTAATTTTTCGAAAGTGCTCGGATCTGGATGAATGGGGCATCGTTGGAAAGGGCTCGCTCCCCCGAGTTCAACGCACGAAATTTGGTCCCAAAATTCCAAGGGGTTCGGGAGTTATGGCCGGTTTTGTGAATGGCCAAATGAGGGTGCGAAATGCCCATTATCTCGGGAAATACTGGTCAGACCGGTGTGCGGTTGAATTCACAGACTCCCTGCGAGGTCCTTAACAATTTCCCATTCAAAAAAGAGCCACTCCAGAAATTGCCCAAAACCGGAAATTTTCAAAGGGGTACCCCTTTGGATATTTTTGGGTAATTTTTCGAAAGTGCTCGGATCTGGATGAATGGGGCATCGTTGGAAAGAGCCACTCCAGAAATTGCCCAAAACCGGAAATTTTCAAAGGGGTACCCCTTTGGATATTTTTGGGTAATTTTTCGAAAGTGCTCGGATCTGGATGAATGGGGCATCGTTGGAGAGGGCTCGCTCTCCCGAGTTCAACGCACGAAATTTGGTCCCAAAATTCCAAGGGGTTCGGGAGTTATGGCCGGTTTTGTGAATGGCCAAATGAGGGTGCGAAATGCCCATTATCTCGGGAAATACTGGTCAGACCGGTGTGCGGTTGAATTCACAGACTCCCTGCGAGGTCCTTAACAATTTCCCATTCAAAAGAGAGCCACTCCAGAAATTGCCCAAAACCGGAAATTTTCAAAGGGGTACCCCTTTGGATATTTTTGGGTAATTTTTCGAAAGTGCTCGGATCTAGATGAATGGGGCATCGTTGGAAAGGGCTCGCTCCCCCGAGTTCAACGCACGAAATTTGGTCCCAAAATTCCAAGGGGTTCGGGAGTTATGGCCGGTTTTGTGAATGGCCAAATGAGGGTGCGAAATGCCCATTATCTCGGGAAATACTGGTCAGACCGGTGTGCGGTTGAATTCACAGACTCCCTGCGAGGTCCTTAACAATTTCCCATTCAAAAAAGAGCCACTCCAGAAATTGCCCAAAACCGGATATTTTCAAAGGGGTACCCCTTTGGATATTTTTGGGTAATTTTTCGAAAGTGCTCGGATCTGGATGAATGGGGCATCGTTGGAAAGGGCTCGCTCCCCCGAGTTCAACGCACGAAATTTGGTCCCAAAATTCCAAGGGGTTCGGGAGTTATGGCCGGTTTTGTGAATGGCCAAATGAGGGTGCGAAATGCCCATTATCTCGGGAAATACTGGTCAGACCGGTGTGCGGTTGAATTCACAGACTCCCTGCGAGGTCCTTAACAATTTCCCATTCAAAAAAGAGCCACTCCAGAAATTGCCCAAAACCGGATATTTTCAAAGGGGTACCCCTTTGGTTATTTTTGGGTAATTTTTCGAAAGTGCTCGGATCTGGATGTATGGGGCATCGTTGGAAAGGGCTCGCTCCCCCGAGTTCAGAGCACTTTAGTTTGTCCCGAAATTCCAAGGGGTTCGGGAGTTATGCCCTTTTTTGTGAACTCCCAAAGGAGGCTGCGAAGTGCCCATTATCTCGGGAAATACTGGTCAGCCCGGGGTGGGATTAAATTCCCAGACTCCCTGCGCGGTCCCTAACAATTTCCCATTCAAAAAAGAGCCACTACATAAATTGCCCAAAACCGGAAATTTTCAAAGAGGTACCCCTTTGGATATTTTTGGGTAATTTTTCGAAAGTGCTCGGATCTGGATGAATGGGGCATCGTTGGAAAGGGCTCGCTCCCCCGAGCTCAGAGCACTTTAGTTTGTCCCAAAATTCCAAGGGGTTCGGGAGTTATGCCCTTTTTTGTGAACTCCCAAAGGAGGGCTGCGAAATGCCCATTATCTCGGGAAATACTGGTCAGCCCGGGGTGGGATTAAATTCCCACACTCCCTGCGAGGTCCCTAACAATTTCCCATTCAAAAAAGAGCCACTGCAGAAATTGCCCAAAATCGGAAATTTTCAAAGGGGTGCCCCTTTGGATATTGTTGGGTAATTTTTCGAAAGTGCTCGGATCTGGATGAATGGGGCATCGTTGGAAAGGGCTCGCTCCCCCGAGCTCAGAGCACTTTAGTTTGTCCCAAAACTCCAAGGGGTTCGGGAGTTATGCCCTTTTTTGGGAACTCCCAAAGGAGGGCTGCGAAATGCCCATTATCTCGGGAAATACTGGTCAGCCCGGGGTGGGATTAAATTCCCAGACTCCCTGCGAGGTCCCTAACAATTTCCCATTCAAAAAAGAGCCACTGCAGAAATTGCCCAAAACCGGTAATTTTCAAAGGGGTGCCCCTTTGGATATTGTTGGGTAATTTTTCGAAAGTGCTCGGATCTGGATGAATGGGGCATCGTTGGAAAGGGCTCGCTCCCCCGAGCTCAGAGCACTTTAGTTTGTCCCAAAATTCCAAGGGGTTCGGGAGTTATGCCCTTTTTTGGGAACTCCCAAAGGAGGGCTGCGAAATGCCCATTATCTCGGGAAATACTGGTCAGCCCGGGGTGGGATTAAATTCCCAGAATCCCTGCGAGGTCCCTAACAATTTCCCATTCAAAAAAGAGCCACTGCAGAAATTGCCCAAAACCGGAAATTTTCAAAGGGGTACCCCTTTGGATATTGTTGGGTAATTTTTCGAAAGTGCTCGGATCTGGATGAATGGGGCATCGTTGGAAAGGGCTCGCTCCCCCGAGCTCAGAGCACTTTAGTTTGTCCCAAAATTCCAAGGGGTTCGGGAGTTATGCCCTTTTTTGTGAACTCCCAAAGGAGGGCTGCGAAATGCCCATTATCTCGGGAAATACTGGTCAGCCCGGGGTGGGATTAAATTCCCAGACTCCCTGCGAGGTCCCTAACAATTTCCCATTCAAAAAAGAGCCACTGCAGAAATTGCCCAAAACCGGAAATTTTCAAAGGGGTGCCCCTTTGGATATTGTTGGGTAATTTTTCGAAAGTGCTCGGATCTGGATGAATGGGGCATCGTTGGAAAGGGCTCGCTCCCCCGAGCTCAGAGCACTTTAGTTTGTCCCAAAATTCCAAGGGGTTCGGGAGTTATGCCCTTTTTTGTGAACTCCCACAGGAGGGTGCGAAATGCCCATTATCTCGGGAAATACTAGTCAGCCCAGGGTGGGATTAAATTCCCACACTCCCTGCGAGGTCCCTAACAATTTCCCATTCAAAAAAGGGCCACTCCAGAAATTGCCCAAATCCGGAAATTTTCAAAGGGGTACCCCTTTGGATATTGTTGGGTAATTTTTCGAAAGTGCTCGGATCTGGATGAATGGGGCATCGTTGGAAAGGGCTCGCTCCCCCGAGTTCAGAGCACTTTAGTTTGTCCCGAAATTCCAAGGGGTTCGGGAGTTATGCCCTTTTTTGTGAACTCCCAAAGGAGGGTGCGAAATGCCCATTATCTCGGGAAATACTGGTCAGCCCGGGGTGGGATTAAATTCCCAGACTCCCTGCGAGGTCCCTAACAATTTCCCATTCAAAAAAGGGCCACTCCTGAAATTGCCCAAAACCGGAAATTTTCAAAGGGGTACCTCTTTGGATATTTTTGGGTAATTTTTCGAAAGTGCTCGGATCTGGATGAATGGGGCATCGTTGGAAAGGGCTCGCTCCCCCGAGTTCAGAGCACTTTAGTTTGTCCCAAAATTCCAAGGGGTTCGGGAGTTATGCCCTTTTTTGTGAACTCCCAAAGGAGGGTGCGAAATGCCCATTATCTCGGGAAATACTGGTCAGCCCGGGGTGGGATTAAATTCCCACACTCCCTGCGAGATCCCTAACAATTTCCTATTCAAAAAAGGGCCACTCCAGAAATTGCCCAAAACCGGAAATTTTCAAAGGGGTACCCCTTGGATATTTTTGGGTAATTTTTCGAAAGTGCTCGGATCTGGATGAATGGGGCATCGTTGGAAAGGGCTCGCTCCCCCGAGTTCAGAGCACTTTAGTTTGTCCCGAAATTCCAAGGGGTTCGGGAGTTATGCCCTTTTTTGTGAACTCCCAAAGGAGGCTGCGAAATGCCCATTATCTCGGGAAATACTTGTCAGCCCGGGGTGGGATTAAATTCCCAGACTCCCTGCGAGGTCCCTAACAATTTCCCATTCAAAAAAGAGCCACTGCAGAAATTGCCCAAAACCGGAAATTTTCAAAGGGGCACCCCCTTTGGATATTTTTGGGTAATTTTTCGAAAGTGCTCGGATCTGGATGAATGGGGCATCGTTGAAAAGGGCTCGCTCCCCCGAGTTCAGAGCACTTTAGTGCTTCAGAAATCACTTCAGAAATTCCAAGGGGTTCGGGAGTTATGCCCTTTTTTGTGAACTCACAAAGGAGGCTGCGAAGTGCCCATTATCTCGGGAAATACTGGTCAGCCCGGGGTGGGATTAAATTCCCAGACTCCCTGCGCGGTCCCTAACAATTTCCCATTCAAAAAAGAGCCACTACATAAATTGCCCAAAACCGGAAATTTTCAAAGAGGTACCCCTTTGGATATTTTTGGGTAATTTTTCGAAAGTGCTCGGATCTGGATGAATGGGGCATCGTTGGAAAGGGCTCGCTCCCCCGAGCTCAGAGCACTTTAGTTTGTCCCAAAATTCCAAGGGGTTCGGGAGTTATGCCCTTTTTTGTGAACTCCCAAAGGAGGGCTGCGAAATGCCCATTATCTCGGGAAATACTGGTCAGCCCGGGGTGGGATTAAATTCCCACACTCCCTGCGAGGTCCCTAACAATTTCCCATTCAAAAAAGAGCCACTGCAGAAATTGCCCAAAATCGGAAATTTTCAAAGGGGTGCCCCTTTGGATATTGTTGGGTAATTTTTCGAAAGTGCTCGGATCTGGATGAATGGGGCATCGTTGGAAAGGGCTCGCTCCCCCGAGCTCAGAGCACTTTAGTTTGTCCCAAAACTCCAAGGGGTTCGGGAGTTATGCCCTTTTTTGGGAACTCCCAAAGGAGGGCTGCGAAATGCCCATTATCTCGGGAAATACTGGTCAGCCCGGGGTGGGATTAAATTCCCAGACTCCCTGCGAGGTCCCTAACAATTTCCCATTCAAAAAAGAGCCACTGCAGAAATTGCCCAAAACCGGTAATTTTCAAAGGGGTGCCCCTTTGGATATTGTTGGGTAATTTTTCGAAAGTGCTCGGATCTGGATGAATGGGGCATCGTTGGAAAGGGCTCGCTCCCCCGAGCTCAGAGCACTTTAGTTTGTCCCAAAATTCCAAGGGGTTCGGGAGTTATGCCCTTTTTTGGGAACTCCCAAAGGAGGGCTGCGAAATGCCCATTATCTCGGGAAATACTGGTCAGCCCGGGGTGGGATTAAATTCCCAGAATCCCTGCGAGGTCCCTAACAATTTCCCATTCAAAAAAGAGCCACTGCAGAAATTGCCCAAAACCGGAAATTTTCAAAGGGGTACCCCTTTGGATATTGTTGGGTAATTTTTCGAAAGTGCTCGGATCTGGATGAATGGGGCATCGTTGGAAAGGGCTCGCTCCCCCGAGCTCAGAGCACTTTAGTTTGTCCCAAAATTCCAAGGGGTTCGGGAGTTATGCCCTTTTTTGTGAACTCCCAAAGGAGGGCTGCGAAATGCCCATTATCTCGGGAAATACTGGTCAGCCCGGGGTGGGATTAAATTCCCAGACTCCCTGCGAGGTCCCTAACAATTTCCCATTCAAAAAAGAGCCACTGCAGAAATTGCCCAAAACCGGAAATTTTCAAAGGGGTGCCCCTTTGGATATTGTTGGGTAATTTTTCGAAAGTGCTCGGATCTGGATGAATGGGGCATCGTTGGAAAGGGCTCGCTCCCCCGAGCTCAGAGCACTTTAGTTTGTCCCAAAATTCCAAGGGGTTCGGGAGTTATGCCCTTTTTTGTGAACTCCCACAGGAGGGTGCGAAATGCCCATTATCTCGGGAAATACTAGTCAGCCCAGGGTGGGATTAAATTCCCACACTCCCTGCGAGGTCCCTAACAATTTCCCATTCAAAAAAGGGCCACTCCAGAAATTGCCCAAATCCGGAAATTTTCAAAGGGGTACCCCTTTGGATATTGTTGGGTAATTTTTCGAAAGTGCTCGGATCTGGATGAATGGGGCATCGTTGGAAAGGGCTCGCTCCCCCGAGTTCAGAGCACTTTAGTTTGTCCCGAAATTCCAAGGGGTTCGGGAGTTATGCCCTTTTTTGTGAACTCCCAAAGGAGGGTGCGAAATGCCCATTATCTCGGGAAATACTGGTCAGCCCGGGGTGGGATTAAATTCCCAGACTCCCTGCGAGGTCCCTAACAATTTCCCATTCAAAAAAGGGCCACTCCTGAAATTGCCCAAAACCGGAAATTTTCAAAGGGGTACCTCTTTGGATATTTTTGGGTAATTTTTCGAAAGTGCTCGGATCTGGATGAATGGGGCATCGTTGGAAAGGGCTCGCTCCCCCGAGTTCAGAGCACTTTAGTTTGTCCCAAAATTCCAAGGGGTTCGGGAGTTATGCCCTTTTTTGTGAACTCCCAAAGGAGGGTGCGAAATGCCCATTATCTCGGGAAATACTGGTCAGCCCGGGGTGGGATTAAATTCCCACACTCCCTGCGAGATCCCTAACAATTTCCTATTCAAAAAAGGGCCACTCCAGAAATTGCCCAAAACCGGAAATTTTCAAAGGGGTACCCCTTGGATATTTTTGGGTAATTTTTCGAAAGTGCTCGGATCTGGATGAATGGGGCATCGTTGGAAAGGGCTCGCTCCCCCGAGTTCAGAGCACTTTAGTTTGTCCCGAAATTCCAAGGGGTTCGGGAGTTATGCCCTTTTTTGTGAACTCCCAAAGGAGGCTGCGAAATGCCCATTATCTCGGGAAATACTTGTCAGCCCGGGGTGGGATTAAATTCCCAGACTCCCTGCGAGGTCCCTAACAATTTCCCATTCAAAAAAGAGCCACTGCAGAAATTGCCCAAAACCGGAAATTTTCAAAGGGGCACCCCCTTTGGATATTTTTGGGTAATTTTTCGAAAGTGCTCGGATCTGGATGAATGGGGCATCGTTGAAAAGGGCTCGCTCCCCCGAGTTCAGAGCACTTTAGTGCTTCAGAAATCACTTCAGAAATTCCAAGGGGTTCGGGAGTTATGCCCTTTTTTGTGAACTCACAAAGGAGGCTGCGAAGTGCCCATTATCTCGGGAAATACTGGTCAGCCCGGGGTGGGATTAAATTCCCACACTCCCTGCGAGATCCCTAACAATTTCCTATTCAAAAAAGGGCCACTCCAGAAATTGCCCAAAACCGGAAATTTTCAAAGGGGTACCCCTTGGATATTTTTGGGTAATTTTTCGAAAGTGCTCGGATCTGGATGAATGGGGCATCGTTGGAAAGGGCTCGCTCCCCCGAGTTCAGAGCACTTTAGTTTGTCCCGAAATTCCAAGGGGTTCGGGAGTTATGCCCTTTTTTGTGAACTCCCAAAGGAGGCTGCGAAATGCCCATTATCTCGGGAAATACTTGTCAGCCCGGGGTGGGATTAAATTCCCAGACTCCCTGCGCGGTCCCTAACAATTTCCCATTCAAAAAAGAGCCACTGCAGAAATTGCCCAAAACCGGAAATTTTCAAAGGGGCACCCCCTTTGGATATTTTTGGGTAATTTTTCGAAAGTGCTCGGATCTGGATGAATGGGGCATCGTTGGAAAGGGCTCGCTCCCCCGAGTTCAACGCACGAAATTTGGTCCCAAAATTCCAAGGGGTTCGGGAGTTATGGCCGGTTTTGTGAATGGCCAAATGAGGGTGCGAAATGCCCATTATCTCGGGAAATACTGGTCAGACCGGTGTGCGGTTGAATTCACAGACTCCCTGCGAGGTCCTTAACAATTTCCCATTCAAAAAAGAGCCACTCCAGAAATTGCCCAAAACCGGAAATTTTCAAAGGGGTACCCCTTTGGATATTTTTGGGTAATTTTTCGAAAGTGCTCGGATCTGGATGAATGGGGCATCGTTGGAAAGGGCTCGCTCCCCCGAGTTCAACGCACGAAATTTGGTCCCAAAATTCCAAGGGGTTCGGGAGTTATGGCCGGTTTTGTGAATGGCCAAATGAGGGTGCGAAATGCCCATTATCTCGGGAAATACTGGTCAGACCGGTGTGCGGTTGAATTCACAGACTCCCTGCGAGGTCCTTAACACATTCCCATTCAAAAAAGAGCCACTCCAGAAATTGCCCAAAACCGGAGATTTTCAAAGGGGTACCCCTTTGGATATTTTTGGGTAATTTTTCGAAAGTGCTCGGATCTGGATGAATGGGGCATCGTTGGAAAGGGCTCGCTCCCCCGAGTTCAACGCACGAAATTTGGTCCCAAAATTCCAAGGGGTTCGGGAGTTATGGCCGGTTTTGTGAATGGCCAAATGAGGGTGCGAAATGCCCATTATCTCGGGAAATACTGGTCAGACCGGTGTGCGGTTGAATTCACAGACTCCCTGCGAGGTCCTTAACAATTTCCCATTCAAAAAAGAGCCACTCCAGAAATTGCCCAAAACCGGAAATTTTCAAAGGGGTACCCCTTTGGATATTTTTGGGTAATTTTTCGAAAGTGCTCGGATCTGGATGAATGGGACATCGTTGGAAAGGGCTCGCTCCCCCGAGTTCAACGCACGAAATTTGGTCCCAAAATTCCAAGGGGTTCGGGAGTTATGGCCGGTTTTGTGAATGGCCAAATGAGGGTGCGAAATGCCCATTATCTCGGGAAATACTGGTCAGACCGGTGTGCGATTGAATTCACAGACTCCCTGCGAGGTCCTTAACAATTTCCCATTCAAAAAAGAGCCACTCCAGAAATTGCCCAAAACCGGAAATTTTCAAAGGGGTACCCCTTTGGATATTTTTGGGTAATTTTTCGAAAGTGCTCGGATCTGGATGAATGGGGCATCGTTGGAAAGGGCTCGCTCCCCCGAGTTCAACGCACGAAATTTGGTCCCAAAATTCCAAGGGGTTCGGGAGTTATGGCCGGTTTTGTGAATGGCCAAATGAGGGTGCGAAATGCCCATTATCTCGGGAAATACTGGTCAGACCGGTGTGCGGTTGAATTCACAGACTCCCTGCGAGGTCCTTAACAATTTCCCATTCAAAAAAGAGCCACTCCAGAAATTGCCCAAAACCGGAAATTTTCAAAGGGGTACCCCTTTGGATATTTTTGGGTAATTTTTCGAAAGTGCTCGGATCTGGATGAATGGGGCATCGTTGGAGAGGGCTCGCTCCCCCGAGTTCAACGCACGAAATTTGGTCCCAAAATTCCAAGGGGTTCGGGAGTTATGGCCGGTTTTGTGAATGGCCAAATGAGGGTGCGAAATGCCCATTATCTCGGGAAATACTGGTCAGACCGGTGTGCGGTTGAATTCACAGACTCCCTGCGAGGTCCTTAACAATTTCCCATTCAAAAAAGAGCCACTCCAGAAATTGCCCAAAACCGGAAATTTTCAAAGGGGTACCCCTTTGGATATTTTTGGGTAATTTTTCGAAAGAGCTCGGATCTGGATGAATGGGGCATCGTTGGAGAGGGCTCGCTCCCCGGAGTTCAACGCACGAAATTTGGTCCCAAAATTCCAAGGGGTTCGGGAGTTATGGCCGGTTTTGTGAATGGCCAAATGAGGGTGGCGAAATGCCCATTATCTCGAGAAATACTGGTCAGACCGGTGTGCGATTGAATTCACAGACTCCCTGCGAGGTCCTTAACAATTTCCCATTCAAAAAAGAGCCACTCCAGAAATTGCCCAAAACCGGAAATTTTCAAAGGGGTACCCCTTTGGATATTTTTGGGTAATTTTTCGAAAGTGCTCGGATCTGGATGAATGGGGCATCGTTGGAAAGGGCTCGCTCCCCCGAGTTCAACGCACGAAATTTGGTCCCAAAATTCCAAGGGGTTCGGGAGTTATGGCCGGTTTTGTGAATGGCCAAATGAGGGTGCGAAATGCCCATTATCTCGGGAAATACTGGTCAGACCGGTGTGCGGTTGAATTCACAGACTCCCTGCGAGGTCCTTAACAATTTCCCATTCAAAAAAGAGCCACTCCAGAAATTGCCCAAAACCGGAAATTTTCAAAGGGGTACCCCTTTGGATATTTTTGGGTAATTTTTCGAAAGTGCTCGGATCTGGATGAATGGGGCATCGTTGGAAAGGGCTCGCTCCCCCGAGTTCAACGCACGAAATTTGGTCCCAAAATTCCAAGGGGTTCGGGAGTTATGGCCGGTTTTGTGAATGGCCAAATGAGGGTGCGAAATGCCCATTATCTCGGGAAATACTGGTCAGACCGGTGTGCGGTTGAATTCACAGACTCCCTGCGAGGTCCTTAACAATTTCCCATTCAAAAAAGAGCCCCTCCAGAAATTGCCCAAAACCGGAAATTTTCAAAGGGGTACCCCTTTGGATATTTTTGGGTAATTTTTCGAAAGTGCTCGGATCTGGATGAATGGGGCATCGTTGGAAAGGGCTCGCTCCCCCGAGTTCAACGCACGAAATTTGGTCCCAAAATTCCAAGGGGTTCGGGAGTTATGGCCGGTTTTGTGAATGGCCAAATGAGGGTGCGAAATGCCCATTATCTCGGGAAATACTGGTCAGACCGGTGTGCGGTTGAATTCACAGACTCCCTGCGAGGTCCTTAACAATTTCCCATTCAAAAAAGAGCCACTCCAGAAATTGCCCAAAACCGGAAATTTTCAAAGGGGTACCCTTTGGATATTTTTGGGTAATTTTTCGAAAGTGCTCGGATCTGGATGAATGGGGCATCGTTGGAGAGGGCTCGCTCCCCCGAGTTCAACGCACGAAATTTGGTCCCAAAATTCCAAGGGGTTCGGGAGTTATGGCCGGTTTTGTGAATGGCCAAATGAGGGTGGCGAAATGCCCATTATCTCGAGAAATACTGGTCAGACCGGTGTGCGATTGAATTCACAGACTCCCTGCGAGGTCCTTAACAATTTCCCATTCAAAAAAGAGCCACTCCAGAAATTGCCCAAAACCGGAAATTTTCAAAGGGGTACCTACCCCTTTGGATATTTTTGGGTAATTTTTCGAAAGTGCTCGGATCTGGATGAATGGGGCATCGTTGGAAAGGGCTCGCTCCCCCGAGTTCAACGCACGAAATTTGGTCCCAAAATTCCAAGGGGTTCGGGAGTTATGGCCGGTTTTGTGAATGGCCAAATGAGGGTGCGAAATGCCCATTATCTCGGGAAATACTGGTCAGACCGGTGTGCGGTTGAATTCACAGACTCCCTTCGAGGTCCTTAACAAATTCCCATTCAAAAAAGAGCCACTCCAGAAATTGCCCAAAACCGGAAATTTTCAAAGGGGTACCCCTTTGGATATTTTTGGGTAATTTTTCGAAAGTGCTCGGATCTGGATGAATGGGGCATCGTTGGAGAGGGCTCGCTCCCCCGAGTTCAACGCACGAAATTTGGTCCCAAAATTCCAAGGGGTTCGGGAGTTATGGCCGGTTTTGTGAATGGCCAAATGAGGGTGCGAAATGCCCATTATCTCGGGAAATACTGGTCAGACCGGTGTGCGGTTGAATTCACAGACTCCCTGCGAGGTCCTTAACAATTTCCCATTCAAAAAAGAGCCACTCCAGAAATTGCCCAAAACCGGAAATTTTCAAAGGGGTACCCCTTTGGATATTTTTGGGTAATTTTTCGAAAGTGCTCGGATCTGGATGAATGGGGCATCGTTGGAAAGGGCTCGCTCCCCCGAGTTCAACGCACGAAATTTGGTCCCAAAATTCCAAGGGGTTCGGGAGTTATGGCCGGTTTTGTGAATGGCCAAATGAGGGTGCGAAATGCCCATTATCTCGGGAAATACTGGTCAGACCGGTGTGCGGTTGAATTCACAGACTCCCTGCGAGGTCCTTAACAATTTCCCATTCAAAAAAGAGCCACTCCAGAAATTGCCCAAAACCGGAAATTTTCAAAGGGGTACCCCTTTGGATATTTTTGGGTAATTTTTCGAAAGTGCTCGGATCTGGATGAATGGGGCATCGTTGGAAAGAGCCACTCCAGAAATTGCCCAAAACCGGAAATTTTCAAAGGGGTACCCCTTTGGATATTTTTGGGTAATTTTTCGAAAGTGCTCGGATCTGGATGAATGGGGCATCGTTGGAGAGGGCTCGCTCTCCCGAGTTCAACGCACGAAATTTGGTCCCAAAATTCCAAGGGGTTCGGGAGTTATGGCCGGTTTTGTGAATGGCCAAATGAGGGTGCGAAATGCCCATTATCTCGGGAAATACTGGTCAGACCGGTGTGCGGTTGAATTCACAGACTCCCTGCGAGGTCCTTAACAATTTCCCATTCAAAAGAGAGCCACTCCAGAAATTGCCCAAAACCGGAAATTTTCAAAGGGGTACCCCTTTGGATATTTTTGGGTAATTTTTCGAAAGTGCTCGGATCTAGATGAATGGGGCATCGTTGGAAAGGGCTCGCTCCCCCGAGTTCAACGCACGAAATTTGGTCCCAAAATTCCAAGGGGTTCGGGAGTTATGGCCGGTTTTGTGAATGGCCAAATGAGGGTGCGAAATGCCCATTATCTCGGGAAATACTGGTCAGACCGGTGTGCGGTTGAATTCACAGACTCCCTGCGAGGTCCTTAACAATTTCCCATTCAAAAAAGAGCCACTCCAGAAATTGCCCAAAACCGGATATTTTCAAAGGGGTACCCCTTTGGATATTTTTGGGTAATTTTTCGAAAGTGCTCGGATCTGGATGAATGGGGCATCGTTGGAAAGGGCTCGCTCCCCCGAGTTCAACGCACGAAATTTGGTCCCAAAATTCCAAGGGGTTCGGGAGTTATGGCCGGTTTTGTGAATGGCCAAATGAGGGTGCGAAATGCCCATTATCTCGGGAAATACTGGTCAGACCGGTGTGCGGTTGAATTCACAGACTCCCTGCGAGGTCCTTAACAATTTCCCATTCAAAAAAGAGCCACTCCAGAAATTGCCCAAAACCGGAAATTTTCAAAGGGGTACCCCTTTGGATATTTTTGGGTAATTTTTCGAAAGTGCTCGGATCTGGATGAATGGGGCATCGTTGGAAAGGGCTCGCTCCCCCGAGTTCAACGCACGAAATTTGGTCCCAAAATTCCAAGGGGTTCGGGAGTTATGGCCGGTTTTGTGAATGGCCACATGAGGGTGCGGAATGCCCATTATCTCGGGAAATACTGGTCAGACCGGTGTGCGGTTGAATTCACAGACTCCCTGCGAGGTCCTTAACAATTTCCCATTCAAAAAAGAGCCACTCCAGAAATTGCCCAAAACCGGAAATTTTCAAAGGGGTACCCCTTTGGGATATTTTTGGGTAATTTTTCGAAAGTGCTCGGATCTGGATGAATGGGGCATCGTTGGAAAGGGCTCGCTCCCCCGAGTTCAACGCACGAAATTTGGTCCCAAAATTCCAAGGGGTTCGGGAGTTATGGCCGGTTTTGTGAATGGCCAAATGAGGGTGCGAAATGCCCATTATCTCGGGAAATACTGGTCAGACCGGTGTGCGATTGAATTCACAGACTCCCTGCGAGGTCCTTAACAATTTCCCATTCAAAAAAGAGCCACTCCAGAAATTGTCCAAAACCGGAAATTTTCAAAGGGGTACCCCTTTGGATATTTTTGGGTAATTTTTCGAAAGTGCTCGGATCTGGATGAATGGGGCATCGTTGGAAAGGGCTCGCTCCCCCGAGCTCAACGCACGAAATTTGGTCCCAAAATTCCAAGGGGTTCGGGAGTTATGGCCGGTTTTGTGAATGGCCAAATGAGGGTGAGAAATGCCCATTATCTCGGGAAATACTGGTCAGACCGGTGTGCGGTTGAATTCACAGACTCCCTGCGAGGTCCTTAACAATTTCCCATTCAAAAAAGAGCCACTCCAGAAATTGCCCAAAACCGGAAATTTTCAAAGGGGTACCCCTTTGGATATTTTTGGGTAATTTTTCGAAAGTGCTCGGATCTGGATGAATGGGGCATCGTTGGAAAGGGCTCGCTCCCCCGAGTTCAACGCACGAAATTTGGTCCCAAAATTCCAAGGGGTTCGGGAGTTATGGCCGGTTTTGTGAATGGCCAAATGAGGGTGGCGAAATGCCCATTATCTCGAGAAATACTGGTCAGACCGGTGTGCGATTGAATTCACAGACTCCCTGCGAGGTCCTTAACAATTTCCCATTCAAAAAAGAGCCACTCCAGAAATTGCCCAAAACCGGAAATTTTCAAAGGGGTACCCCTTTGGATATTTTTGGGTAATTTTTCGAAAGTGCTCGGATCTGGATGAATGGGGCATCGTTGGAAAGGGCTCGCTCCCCCGAGCTCAACGCACGAAATTTGGTCCCAAAATTCCAAGGGGTTCGGGAGTTATGGCCGGTTTTGTGAATGGCCAAATGAGGGTGCGAAATGCCCATTATCTCGGAAATACTGGTCAGACCGGTGTGCGGTTGAATTCACAGACTCCCTGCGAGGTCCTTAACAATTTCCCATTCAAAAAAGAGCCACTCCAGAAATTGCCCAAAACCGGAAATTTTCAAAGGGGTACCCCTTTGGATATTTTTGGGTAATTTTTCGAAAGTGCTCGGATCTGGATGAATGGGGCATCGTTGGAAAGGGCTCGCTCCCCCGAGTTCAACGCACGAAATTTGGTCCCAAAATTCCAAGGGGTTCGGGAGTTATGGCCGGTTTTGTGAATGGCCAAATGAGGGTGGCGAAATGCCCATTATCTCGAGAAATACTGGTCAGACCGGTGTGCGGTTAAATTCACAGACTCCCTTCGAGGTCCTTAACAATTTCCCATTCAAAAAGAGCCACTCCAGAAATTGCCCAAAACCGGAAATTTTCAAAGGGGTACCCCTTTGGATATTTTTGGGTAATTTTTCGAAAGTGCTCGGATCTGGATGAATGGGGCATCGTTGGAAAGGGCTCGCTCCCCCGAGTTCAACGCACGAAATTTGGTCCCAAAATTCCAAGGGGTTCGGGAGTTATGGCCGGTTTTGTGAATGGCCAAATGAGGGTGCGAAATGCCCATTATCTCGGGAAATACTGGTCAGACCGGTGTGCGGTTGAATTCACAGACTCCCTTCGAGGTCCTTAACAATTTCCCATTCAAAAAAGAGCCACTCCAGAAATTGCCCAAAACCGGAAATTTTCAAAGGGGTACCCCTTTGGATATTTTTGGGTAATTTTTCGAAAGTGCTCGGATCTGGATGAATGGGGCATCGTTGGAAAGGGCTCGCTCCCCCGAGTTCAACGCACGAAATTTGGTCCCAAAATTCCAAGGGGTTCGGAGTTATGGGCCGGTTTTGTGAATGGCCAAATGAGGGTGCGAAATGCCCATTATCTCGGGAAATACTGGTCAGACCGGTGTGCGGTTGAATTCACAGACTCCCTGCGAGGTCCTTAACAAATTCCCATTCAAAAAAGAGCCACTCCAGAAATTGCCCAAAACCGGAAATTTTCAAAGGGGGTACCCCTTTGGATATTTTTGGGTAATTTTTCGAAAGTGCTCGGATCTGGATGAATGGGGCATCGTTGGAAAGGGCTCGCTCCCCCGAGTTCAACGCACGAAATTTGGTCCCAAAATTCCAAGGGGTTCGGGAGTTATGGCCGGTTTTGTGAATGGCCAAATGAGGGTGCGAAATGCCCATTATCTCGGGAAATACTGGTCAGACCGGTGTGCGGTTGAATTCACAGACTCCCTGCGAGGTCCTTAACAAATTCCCATTCAAAAAAGAGCCACTCCAGAAATTGCCCAAAACCGGAAATTTTCAAAGGGGTAGGTACCCCTTTGGATATTTTTGGGTAATTTTTCGAAAGTGCTCGGATCTGGATGAATGGGGCATCGTTGGAAAGGGCTCGCTCCCCCGAGTTCAACGCACGAAATTTGGTCCCAAAATTCCAAGGGGTTCGGGAGTTATGGCCGGTTTTGTGAATGGCCAAATGAGGGTGCGAAATGCCCATTATCTCGGGAAATACTGGTCAGACCGGTGTGCGGTTGAATTCACAGACTCCCTGCGAGGTCCTTAACAAATTCCCATTCAAAAAAGAGCCACTCCAGAAATTGCCCAAAACCGGAAATTTTCAAAGGGGTACCCCTTTGGATATTTTTGGGTAATTTTTCGAAAGTGCTCGGATCTGGATGAATGGGGCATCGTTGGAAAGGGCTCGCTCCCCCGAGTTCAACGCACGAAATTTGGTCCCAAAATTCCAAGGGGTTCGGGAGTTATGGCCGGTTTTGTGAATGGCCAAATGAGGGTGCGAAATGCCCATTATCTCGGGAAATACTGGTCAGACCGGTGTGCGGTTGAATTCACAGACTCCCTGCGAGGTCCTTAACAAATTCCCATTCAAAAAGAGCCACTCCAGAAATTGCCCAAAACCGGAAATTTTCAAAGGGGTACCCCTTTGGATATTTTTGGGTAATTTTTCGAAAGTGCTCGGATCTGGATGAATGGGGCATCGTTGGAAAGGGCTCGCTCCCCCGAGTTCAACGCACGAAATTTGGTCCCAAAATTCCAAGGGGTTCGGGAGTTATGGCCGGTTTTGTGAATGGCCAAATGAGGGTGCGAAATGCCCATTATCTCGGGAAATACTGGTCAGACCGGTGTGCGGTTGAATTCACAGACTCCCTGCGAGGTCCTTAACAAATTCCCATTCAAAAAAGAGCCACTCCAGAAATTGCCCAAAACCGGAAATTTTCAAAGGGGTACCCCTTTGGATATTTTTGGGTAATTTTTCGAAAGTGCTCGGATCTGGATGAATGGGGCATCGTTGGAAAGGGCTCGCTCCCCGAGTTCAACGCACGAAATTTGGTCCTCCAAGGGGTTCGGGAGTTATGGCCGGTTTTGTGAATGGCCAAATGAGGGTGCGAAATGCCCATTATCTCGGGAAATACTGGTCAGACCGGTGTGCGGTTGAATTCACAGACTCCCTGCGAGGTCCTTAACAAATTCCCATTCAAAAAAGAGCCACTCCAGAAATTGCCCAAAACCGGAAATTTTCAAAGGGGTACCCCTTTGGATATTTTTGGGTAATTTTTCGAAAGTGCTCGGATCTGGATGAATGGGGCATCGTTGGAAAGGGCTCGCTCCCCCGAGTTCAACGCACGAAATTTGGTCCCAAAATTCCAAGGGGTTCGGGAGTTATGGCCGGTTTCGTGAATGGCCAAATGAGGGTGCGAAATGCCCATTATCTCGGGAAATACTGGTCAGACCGGTGTGCGGTTGAATTCACAGACTCCCTGCGAGGTCCTTAACAATTTCCCATTCAAAAAAGAGCCACTCCCCACGCCACGCCACGCCCAAAACCGGAAATTTTCAAAGGGGTACCCCTTTGGATATTTGGGTAATTTTTCGAAAGTGCTCGGATCTGGAAGAATGGGGCATCGTTGGAAAGGGCTCGCTCCCCCGAGTTCAACGCACGAAATTTGGTCCCAAAATTCCAAGGGGTTCGGGAGTTATGGCCGGTTTTGTGAATGGCCAAATGAGGGTGGCGAAATGCCCATTATCTCGAGAAATACTGGTCAGACCGGTGTGCGATTGAATTCACAGACTCCCTGCGAGGTCCTTAACAATTTCCCATTCAAAAAAGAGCCACTCCAGAAATTGCCCAAAACCGGAAATTTTCAAAGGGGTACCCCTTTGGATATTTTTGGGTAATTTTTCGAAAGTGCTCGGATCTGGATGAATGGTGCATCGTTGGAAAGGGCTCGCTCCCCCGAGTTCAACGCACGAAATTTGGTCCCAAAATTCCAAGGGGTTCGGGAGTTATGGCCGGTTTTGTGAATGGCCAAATGAGGGTGCGAAATGCCCATTATCTCGGGAAATACTGGTCAGACCGGTGTGCGGTTGAATTCACAGACTCCCTGCGAGGTCCTTAACAATTTCCCATTCAAAAAAGAGCCACTCCAGAAATTGCCCAAAACCGGAAATTTTCAAAGGGGTACCCCTTTGAATTTCGGGGTAATTTTTCGAAAGTGCTCGGATCTGGATGAATGGGGCATCGTTGGAAAGGGCTCGCTCCCCCGAGCTCAGAGCACTTTAGTTTGTCCCGAAATTCCAAGGGGTTCGGGAGTTATGCCCTTTTTTGTGAACTCCCAAAGGAGGGTGCGAAATGCCCATTATCTCGGGAAATACTGGTCAGCCCGGGGTGGGATTAAATTCCCAGACCCCCTGCGAGGTCCCTAACAATTTCCCATTCAAAAAAGGGCCACTTCAGAAATTGCCCAAAACCGGAAATTTTCAAAGGGATATTTGGATATTTTTGGGTAATTTTTCGAAAGTGCTCGGATCTGGATGAATGGGGCATCGTTGGAAAGGGCTCGCTCCCCCGAGTTCAGAGCATTTTAGTTTGTCCCAAAATTCCAAGGGGTTCGGGAGTTATGCCCTTTTTTATGAACTCCCAAAGGAGGGTGCGAAATGCCCATTATCTCGGGAAATACTGGTCAGCCCGGGGTGGGATTAAATTCCCAGGCTCCCTGCGAGGTCCCTAACAATTTCCTATTCAAAAAAGGGCCACTCCAGAAATTGCCCAAAACCGGAAATTTTCAAAGCGGTGCCCCTTTGGATATTTTTGGGTAATTTTTCGAAAGTGCTCGGATCTGGATGAATGGGGCATCGTTGGAAAGGGCTCGCTCCCCCGAGTTCAGAGCAGTTTAGTTTGTCCCGAAATTCCAAGGGGTTCGGGAGTTATGCCCTTTTTTGTGAACTCCCAAAGGAGGGTGCGAAATGCCCATTATCTCGGGAAATACTGGTCAGCCCGGGGTGGGATTAAATTCCCACACTCCCTGCGAGGTCCCTAACAATTTCCCATTCAAAAAAGGGCCACTCCAGAAATTGCCCAAAACCGGAAATTTTCAAAGGGGTACCCCTTTGGACATTTTTGGGTAATTTTTCGAAAGTGCTCGGATCTGGATGAATGGGACATCGTTGGAAAGGGCTCGCTCCCCCGAGTTCAGAGCACTTTAGTTTGTCCCGAAATTCCAAGGGGTTCGGGAGTTATGCCCTTTTTTGTGACCTCCCAAAGGAGGGTGCGAAATGCCCATTATCTCGGGAAATACGGGTCAGCCAGGGGTGGGATTATATTCCCAGACTCCCTGCGAGGTCCCTAACAATTTCCCATTCAAAAAAGGGCCACTCCAGAAATTGCCCAAAACCGGAAATTTTCATAGGGGTGTACCCCTTTGGATATTTTTGGGTAATTTTCCGAAAGTGCTCGGATCTGGATGAATGGGACATCGTTGGAAAGGGCTCGCTCCCCCGAGTTCAGAGCACTTTAGTTTGTTCCGAAATTCCAAAGAGTTCGGGAGTTATGTCCTTTTTTGTGAACTCCCAAAGGAGGGTGCGAAATGCCCATTATCTCGGGAAATACTGGTCAGCCCGGAGTGGGTTTAAATTCACAGACTCCCTGCGAGGTCCCTAACAAATTTCCATTCAAAAAAGGGCCACTCCAGGAATTGCCCAAAACCGGAAATTTTCAAAGGGGTACCCCTTTGGATATTTTTGGGTAATTTTTCGAAAGTGCTCGGATCTGGATGAATGGGGCATCGTTGGAAAGGGCTCGCTCCCCCGAGTTCAGAACACTTTAGTTTGTCCCAAAATTCCAATTCGTTCCCCCGAGTTCAGAGCACTTTAGTTTGTCCCGAAATTCTAAGGGGTTCGGGAGTTATGCCCTTTTTTGTGAACTCCCAAAGGAGGGTGCGAAATGCCCATTATCTCGGGAAATACTGGTCAGCCCGGGGTGGGATTAAATTCCCAGACTCCCTGCGAGGTCCCTAACAATTTCCCATTCAAAAAAGGGCCACTCCAGAAATTGCCCAAAACCGGAAATTTTCAAAGGGGTACCCCTTTGGACATTTTTGGGTAATTTTTCGAAAGTGCTCGGATCTGGATGAATGGGGAATCGTTGGAAAGGGCTCGCTCCCCCGAGTTCAGAGCACTTTAGTTTGTCCCAAAATTCCAAGGGGTTCGGGAGTTATGCCCTTTTTTGTGAACTCCCAAAGGAGGGTGCGAAATGCCCATTATCTCGGGAAATACTGGTCAGCCCGGGGTGGGATTAAATTCCCAGACCCCCTGCGAGGTCCCTAACAATTTCCCATTCAAAAAAGGGCCACTTCAGAAATTGCCCAAAACCGGAAATTTTCAAAGGGATATTTGGATATTTTTGGGTAATTTTTCGAAAGTGCTCGGATCTGGATGAATGGGGCATCGTTGGAAAGGGCTCGCTCCCCCGAGTTCAGAGCATTTTAGTTTGTCCCAAAATTCCAAGGGGTTCGGGAGTTATGCCCTTTTTTATGAACTCCCAAAGGAGGGTGCGAAATGCCCATTATCTCGGGAAATACTGGTCAGCCCGGGGTGGGATTAAATTCCCAGGCTCCCTGCGAGGTCCCTAACAATTTCCCATTCAAAAAAGGGCCACTCCAGAAATTGCCCAAAACCGGAAATTTTCAAAGCGGTGCCCCTTTGGATATTTTTGGGTAATTTTTCGAAAGTGCTCGGATCTGGATGAATGGGGCATCGTTGGAAAGGGCTCGCTCCCCCGAGTTCAGAGCACTTTAGTTTGTCCCGAAATTCCAAGGGGTTCGGGAGTTATGCCCTTTTTTGTGAACTCCCAAAGGAGGGTGCGAAATGCCCATTATCTCGGGAAATACTGGTCAGCCCGGGGTGGGATTAAATTCCCACACTCCCTGCGAGGTCCCTAACAATTTCCCATTCAAAAAAGGGCCACTCCAGAAATTGCCCAAAACCGGAAATTTTCAAAGGGGTACCCCTTTGGATATTTTTGGGTAATTTTCCGAAAGTGCTCGGATCTGGATGAATGGGACATCGTTGGAAAGGGCTCGCTCCCCCGAGTTCAGAGCACTTTAGTTTGTTCCGAAATTCCAAAGAGTTCGGGAGTTATGTCCTTTTTTGTGAACTCCCAAAGGAGGGTGCGAAATGCCCATTATCTCGGGAAATACTGGTCAGCCCGGAGTGGGTTTAAATTCACAGACTCCCTGCGAGGTCCCTAACAAATTTCCATTCAAAAAAGGGCCACTCCAGGAATTGCCCAAAACCGGAAATTTTCAAAGGGGTACCCCTTTGGATATTTTTGGGTAATTTTTCGAAAGTGCTCGGATCTGGATGAATGGGGCATCGTTGGAAAGGGCTCGCTCCCCCGAGTTCAGAACACTTTAGTTTGTCCCAAAATTCCAATTCGTTCCCCCGAGTTCAGAGCACTTTAGTTTGTCCCGAAATTCCAAGGGGTTCGGGAGTTATGCCCTTTTTTGTGAACTCCCAAAGGAGGGTGCGAAATGCCCATTATCTCGGGAAATACTGGTCAGCCCGGGGTGGGATTAAATTCCCAGACTCCCTGCGAGGTCCCTTACAATTTCCCATTCAAAAAAGGGCCACTCCAGAAATTGCCCAAAACCGGAAATTTTCAAAGGGGTACCCCTTTGGACATTTTTGGGTAATTTTTCGAAAGTGCTCGGATCTGGATGAATGGGGAATCGTTGGAAAGGGCTCGCTCCCCCGAGTTCAGAGCACTTTAGTTTGTCCCAAAATTCCAAGGGGTTCGGGAGTTATGGCCTTTTTTGTGAACTCCCAAAGGAGGGTGCGAAATGCCCATTATATCGGGAAATATTGGTCAGCCCGGGGTGGGATTAAATTCCCAGACTCCCTGCGAGGTCCCTAACAATTTCCCATTCAAAAAAGGGCCACTCCAGAAATTGCCCAAAACCGGAAATTTTCAAAGGGGTACCCCTTTGGATATTGTTGGGTAATTTTTCGAAAGTGCTCGGATCTGGATGTCTGGGACATCGTTGTAAAGGGCTCGCTCCCCCGAGTTCAGAGCACTTTAGTTTGTCCCGAAATTCCAAGGGGTTCGGGAGTTATGCCCTTTTTTGTGAACTCCCAAAGGAGGGTGCGAAATGCCCATTATCTCGGGAAATACTGGTCAGCCCGGGGTGGGATTAAATTCCCAGACTCCCTGCGAGGTCCCTAACAATTTCCCATTCAAAAAAGAGCCACTGCAGAAATTGCCCAAAACCGGAAATTTTCAAAGGGGTACCCCTTTGGATATTTTTGGGTAATTTTTCGAAAGTGCTCGGATCTGGATGAATGGGGCATCGTTGGAAAGGGCTCGCTCCCCCGAGTTCAGAACACTTTAGTTTGTCCCAAAATTCCAATTCGTTCCCCCGAGTTCAGAGCACTTTAGTTTGTCCCGAAATTCCAAGGGGTTCGGGAGTTATGCCCTTTTTTGTGAACTCCCAAAGGAGGGTGCGAAATGCCCATTATCTCGGGAAATACTGGTCAGCCCGGGGTGGGATTAAATTCCCAGACTCCCTGCGAGGTCCCTAACAATTTCCCATTCAAAAAAGGGCCACTCCAGAAATTGCCCAAAACCGGAAATTTTCAAAGGGGTACCCCTTTGGACATTTTTGGGTGATTTTTCGAAAGTGCTCGGATCTGGATGAATGGGGCATCGTTGGAAAGGGCTCGCTCCCCCGAGCTCAGAGCACTTTAGTTTGTCCCGAAATTCCAAGGGGTTCGGGAGTTATGCCCTTTTTGTGAACTCCCAAAGGAGGGTGCGAAATGCCCATTATCTCGGGAAATACTGGTCAGCCCGGGGTGGGATTAAATTCCCAGACCCCCTGCGAGGTCCCTAACAATTTCCCATTCAAAAAAGGGCCACTTCAGAAATTGCCCAAAACCGGAAATTTTCAAAGGGATATTTGGATATTTTTGGGTAATTTTTCGAAAGTGCTCGGATCTGGATGAATGGGGCATCGTTGGAAAGGGCTCGCTCCCCCGAGTTCAGAGCATTTTAGTTTGTCCCAAAATTCCAAGGGGTTCGGGAGTTATGCCCTTTTTTATGAACTCCCAAAGGAGGGTGCGAAATGCCCATTATCTCGGGAAATACTGGTCAGCCCGGGGTGGGATTAAATTCCCAGGCTCCCTGCGAGGTCCCTAACAATTTCCCATTCAAAAAAGGGCCACTCCAGAAATTGCCCAAAACCGGAAATTTTCAAAGCGGTGCCCCTTTGGATATTTTTGGGTAATTTTTCGAAAGTGCTCGGATCTGGATGAATGGGGCATCGTTGGAAAGGGCTCGCTCCCCCGAGTTCAGAGCACTTTAGTTTGTCCCGAAATTCCAAGGGGTTCGGGAGTTATGCCCTTTTTTGTGACCTCCCAAAGGAGGGTGCGAAATGCCCATTATCTCGGGAAATACGGGTCAGCCAGGGGTGGGATTATATTCCCAGACTCCCTGCGAGGTCCCTAACAATTTCCCATTCAAAAAAGGGCCACTCCAGAAATTGCCCAAAACCGGAAATTTTCATAGGGGTGTACCCCTTTGGATATTTTTGGGTAATTTTCCGAAAGTGCTCGGATCTGGATGAATGGGACATCGTTGGAAAGGGCTCGCTCCCCCGAGTTCAGAGCACTTTAGTTTGTTCCGAAATTCCAAAGAGTTCGGGAGTTATGTCCTTTTTTGTGAACTCCCAAAGGAGGGTGCGAAATGCCCATTATCTCGGGAAATACTGGTCAGCCCGGAGTGGGTTTAAATTCACAGACTCCCTGCGAGGTCCCTAACAATTTTCCATTCAAAAAAGGGCCACTCCAGGAATTGCCCAAAACCGGAAATTTTCAAAGGGGTACCCCTTTGGATATTTTTGGGTAATTTTTCGAAAGTGCTCGGATCTGGATGAATGGGGCATCGTTGGAAAGGGCTCGCTCCCCCGAGTTCAGAACACTTTAGTTTGTCCCAAAATTCCAATTCGTTCCCCCGAGTTCAGAGCACTTTAGTTTGTCCCGAAATTCCAAGGGGTTCGGGAGTTATGCCCTTTTTTGTGAACTCCCAAAGGAGGGTGCGAAATGCCCATTATCTCGGGAAATACTGGTCAGCCCGGGGTGGGATTAAATTCCCACACTCCCTACGAGGTCCCTAACAATTTCCCATTCAAAAAAGGGCCACTCCAGGAATTGCCCAAAACCGGAAATTTTCAAAGGGGTACCCCTTTGGATATTTTTGGGTAATTTTTCGAAAGTGCTCGGATCTGGTTGAATGGGGCATCGTTGGAAAGGGCTCGCTCCCCCGAGTTCAGAACACTTTAGTTTGTCCCAAAATTCCAATTCGCTCCCCCGAGTTCAGAGCACTTTAGTTTGTCCCGAAATTCCAAGGGGTTCGGGAGTTATGCCCTTTTTTGTGAACTCCCAAAGGAGGGTGCGAAATGCCCATTATCTCGGGAAATACTGGTCAGCCCGGGGTGGGATTAAATTCCCACACTCCCTGCGAGGTCCCTAACAATTTCCCATTCAAAAAAAGGGAATAAATAAAAAAAAAGGGAAAAATAAATAAAATAATTATAAAACATAAACAAAAAACCAAGCAAAGGCCACCAACAACAATAACCGAAGGACCGACGGACAACACGTAAGTTTCTTCCACCCGCTTCCCGCGCTTCCTGCCGGTCGCTCCGGCGCTGCAGCCTTAATCGGTCAGCTGATGGGAGTCGTCTTGTTTTAGCAGGCATAACACTGCAACAAGGCTACTCCCGTTAGCTCCGATGGATGCATCGCCGGTGCGGCTGGCTACAAATGAGGTCATGGACCTCACGCTAAACAGTCCCCAAAGTGACAATGATTTTATAATCAATTTTTGTAACATTCGGGGACTGAATGCGAACTTCCTGGCCGTTACGTGCGAGTTACTCCTCCATACCCCTGCTATTTTCGCACTGAGTGAAACCCAAGTGTTACCAGATCTTGATTTAGATCGATTTCAGGTGACAGGGTATAATTTAGTGCACAACTTTTCCGCCCATAGGGGATTAGCCATTTATATTAGGAATGACGTGGCCTTTCAGAAGGTGTACAGTAGTACATCCTCGGATTTTAATCATCTTTGGATTAAAATAATTATCCATAGCCACGTCATATTTTTCTGTTTTTTATATAGGAGTCCTAATATTAGTAATGAGGCCACCACCTCAGCTTTCGATGCTATTTCTGAACAGATTTCCGGATTTTTATTTTCCCACCCGGAAAGCGAAATCATTGTTGCGGGTGATTTCAACGTTCACAATGTACATTGGCTAAATTACTCAAATGGCACCAGTGTTCCTGGCAAAGACGCCGAGCTCTTTGCGAGCCTCAACAACTTGCACCAAATTGTCAAATGTCCGACGAGAGTCCCTGATATTCCAGGTCAAGGAGCCCATCTCCTTGACCTGTTTCTTACTTCCCACCCGACGCGGTACTCCATCAAAGTTAGCTCACCCCTTGGCAACTCGGACCATAAACTAATTAGCGCTTATTTCCCATATCCATCCTCGACCACAACCACCACAGCTCCTAAAAGAACTGTGTGGCACTATGGGAAAGCCAACTGGTTGGGTCTTATTCGCTTCTTCCAGGCCACTGACTGGGATTTGTGTTTCCGTAGTGCCAATGCGAACTATGCGGCCCTCTGTGTCACCAAAATTATTCGAGCGGGTATGCGCTTGTTCATCCCTCACTCTACCAAATCTGTGAAGCCTAGGCCGAACAAATGGTTCAATGGGGAATGTATGAACGCAATCAAAGCTAAAGAAGCCGCCTATAGAGCATACAGACGTTCGCCTAATGAGCCACTTCGTCGTGAGTACGTCAGACTTAGAAACTCCTGTAACTCCATCATCAGGAAAGTCAAATCATCATTTGATGATAGATTGAGAAGTAAGATTCTTAACTCCACTACAGGCAGCAAAAACTTCTGGTCCTTGGTAACCGCCATCAAGAAGAATTTTACTTCCTCCTCAACACCTCCTTTTATTCACAACAAGGAAGTGATAACAGAAAGCAAACCCAAGGCCGACCTATTAGCTTCTCTGTTCGCCGCAAATTCTTCTTTACCCGATGCTGCTATGTCACCCCCCACTCTCGAGAATACCACCCACTCAATGGACGGAGTTCACTTCAGGACTCGCGAGGTGTTTAGGTGTCTCAAAGAACTCGACGCCAACAAATCCACTGGTCCCGACAAAATCCCCCCTATGGTACTTAAAAAATGTGCCTCACCTTTGGCTAAACCTCTGCGCAAACTTTTTGCCCTGTCTTACTTCTCCGGAGTGTATCCCGACTCTTGGAAACTAGCTCATGTTCAGCCAATCCCAAAAAAAGGTGAAGCCAGCGACCCCTTAAACTACCGCCCAATAGCAATTACTTCTGTTCTCTCCAAAATCATGGAGACAATAATCAATAAAAGGCTGATGAAATATCTAGAATCCAACCAAATTATACACGACAGGCAATACGGCTTCAGATCTAAACGGTCTACTGGCGATCTGCTTGTGTGTTTAACCGAGCGTATCAACCAAAGCATTCATAGCTTTGGTGAGTCTAGCCTAGTTGCTCTAGATATATCAAAGGCTTTTGACAGAGTATGGCACCCAGCTCTGTTGAATAAACTCCAAGCTATTGGTATACACTTAGTTCTAAGGAACTGGATTAAGAGCTTTCTTTCATGCCGTTCAATCAAGGTAGTATTGGATGGCGTCGAATCCAACCCCCACGCCATTTCGGCCGGAGTTCCCCAGGGGTCAATTCTTTCACCCGCACTTTTTCTAATCTTCATTAATGATCTGCTCTCAATCCCCTCCAACCCACTTCACTGCTTCGCTGATGACGGTACTCTGAATTTCTCTTACTCCTTCGACAATATAAGACAAGCACGTGCCAGACCTTGTCTTTACCACCGTCAACTGATGTCGGCTTCGATCAACCGGGATATCGAATCGATTCTTCATTGGGGCGAAATGAACCGCGTCGAATTCAATGCCACAAAAACGAAGCACTGTCTGATCTCCAACAAAAATTGTACCGACCTTCCTCCTGTCTCGGTGGATGGAGAGAATCTAACGGCTGACTCAACTCTCAACATCCTAGGGGTAACTTTAACGGAGCATCTGCGATGGAACGATCACATATTCCAAATCGCCAAACAAGCCTCCCAATGCCTTGGATTTCTCAAGAGATGCAAGTTCCTCCTCCAGCCAGCCGCATTGGCTACAATATACAAATCCTACATTCGGCCGCGCCTCGAATACAACTCACATATCTGGGCAGGCGCCCCAAAAACCACCTTGGCTTGTCTCGACAAGGTGCAAAATCGTGCCCTCAAACTCATTGGTGATGGCCCCTTTCGCGCCTCCATAGACACCTTGAGCCACCGTAGGAATGTAGCAGCCCTCTCCATACTTTATCGCTATTACCATGGCGACTGTTCCACCGAAATTCAGGACCTCCTGCCTGCACGGCAATACTTTTCCCGCAACACAAGACTAGCCCGCTCGGCTCACCCCCATACCCTACAGCCCCCTCGTTCACGCACAATACGGTTCAGAAGTTCGTTTATGAATAGAACAACTCGATTGTGGAATGATCTCCCGCAGTCGGTATTTCCGAACTCGTACAACATCTTAGAGTTCAAACGTGAGGTTCATCGTCATTTTCTTCTACACCCTCCAGACCCCCTCTAACCTTTCCTATTCTCCTCTATTCTTCAAACCAAGCTACTACTAGACATTGCACCATGAACTGAACGACATGACGGACTGGTAGTACAAAGGGTTACACCTAAGCTTGGTTTTTTCATATAAAAAAAAAAAAAAAAAAAAAAAAGGGCCACTCCAGAAATTGCCCAAAACCGGAAATTTTCAAAGGGGTACCCCTTTGGATATTTTTGGGTAGTTTTTCGAAAGTGCTCAAATCTGGATGAATGGGTCATCGTTGGAAAGGGCTCGCTCCCCCGAGTTCAGAGCACTTTAGTTTGTCCCGAAATTCCAAAGGGTTCGGGAGTTATGCCCTTTTTTGTGAACTCCCAAAGGAGGCTGCGAAATGCCCATTATCTCGGGAAATACGGGTCAGCCCGGGGTGGGATTACATTCCCAGACTCCCTGCGAGGTCCCTAACAATTTCCCATTCAAAAAAGGGCCACTCCAGAAATTGCCCAAAACCGGAAATTTTCATAGGGTGTACCCCTTTGGATATTTTTGGGTAATTTTTCGAAAGTGCTCGGATCTGGATGAATGGGGCATCGTTGGAAAGGGCTCGCTCCCCCGAGTTCAGAACACTTTAGTTTGTCCCAAAATTCCAAGGGGTTCGGGAGTTATGCCCTTTTTGTGAACTCCCAAAGGAGGGTGCGAAATGCCCATTATCTCGGGAAATACTTGTCAGCCCGGGGTGGGATTAAATTCCCAGACCCCCTGCGAGGTCCCTAACAATTTCCCATTCAAAAAAGGGCCACTTCAGAAATTGCCCAAAACCGGAAATTTTCAAAGGGGTACCCCTTTGGATATTTTTGGGTAATTTTTCGAAAGTGCTCGGATCTGGATGAATGGGGCATCGTTGGAAAGGGCTCGCTCCCCCGAGTTCAGAGCATTTTAGTTTGTCCCAAAATTCCAAGGGGTTCGGGAGTTATGCCCTTTTTTGTGAACTCCCAAAGGAGGGTGCGAAATGCCCATTATCTCGGGAAATACTGGTCAGCCCGGGGTGGGATTAAATTCCCAGACTCCCTGCGAGGTCCCTAACAATTTCCCATTCAAAAAAGGGCCACTCCAGAAATTGCCCAAAACCGGAAATTTTCAAAGCGGTACCCCTTTGGACATTTTTGGGTAATTTTTCGAAAGTGCTCGGATCTGGATGAATGGGGCATCGTTGGAAAGGGCTCGCTCCCCCGAGTTCAGAGCACTTTAGTTTGTCCCGAAATTCCAAGGGGTTCGGGAGTTATGCCCTTTTTTGTGAACTCCCAAAGGAGGGTGCGAAATGCCCATTATCTCGGGAAATACTGGTCAGCCCGGGGTGGGATTAAATTCCCAGACCCCCTGCGAGGTCCCTAACAATTTCCCATTCAAAAAAGGGCCACTTCAGAAATTGCCCAAAACCGGAAATTTTCAAAGGGGTACCCTTTTGGATATTTTTGGGTAATTTTTCGAAAGTACTCGGATCTGGATGAATGGGGCATCGTTGGAAAGGGCTCGCTCCCCCGAGTTCAGAGCACTTTAGTTTGTCCCAAAATTCCAAGGGTTCGGGAGTTATGCCCTTTTTTGTGAACTCCCAAAGGAGGGTGCGAAATGCCCATTATCTCGGGAAATACTGGTCAGCCCGGGGTGGGATTAAATTCCCAGACCCCCTGCGAGGTCCCTAACAATTTCCCATTCAAAAAAGGGCCACTTCAGAAATTGCCCAAAACCGGAAATTTTCAAAGCGGTACCCCTTTGGATATTTTTGGGTAATTTTTCGAAAGTGCTCGGATCTGGATGAATGGGGCATCGTTGGAAAGGGCTCGCTCCCCCGAGTTCAGATCACTTTAGTTTGTCCCAAAATTCCAAGGGGTTCGGGAGTTATGCCCTTTTTTGTGAACTCCCAAAGGAGGGCTGCGAAATGCCCATTATCTCGGGAAATACTGGTCAGCCCAGGGTGGGATTAAATTCCCAGACTCCCTGCGAGGTCCCTCACAATTTCCCATTCAAAAAAGGGCCACTCCAGAAATTGCCCAAAACCGGAAATTTTCAAAGCACACCGGTCTGACCAGTATTTCCCGAAATAATGAGCATTTCGCCACCCTCATTTGGCCATTCACAAAAGCGGCCATAACTCCCGAACCCCTTGGAATTTTTGGACCAAATTTTGAGCGTTCTACTCGGGGGAGCGAGCCCTTTCCAACGATGCCCCATTCATTAAGATCCCAGCACTTTCGTGAAATCGACCAAAAATATCCCAAGGGTACCCCTTTGGAAAATTTCCGGTTTTGGGAAATTTTTGGAGCGGCCCTTTTTTGAATGGGAAATTGTTAGGGACCTCCCAGGGAGTCTGGAAATTTAATCCCACTCCGGGCTGACCAGTATTTCCCGAGATAATGGGCATTTCGCACCCTCCTTTGGGAGTTCACAAAAAGGGCATAACTCCCGAACCCCTTGGAATTTTGGGACAAACTAAAGTGTTCTGAACTCGGGGGAGCGAGCCCTTTCCAACGATGCCCCATTCATCCAGATCCGAGCACTTTCGAAAAATTACCCAAAAATATCCAAAGGGGTACCCCCTTAAAAATTTCCGGTTTTGGGCAATTTCTGGAGTGGCCCATTTTTGAATCCAGATCCGAGCACTTTCGAAAAATTACCCAAAAATATCCAAAGGGGTATCCCTTTGAAAATTTCCGGTTTTGGGCAATTTCTGGAGTGGCCCTTTTTTGAATGGGAAATTGTTAGGGACCTCGCAGGGAGTATGTGAATTCAATCCCACCCCGGGCTGACCAGTATTTCCCGAGATAACGGGCCCTTCGCAGCCCTCTTTTGTCCCAAAAGAGAACATAACTCCCGAACGCTTGGTATTTTTTGGCCAATTTAAGTGCGCTGAACTCGAGGGAGCGAGCCCTTTCCAACGATACTCCATTCATCAAAATCCGAGCACTTTCGTGAAATCCATCAATAATATCCCAAGGGGTACCCCTTTGCAAAATTTCCGGTTTTGGGAAAATTCTGGAGTGGCCCTTTTTTGAATGGGAAATTGTTAGGGACCTCCCAAGCAGTGCCGGATTTACCAACAAGCAAAACAAGCAATTGCTTGAGGCCCCTATCCTCAGGGGGCCCCGCGCCTCTTATATTCTGTGTGGTTCGTCTTTAGATAAAAGGGAAGTAAAAAAATTGTCATAGTTTTGCGACTAAAATAATAAATTTAAAACTAAACGTAACTACGGTAGTCATTGTTGGGGGCCCCATCACGAGGTTGTGCTTGGGGCCCCGCAATTCTGTGAATTCAATCCCACCCCGGGGTGACAGGTATTTCCCGAGATAATGGGCATTTTGCCATCCTCCTAATGGAAATCACAAAAGAGGGCTGTTCCGGCGACACTGAAAAACAAAAATCAAGCAAAAAGGAATAAAAAAATAAAAAACATCAATTGCACGATTTTTTGCACTTTATTAAAAATTAACAAATCAAAACTACATGGATCTACAAAAAATTACAAAAAAACCACACACGTTAAGGGACAGCACTACACAACAAAAAATAACAAGAAATTCGTACCTGCAAATAGAAACGAATTATTAAATATAAATATTAAATATATAAGTCCTTACCTGTTTTTAAAAGTTGAAAAGCAATCCAGTGATCCATCCAAAGAAGATGCCAAAAAGCCGTCGGCAAATCGCAAAATCTATAAACAAAAGATTAATGAAAATTACAAACAGGTTCCACAAAAAATGCTCACCTGTCAACCCCAATATAACAATCGCTGGCTCCTCCTCGCTCATCCCCCACTAGAATCCTGAAAACATAAAATAAAAATTAGTAAATAAACTAAAAATCCGAATAAAATACTTACCAAAACAAACAACTCCATTTGACGTCTACGACGAGTCAGAGGAGAACAGCTGATCGGACATCGCACACAGATCTAGTACATAAACCCGAAATTATGTACTTCGAGAACGAAGCCCCCTGCCAAAGGATAGTCGCAGCTATTGTTCGAGTAGAAATAAATACCGACGCACAGACGGCGTTAAATCAGATTGCTTTTAATCTTTCTAGAGTCTTGAACTAGAAGATAAAATCTGTATTGAGGTTTTAGCAATAAAGCAATTTCAAAGCCTAAGTATCGAACTTAGCATTCGGAAAAGACAGAATTGAGGTCTTTTCCCAGTAAAGCCCGAATTAAAGACAGTTTTGAAGTCTTTAATACAGCAGTAACTTAATCACCAGAATTGATTTCAGCAGTTACTCTAACCAACCACAGAGGGACGAATTTGCGAAGAAACAAGGCAAAGCAGTCCAGCAAGCAGCAACCAGGGCAGCAAGCAGCAACCAGGCAGCAAGCAGCAAGCAAATCCCAAGCGATTTCCAAGAACGAGACCGGAGTGCAGCACCACAAAGGTTATTCCTGACTGTTCTAATTGCAGAACACATCAGGCGAAACATCAATCGTCATCTGACAGCTAGGTGGCGTTATCCATTTAAGCTTCTAGAGCAAGCAACATTTTGGTAATTCTTATTTACAAAACAAATAAAGAACAATTTACGAATTTCAAGTAATAAATCACGAATTAATAACAAATTGAAGGTTGAATTGAAATATTTTTGGCAATTTGTAAATCTAAGGTTAAATTTTATTGAATTTATATTGGGGAAAATCTAATAAATTGATTGCAAATAAATAGTAAATTTGATTATTGGAAAAAGTTATCTTTCAATAGAATCACACCCTTCCGGCACCTTTTTATTGAGTCAGAAATTAAATTGCTAATTCTGAACAAGGGCGTCACACCCGAACCCCTTGGTAGTTTTTGACCAAATCAACTGGGCTGAATTCGGGCGAGCGAGCCCTTGCCAACGATATCCCATTCATTAATCTGATCACTTTCGTCAAATCGACCAAAATTATTCCAAGGGGTACCCCTTTGCAAAATATTCCCTTTGGGAAATAGTTCACGACATTCTAGGAAGTCCTGGTACATTTTTCCGAACGCTACAAAGCGGACCCAGGTCCTATCTGTATCCAGGATACCACAATTGAGTACTGAGACTCAGTCAAATTTTTGGGAGTAAATTTAGACAAGAGGCTGAACTGCAACGCTCAACTTGACTACGTCAAGGGCCATATGGGCCTGCATAAGGCTTCTGGGTAAGACATGGGGTCTTACACCACAAATGATGTACTGGATGTACAATACGATCGCTAAACCTGTTTTCACTTATGCTGCTATAGTTTGGTGGCGCAAGACTAAACAGGTTACGTCAATCCTCAAGTGCATCAAACTGCAACGGCTTGCTTGCCTCTCCATTACCGAAGCTATGCGGACCTGTCCCACAGCTGCAATGGAAGCAGTCTTTGGATTGACCCCTTTACATCTCTTCATATGGAAATCCGCCGCCATAAGTGCCTTTGCCCATACGGTCAAAGGACACATGGATATCCTTAAAAATATCCCAAGCATTTCCATTTGCTGCGTATCCAACCATATGGTTAGTCAACTGCGGTTCCAAAGGAAATTCAGAGCGATTATCCCGGATCGCTCTGAGTGGGAGGAAATTATTCTTCCTGGGGATCCACTGGTTCACTTGAGAAAGGTCTGAAAGGCGCCAACATTAAAATCTTTTCTGACAGCCAAGCTGCCATCAACGTGGAAGTTTTCTTCCAAATTAGTAGCAGGGTGTTTTGACGTAGGTACTCCAGAGCCTGACCAGAAGAAACGAGGTCTCGCTCTCCTGGGTCCCCGGACACTGGGGTATAGAGGTAAATGAGGCTGCAGACGGCCTCGCGAGGGAGGGGTCTGAGACGTTGTTCCAGGGCCCAGAACCCTTCTGTGGCATCTCTTGGTCCACCTCCAAGTCCTTGATAGAAGAGTGGATTAAGAGAATAAACCTAGCCTAATTTTTAGTACACATATTAAATTAAAAGATTTGTAATTAAACTAGTAAAAGTATTTAGGATGTCTGCGATCGACTGTTGAACTGTTCGTGATCGACCGTTTGCCCACCCCTGATGTACGATGTGTTTTACACTTATTTTAACTGAATATGCTGCAATTTGAATTATTTACGGAAATTTTACTTTGAAGGGTTATGTTTTAGGAATTTTGCTCTCTTTTCATGCTGTTCATTCTTATCACTTGCTTTATCTTGTCTCACTCATAAATCTCACAGAGGTAATGACTTCTCAAGTCAAAGAGTTCTCATGCAATCTGCTATAATCTCAGATGAAACAGAGTGAAAGCTTAGCATTAATTGTTAAGTACAATTTCTTTTAAGTTCTCTTAGCAGATCATTTTACGGTAATTAATTTCCGCTTAAGGGATAAAAAAATAATAAGTCTTGCAAAGTTAAAACTTGACCCTGCTCTTATTTATACATTTCGAATTCACTGTTCATATTATTTTTATGAAATTTAGTTAGTTTAACTTAATTTTGACGAAAAAGCAAATAAAAACAGAGATGTATGGTGAGAGTTGACGAGGAGAGGTAGATCAATCACAATATCTAAATCTGTCTGAAAGATATGCATCTCCATTTCGTCTAGGTTCATTCCAACAACTTCAAAATTATTTTAAACATATTAATTCTTATTTCCTCTCTTTCAATTTATCTCCTTTTCTCGAATGTTCGAATGTCTCACAGTCAACAACCAAAAAAAAATTCTGTTCAATCTCCAACAGTTCAGCAGACATTTTATCGAGGAAGATTGATGTTTTCAGCTCCCAGGGCAAACTGCTGAGGTTTATAACCTTTTGGGTGAATTACATTAGAAATTTTTACGTCTCAAGCTTTAAGCACTTTAATCTAAGAAAGCACAACGGCAAACAACTCCCCCACCTTTCAGGGGAAATGCCAAAGACGTAGGGGAACAAAACTTTCGAAATTACACTAAGGGGAAATTGGGGAAAACAGGGCGAAAGAATTTCAATGCGTTTATACAGGCGAAAAGTCCTTTTTCTTTGCATTTGATGGATTTATGGATTTATCTTTGGCTGTGGTATGTTTCAGTAATGGCGAATTGATTTTGGCTGGGAGATCCACATAGCTTCGCACACAGCAGTCTCATAGCGGCACGATGATAAAATAGTGACTGAAATGAATTAGTTGATTTGGTTTTCAAGGATATTCTTTGGCTGATTGTAGAGATTACTGAAAGGATATTAATGTAGCGAAAATTAACTATTAAGAAAGGGTTGATTAACCCTTGTTCATTGGGCATAACTTTTGGCAGGTTTCATTCGGTTGAGATGAGACGTACAGACGTGTAAAATTTTTTTTTGTGAATAATTCATGAAGGTGCAGCGATGTTTAAGCAACGAGATTTGTGATCCAAAATTGTTTGATGGTTTGAAGTGTTTCGGTTAAACATTATATTGATTTTGATTTGTCATGTTGGTATATTTGCTTGTAGCATTTTGAAGTTTTTCTGTCTTGAAACTCGATTCATTAAAAAATTTCTCATTAAATTTTTACTGACAGGTAGAGTATTAGAGGCATAACAGTTCAGAGGCATCGACCTCAAGGGTACTTTGTAATATCTAATACCAATAGAAGCATTGTCCGCAGACTCAAATTTTATATTTCTAAAAAAATGTGCTGTACTGGGATTCTAGAAATATTAGAGAATGTCTTTCCCAGTCAGCACTTGCTAAACTGTCTCAACCATATTTTTACAATCCGGTATGTTTTTCGGCTTTACCATCGCATCTTCGGTCGGCCTATGTTTCGTGTCACTCCTAGCTTATTATCAAATGCTATCTTTAGCAGTTTGTGTTTTGTTTTTGTGTTTAAGCGATTAAGGATTTCCTCTTCGACATCAGAAGGTACGCTGGGTTATTGCAAGAAATAGTACACGTTTCTTCTCGTAGAACGTAAGGAACGTAAGTAAGCCATAAAATAAGACCTCTAGTCTGGATGGTATTTCAAACCGGGCTGAGACGTTGGCACAATAGCAAGTGCCTCGGTGGTCTAGGGGTAAGGCGCCTGACTACTATCCCAGAGGTAACGGGTTCGAATCCCGGTCAGCCCCATCGTCCTTCGCCTTTTCCACTTTCCCACCCTCATAACTTTCCTTCTTTCTTCTCCCCTCTTTACATTCCTGATTCCTCCTGTCATAGCCTTCGCTAGTCCTTCCCCGCTCCACCAAGCGCATGTCATCGGTTGATGAGATTCAAAGTTATAGTTGCAAGCCCCTCAAATATCATATAGATATTACATTATAAAAAACTTTAAATTTTCATGTGAAAATTGCCTAAGTGCAATCTACACACTCTAGCAATTTTCACATTTCTTAGAAATCAAACCATGCAAAAATGCATGAGAAATTGCACAAGAAACATTAATCCACTTTCCGGCAAAGCAGACGCTTTTCCAAGAATATTATAATATTTAGATCATTCTTTTAACCTGTGTAAATTATTATTTGAACTCGAAAAGTCAGTCTTATTCTAGACGCGTTAAAGATCGCTCAATTTGAGGTTCCGCGGAATGTAAAATCTATTTTAATTATATGCATATTAAAGTAAAGTTTAAAGATAGTGAATAGTTATTTTTTTTTGATTAAATAAACTGTGAAAAATAATTTCGTTTTTTATTTTTTTTATCAAAAAATATATTCGCAAACAAAATTGGCGACGAGGATGGGATGTCCAAATATATCCCAATAATATCGAGTTTATTGTATATATTGCGGTATAGTGTATGTTAATACTTTGTTGGACATTTCGGGAACAATAGTTCACAAAAAATCAGTGCAGTTAACTAGTAGCAAGAGCTAGTAGTGAAAAGAAGAAAAACCGCCTAGGACCTCAGGAACGACTTTTCCAGTCGTATTAGAAGACTCATCTACACCATCGACAGCAATCCACGGGAGCACGAGTTCATCGTTGGAAACACTATCAGGAAATCGCCGTTGGAAATTCATCCCCACATCAACAAAAAAAACACCCAGGAAATCGTCGTGGGACACCCAAGGCTGCATCGCGAGGAGCAACAGCTTCAACCCTTTTTATTAGAAATTCCAACATTGGAATTAATTTTTTTTAAGGTCAGATATAAAGTTTAGATTTTTTTTTTCTCTATATATACCTATATATATACAAATATAATATATACAAACCATATTAAATTTCATTATTATATTGATCATATTGATAAAGTGAATTTTTCTAAAGTGAATTTTTTTTAAATAATTTATAAAAAAAAATAAATAAACCTAACTACTATAAAAATATTTTTTATATATCGTTATTATATTGATTATATTGATACTACCTTTTTTTTAAAGTGAATTTTCTTAAAAAATAATTTAAAATAAAAAAATAAACGAACCTAATTACTATAAAAATATTTTTTATCATTCTTATATTGATTATATTGATATTACTCTTTAAAGTGAATTTTTTTTAAAATAATTTATAATATAAAATAAATAAAGAAAGTGTTTAGAGGTGACTATAAGATAGATAGTGAATTTAAGTGCCGTGTTGATAGGAAAATTAACAAGTCATTCCACATATATAAATTAACTTGAGCTAAAATACTACGTTTGTTTTACTTTTTTTGGAAATTAGAAAAATTTGTTTCAAATTCCTAGTTTATCTGCCCCTTTTCCACTCAAATCAAGTTACATTTACGTACCCTAATTAATTTATAATAACAAATTTTCTCGAGATGGCTAATCTAACACTTGATCCACTTAAATACCTCTATAGACTACCCGAATTTAATGGAGATCCTCGAGATCTGCAAATATTCTGTAACTTAGTGGATAGAATCCACCCCGTTCTAACAACCTTCGAGCCAGTGGCACAATCAATATTTTCCGATATCATAAAAAGTAAACTCAGAGGGAAAGCAAGGGAAATAATTACGATAAATTGCCAAGCTACATCTTGGCAAGATATTAAAAATATTTTGATAAATAACTTCAGTGATCGATTAAGCTGTGATGAATTATTCGACGCAATGCGGAGCGTCATATTCAAAACTAATACGGTGGACTTCTATAACGAGATAAAGTCCACACTCCAACGTTTAAACAATAAAACATACCTTACATGGGGAGAAGGAGCTATATCTAATGAGACTGCACGTCAAAATAGAAGCTCAGCCCTTAAAATCTTTACAGCAAAAATTCCAGAGCCTATGAGATCAATTCTCGTTTGTAGACAGCCTACAGACTTAGAAGCAGCAATGGACCTTTTGTTTAAAGCGGGCTATGCCTATCTTACGCCAAATAGATCACCAAATAGGCCACCCAATTTTAAGAATGATAGAAGAAATGGTAATAGAAATCCCAGAAACGATTATCAGCAAAGGAACCATCGCGAATATCGACCCGAAAATAAGAATAAAAACTACAATTGGACAAACAACGAAAATACAAACAGACAGACTAACGAAAACTACAGACAAAACTTTCCACAACCCAACAAGCCCTATTATCCTCAGCATAATTATGTGCAGAATCCCCCCTTAAATCCTTATAATCAAAATGCGTTCCAACCACCACCAGAACCGATGGATATCTGTAATTTTGAGGTGCAAAATTTTCCGTTAGCAGCCTCACAGGAGACTTACCTTATATATTAGTACAAACTAAAATCAGGCCCATCAAACTAATAATTGATACAGGAGCCACCCACTCTATCATTAATCCCGGTATATGTTCCCCTAAATGGCGGATACCTTCAAATATTATGCTCAAAACTCTTCAACATTATATTAGAATTAGGGAAAAAGTCAAAATCCCAATATTTAGCGAATTAGGAGATCCCAGTCAAACAATAGAATTACTTGTCTGCAAATTCCATGACTTCTATGATGGTCTTTTGGGTAACAACATTTTAAGAGGACTACAAGCGAAAGTTGATTATAAAAAAATCGACTCAAAATAGGAAAAAAATATGTTCCTCTACATTTCGAGAGTGATGATATTTCAAGATTATACTATTTTAAAAACGAGGGATATTTTAATGTCAACATACCAGTTAGACAAAAAGATGGCCTGGCCTTTATAAATAATATATTTACCCATGACGGAAAAATTAGGATCCAAGAAGGTATTTACAATGTTTCTGATTACAATTTAGAAGGGATTATGGAAATCCAAGGTAATTCAGAAAAATCAGTAATTCTGCATACTCAAGAGTGTATACCGATTACTGAGGAAAATTTTAATGTTATAGAAGAGCAAGACCGAAAACCTTTACTCGAACAAATCCGAATGGACCACTTAAATCAAGAAGAAAAAGAAATGCTCTTACGGTTAATAAAAAGATTCTCTAACATATTCTATATGGAAGACTCCGACCTTACTTTCACGAATGTGATAAAGCATGAAATCCGTACAACTAACTTAGCCCCGGTCTTTGCTAAAACTTATAGATACCCGTACATTCACAAGGGTGAAGTACAATCGCAAATAAAGGAAATGTTAGAAAAGAAAATAATTAGGCCTAGCAACTCTCCCTATTCGGCACCGGTTTGGATAGTTCCCAAAAAACTAGACGCGAGCGGTAAACGAAAATGGAGGTTGGTCATCGACTATAGAAAGTTGAATGAAACCACCATCGATGACAAATATCCTCTGCCGAATATAGACGAAATATTAGAGAAACTTGGCAGATGCCAATACTTCTCCACCCTTGATTTAGCTAAGGGCTTCTACCAAATAGAGGTAGCAGAACAAGATATACATAAGACAGCGTTCAGCGTTGAAGGAGGACATTACGAGTTCCTTCGTATACCATTTGGACTGAAGACAGCCCCGGCAACCTTCCAGCGCCTTATGAACAACGTCCTGTCCGACTACATTAATAAAATCTGCTTCGTCTATTTGGACGATATTATTATATTTTCAACCTCTCTGCAGGAGCATTTAGAGTCGTTGAGAAAAATCTTCCATAGATTGAGAGAAGTCAATCTGAAAGTCCAACTAGATAAGTCGGAATTCCTCAAACGGGAAGCCGAATTTCTCGGACATATAGTCACACAAGAAGGAATTAAACCTAATCCTCGAAAGATCGAGTGTGTACTGAAATTCCCTTTGCCGAAAACGCCAAAGGAAATCAAACAATTCCTTGGTCTCACGGGTTATTACCGTAAATTTATTAGGGACTATTCTAAAATAGCAAAGCCAATGACAAAATACTTGAAAAAAGATATAAAAATGAATATTCAAGACCCCGAGTATGTTGAAAGTTTTGAAATCCTGAAGAAACTTTTGGTCAGTGAACCAATTTTAAGGTATCCTGACTTCACTAAAACCTTTACGATTCAAACCGATGCAAGCCAGTTTGCAGTAGGAGCGATATTGTCCCAAGACAATCATCCTATTTGCTATGCGAGCCGTACGCTCAATGGACACGAAGAGAATTATAGCACAATAGAAAAGGAATTGCTTGCAGTAGTATGGGCCACAAAGTATTTCCGCCCGTACTTATTCGGAAGAAAATTTATAATTGAAACAGATCACCGCCCACTCCAATGGCTGTTCTCAATAAAAGAAACAAATTCAAAGTTAGTGCGTTGGAGATTAAAATTATCCGAATTCGATTACACGATAAAATATAAAAAGGGAATTAAGAACGGGAATGCAGATGCACTCTCCAGGGTTATGATAAACCACAACGAAGTGGAAACAATACAAATAAATAATTCAGACTGTCCTATAAATTTCTATAAAAGGCAAATTATTATTAAGAAGACAAACTCAGGTTCACTTAGGATAAAAAATACCCAAGTATTTAATAGAAGTAGGAAGATTATATATATAAAGACACTTGACCAAGATACTGCAACAACTTTACTTAAAACCCACTTTGACCCCAATAAAACAAATGCTGTCTTAATTGAAGAAGAATCATTCTTTGAAGCAATTCAAGCATCTTTCATTGAACACTTTGCCAATAGATCTATACTTAAAGTCGTTAGGTGTAAGAAACTCTTACAAGATGTCGAAAACGAAACGGAACTCTTAAAACACATAGAAGAGGAACATTGTAGAAATAATCATAGGGGAATTAACGAAAATTTTAATGAACTTAAAGAAAAAATATACCACCCGAAATTGAAAGATAGGATCACAAAATTCGTGAATAACTGTGAAATTTGTAATGTAGAAAAGTATGATAGGAAGCCAATCAAAGGTAAATTCAAAATCACTGAAACCCCTAATGGTCCAAGAGAGGTTGTACACGCAGATGTATTTTATAGTCTAGATAAAACACTATTCCTTACTTTAATTGATAAATTCTCTAAGCATGCCCAGGCGATCAAGATCAAAGGTAGAACTTGGACAGAGTTCAAGAGGGCAATATTACAATATCTTAGTATCGTAGGTAAATTTAAAAAATTAATAGTTGACAATGAACTAGGGCTTAAAGCTATTCCCATGTTAGGCTTTTTGAAGGAACAGGACATAGAAATTCATTTTACCTCCAATAAAAATCACACCTCCAATTCAGATGTTGAACGACTTCATAACACAATCAACGAACATTTAAGAATTCTACGACACGATCCAAATAAAAGAATCGATACTGTGGAGGAGAAAATTCTAAAAATCATTAATTTTTACAATAACACTATACACTCAACAACAGGCAAGAAACCAATAGACTTTTCTTTAGGTAACATAAATGTAGATGAATATCCTAAAATTAGAGATAGAATAATAAAAATAAAAGAAAAAACAATTAACAAGTTAAATAAAGATAGGGAAGAAGTAGCGATCACTTCAGGACCAGTATTTCTTAAAGAAACTAGAGGTGGCAAAAACCACGCGAGATTTAGGAAAGTAAACGCCAGGGAAATAGATGACGATCATATACAAGTAGAATCAGGACATAAATATTATAAAACCCACATTAAAAGATCAAAGAAATTCCAAGATAATAACAATCCCTGCATTAAAACAAAGCCCAAACGACCTAGTAATATAGTTATTTCACCATCCATTACAGACAATGAACCAGTTGATAATAATCCTGCTAGTAGTGCTCCCACACCTAGCATCAGCACAGCTAATTGAAGTACAAAACTTAAACGACAACAATGGCTATATAACGATCAAAACGGGACAAATAAGAATAATTACAGAATATAACAAAATTATACATATAATCAATACTACCGAATTTGAAAAAACCAAAAATGAAATTTACAATAACATTAAACAAATTGAGACAAACGCCAAAGCAACCCAACCAATCTTTAGCACCATGACGCACAATTTCAAACTTCTAGAAACAAAGATCAACGGACTCAGACCAAACTTACGACAAAAGAGAGGCTTAGTAAACATATTAGGTAAAGGACTCAAGTACATTGCAGGGACTATGGACAGTGACGATGAAAAACTCATAATAGAAAGACTAGACAATTTAACCAAAAACAATCACGAATTAATTACCGAAACTAACAAACAAATTTTGATAAATAAACAAATATCAGACCAGATAAGTAACATAACAACCCACATTAATAATCAACAAAATCTGATATCGCGTATACTTGCAAATTATACCAATGATTATAATAAAAGAATCTCAAATATAGAAATTGAACTTGCTACCTTCGAACAGGCCTATCAGATCAACTACGACATAAAGCTTTTACGAAATCACATAGACGATATTGAACAAATCATCCTAACCAGCAAACTAAATATTCTCTCTCGGAATATACTAACTGAAACAGAACTAACCATGGTTGCAGATATGGAGACATTCCAGGATATCAAAGTTACCGTAATTTATTATGTAGACCAAATAGTTATCGTTGTTCTCATTCCAAAGTATTCCAATAAAACTTATTCCCAGATCACGATCGAACCCTTACCCAATCTTCAAAATAAATCAATAAACATTAAAACTAATAAGATTTTACTAGACGAATATAACAAACAAATTTACGAAATAAATGTCAAAGACAATCTTAAAAAGAATTTGATACTAATAGACGATGAATGTCTAAATAATATTTTTAACTCAAGGGAAGCAAAATGTGGAATGGCTACCTTAAATGAAGAAATAATCAAAGAAATATCAGCAGGTTTTATATTAACTAAAAATTTAAATAATTTAAGTATGATACAGAATTGTAATAAACATACTTATAAAATTTATAGAAATAGTCTTATTAAATTTGAAAACTGCAAAATAGATGTAAGCAATAAAATATTTACAAATGAATATTACAAAATAAAAGACCATATTATACTACCTTATTTTTCAGCAAATATAATCGAGAAAAACCCTGTAAACTTGAGTAGAATAGAAGAAATTCATTTAAAAGATATTAAAGATAATAGGAAAGCAATTAAAGAAATTTTAAACATAAACCATTTAGAACCATCAATATTTGATATATCCTTAATAGTCACCTATATTTTAAGCATTATTTTCGTACTTTTATATTTATGTAAAAAATATAGAAAGGATAAAATAAACATGTTTACCATTCATTGTAAATCTTCGTCGGAGCCTCAGACAAACCGTGGGGGAGTTATAGTTGCAAGCCCCTCAAATATCATATAGATATTACATTATAAAAAACTTTAAATTTTCATGTGAAAATTGCCTAAGTGCAATCTACACACTCTAGCAATTTTCACATTTCTTAGAAATCAAACCATGCAAAAATGCATGAGAAATTGCACAAGAAACATTAATCCACTTTCCGGCAAAGCAGACGCTTTTCCAAGAATATTATAATATTTAGATCATTCTTTTAACCTGTGTAAATTATTATTTGAACTCGAAAAGTCAGTCTTATTCTAGACGCGTTAAAGATCGCTCAATTTGAGGTCCCGCGGAATGTAAAATCTATTTTAATTATATGCATATTAAAGTAAAGTTTAAAGATAGTGAATAGTTATTTTTTTTTTTGATTAAATAAACTGTGAAAAATAATTTCGTTTTTTATTTTTTTTTTATCAAAAAATATATTCGCAAACAAAATTATTCAACTCGTTTCAGGAGGCATAACAATCCAGCAAGTTGTTTCTCAAATGCCCCAATGCCAGAGTCGCGAAATGGTTGGAAGGTGGAATATAAATATCGCGGCTAGGTTGTGGCAGCTCCTTCCTACTTCTCTCTCTCTCTCTCTTTCTACTCTCTATCTTCCGGGTAGAGCTGCTGTTCGACATTCTATATGACAGAAATAGAATGTCGAACAGTACAAAGGGACTTTCCCTAAGCCTCTAGTTTATCACATAAAAAAAATGTAGATTTTTCAAAGGCTTTTAAAGCATACTTAAGGGAAGAAGTGGACAATTTAAGCAGCAAAAGCAGTTGACATTGGTCGCTGACGATATACTTCATATAGGACTAGGGCTGCCATCCGTCCGGGTTTCCCGGACTTGTACTAGTTTGGAGGGCGTCCCGGGGCAGTCCGGGAGGGGTTTTAAAAGCACTTTTTGTGTCAAGGGTGACCCGATCAATTGAATGATACTTCATAAATTAAAACAAATTTTAGTAAAAAACTGACTCGTAGTCCGCATCCAAGCAAACTTCGGCATGGAAAAAATGCAAACAAGTTACCAAAAAGAGGACTTAATCCAGTCGTTCAAGAAACCAAGTTTTTAGTTATCAAACGACTCAATGTCCAACCAATTTCTTTTCAGATCAAAATGACCAAGCAGGTGCCAATCGGTATAGGAGTTATTAAGAGTTAAGTAGTAATTCTTTGTTTTCTAGTATAAAAATGTTCAAACCTTAAATTCTATTATCGGTTGAAACTCTTACTCGATAGGTCAGTTGCGGTCCCAAAAAAACAACAAAAAAAGTGGTCTGCCAAGACATTAGGTTCAGATTTGACCAGGCAGACCAACATATTTTTTTTGCTCGCTCTTACTCGGTAGGCCAAGCTGACGTTCCCCAAAATTTTGCAGAAAGCGGACATACTAAATTTGGCCACTACTTCCGCTCAGGCAGATCACAATTTTTCTTATGGTCGCTCACTCGATGAGCACGTTTTTGCAGCTAGCTCTTGGTATAGTAATACATTATACCCATTTTTATACTTGCAACATCGTCATTGTGGGTTTAAGTTCTTTACGTTGTTGATCACCTTTTTGTAAAAATTTCTTGTGGCATTTGAGTTTGCTGATTTCTCATTTCTTCTCCAAAATACTGGCATTTTTTTGCGTTATGTATACTCTTCTTAGTTCGTTTCTTTCCTTTATGAACCTATTACTCCGTGTCTACTTAGCGTGAAATGGTATGCTCTGTTTTTATCCGCTGGGTCATTACATTGTTTAGTTTATTTATTCTTAAGCTTGCATTACTCTACTTCGCCCCGGGCGACTTTGCATCTTTGGCGGTTTATGCGCCCGAGTCAAAGTCCTCGCGGTGTATGGTGTGCCGTGCCGGCGACTAAATACCTCGCTAAGTTGCACGAGTGTGTCGTCACGCACTTCGAACCACGATACACAAAAGAAAGTAATGCTTCGAATTCCGTAAAAAAGCGTCCCCTGGTGACGTTAGCACTAATGCAGAAATAGCTTTTATATAGAAAGTGGTCACCAAGTGGCTTCAGCACTAAAATGACATTTCTCTTATAAATTGCCTTGTTTCTGAATACCGCGCTTCAGACTTAGATCAACTTCGAGAAAAACTTCGGCGAAGAAACTTCGCGAGTAATGGAGTGCAGGCTTTACGTCTAGTAGGCTCTCATAGTCACCCCTAATTTACTCTTCTTTTAATTCTGGCACGTTTATTTTCCGTCTCTGTTTCCTCTTCTTGTTTTCATTTACCCCGTTTATGACTAGGTTCAACCCAGTTTCCACCAAGTCTTATACGAGGGTCGAGTTGAAACTGGGTCCACTCAACCCAATTCAGCCTGGGTCGAGTTGATTTTTCGCCTTATATACACTGACTGAGTTGTAATTAGGTTGAAGTGACATTTGTTTTGTTCGTTTACCTTCCGTGAAGTCCGCCTGTGACGTTAGTTTTATCTTCGGTGATTTTGCTTGCACAGAAATAAAAAATTATTTCGTTAAGTTTTTACATATCATCTATAAATGGGAATTTCACACAAAAATTTGCGGTTATGTTTTTATTTCAGTTCAACTCTATTTCAACCCAAAGGGAACTCAAATTGACATTATATACGGTGGTCGAAATTTCAACTCAACCTCGACTCAACTTTTCAGTCATAAACGGGTTAATTGTAGATATCTTTGTCCTAAGTTTCCCCAGTCTCTGTCCTGTCCGAGGTTGTGTCGAAGGTTTCATAGCAAGAACTCAACGCCAGAAAGGGTTATACCTTCCTTCCTTCGCTGGAAGCCGTATATAAAGTTGGTTATCGATTCAATACGACAGTTGGACTTTAACTCGTTCAGAAAACATATTCGTTAAATTGGGTATCCGAGGAAAAAACTCAATTTCACCCAAATGGCCGGGGTCTTTGTAGTTTTTGTCCGGCCTCGGCAATTTAGGCGATGGCAGCCCTATATAGGACCCAAATTACCGGCATAGAGTGCGGGCGGGTGCTGCCGCAAGTCCACTTCCTCGTGAAAATTAAATCCTCACAATAAACAAATAACTACAATAGAAAGCTAATCCCGATTTAAAATCCCGATTTAAAAAGCCTTTAAAAATCAGCAGCAATAATTATTAAAAACCGAAAAACAATAGCGCGAAAAAGTGAAGTGAAAAAAAAAACAAATCTAAGGAAACGTCACCAACACGGAATCCACCAACGCCGTACTGACGGACAGCAAGTAAGTTCCCGTTTCCACTTCTCCCGCTCCCCCAGCTAGACAACGCCGGCGCTGCAGCAATATCGGCCATCTGATGGGAATCATATTGCTTAAGCAGGCATAAGACTGCAGCAAGGCCGTTCCCATAAGCTCCGATGGTTGCATCGCCGGCTGAGTCAGCCATAAATGAGGTCATGGACCTTGCGCAGGAAAGGCCCCTAAACAATAACAAATATTTCTCCTTTGTTTTTTGTAATATTAGGGGTCTCCTCGCGAATTTTTATCATGTAATGTGCTATCTCGATACGCATGCCCCGGCCACATTCGCACTAAGTGAAACTCAAGTCACTGACACCGATTCAGATCGATTTCAGGTGGCTGGGTATATCTTAGTGCACAATTTCTCCGACCATAGGGGAGTCGCCATGTATATTAGGAATGACGTGGCGTTTCAGAAGGTGTACAATAGCACATCTTCTGAATTTAATCATGCATGGATTAAAATTATTCTTCGTAACCACGTCATATTTTTCTGTTTTCTATACAGAAGCCCTAATATCAGTAATGAAGCCTCCACAGTAGCCTTCGACGCTATCTCAGAACAAATCTCCGGATTTTTATCTTCCCACCCGGAGTGTGAAATCATTGTAGCGGGTGATTTCAACGTTCATAATGTCAATTGGCTAAATTACTCTAATGGCACCAGTGTTTCTGGCAAAGACGCCGAGATCTTTGCAGACCTAAATAATTTGCACCAAATCGTGAACTGTGCAACGCGAGTTCCGGACGTTGAAGGTCATGGAGCCCATCTGCTTGACCTGTTTCTTACATCTCATCCAACTCGATACTCCGTCGAAGTTAGCTCGCCCCTTGGTAACTCGGATCACAATCTAGTCAGCGCTAATTTCCCATATCCATCTTCTACTCCAACCAACACAGTTCCTAAAAAGACTGTCTGGCACTATGGGAAAGCTAACTGGTTGGGACTTATTCGCTTTTTTCAAGCCACAGACAGGAATTTGTGTTTCCGCAGTGCCAGTGCGAACTATGCCGCTTCCTGTATTACTAAAATAATACAGGCGGGAATGTGTTTGTTCATTCCTCATTCTACCATATCTATAAAGCCTAGGCCAAATAGATGGTTCAATGGGGAATGTAGGAACGCAATTCAAGCTAAGGAAGCCGCTTATAGAGCGTACAAACATTCCCCCAACGAGTTACTTCGGCGTGAGTATATCAAGTCGAGAAACTCCTGTAATTCCATCATCAGGAAGGTCAAAGCATCATTTGACAACAAATTGAGAAGTAAGATCCTCAACACACACGTAGGCAGCAAAAACTTCTGGTCCTTGGTAACTTCCATCAAGAAGAATTTTACCTCTTCCTCAACCCCTCCATTCATTAATGGAAAGGAGGTGATAACAGAAAGCAAATCCAAGGCCTCAAATTCTTCGTTACCTCAAGCTGATACGTCACCACCGGTCCTCGATCGCAACGCCCTTTCAATGGACGGAATTTTCTTCAGGACACGAGAGGTGTATAAATGTCTCAAAGAACTTGACGTCAATAAATCCACTAGCCCCGATAATATTCCCCCTATGGTACTCAAAAAGTGTGCCTCACCCTTGGCTAAACCTCTGCGCAAACTTTTTGCCTTGTCATATTTCTCCGGAGTTTATTCCAACTCTTGGAAACTAGCTCATGTTCAGCCCATTCCCAAAAAAGGTGAAGCCAGCGACCCTTTAAACTACCGCCCAATAGCATTAACTTCTGTTCTCTCCAAAGTTATGGAGACAATAATCAATAGAAGTTTGATGAAATATCTAGAATCTAACCTAATTATTCACGACAGGCAGTACGGCTTTAGACCAAAACGGTCTACTGGCGACCTTCTTGTGTGCCTGACTGAACACATCAACCAAAGCATCCATGGCTTCGGTGAGTCTGGTCTGGTTGCTCTAGATATCTCCAAGGCCTTCGACAGAGTATGGCATCCCGCTCTGCTGTCGAAACTCCAAGCTATTGGTATTGACTCAGTTCTAAGGAACTGGATTGAGAGCTTTCTTTCTGGCCGTTCAATCAAGGTAGTATTGGATGGCGTCGAATCCAACCCTCATTCCATTTCGGCCGGCGTTCCCCAAGGGGCGATTCTCTCACCTACTCTCTTTCTTATATTCATTAATGATCTGCTCTCAATCCCCTCCAATCCACTTCATAGTTTTGCCGATGACGGTACTTTGCGTTACTCATACCCCTCCGACAACATAGGACAAGCAAGTGCCAGACCTTGTCTCTTAGAACGTGAACTCATGTCCGCGTCTCTTAACGCGGACATTAAACTCATTCTTGATTGGGGCCGCAAGAATCGTGTCGAATTCAATGAAACCAAAACCAAGTACTGTCTATTCTCCACTAAAACCTGCACCAACCTTCCCTCCATTTCAGTGGGCGAGGATAATATAACAGCTGATCCATATCTTAACATCCTTGCGATGGAATAATCACATACTCCAAGTCACCAAACAAGCGTACCAATGCCTCGGCTTCCTTAAGAGATGCAAGTTTCTCCTTCATCCAACTGCCTTGGCTACAATCTACAAGTCCTACATTCGGCCACGCCTTGAATACAACTCGTATATCTGGGCGGGCGCCCCTAAAACCACCTTGGCTTGGCTAGACAAGGTGCAAAACCGCGCCATCAAACTCATTGGCGATAGCACCCTTTGCATTGATCCTTTAAGCCACCGTAGGAATGTAGCAGCGCTCAGCAAGTTTTACCGCTATTTTCATAGCGACTGCTCCACTGAAATCAAAAACCTCCTGCCTACACGGCAATTTTTCTCCCGCAACACAAGACTAGCCAACTCGGTTCACCCCTTCACCCCTCAGCCCTCCCCTTCACGCACATTACGTTTTAGCAGATCGTTTATAAATAGAACAACTCGATTGTGGAACTCTCTTCCGCAGTCGGTGTTTCCGAGCTCATATAACAGAGTTCAAACGCAAGGTTCATCGACATCTACTCATGCACCCTCCAGACCCCTAACCTATCCTATCTCATCTTTCCTTCAGATCAAGCTTACTACTATACATTGCACCATGACTTGTAAGACATGACGGACTAGTAGTACAAAGGGTGACTCCTAAGCTTCATCTTGCCACAAAAAAAAAATTGCAGATCGATTTAAGGGCGGGACACACATATCTGCACCGCGTCCGCACCGCATCCGCACCGTGTCCGGGCAAAAACAAAACTCAAGTAATTTGACCCGGTGCGGACACGGAAATGTGGGGACTTACTGGTAAAATTGTACTTGTTTACTTTCTCTCCGTGTGTTGTCCGACACACGGTGCGGATGCGGTGCGGACACGGTGCGGACATGTGTGTCCCGGCCTTAACGCGAAAATTCATTATTTTTATGAGAATTCTTAAGCCACCTTTAGCAAGCCCAAGCGATATATTTTTGTTAATCTTCGTGTTCATGAAACTATATATTGAAAATGGCTGAATATACACTAATCATCCCCTTAACAAAGCACACTCTCTCTATATATTATATAAATATAATGTGCCCCTAAAATCACAACTCAGTCTCAAAAAGATTTCAATTTAAAAATATCGCTTAAACTTAGAAATAAATGTTGCCCTCTTCATAAAACTTACGATTAATCAACACAATTTTAACAAGTTTTCATCAAAAAATTGAAGTCCTTAAAAACCACTTTCAAATACTTCCCCTGAAAAGTACCCAATTTACATACAAAGCGCACATAGGGATGGATATCAGATAAAATGGATCTAATCTGGTACAGATAGGACATCTCTTCATCTGAGTAGGGTCTTAAGGATTTTCAAACTTTGTTTCCGTATATTTTAGATAGAGATAGTGCCTTTAGAAAAAAAAACGTCATGGTCAGGTGCGCTGATATACATCATGGACGAAGCCCAATAGTTGCAAACTGTCGGTGGGGATTTTGCTGTTTAGATAGAAAAAGAAAATTTATCTGCTGGTTTTTTGTTGGTAAGCATCGATTAGAGATTAGTTTTGATTCGTTGAGAATTACAGCTAATTTATGGGTAGGTTGACGTTTAATTCTGTAATGTTTTACTAGTCTTTTTCTAAACATGTTAACAAGCATTTTATCTTATTGAGAATTTGAATAAAGTGCTGTCATTCTTGGGAAAAAGTCTGCCTAAGTCCGTTTAAAATACCTACTACTTTTAAGAACAATTTTGCCCTAAAAAGTTAAAGGTGAATGTTTCAAAATATTTTTTTTTTTAGAAAAAGGAGTGTCCCAAAATTCATATTTTTTTATTAATATTAGAAATCGGTGTCTCATAGTCGTCGGTTTAAGCATAAATAGTGTCCCAAAATGTTCTTTTACCATAAATACGATACAAAGAGATGAAAATATTTGGAGCATTACTTACTTATTCGGCCCTCATTGTAACAACTCCCTCCGCTGCCAAGGTGATTTGCTGCCATCTGGTGCATTAATTTTAAAAAAATAGGGACCATTTTGAAATTGATAATGCCCAAATTGTATTCGCTCGCATATTTTATGTCCTAAAATAACAATTGATCAATATCGGCCAAATAAACACTACTTTCTATCTGTTATCTGCTTTTAAGATGATCTTTTTAGTCGCAAAATCATTGTGAATTGTGTCCCAAAATGGATATCTCAATAGGGAACCTTACTGGAAATTTCTCCCGCAAGGGGCGCCAATGTATTTTAACGTAATCGTAAACATGAAGTGACATTTGTCTCCGCCTGTCAAACAGTTCTTGATTATTGTGATTTTTCGGTTACTCAATGATAAAATCTTATATTCTAATAAATATGCATCAGTGTTGTGTATTTGGTTGAAATAATATTACGGGTTCATTTATTTCCTAAAGACCAAAAAGTACGGAAGCTTATAGCTGTGCGTTACAAAAAGTTTAAAGGTACAAAACATTCAAAATTGTCCAGATTACCTTAGATCTGAAGATTATGTTAAAGAAGCATTTGAGACGGGTCAATAGATGAATATTATATTGTTGATGCTGTTTCTGTTATGTTGTTGTTGTTTGTTTACGTTATACTTCGGTGGCGCCATCTAGGTTTATCTTTGCGTAAGATTCCCTATAAACACGGACTTCTGTACCTATTCCATCGGCGGAACAATAAGGTTTCGATATTTGACAAGATTCGACCCTGTTATGTACATAGATCACGCTTGGCTTGTGATGGGAATATTGGGTTGGTTGCCTTCCCAATTGATATCACAACAAGGCGGCACCCTGGGCCTAAATTGAAGGCTGGCTCGTCGGAATGCCGAGGTGTGGAGACACCCCGGAGGTAATACCTACCTGCATGCATCCCCACTTACTTTATTGTGAGCATCACAATCATCACCCCATCAGCGCGTTCGCGGAATACTTATCCGGGGCGAAAATAAATCACGAGCTAGTGCATGTTTAGACGGTTCGCTTTGTCTCTCCTTTTGGGGCGCCCCAAAGCGAAAATTTGTTTAGACGGTTCGCTTTGAGTCCAGTCGCTTTTAAGACAGCTGGAACAAACGGAATGAGAACTACATAGGGTTGGACAAAAAGAGCAATATTTCTTTTGAACTTTTTTTTAACTAAAAAAATGTTTACAACAATAGCAAAAATAAACTTGGAGAGCATTTAGATTTTTTATAAGAACAACATAGTATTAGAAGGAGCTTAGCAGCAAGAGTTGGTTGGCTCCAAGGATTTCAAATTAAATAAATATCTTCTATTCTTGTATAAAGAAAAATTATAACATCCAATTGAAACAAAAATATTTTACTGACTGACAATGGGCGCATCCAGCGCACTCAGCAGCTGAGAAGTGGCTAAGTGCTGAGCTCGTTGGATGGCTAGCTGAACTAAGCAGCTTAGCTCAGCGGCTGGCAAATTTCTCAGCGTAAAAATTTTATGCTAAGTAGCTCAACGGTAGTTAATTGATGTTATTTAAAATAAAAAAAATTTGCTGTCAAAATAAATTTTAACTCAGCTGTCCCATCCAGCCGGCACATATCGCAGAGTTACTTTTTACGCTGTGCTGTTCAGCTAAGCGGCTTTTTCGCTGAGTGCGCTGGATGCGCCCAATTAGTTAAATTTAAAAAGCAATGCTAATGTAATAACAAAACTATAAATCGAGAATACACTGTCAACATATAAAGAAAGCGAATATGTCTTCATAACAGTTTTGTAGAGAATCGTATGCTCTACAAAAAAGCCTTATTATAATGATTTCGCTAAATCCAATAGCTTATACCCAATCAAAATCCATTTCTGAAAAACATCACACTTTCTACCAAAGGTGTCAAACAATTTTCATAAAAATGTTCATTTTATTATTTTGTTTTGACTATTTTTTTATTGAATTTTCTTATAATAATTGTTAAATTAGTTTTTTAATTTAACATTTTGCTTCAGCTCAACCGTTTTAATAAATATTTCCACAGACCATTTATTTTAACAATTGTTTACTTTTATTTTAACAATTGCTTTTTTGGCCAACCCTAGAGAACATAAGTCAAAAGATTCTCTTTCCTCATTAAAATACGTCTGCTCATCACGGCGACTGAAACAAAAGTAAAATGGAACACTAAAGTGATACAAAATGGAATTAGAACAAACAGCTGATCAGAAAAGGCGAACGTGAGTCGCTTTAAAATCGAGACGCACTTCCCTCCCACCCGAACACTCCCCGCATCGCCAAATTTCGTGTTGAAAGGTGGTGGGCGCGACCCGTCTAAACAGGCACCTAGGAGGCATCGTCCGCTGCTTAGCCATCCCTGTAATTCATTGGTCATGGTCAACCTACATAGTCTTGTCAGTTTGTTGGGGATGCCGAATTGGGCTGTTTCACACGAGCCGACGGCCAACCAACAGAAATCGGCTGTTATCGTCCATCCGTCCGTCCGTCAGTTTGGGCTAGGACAGCAAAGTGGACGGACGTGTGCTGTTCCGGTCCCAGTAAAACGCGCCGATAATGAAAAAAACAAAAAGTGTGAAAAAAGTGCGGATAGAAAACGTGCACAAAAAACACTTAAAAAAAAAAACAACAATAGTGAAAATAAAAACACGAGCGCAGTCTAACGCGAAGGCATCAATCACCCTTCACTAGACACGACCGGACCGACGAACGGCGCAAGTAAGTACCCTTGCTCCCTACCCTCTCTCCCATCTCGGTCCTGCAGGTGCCGCGGCTAAAATCTGTCGGTCGATGAAATTTGCCCCGTCTCAAAAGGCATAACACTTTGACGAGGACAAATTTTATTGACTCTGATGGTTGCGGCAAATGTAATGCCGGGAAATATTCCCGAGAACGTGGCGATTGAACCCGCGCAACCGAAGTCCCGTTACAAGTCAAGTTTTGGTATTGACTTTTGTAACATTCGTGGACTTCAAGCGAATTTCTCTTTTGTTGAGTGCCACTTATCTAATTACAAACCCCCAATCTTCGCACTTAGTGAAACCCAAATATCACCCGATAATGACTTAGGTTATTACCAGGTGTCGGGGTACACTTTAGTGCACAATCTCTCCCCCCATAGGGGTATTGCCATTTATGTTAGGGACGACGTGGCTTATTATAAAATACATTCAAGCACAACTTCAGATTTTAATTATCTTTGGATTAAAATCATTTTCCAAAGCCACGTCATATTCTTCTGCTTCCTATACAGAAGCCCTAACATAAGTAACGAAGCCTCCACCTTATCTTTTGATACTATTTCCGAACAAATCTCGGGATTTTTGTCGTCCAATCCTGAGTGTGAAATCATCGTTGCGGGTGATTTCAATGTTCACAACGTTAAATGGCTGACTTACTCAAATGGCACCAGTATTTCTGGCAAGGACGTCGAGCTCTTTGCAGACATCAATAACTTGCATCAAATTGTGGATCATCCCACAAGAGTCCCTGATGTTGCTGATCAAGGAAGATATCTCCTTGATCTTTTTCTAACTTCTCATCCGGCGCGTTACTCCGTCGAAGTTGATTCACCTCTCGGCAATTCAGACCACTGCCTAATCAGTGCTAACTTCCCATTCGAATTTCCCACCCCTCCCAAACCAGTTCGAAGAACTGTATGGCATTATGGGAAGGCCAATTGGCTGGGGCTTACTAATTTTTTCCAGTCTACAGACTGGAATCTGTGTTTCCGGAATAGAAACGCCAACTCTGCCGCTATCCGTATCACCAGGATCATACAGGCAGGAATGCATTTGTTCATTCCCCATTCTACCAAATCTGTAACGCCTAGGCCCAACAGATGGTTTAATCGGGAGTGTATGAATGCAATCAAAACCAAAGAAGCCGCCTTCCGAGCGTACAAGAGCTTCCCGAGTGAATCGCTCCGTTTAGAGTACATACAACAAAGAAATTCTTGTAAAACCGCCATCAAGAAAGTCAAAACCTTATTTGACAACAAATTGAGAAGTAAACTCCTAAATGCAACCTCCGGTAGCAAAAACTTCTGGTCCTTGGTAAGTTCCATCAAGAAGAATTTCACTACAACTTCAACCCCTTCCTTTATTCACAATGAGAAGGTAATAACAGACAGCAAATCCAAGGCCAATTTATTAGCATCTATGTTCGCTTCGAATTCTTCTTTACCCGAAACTGATGTGCTACCCCCTGTTTCTGAGCGTAACGCCCATTCAATGGACAGGGTTTTTTTCAGGACTCGCGAGGTGTACAGGTGCCTCAAAGAGCTCGATGCCAACAAATCCACTGGACCCGATAATATACCCCCTATCGTCTTAAAACAATGCGCCTCACCTTTGGCTAAACCTCTACGCAAATTATTTTCCCTGTCATATTTCTCCGGAGTTTACCCCGACTCTTGGAAACTTGCCCATGTTCAGCCCATACCGAAAAAAGGTGATTCCAGCGATCCCTCCAACTACCGCCCAATAGCAATTACTTCTATTCTCTCCAAAACCATGGAGACGATAATCAACAAAAAGCTTATGGGATATCTAGAATCCAATCTACTCATAAACGACTGACAGTATGGCTTCCGACAAAAAAGATCCACTGGCGATCTTTTAGTCTGTCTTACAGAACACCTCAGCCGTAGCCTGCATGGATCCGGTGAGTCTAGTCTGGTTGCTCTGGATATCTCCAAGGCTTTCGATAGAGTTTGGCACTCAGCCCTGTTAGCTAAACTCAAAGCTATTGGAGTTGACTCACTTCTACAGAAGTGGATTGAGAGTTTCCTTTCTGGCCGTTCAATCAAAGTGGTATTGGATGGCGTCAAATCCGCACCCCACACGATCTCTGCGGGGGTACCCCAGGGGTCAATTTTATCACCGACCCTATTTCTCATATTTATAAATGACCTTCTTTCAATCCCCTCCAACCCACTTCTCAGCTTCGCTGACGACGGTACTCTACGTTACTCGTACAGCTTCGATACAAGACAGACTCATGCCAGATCCTGTCTTGATGATCGCGAACTAATGTTCAACTCTATTAATAACGACATTGAACTTATTATAGAGTGGGGAAAAAAGAATCGTGTCAAATTCAACCCCTCCAAAACCAAGTACTGTCTCATCTCCAAAAAGAAGCTCAACACCCCTTCACCCTTGAGAGTGGATGGAGTTCAACTAATGGCCGACCCATCCTTGCACATCTTAGGCGTGACATTAGCGAAAGACTTGCGATGGAATGACCACATATTCCAAATCGCCAAACAAGCATCCCAGTGCTTGGGATTTCTTAAGAGGTGCAAGTTCCTCCTCCAGCCATCGGCCCGTGCTGTTATCTATAAATCCTACATTCGGCCTCTTCTCGAATATAACTCCCTCGTTTGGGGCGGCGCCCCAATAACCACCTTGGCATGGTTAGATAAAGTGCAAAAAAGGGCGCTCAAATTAATTGATGACGACACCGCCTGCTCCACCATCGACCCCTTGAGCCACCGTAGGAATGTAGCAGCACTGACAAAATTTTATCGCTACTATCATAGTGACTGTTCCTCCGAGTTAAACGCTCTCCTGCCTCCACGGCAATCTTATACCCGCAACACCAGATTAGCCCACTCGTCTCATTCCCTTCACCTGCAACTACCCCTTTCACGCACTCAACAGGATATGAATTCGTTTGTTAATAGAACAACTCGACTGTGGAATAACCTCTCGCAGTCAGTATTTCCGAACTCCTACAACATCCAAGAGTTCAAACGCAGGGTTCATCACCACCTTCTTCAATACCCCCCCGTACCTTTTAATCCTTAACCTTTACCCCCCCCCCCCTCATCCCTCCCCGTACTAAGCTTACTGCTAGACATTGCACCATGACGTGACAAATGACATGACGGACTAGTAGTACAAAGGGTGACTCCTAAGCTTAGCACTGCCACATAAAAAAAAAAAAAAAAAAATTCCCTTTTGAAACTCGACGAAAAGTCGCATGGGCTTTCACACGGGCCAATTTTTCCAACCAACTCTACGTCAAAACGCTTTAGCTTATTGTTGTTGTTTTGCCTTTTCTCTTTCTTTTCTTTTTCCCAAAGGAATAAAAAACAACAACAACCACACAGCTGTCAAAAAGTCGTATCGAAAATCGTGTGAGAAAGTTGAATGGAAAAATCTTCCCTCCCCATCGTCCTCTCTCACCCTCTTCTCTACAAATGACGTTTTCATACGATTTCTGTTGGTTGGCCGTCGGCTCGTGTGAAACAGCCCATTCTCTCCGGCTATGCTGAAGTGATGACAAATGGAGTTTTGAAGCTCTAGACATTTTTCCATAAGCTGCCTCAAAGTGAAAATCTGATCAGTTGTTGATTTGCCTGGGCTGAAGCCACACGGACACTTTGCCTTAGTAATATAGGCTGTTAAACCAAGAACCGATAGCTGATGGGAACTTGCACTTAAGAATTGGGCTGCGTGTTTGGTGAATTGTAATATGTAGCCATACCATTGCAGGTCTATCCTTATCCGCTTTGAATGAAAAGAGATGCGCCAATCATTAGCTCTCCACTATTCAAAGGCATGGATGAGGAGATCTTGGAGGTTTGCTTTCTTACGGCCCCAATCGAGAATTATTTCACTGACTCTGTTAATTCCCTGCGAATCCACATGTTTGATAGATGTTCAAAAATAAAATACTCTAGTACCTTTTTCAAAGTGATTGTGTTTTTATTAAAAACGACGGCTTGGAAAACGACATTCACGCATAGGAGGAAGAAAAGGCAATTAAAAAAGGTGAACAAAAATTAAAAGCATCCACAGCCACAATTGGCTAGTGGTGATAAAGCTATTCTCTATCTAAAACACGCTAAAAACGTCAACTAGTAAGACACAAGTATTCACTTGCGTTAAACACCGTTAATCACTTTAAGTTTTTAGAAACTGAACAACTGAGTTTGCAGTGTTGAGTTGATCGTACTCCACGATGATAGAAACAAGGTCTGGAACGTATTGTATTGCATTATCGAGGTTATCAGCGAACTGTGAAGTGGATTGGACCGAGGGAAACTCGCGTATAAAGACGGCGCCTTACCCCTTAACTACTTAAACTTACCGAATCAATACACACTTTGGCAAAGGTATTTTGTTAAACATCTGAAAGGTCGCCGATAAGCTCCTTTTTATCTAAAACCGAAATTGCAAACATTCAGGATATTTTAGATTCTTTGTTGATTATCTTCTCGAACTTTTAGAGAGAATAGAAGTACATAATTGCTATCGGGCGGTAGTTGGAATCACAGTTTTCTGGTATAGGTTTATTATGTAAGAGTTTTTATGAGTCTGGATAAACTCCGTAGAAATAAGATAGGGCAAAGAGTTTGCGAGAGGTTTGAATAATGTCGAAATGCATTTCTTTAGGACTATAGGAAGTAGTAGTCGTGTCTAGTGGATTTATTTACATTAAGCTCTTTGAGGCACTTATACAGTCTACGTATCCTTAAAAAGACCCTGTTTATTGAGTCAGGGGAAAACTTGGAACCCCTTGGCACAGCTATGTGAGGCAAAAAATAATTCGAGTTAAACAGAGATTCTAGGAAGTCGACCAAGCATTTATTTTTCAAGAATTTCTTAGTTTGACGTAATCACGACGTTTCGATTCACTCGGGGACCTCTTGTACGCTCTAAAAGTAGCTTCTTTAGCTTTGATTGTACCAATGCCATCCCGATTAAACCAACAGTTCTGCGTAGATTTCACAGATATCGTAGAAGAGGGAATGTGCAAATGTGTTCCTGCCTGTATTATCCTGATAGCAGCAGAGTTGACGTTATTGCTACGAATTGGACAAATGAATAAGTCCCTCCCAATTGACATTGCCATAATTCTGCACAGTTATTTTCACTGGTTTGGTGATTAAGCAGTGGCCTGAGGTCTAGAGTTAAATCAAAGTACCTCGTTGGATGAGAAGAAAGGAATAGATCAAGCAGATAAGCTCTTTGACCTGCAACGCCAATTTGATGTAGATTTACCAGTGCCATTTGAGTAACTCTGCCAATTTACATCGTGAACGTTAAAATCTCTCATAACAATGATTTCACACTCATGGTGGAAGAATAAAAATCCGAAGATTTTTTCGGAATAATATGTTAGGACCCTACATAAGAAACGGAATAATATGAAGTGGTTTCGGATGATAATTGTAATACACAGATGATTTAAATCGGAAGCCCTTCTAAAGGGGCCCATACACGGTCAAATTGGATGTACATCGAAGGGCGGATGTACAACCAAAACTATCGATAGTGGGCCGGTCGGCCGACCAAAAATTGGTACGTCCAGCGGCTTAATGAAAATCAAACTAGGTTTGACTTTTTGAAGGCGTGGTTGGATTTTTTGGAGGCGTGGTCACCGGTGCTCCAACATGCATGAAAGTAGTGGCGTAGTGCTCCAACCGAACATCGAAAAACATTACATTAAAATAATTCATTAACAGGCTTTAAGTCATTTTATGAATTATTAATGAATTTTTGGAGTTCAAAAAAGGACAGACAAAGTTTTTGTAAAATACGGAATCCCTTAAACAACATAAAAAATATATGACTGCATTCTAAAGAAATCTTTTCAAATTAATTCAAATGTGAGGGGAGGCGGAAAATAAAAAGGGACCTCAAGTCGGCAATGTAAATTTTTCAGTACAGTCAATATTAGTCGGTTGGGTGAAAAATATCTCAATTTAAAATAAATCCAACTATTTAAGAACTTTTTTTGGTATATTTCGAAGAACAGATTATTACCTTCTTTCAGATGTAAAAATAATTTTTTAAATATTGAAAATAAAGATTCTGTGTAATTTTAAAATTTCAAATGCGTTTTTCTGAAAATGCCCCTTTTTATTCTAAAAACTTCAAAAACCCGTATCTTGGTAAAAAAAATTCATAGAGACATGGTTTTTTTACTAAATGATTCAGAAATTTCTGCTTTATTCAAAGATGTCAATAACTCAAAACCGGAAATTGCCGACATGAGGTCCCTTTTTACTTTCCGCCTCACAAATATGCTTTTGTTGTAATTAATCCTTCTTTAGTTGAAGTACAGGGAAACAAGTCCTTTAGAAGTTTACTTTTAATAAAATCCTCTTGTTTTATTTAATTTGGAATAAACCTATTATTTTAATATATTTTGATCCATTTGGATTATTTGTTAACGGCAAATAGTAAATTATTTTTGTGAATGCCATTTATACAATTCTAAAATCTGTGATAACAGAAACATCCTCAAACTTGGCAAATTTGGATTGGAAAGTTTTTATTATGTTTGGTTTGGGCCTGGTGTTAAATTTACGGAAACTTGCAGGTAGGACTAATATTTCCTTTTCTAGGATAAATAGCTAAATTTACACTCACAACATGGATCATTTACGTTATTCCATTGCAGAATTTATGTAAAATACTTACATAACCCTCTCGGAAGAGAAATTCTGAGGAGATATTGCTGTTAAATATTTCAAATCCTCAAAACTGGCACCCGCGGCTAAAAATCTTAAAGTGGCGGAGAGTCTTTCATTTGGTGAAATTGTATCTCTCATTACATTATTTTTTTTATGAGAGGTGTCACCAATCCCAATAATTTGTAATAATTTCTCTTATCCATTCTGAGGAAATTTTTAAAATCCTTTATGGATGTCTCTTGTAATTCTTGTAATAAATTTACTTGAGAGTATTTTTCCCGTTTTAACAGCCATTGTTTTGTCCAAACATCTATTACCACCGCTACAAATATCTATTACCACCGTTGATAATACTATTTTCAGCTTTAGGTTACTATCCATGTTAACTCTTTCGCGACCGCACAGAAAATGAAGCTGTACAACCAAAAAGCACAGTTGTGGGATATCATATTTTTGGCTGTACAGCATGGATGTACATCCGATTTGACCGTGTATGGGGGGCTTAAGCGATACTAACACTTGTCTGTGTACCAAATCAGCAGCAAGTGATATTTGAGTTGAGCAAAAGAAACATGCCCATGAAAAATCCAAAGCTGCGCGGCATCTTTAAATCCACCAAATGGTTCTTTTGACATCTCATAAGCTTTTGCTCCCAAGAATTAGTGTCCCAAAATGAATTAATTTTTGGAGCGTGATATTAAAAAACAGTATCCAATACGACAGTATCCAATATGAGCTCTAAAATATCTAAATATAATATCTAAAAAATATTATCTAACCTGTTCCCTAAGCCAATTAATATATTTTGGGACAAAATTCTCCCAAATTACTGTCATTTCCAAAAAATTGTGTCCCAAAATTTAATCGATCGTTATTTTACTACAATTGATTAAAACAGTTTATAATCTTAATTTTTATACAACATACAACCATTTTCAAAGGTACTTACTAAGCATCCTTGTACGTGACATTGTCCCAAAAACCATTCCAAATATGTAGTTAAATGCGAAAACGATTATCTTTATATGTACTTAATAGATTCTTCCGGAAGTGCTATTAAGAAATGCCCTCTACACTGCTGCCCTCTATTTTATCCCAAGCATTTACCTTATAATTGCAATTACTAAGGAACCCCCGAGGGTATCCTTCAAACATTTGCTCATAAGACTAATTCCAACTTGGAAATTGTTTTGCCTATTTTACGAGAAGAAGTTTACATAAAGTGATGTATGTAAATTATGAAGCAAAGCATATATACTGGCACTGCTGAGCACAGGGTACACATTCTCTTAAATAAGTTTTGATAAAGTTTACGTAATTTACGTAGCACAAGCTTTGTTTTTAAAGTTCATTGAGGAGCTGTTTTATAAAATACCTTCAGTGAATGAATGAGGAGAACTTAATTACAAAGTAAATTATTTTGTAGAAATTGATGAGGGCGAATGGTTTATTTATATTGTGATTATACATCCTGTATCTTAAATAGAAAATTTTGTTAACGTTTGTAAATTAATATTATCGAGTCTTGTATTACAATCTGGTATTACCAATTCAAACTTTTCCTAGAGCTACGTGACGCACCACTGGACAGGACCCTATTGCACTATCCAATTTTGCTACAACTTGTAAGACGGATGTGTATTTTATATAGCCTTGTGTATTTTGTAAAGACTAGAAGTCCATCAGAATAAACAAGTCCATCTCTTTCCCAACAACAACAAAAAAAACTACTTACGATAGTAAAGTGAATTCCATTTGAAAATCTTGTTGTCCACTGATTCTGATTTTCCTGAATAATCCTCCTAGAAGAGAATCTTTTTCAAAATCATGCTACATGAAATCGTTGGGAGCTTTTAAACATCGTGTTTAATGTTTATCAAGACTTATGCCATGGGATTAGTTCCTTTGGGTTTTTAGTTAAGTTGTTATACATATATTATTTGGGTTCATGCTTTCAGCTTAAACTGGAAGATTACTTAAAAAAGAAATAAGGAGATAAATGGGTTTTTGGTAGATTAGCGGCAAAGACTTGTGAAACCCAGTTTTAAAGATAATAAATTGTGCTTTTCGCATTGAGGAAATTAACACTTAAAAGAAGGATAGAGATGGGAATATTGTTTATATATAACATAAAATATGTGTCTGTTTGATTTATTTCGTCATTTTAAACAAATGCCTATAAGCCTTACATGTTAATGGGCTAGAATTGTGTCTAATTAATCCCTTTTATGGTTGGGAAGTCATTTTTAAGCGACGATCCTAAATCATGGTTGTCACATCTACGTTACTTTGACAACATTAATTTCTGAGCTTTAATTGCTATGACAGTTAAAAATCATCAAAAAACAAATGGTCATAGTTTTAAGACTATAATCATTGTAAATCTAATCAATTTTCATCAACTCTGCTTCATCATTGGTAGTATTACTTCCAAAAGGGGTAATGTTTACCAAAAAATTTTCCTGCTTACTTTCTATCATGGTCCCATTCGGTGCTATTCTATCAATAATGCTAGTTCTTTTAGTTAAAAAAAAGAAAAGTGCATGTCAGCTCCGAAGCGTGACTGGAGTTTACTCCTGAAAAACGATTGTCTTAAAATAACAATAGGCAAAGGAAGTAAATGAACCAATATATTTATTTATATTGATGTGTTAAAATATACATATTACATAAATTTTATTTTCTACTTTTTAGTCTATTATATGTCTTCCGCCATTTTGTGTTGGCCACCATTTCGAATTTTGAATGACGCTATACCGCTAATTGTATTCTACCTGTCCCGCCCACTCATTTTTTACAAAATGGTCGAATTGCATTGGCAGGCAAATTTTGCGTACGTGCAAAATTTGAAGTTGATCGGTTATATTTTCTACTTTTTTAGTGTATTATATGTTTTCCGCCATTTTGAATTAGGAATGACGCTGCACGGCTAATTGTATTCTACCTGTCATGTCCTTTCATTTGGTACCAATGTCGGGGTTGGGAAATACAAATACAAAAATTGACCTCCATCTTAGAACTGCCATCTTGATTTCTTTACAAAATGGTCAGTTTGCATTTTCCGTGCAAAATTTGAAGTTGATCTGTTATACGAAATTGGGTCAATATCAAGTTGCAGGTTTATTATTATTCTCTTTGTTTTTTTTTGTTAATACTTGTTTTTTACTACCAGTCTGTTTTTCATACTGTGCTCTGTATATGAAGCGATTCTTAAGGAGTAATTTAGTCTTTCTACTACATGTCTTCCGCCATTTTGTGTTGGTCGCCATTTTGAATTTAGAATGACGTTACACCGCTAATTGTATTCTACTTGTCATGCCCTTTCATTTGATACCCTTGTAGGGGGTCGGGGAACGCAAATGCAAAAATGAGCCGCCTTCTTTGAACTGCCATCTTGAATTTTTTACAAAATGGTGATTTTGCACCGTCAAGCAAACTATGCATATTTGCAAAATTTTGTGAAGAAAAAGGTAATCCTGCCGCTATTTTGGAACCGGAATCTTGATTTTGTTGCGGTCACATTACATTGGCAGGCGAACTATGCATATGTCAAAATTTGAAGTTGATCGGTTATTTTTTTCCCATTTTTAGTATATTACATGTCTTCCGCCATTTTGTGTTGACCGCCATTTTTAATTTCGTATGACGCTACATGTATTCGTATGTATTCTACATGTCATGCCCTTTCATTTGATACCCATGTCGGGGATCTGGGAACAGAAGTACCTAAATCGGCCGCCATCTTGGAACCGCCATCTATATTATTTTACAAAATGGTCACATTGCTTTATCAAGCAAACTACGCATATCTGCAAAATTTGAAGTAGATCAGTTATATTTTCTACTTGTTTGTCTTCCGCCATTTTGTGTTGATTGCCATTTTGAATTTGGAAAGATGCTACTTCAATTTTACCTGTCATGCCCTCTCATTTGATACCCAAGTCGGAGATATGGGAACAGAAATACAAAAATGGGCAGCCATCTTTGAACCGCCATCTTGATTTTTTTACAAAATGGCCAGATTGCGAGCTATACATATGTATGTACAAAGTGGGTCAAAATCAAGTTAAAGGTTCTCGTTTTTGTTAACGTTTTTCCCCATATATTTTTCATACTGGGCTCTATATATGAAACGATTCTTAAGAAGTAAACTCCAAAAATCACTAATTTCATTCATTGAATGATTATATTAAATAAGTTCCAACCTTTGAATAGAGAAGACGAGGAAGTGCAATTTATTACACAGGGGGAAGCATTTTGGCAACACTAATGAATAGCATTCTTTACGTATTTGTGTCAATCCCGGACAGTGGCTTTGTTATATTTATTCAAAAACCGGGAGGGATATCGTTTCTCAGCAACCATCTCGGTGAGAACGCTTCACTTGGCTAAATGTTTGAAGCAGACCCTTCGCAAAACCTGAACAAATTTCACTACGCCTATGTCCGGGATAGACAATGTATTTTGTTGTTGTGGTTAAAGTGAATGTATTTTGTTGTTGTGGTTAAAGTGGAGGGAGAGAATTAGAGAGAAAATTTCTTGATCCCAAGTGCTTCCCTCAAATCCGTGTACATGTACGCTATTTTCGGTTCCTTATCTTCTCTATTCAAAGGTTCCAACATGAACTTCCAAGATCTCAAACGAAAATCAAATTGTTATAAAGGCACTCACAGCCATTTTGCAAAACTCTCCTAAATTTTGGGTCAATTTTTCAAATTTTCAGATACAAAAAAATTTATATTTACAGTTTTTACAATTTCCATCGAGTAGGCTCTATAAATCCAATGGCTACCTATCTATCATCCGTTCTACGAAGAATATCTTTACACTTTAAACCTTGTAGCTAGTAACAAGCCGTGTTGGTGATGGTTCACGAGCGTAAAAGGCCCCCATTCATATACAGGGCGATGCAATAGCTTTCTGTGGGAAAAAATTTGCCTTTACAAAAGCCAAAATCTTTTTGTTTATTTAATTGGTCTCTCTAGTAGCATTAAAAGTATAAGTAACCAAGCAGTTTTCAGTTTTCTCGTATTTTTAATATTGGACACTTGAATTAACATTCTGTTCCCTAAAGTATCGTCTTCGCCTTTGCGTATGTAAGGAACTATGAGGTCACATGCGTGGCGTATTTCAAGATTGGGTGCTCGCCCTTATAAGATTTGAAGCACCATAAATGCAAAATGCTTAGTTTTTAAACGTCAAATGTTCTTCGCTTATCCGGGAACGTACGGAATACGGAAAACGAAAGTTATATTCTGCGGTGACAAGAAATTTTCCCAGGCTCAATTAACCCAACACCTACTGAAGTACGAATTATACTTCTGTGTATAGAAATGTTTCCTTCAAATCTTGTGCTAGATAGATTGAGTTTCCTTAAACCCTTAAGACGCCAAGAATTCTTCTAAAAAGACACATTCGTGTTCTAGATCATGCGTATAATTTTTGGAGCTCTCAAGAGTGTAATTTTTGGAGCTTTATGGGGTTAAATCTAATCTCCAAATCAGACATTGTTTCCAAATTGTATTAGAATGCAAAATTGGCAGTTACTGCCTCATATGAAGATAGACAGGCAGAAAGTGTCCAACAATTGATCGCATTTTGGGAGAAAGATATTAATCTTTTGGTCACAAAATAGAGTTTCTTATAATATAGTTTCTTTTCTTCTGCTTTCTCTGGTGATCGGTAGTGAATTCACATTTTTTCTTACCAGCCTCCTCAAAAGCATCAAGAGATTCCTGTTTGTTCGCTATGAAAGTGATAAGCAGGAACGGATTGGCCCCCCTTTAGCAGCCCGCGCATTTCGGTAGTGGCCGGCCCAAATTTTATATAATGTATTTCCTATGGACCCTGGACCGGGCCGTGCAGGAGGCGCATGGCGCGCACCGCGCTTATTTCTCCTCTACCCTTTCGCTTGATTTAGGGCCAGCTCTGAAAAATACTTCTCTCAGGCGGCAAGGGTGGTCGGTCGAAGGCGAACTCAAGGCGAGGAAGAGGAAAGGCCAAATTAGAGCCGATCTTCTTGAGCGTATTCACAATTATAACGAAACTTTAAGTTTCTTCACAAAAAAAATCAACTCACTCAACCTCTGGCCCGCCGGCCCTTCGAGCATTTACTCGAATGAGCCTTAGGCCAATCCGGCCCTGGTGATAAGTGACTCGTAGAATTATGGAAACTATATTGTTACGTACCAATTTACGCGTAAGGTTCGGCTGCGCTCAGTGTAGGGGTGGCTCGACAAAAAAAACGCCGGGGAATAATTAATTAACTGAAAATGGGCGCCACGTAGTTTTAAGGGCTACGAACCTTTACTAATGGGGCTTGAACCCACAATAGCCACACTTCAAGAAAAAAATTTGCAATACTCAATAAAACAAGGAATTTCCGAGATTATATTTTATTATAATTAAACCAAACTATAAAAAAAAACCAAAATATAATATAGAATATAAAAAAGGGATTATAATAATATAATAATAATAATTATATTAAAAAAGATAAAAAAAAAGAATCAGTACTTAACTCTGAACTAACGGTACTTCCAAAAACTCCACCAACGACTCCTTCCTCCTAGTTCCAACCTCCACTTCCTCGGCACTTTCACTTTTTTTCCACACTCTATTCACTGTACTTTTATAAACCGACTAAGAGACTGACCGCTTCAGGTCTTCTGTTTATATGGGGAAATACCCACTATTTTAGGGCCAACCGGCTTAACCCGATTTGGAATCGGGAATATAATATTATTAATGAAATTTAATTTTTGATTCCGGGAGACGCACTGGGTCCTGGACATTCCCTTTCCATCCCCAGAAAAATTCTAGAGGCCGGGCTAGCTTAGATTTCGAGTAGTAAAGTGGGGCTTGACAGCCCCCGGCCACATTTCTAGGATTCCTGGGGTGGAGAATTAATCTTCTAATTATGCACGTTGGAGCTCGCCCTGCCTGCTGGTCAGCCCTTTCAGTGCTACCATTTCGCTGAAAACATGAATTTCTGGGAGGAATCCTTAATGAACAATAAGGAGGTTAGGATCGTTGTGGAAGCTCTTCGTCGCGCTTACAACCCTTTTATTAATACAATTTCTATGAAATTACGGTGCGCTTTCAATTATTTAGTAATTGCTATTGAATTCCTCCACTGTGGAGACTTCCAGGTACCATAGTATATGTTGTTAAAAATATGTTGCCTTGGGCTCATCTTCGCTGCCTTCCTGGTGACGGACGTGTTGATGGAACTCAGGTTCCCTGTTTCCCATGGTAATGGCTTCTCGAACCCCTGGCTTGGTCGTCATCTTATTTTTTGTTTTTTTTATGTGAAAGACTAGAGTCTTAGGAAAGGCCCTTTATACTGTTGACAATCTATTTTCTTCGTATAGAGTGCAATGTCGAACAGCAGCTCTAGTCGAGGAAGGAAGGGACTGCCACAACCTACCCGCGACTTTGGCATCGGGGCATCGAGAAACAACTCGCTGGAGTGTTATGCCTCCTGAAACGAGGTGAATCTCATCAACCAACCAATGACATGCGCTTTGGTGGGGCGGGGAAGGGCAAGGAAGGCTATGACAGGAGGGATCAAGGATGTAAAGAGGGAAGAAGAAAGAAGGAAAGTTGTGAAAGTGGGAAAGTGGAAAAGGCGAAGGACCGTGGGGCTGGCCGGGATTCGAACCCGGGACCTCTCTGATAGTAACCAGGCGCCTTACTCCCTAAGCTACCGAGGCCCCCTAATCTGCAATGAATTTGGATCAGCAGCCTCAAGTTTTTTTTAGAACACACAGGGAACATAGACAAGGTACGTCACATAAATTGTTTTTAAGATTTCATTGAACATTCTTTTATTTCAGGTCATTCAACATAAAGCTGTTTGGTCGCTTCTATCACTGAGCCACTATTATTTTGTTTCAATTTTTGTTAAGGCTCAGGCATCGTCCCAGGCTGACCATCGAGACGTATAGATTCTGCAGTCATGGCCCCTACACGGCGCGGTTCACCTAAAATCCCCGGTCAGATGAATGCCTCAAGTGCTCATCCCCCAATGTATAACATTCATCGTTCGGGTATGTACCTGTGCGTACCATGTCAGAGGTATGTGAAAGTATCAAAAATTGAGTGAAGTATGCGAGTTTGCACTGGACAAGCCAATTGAATGGGCTTTTACTAAATTCATATCGGTAGTCGATTTGAGAAAACTACAATGGAATCTAAGTTTCAACAGAACCCAATATTTTTGCCTATAATTAGGATTGTAACAGAGTGATAGCAGATCATACTGCTATTCGGAAGAACTTCTAAATTATGTACTTTCACAACGCCAGTTAGAGAACCCCACTCAAAGCGATTTCTGGTAGAGCAGGATGGGATATGGGAGACTGAAAGAAAACAACATAAAAGCACTTCGATGCATTTACAGATGAACAGATACATACATAACGCTGCATGCTACAGCTGCATAAGGGTAAGGTAGAAATCTATGCAGGCAGAAGTTTGCAGTTAGAGATAAATGGACTTGCGACGAGAATTTGTGCAGAGGCAAAGTGTGGTTAATGCTATCGAAAACTTTTGAGAAGCCGACCAATAAAAGACAGATATCAGATATCATCTTAGTTTTGAGTGGGGAAATTCACACCCAAAGTATTTCATATACACCTAATAACGCAGAATGTTGGAGAGCCATCTGGGTCACTGGCGACGAAGGATCGTGGTCGAAGGGCAAGGTTTTTCATGCCAAAACTAATTATATTATATTATAGCTACTAAGATCTTATAACTGTATAGGCTAAGCTTGATAAACCCCACCAAACTAGCATTTAAAAAGGGAATTGCCTCAGGGACATGCCGAAGGACGGATTTCGCCGTAGGCTTCTCATGAGGACCCCATGTGGCAATACCGAAAGAATGCTTTCGCTAATACAAAGCTTTAGTTTTTGCTTTTGCATTACCTTACCCGAGCCCTTCATGCAAATGTTTCTACTCCGAGCGCTCCACAGATGTCAAAAAACTCAAGACGCTTTCCCTCTACTACCAGAACGTAAGGGGAACAAGGTCAAAAACTAACGCCATCCTTCATGCATCGACGGCTAGCGGGTTCGATGTCATAGCATTCACTGAAACCTGGCTCCATGAAGGCATTCTTAATGCTGAACTCTTCGATTCCTCCTACCAAGTCTTTCGGAGGGATCGTCACACTGACTCGGAAGCTCGTGGGGCGGCGTACTTCTTGCTTGCCGCAGTCACCTTAATTGTAACCCAATTACGCTTCCTAGTTTCTCTAACCACTTGGACATTGAGCTTGTCGCTCTCCTTCTCTAAATCTAATCTAATCCTGCTGTGCTGCTATATCCAACCAGATATGATTAGCACACTTGACGACGGAGGTAAAAGCCTCTATGATATTCTCATCTCTTGTGTTGATTATAGCCTGAGTATGATGAACACTGGGGATGAACTACTTCTACTTGGGGACTTCAATTTACCCAATATTCAGTGGGTATTTGACGAAGTTGACGATAACTACCTCCCTGAAGGCAATATTAATTCTAAGGAATCGTGTTTTGTCAATTCCTTATTCTCACTCGGCCTGAATCAAATGAGTGGTGTGACTAATGTGTTAGGGAGGCAGTTGGATCTTGTATTCTTTACTGACTCAGGAAACATGATTGTTGAACCCAGTCCAATAGTCATCATGACGTCCGTTGACAATTACCACCCTCCCCTCTTGCTAAATTACTGCTTCAATTCAAAGAACAATCCTTGCCCGGAGGCGGTAACTCACTCCTTCAACTTTATGAAGGCTAACTTTAATGAACTCTCATCTAAGCTTGCCTTGATCGATTTCAACAGCCTACTTTCCGCAAATGAGTTGGATGTCGATGTGGCACGGTTTTATACCGTACTATACGAAGCTATCGTTTCATGTGTACCTTTTGAGCCCCAAAAATTGTGCAGTTCATCTCCACCTTGGTACAACACTGAACTGAAGCATTTAAGGAATCAAAAAAATAGACTCTGGAAGACCTATTTAAAGAGAAAGGACCCTCCGAGTCTTACTACATTTACTGATTGCTATAACAGATTTCGTTTACTCTCTTCTGCTCTGTATGGTGAATATCTCAGCAGCATGAGGGACCAGGTGTATACTGATCCTAGAAACTTCTTTAATTTTGTCAACTCTAAGAAAAAAGTCGATAACTTCCCAAATACTATGCAGCACACTAACTGGTCTAGTAGTGAGTCTTCCTCGATTTCCAACATGTTTGCTTCATTCTTTCATCAAACTTTCACTGCTTCCAACTTTCAGCCTAATGACAATAATTTTCGTCACATAACTCCACACCGAGAGGCTACTAGATTATCTCTTTCAATTTCCAGTGACGATATCGTGAAACATATTGATGAACTCCCATACGATTTCACTTCCGGCCCTGACGGTATCCCTCCTGCTGTCCTTAAATCCTGTGTGGCGGTTCTCCAGTCTCCACTGAAAACCCTGTTTAAAAAATCCTTAGATAAATGGTATTTCCCTACTCTTTGGAAGAATTCGTTCATAATTCCTATTCACAAAAGTGGTAGCAAGAACGAAATATCGAATTACAGACCAATTGCCAAGCTGTCTGTCATACCAAAGCTTTTTGAGTCAATCATTTATTCTGCAATCGTGCCCATCTGCAAGAAACTTATTTCTACGAACCAACATGGTTTTCTTCCAGCTCGTTCCTCTACCACCAATCTCCTCGAATTCACTTCCCATGCTGTTGAAGGCTTCGTTTCCGGTTGCCAAACGGATTGTGTTTACACTGATTTCAGTAAGGCATTTGACAAGCTTTCCCACCCCATTATACTTTTCAAACTAAAAAAGTTAGGTTTCCCTCAAGCCTTTCTATTATGGTTCCAGTCCTACTTAGCTGACAGGACCTACTAAGTCCTTTTCCGAGGATCCAAATCCGCGACCATTGAGGCGTCATCCGGTGTCCCTCAAGGCAGTCATCTTGGCCCTATCCTCTTTATTCTTTCTATTGATTATATTGTTACCTTGCTAAGACACTGCAGAATCCTGGTTTATGCTGATGACATCAAATTGTACCGTCACGTAAAGAGTATGGAGGACTGCAAACTTTTGCAAGTCGACCTCGACACCTTTTACTCCTGGTGCGCTAACAACAACCTGGTTCTTAATATTAGTAAATGCGAGGTCATGACTTTTTGTAGGAGACGTGATCCTATAATTTATAACTACTCATTCTTTAGTGAGGGTGTCCCCCGTGTTAATTTTGTCAAAGATCTCGGGATTAGATTTGACACCAAGCTGGACTTTTCTACTCATATCAACTATATTTCTTCCAAGAGCAGCTTAGTCTTGGGTTTTATAAAAAGATGGTCCAAAGAATTTAACAGCACCCTGATCACTAAACACCTCTACATTTCGCTTGTTAGACTTTTACTTGAATATGCGTCCCAGGTTTGATCTCCTCACTATTCTTCGCATGTTGAAAAAATTGAGTCGGTTCAACGTAGGTTCGTTCGATTCACATTGAATCACCTTCCTTGGGAAGACACTTTAATTCTTCCACCATATGAATACCGACTTAAGTTACTCAACTTAAACACTCTCCACAAGCGTCGTGAGGTGGCCGATGTTGTTTTCGTCCACCAGCTTCATAATGGACGTGTCGACTCAGGTTTTCTAAGTCATCGTGCGTCGTTTAGAGGGAGCCGATACAATCTGAGAGGACCACCGCTCTTACACATCAACTCCTCTAACACCAATTATGGCCGATTTGAGCCTGTTAATCGCATGTTCATTAATGTAAATAAAAATATTAATGTTTTTAGCGTGAGCACGAACAAAGATCTACTTAAAAGGAGTTTCTTTGTTCTCTCATGACTGTTTATGTGTTTCGCATGCAATTTCTTATTGGTACTTAATTTTTTATGTTTGCATGTCTCAGCCGAGCCCACGTGGTTGTGGTAAATGTTTCTCAGCCCAGCTGAGAAGTGCGCCTTCTTCATAAGAAGGGAAACTCTATTATTATTATTTAAGGCAATTATGTTAGAGACCGTGAAGCTTAGCATACTTAATAGACAGGTTCTGATTCGATTATACAGATCAAGCAGCATTGGAAGTGATCAGTACTTAGTTGGTGGACCGCATACTTGCGTTTAAAAATATAGAGCTTTCGACACCGGCGCAGTTATTACCCACATATCTAATTCTAAAATTTTCAGCCGTTTTTTTTCCATCTGGGTTCGGGTAGCCGGTAGGGTAATCCACACGGGATTCGGTGGCTATAGTTGTATAAAGGCCCTGTTTTGCACGTGAACAAAAAAAAACTGAGTTGACATTTTACAGTGTTTGGGAGCCTTTTCTAAACACGCCCTGTCTGCATCACATAGAGTATTAACATTATAACGATTGTAAAAATTCATTTAGCTTCCATACCTTCACCAACAAAAAGTTCCTAAAGCGTTTAAAAGATGTTTTGACAGTATAGCTTGTCAGCAATGGTAAAGAAACATCTATTCGTTAGCGTATGCGTAATTTGACTATTATACATACAGTTTAATAACTCAAGGTATTTCTTTGACCTCGGTAACAAATTTGGTAGTGTTCACCTGCAAAGAGCCAGGGGTGGTGCTTTCATAGGTGTAAATGGTGCGCTTGCACCGGGCGCACTTGGTCAGGGGCGCAATTTCAGAAACCAAGATTTAAATAAATTTAGAAAATTTTGAACTTTGAATTGAAAAAGTGTTCCCGTGACTTCATTTTCATCTGTAAAAGAAATTTATTTTTATTGTTTATTTTGTCGATAAAATATTCTGTAGGATTGTCCCCAAATTCAAGTGGATCCAGCAGGTACAATATTTATACACATTTGCACACAAAATTTCGGTCCTGTACTTTCTGAAGCAAAAAAGCGGAGAAGTTTTACTTCCGCTCGTGCAGGAACTAACCCGGAATTTTAGCTTCGTTATTTTCATAAAATTTCTGGACATCTAAGCTCTAAGCCGAAAAAGTTTCACCCAACTTTCTGTAACTTGTAGAATCCATTAGCAAATTTAATATACATAGTTGAATCGGAGCATTTATGTAAGATGTGGAAACTCAAAATAAATATTAAACGTTGGTGTCTTTGTCCATTGTCCTTCACTGCAATCATAAAATTAGCAGCTGGTGGAGCGAAATATGGCATACTGCACCGGGCGCAAAAAAAAACAAGCGCCAGCCTTGGTTAGAGCGAAGTATATACCTACTTCGTAAAATATCGACCAATGTAGCCGTGAGAAATGTTTGGGTTGTGCCTGATCAATTTTTAAAATGGATTTGACGAACTAGAAAAAAATATTTCTTGAAATTTGAAGTTAGCAGAAGAGTTACTGTTTTGTTAGTTTAGTGAAGCTTTATGTCATATATGGAGACAACGAGGCCAAATTTAAGCTTATTGTGCACATACCCCACTGGATGAAGGCAAGAAACACTATAATTAAAGCAGATCGCGCCAAAGCGAGGCTTGGAAGCTTCTGATAATGGTTCTTCTTCTAAGCCAGATCAGAACAGGACATTCCCAGAGAAAACGTGTGGAAGTCTCGTCGCCCTTCCCAGCATAGTCATGATTTTGTCTTCTGAGGCAGTCCTAGGTTTTGGAGGTGGAACAACAGTCCCACATGGGCAGTCAGATGTTCCACGGAAAGCGTAAGCTCCGCCCTGTTTATAGTGATAACATCCCTTAAGGCAAAAGGTCTTATTGGCTCTTTAGCATTTGTAAACCTGGGACTGATTTCAAATAGTTTAAATTCTGTACCTTATCTTTTCTATCAAAGACTTGGAGGTGGCTTATGAGAACCCACAGAAAGTTTCGGAGCCTTGGAACAGCGTCTCAGACCTCTCTTCGCGAGCTGATCGCAGCCTTATTGCACAGAGTCTGGGGACCCAGCAGAGCGATAACCTATTTTTCTGGTCAGGCTCTGTTGTATGTCAAAGCACCCTGCAACTATTTTGGAGGATAACTTCCACAATGAGGTTACTTTGAGGTAAAATCACAATAAGGTTACTTTGAGGTTTGCGTCCTTAAAAACTTTCTCATAGACGGCAAATTGGAATGTTTGAGATACTGTTGAGGATATTCGTATGCTCTTTAACTGCCCTATAAGTTCAATAAGATCTGAAGTTTTAAAGCACTTGGGACGGCGGCTTTCCATATTGAAATGTGCAGCTTCCGTCGCAGCTAGGGTTGCCACCTTTTTTTGTGCAAATAAAGTACATTGGTTGTTATTGGTATAAAAAAAAGTACATTGTGTCAAAATAAAGTAACGATTTATTTTACTTTATTATTTTGATTAAAGGCATATTTTTTATAACTTTTAGCAACTTTTGACAATTAATTGTCGCTGCCCAGCATCTCTACGTTTATATTTAAGTTAAAGTAAATAAGTAATTCATTTTCTATCAGATTCAGAGACGCTTGGTTTCATTTGCTCGCCATTTGCTATTCGTCGCAGAAAAAAATCTCTCTGTAAATTCTGGCGTGGCAGAAATCGACAGTAAAAATGAATTTAATTTCTACAAATTTGAAAAATTACCATCAGCCATCAGTAGATAATTCCACAAAACCCTCAGAACTATTTATATATCTGATTATAGAACTTCTTTAAGCCGCCTACACACCGGCCAAACAAAGGCTAACGAATGAGATTCTTTGACAATCGTTGGTTCCAAATGGACGACTTAGCGAAGGTCAACGAAGGTACAGAAAACTTACTATTAGTCCGTCATGCAGTTCAGGTTAAGGTACTGTGCCTAGCAGTAAGCTTAGTTTGAAAAATAAAAGCGGAAGTGTTCTTAAGCGGATGCCGACAAAACATTTGAATTGTAGGATGTTGTACGACTTCTACGAAATTTCCAGAATCACCAAATATATCATCAAACGGCAGCTAACTGGTATACAATTCAGCAAAGCTAAACAAAAATTAGCTTAATGATCTGTTGTTGGTAAGGCAAGAATCTGTAAGACAATTTTGAAACAGTTGGACATACCCATATCTTCATCAATTAAAAATGCGGTAAGATGTATAAGGTGTGACAGCGAGGGAGACCCAAGCTCCGATGGAAGGATGGCGTAAACCAGGACGCCAAGAACTTAGGTAATTCGGCTTGGTATTATATCGGCTCAGAATCGGGACCAATGGTGAGAAAAACTGGGATCCAATAAAAAATAATTTAGTTAGTTATTTTTTTAAAAGCATATTCGCGCCCGAAACTAGCACGCATAGCGAGCAAATGCGCCTGGAACACTGGTATACATGATCCTGCTACAGACATGCACTTCTGTCAATGCACCCGCATCGGCATAGACTATCCCAAACGCTAGTGTCGTGTTGCCAAGTGATCCCCGAACTATTTTCCTTACACTTTGGTCAAGGTATTTGAAAATCGAAGATATAATTTCCTAGCCATCATTAAATATCCTCTTAATGCAACTAAACCGAATACGGGTACCAACCAACTTTTGATAAGCTAACAAATGCTTATGGACGTATCTCCGAACGACAACGAACGTTCGGTAGCCAACGTCGAATGTGGTTCGTCATTTCTCCAAAAAGACCATCCATATGTATATTAAGTTTTGCAGATTTTCGACTATTTTAACAAAATGGTCAAATTCGACATTTCTTTTTAAATTTAAATCCCAAGTATAATTAAACCATCAATCAACAATCAATAACACCATCGATCCCAGTATATGTAAAATGAATCCCAAAGAACCCAAATTATGCGAAATAAAGTATTTTTGCGTACCTTATTGTTCTCTTATAGTATAGAGTATAATTAACCGAAATAACATACAATACTTTATGATAAAGTACGGGTGGCAGCCCTAGTCGGAGCTGTTGGACAGGTTCGCATAGCTCCAGTAATGGAGAGCCAAACAATCCGTTGCAGTCTGCTGCGCTTAAGTATCGCTGCGCTTAAGTATCGGAAATAAATCATTTTTCACGAATACCAATGAAATGTCCTGAACTTCTTTCACATATACCCAATGTACAAAAGTAAAGTGATAATTCCTGGAATAAAATCAACAGACACCGAAAACTTCCGGGCGCAGCAATAGAAAGAAACAGCGTGCCCCCATATGCAGCGGCATAAGTAACGTCAGGATAAATGTCTCGAGCACCAACGACAACGTGCCCTATTATTTCCTTAAGGGCGTGCAACCACGATTTAACTCATCTTGGGTAATTTCGTTGTTTAAAACTGCCTTCTCGATTGATATATCCAACTGCGAAGAAGTCAGTCATCGAAATAAGAAGCCCAATAAACCCAGGAGCTTCAAATTGGTCTGGCCCTTTAGATACGATTGGTTGTTCCAGAACTCTGAGGCAGAGATCTTTACATGGACGAACTTAATTTTACACCGATGGATAGATAGGCTAAGTAAATCTAAGAGTAGCCCTAAACTAAAACCTAACAAAATATACACTAACACTAATGGTATTAATAATTCATTTCCAACTACTAACTCACTAACCAAGAATACTAATACCAAAAATTTACTTCCAACCACCATCAGAAAAACTAAGAGCACTAACGTTACTAATGATCCACCCCCAACCACTAAGGCCTAGCGCGCACGGGTGACTTTTGTCTCCGTGACAGTTTCGTCTCTTGTATCAAGTCCAAGTAGATGTATGGAGATGCGCGCATGTTACGACGTGACAACCGGGTGACATTTTTGTCCGCCGACCTGCGAACAAGCCCGTGACAAAACTTTCGCACTCTGTCTCCGCGCCCCTAGGTTTCCATAGCCGTGCGCGCACGGGTGACAAAATTGTCACTCTCCGCGGCTATGACGGTTGTAAAATATTTTTATCGTGTTCTACAAATCTCACTACAAATATTTTCACCATTAAATTTTTTAGAAAAAATATATTATAACCGACTGTAGTTCAGTGAATACTAGAATCTCACTACAAATATTTTTGCCATAAATTTTTTTTGAAAAAATGTATTGCAACTGACTGTACTTTTAACTGTCATTCACGTTAATAAATTTAACGTTTCAGTGGATGTACATAGAAGCCTTTCATTTTTATTAAAAATTAAGGAATCTAAACAAATTAATCTTATTATTTGATTATAAGACTATAGTTCAATAAATTCAATAGATAACGTGCAGGTTATCAATTGAAAATTAAAAGTATTTGTCAGTGTTTATTTAAAATTTTTTCGGTTTCTTCAATCGCCATTGGAGCAAAATGGCGTCAACGTCCTCGGAAAACGTGACTGCGCAGGAAGACGATATAGATAACGATGTGCTTATAGAAGAAGTGGAAAAAAGAGCAGCATTGTACGATAAAAAAATGAAAGAATATGCGGATGTAAATTGGAAAATGAAAGCGTGGGAGGAAATCTGCCGGATAATATTTTCAAATGTTTGGGGTAGTTTATCACCACAACAAAAAACTGAAGCTGGTAAGTTTAACATTTTTATTTCTATATAACATTTATTTTATTAGGCTTTTATTTAATTAATTAGGTTAAGTATTTAAATTCAAATTTTGTCATATTGCCAATGCACAGCCCCTTGCGGCGAAGTAAAGTAAGACGCATAATAATTGCGTATATTTGCTGCTGATATTATTCTATCTGTCGGATTTGTTGTAATACTTTCTAGTGGACATTCATAAACTGTATCATCAAATCTAATGCCATCTTTGCACCGTACAAAATTATGTAAAATGCAACAGGATTTTACTATTATATCAGCAAAATCGAGACTGACATCAAGGGGTCTGTGCAAAACTCTCCATTTATTGGTAAGTATACCGAAAGTGCATTCAACCATACGTCGTGCCCTCGAGTGTCGATAGTTGTATACCTTTTTCATGGTAGACAGAGATTTTCTTGCATACGGTCGTAAAATGTGCCTCGATAAGCCAAATGCCTCATCTGCTACCAGACAAAATGGCATCTTTTTCCCATTTTCATCATTAGGCAAATTACACTCGTGTGGAATATTTAATTGATTTTGCTGCAATCTTTTACCCATGCTAGAATTCTGAAATATGCTGGAGTCGCTTGCTGCTCCATTAGCACCGACGACGTCTATGTATACGAATTTATAGTCCGCATCTACCCACGCCATAAGGACCGTCGAAAAGTACTTTTTATAATTAAAACACTGAGAACCAGTGTTTTTCGGCGAACCATCCTAATATGTTTGCCGTCTAGTGCGCCTAGTATGTTAGGAAAATTTGTCCGTTGGTGAAACTGATTAGAGATAATTAGCCAATCTTCTTCCGTCTTTTCAGGCATGTATAGTGGGTGCAAATTCCAGATTTCTGTGCATGTAGACTTTACAATTTCCCGTACTGTGGTGGCACCTAACAAGTATTCAAATGATAAACTGTAAAAACTGGCGCCAGTCGCAAGATATCTGTAACAAAAAATCTTTTTAGAATAATAGCTAGTTATTACATACCCTCATATCCTCCCAACCACAAACATGCACAAATAACTTAACTATTAAAGACGTATACTATTAATTTCTATTTGTAAATTTAAAGATTGTTCTTATACTAAACATTTATTTTCAGGTAAACTTGTACAAAAAAGATGGAAAAATTTAAGGGCTTGTTTTTCACGTGAGTTACGTGAACAAAAATGTACTAAGTCTGGTCAAGCCGCTAAAAAGAGAAGAAAGTACAAATATTTTGATCAACTTTTATTCCTTGTCCCAAGCATGGAGACTCGAGAGACCTCAGGAAACGCAGATTCTGCAGAGGAAGTTGATTGCGAAGAAGATAGTAGGGATGCCAACGACGATGTTCCTGTGGTACATCGAAGCGAACATACCCGAAAGAAAAATCCCAATTTAACAACCTACGAAGAAAAGCTTCTGGAAATTTTAGATAAAAAAAGAGTTGACGATAACAAATTTATTGAGGCTTTGAGGAATAATAAAAGTAATTGTGATGACGATGACAAAGAAAAGCATTTTGCGCTATCTCTGGTGCCATTGTTAAAAGCAGTCCCGGAGGAGAATAAACTAGAAGTACAGATCAAAATATTAAAAATTTTTCAGGACATTCAGAAACAAAACTCCCAGAAAATAATACAATTCTCTTACTCTTCTCAACAACCCCGAGAACAAGTTCGTCACAGGACAAGCACCCAGCTACATTATTCTCCTATTCCATCTACAAGCCCTCAAAATCTTCGCATCAAACCCAAATATTCCGAATCCATCTCCACTACCATCACCTCCTAACCAATACCCGGTATACTGCGAAGATTCCTCAGCCACCTCAGCTACATCGAATAGTGTTCAATCTTATATTTCTGATTCTAATGAAGATTCTGAAATTTACAACATTTGCGAGGAATACGATATCGCTACGGAAAATCTTTAAAATATACTAATACAATAAAAATAATACTTTAAAATCAAAATTTGATTGAAATAAACATTTATCATTTAAAATTACTTATTTTTATTTACTTACCTTAAAGTTACAGCGAGTCTTTCTTCAGCTGGGACAGACAATCTCATGTTCGTATTTTTTAAAGTTATTTGAGGTCTTAAAATGTGAACCAATTCATCAAAACTTTCAATACTCATTCGGAAATATCCAAAAAATTTATTTGGATATTGCCGAAGTTTATAAAAAATGGTGTAGAACTTTCCACTTAACAGCCTTTCACTCCAAAGGGGGTGTACCCAGTACTATTTTTTACGCTTTCTTTTTTTCATACGCGAAAGGAGTTCGCAGATAACCACCGTCTCTTCAAAATCCATATCGCCAACTGAAGCTTCGGTTTCAAAAAAGTTTTGTCACTGTCCATTCGTGAGCGCACTCTACTTTGGTGACGTGACGTGACAATGACAAAAACTTTTTTGTCACCGTGACAAAAGTCACCCGTGCGCGCCTGGCCTAATTACCCGAATTTCGCGCGAAGTCAATTATTGTTGGCGGCCGTTCCTACGCTAACATCTGCGATGCTCAACCTCAATAAACCCCGCCACAGCAAATGTCATCAGATTCTTCGGTAAGATCCAAGTCGCCTTTCTTGAATCCTCTACAACCCCCGGTGGTAAAAAATACCATTATAACTGCTGACTCCGAAGATAAGAGATATTTGCTTTCACGCTTGCGAGAAAAGATGATCTTTGATGATGTTCGCCTATTCCTGGCTTACATGCACAACAAACCAGATTCAACTTGCATTAATGGTAAGACCAGGACTAGTCTAATTATTTCTATTCAGCAAGAGGGCCTACTTACTGAACGTAATGCCCTCCTAGAACTGTTTACAAATTTCTATGAACAATTCCAAATTTCCCCTCAGCAAGTTAGCAAGGACCTTTCTGCATATGGGTCCCATGTCAGAGCAAAACATATCTCCCAACTTCAAAGAAGTCGGGACGAATCAAATAGATATTATCGTCCTTAGCTTCGCCCCGAAATTCTAACCATCTCCCAGCCCGTCATTCAAAACTAATATCTTCTGATAACTTAAGACTCTTCTATCATAACTGCAGTGGGATGAGAGGCAAACTGAAGGATCTTTTTATCGACTCCAAATCCTGTGACTTCAATGTACTAGTGTGTTAACCGAGACTTGGTTGAATGACTCCTTCCTTAACGAGGAGATCTTGCATGGCAGCTGGTCCATTTATAGATGCGATAGAGATTATATATCTACCGGTCTCTCATGTCCTCATAGCTGTTAGAGACTCCTTAAATAGTGAACTGATCGCGACTACATCGTCTCAAACCTTTGAACATATTTTAGTACGAGTAAAGTTCGGAAAGAAATACATTGTCATCGGTTCTTTTTACTTACCTCCAAACTCCGACGAATCTATTATATGATAATGTGATTCATATAATAGATGAAATATCCAACGATAACAAAGATATATTAATCATAGGTGATTTTAATCGGCTTAATATATATTTTATTCGTGACGAGGAAGACAGTTATTTACTTCCGATTAATGTATCAAACCCCGTCGATATAAAGTTTATCGACAATCTTTACAGCAACGACCTGCAACAGGTAATTAGCCAACCAAATTCAAATGGGAAATGGTTGGATTTAATCTTCACTAACCTGTATGAGGATTTGAACGTGCTTCCCGCTTCTGAAGAGGAGAATCTATTTAATAACACTACACATCATTCCGCGTGGGTCGTCGAGCTCAGTTCTACAATAACTGATTATCTCGCCTCTATAACAACTCTGTAGTCTTCGATTTTAAGAATGCTGATAATGTTAGTATTAGCACTGAATTATCCCTTATTAACTGGGAGGATCTACTCGATGGTGATGATATTGACGAGCTAGTTACTAGATTCTACGATGTTATCTTCAACACCATTGGCAGATTCGTACCCAAAATAAAAAAGGGATAAATTGACGGAGCTATGGCTTGACAAAAACACTCGGTCCCTTCGTAATAGGAGAAATAAATTGTACCGCGCAGTGAAAAATAACAACAATGACAAAGGTCACGGTCCGGACTGTCTACCTGCAAGTTTTTTGCAGAGCCACGCCCAACTCATTCTACTCCCTCTTCACCTCATTTTTAACAAGTCCCTTTCTGCCGGTAAGTTTCCTTCGGTATGGAAGAAATCCTTCCTCACACCAATCTTTAAGTCAGGTGATAAACATGCGGTGGACAACTATAGGGGCATTGCTATCCTATCTGTTATCCCTAAACTAATATTTCTTCCAGGACCGAAAAACTCCAACTGAAAGTTGTAGTTAAGGTCGCACGCAAATTCTATTTCAATCAGTTAGAAATTTGTGTGCGAACATTCAACAAATTCTGCAAAAAAAACAAAGTGAAAGTAAATATTTTATTATAATGAATCCAACAGTTTATGGCATTTATAGTATTCTTTCATTAAAATAATTCAAATAAGACTGATATATAACAATTTTGGTGAACATTAAAAAATCATATAAAAATTGTCACTTTTAATTCAATCCACATCAGTTCCTTGAAGCTTTTAAAAAAATGCTAAAATATGGTACAAATGTGGTCTTCTACACATTTTAGTACAACTAATGTATTTTAAAATAACATATAGTGGTGCCTGCGCAAACCCGCGCAAATTATTTTTTTTAATATTTTTCAGAATGCCTCGTTAAAATCAGCGCAAAGATTTCATGGAGGCGCGACGAAATTCATCGAAAAATGAAGCTGTGGAATATTTGTTCACGAAAATTTTGACCCGAAGGTTTTGTTCTGGAGGATCAGTTGGACGTCCAGGATATTGTACGATTTGAATTTTTGAATTTAAATAAGAAATTCATCGGGTGTGGCAGACGTTGGGATCGTTTCGAAGAAAAAATTTCTGATTATTTGGCTAAGGTTTTCAGTTTCACTTTGAAACGCGATGAGGAGGAGATGGAGAATGAGGTGTTCGAAGATCAAGACAAATAGCCGGGTTCGTCGAAGAGTGGTCGTCCTTCAAGTGGTGAATTTAGTTCCCTCAGTGATTGACAGAAAAGGAACCGTCTGCGAAAATTTAAAAATTTTGGATCGGAAGAATTGTTATCGGCGTCAATAAAATCATAGCATGAGGAAGGTGAACTTAGTGGTGTGGTGTAGATGTGTTAGATAAGTTGGAAAACTCACCACCTAAGGGCAACACCCTTAGTTGGACATAATATGTTTAGGACCATGGTTGATCAGAAAGTCGTTAACCATTTGATTTGATTAAGCGATTGTTCCTCTCTTCTGTAGTGACCGCGTAAAGTTTAATTACCAAACTTTACGCAATGTCACACAACAACTTCCGACACGATCAAAACGATCAGTCCGAACACTCCCTCGATCACTGAACTCCAAAGTTCAGCGACCGAGCCAATTTCCGGCATCTCCTGTTTCTCCACATTTCTCCATTCATTCTCAAAAAGGTCTTTTGAATCGTGTTCCTCAAGGGTGCAATCGGTCCGCGCACATTATAATCAAAATAATAAAGCGAAATCGCAAATAATAAAAATACAATTATAAATAAGTTCGGAGAATATTATATACCTAGCATAATCGAGTGTATTTTAATAAAAACCATAAAAATCAAGCGAAGTTTTTATTTAATAAAATATAGTGGTGAAATCCGCCATATTGGTGACCCCCAGTGCGAAACACGCGGTCCTAGAAAATTATAAAATTATAAAAAAGAATATTTTTTATTAGTATTTCGTTCCTCTAAAATAATATTTTCTTCTCTTTTGGAATTTTTTTTTATATAAAAAAACCGCTAAACAGTGTAAAACCACGTGAAAAAAAATATTAAGTGATCGCAAGAATTTATTCATTGATCGATAAAGGGATTTAAAGTATAGCAAAGAAAACAGGTTTGAAATACAATAGCCTAACAATTTTAAATCATAACAATTTAGTTTCGAAAAGTAATTAACAAAGAAAACAACAAACTAATACTTTCTCATTATTATACGGTGTAAAGTAGAAAATCACTACTAAAATAACCAAAAATATATATATCTTCAACGAGGAATATTCGCACACAAAATTACATATTTCGGTGCGAACAAAGAAATATTTAAAAAAAAAGCAATTTGGAGTCATATCGACGCTGAATCAAAATAAAACGGATTTATCAAACCAGGAGACAACGAGGGACATAAAACGAGATAATTTTATGGAAGAAATAATCTAACAATAAACCATTGCGGTTTTGTATTCTTGACGTTTATTGGATTAATACAATTAATATTTGGATTTTTTTTAATATAATATACATCTTATTTTCCTTCATATTTTTTTTTAGATTTAAGGCACATAAACATATATTTTTTTATTACATACATATCTTAATTACTATTTTGATTTTTATATATACCAAATTATTTCTTTTGTGTTTGGTTTGTCGCGTTATTTTGCTTGATAACTACGATATCTGTTTTATCATTATTATTGGTTATTTTGAATTCTATAGTGTGAACATAAATTCTATTATACATTTCGTTATAGAATACTTATAGATTTTATTTTCCTTTATTTTTTGATTTAAGGAACACATATACAATTTTTATTATTACATACAGATTTTCATTATTATTTTGATTCTACACAACATATTATTTCTTTCGTGTTCGGTTTGTTGCCTTATTTTGCTGCATTGTTATAATATCAATCGATATACATTTTAGTGGGTTTATTTCATTTTATTGTTTCTTTTTCATCTTATATAAACCCGATAAAGTATTAAAATGTCAAGGACCGAGAACAATTTAATGGAACAAGACGTTCCGCAGGTAGAGGAACCAAAGCCCGGAACTTCGGGGGTCGACAGCGTTAAAGTGTCGAAACTAGACATCCCCAAGTTCTGGGTACACCAGCCCGCCTCCTGGTTTTACCAGGCGGAAACCATGTTCCAACTGGCGGGCTGTAGACAAGACAAACTCAAAGTCTACAATGTTATGGCCGCATTGCCGGAAGAGGCGGTAACGGCAATGCGGCTTGGCACCGTAGATTTTGCCACCTCCTCATACGAGGAAATAAAACAACAATTGCTCGAGAAGTACGGCACTTCAGAGAAGCGCCGCCTCGAGCAGCTTCTGTCTGTGCAAGAGCCTGGAGACCGGAAACCTTCGGAGTTCCTCCAGGCTCTCAAAGCACTAGCTGGAGGCTCGTCGGCGGTCAACGACGACTTGATCCGGACCCTGTGGGAGAGGAGACTCCCACAGGCCATCCAGGTCGCATTGGCCACCGCCGCCGACCAATCCTTACCAGCACTGGCCACAATAGCGGACAAAGTTTGGGAGGTGCTTCCACATGGAGGCGCCTCATACGCGTCTGCCATCCGCGCAACACCGGCCAACGCGGAACCCACATTGATGTCGCTGCAAAGCGCCATCAACAAACTGACGGCCAGATTAGACAATTTGGCCCGAAGTCCGCGAAGTTCGAGAAGCCGAACACCTGCCAATCGGCAGGGCGGCTCTCGCCAGCCCTCGGCCACTCGGCCAACAGGAGCCAATAAAGCCAGGGGTAGCCTGTGCTACTTTCACTACCGTTATGGTAGTGAAGCTCGCACCTGTAAGGCCCCCTGCAGTTTCGGTGGTGGTCAAGCCAAGCCGGCTAAGAAAAAGTCGACCACCACCCAATCTAAAAAAAACTAGAGAGTCAGGGGGTCGACATGAGCGAGCATATAACCGGCCGCTCATATCGTTTATTCGTCAGAGACACCAACAATCGGATGGACTTTCTGATTGATTCGGGCTCTGACGTTTCAATTGTTCCCGCCAAGGCGTTCCCGGCCCATAACGGTAGCCCGAACGTCCTTCTGTACGCGGCCAACGGATCACTGATCCGAACTTTCGGCACTAAGTTGCTCGAACTTGAACTCGGCTTACGCCGACGATATGTTTACAACTTTATAATAGCCGACACCACTAAAGCCATTATCGGGGCGGACTTCTTAACGAAGTTCAAATTGTCAGTCGATTTTGAATATCGGCACTTAGTCGACAAGCGCACGAAGTTTCGCATTAACGTGTGCGCGACCGTCGACTACAACCCCGAAACATTTCCATGCCGAGTTATTGGCATATACAAAGAGCTATTAACGAAGTACGCTTCGTTAACAAAACCGCCCAATTTTAACCTTCCGGTTAAACACAATGTGCAACACCACATTGTAACTAAAGGGCAATTACCATTTGTCACCGCTCGGCGACTCCATCCGGAGAAACTGAAGGTGGCAAAGTTAGAGTTCGACCATATGGTCCAATTGGGGATTTGTCGACCTTCGTCGTCCCCCGCAGCATCTCCGCTTCATCTGGTTCCTAAACGGGACTCACATGATTGGAGGCCATGCGGCGACTACCGTCGCCTTAACGCTGTCACTGTGCCGGATAGATATCCGATCCCGCATATACAGAATTTCTCCGTGAATCTTCACGGCTGCACAATTTTTTCGAAGGTTGACTTGGTACGTGCATACCATCACATACCAATCGCCCCAGAAGACGTGCATAAGACTGCACTCATTACGCCATTCGGCCTATATGAGTTTACACGTATGCCATTCGGCTTACGAAATGCAGCCCAAACCTTTCAAAGGTTCATAAATGAAGTTACGAGAGATCTCGACTTCGTTTATGTATACTTGGACGATATACTTATCGCCAGTAAAACCGAGGATGAGCATATCGTTCACCTCGAAGAGCTCTTTAAACGCCTCGATAGCTTCGGTTTAACCATTAAGCTAGAGAAATGCGTTTTTGGTGCAACAGAGATTAAGTTTCTAAGCCACCGCATCACAAAGGATGGAATACTTCCATCCCCCGATCGGGTTCAGGCTATCGTTGATCTCGCACCTCCAACTTCTGTCAAATCGATCCAGAAGTTTTTGGGAATGGTGAATTTCTATCACCGATTTATCCCAAAATTGGCTGAACAGTTGGTGCCGATAAACGAGCATTTGAGAGACCTTCTCAACCGCTCACGTGCCAATAAAGTTTTTGACTGGCCAGCAGAATGTCAGGCGGCATTCCTCAAGGTGAAAACCTCGATGGCTGAAGCAACTCTGCTGAACCATCCAATCGAGGATGCAAAATACAGTCTTACGACTGACGCCTCTGATTATGCAATCGGAGGCGTTTTGGAACAATTCAACGGTCATCGGTGGCAACCTCTAGCTTTTTATTCCAAAAAGCTGTCACCAACAGAACGGAAGTACTCTGCATTCGATCGCGAACTTCTCGCAATCTATGCAGCGATCAAACACTTCCGTTATTTCGTTGAAGGACGCAATTTCGTGGTCTATACTGATCACAAACCACTGGTTCGCGCCCTTCACACAAAGACCGAACGATCCCCAAGACAGACCAGACATTTGGGTCTAATCTCTCAGTTTACCACAGACATCAGACATGTGTCGGGTAAACAAAACGTTGTCGCCGACTACTTGTCGCGCTCACTAGCAACCGACAACGTCGACTCGGTCACCTTCGACCTGCCAACACTGGCTCAGGCTCAACAAGGTGACACAGAGTTGAAGTCTCTACAAGAGCACCCCAGCAACGGCTCACGGGTAAAATTAGTTCTCACACCAATACCATTCACCGCCCATCAAGTGTGGTGTGAAACTAGTACAGGCATTCCTAGGCCTTACATACCCACTTCCTTACGGAGACTAGCGTTCAACTCCGAACATAGTCTCTCTCATCCTGGTATTCGTGCTACAAGACGAGCCGTTACCAAGAAATACTTCTGGCCATCGATCAATAAAGACTGCAATGAGTGGTCTCGATCATGCCTAGGTTGCCAAAAGTCCAAAGTTTCACGGCATACCAAATCTCCATTGGAAACTTTCAAACTTCCAAATAATAGATTTGACCATATCCATATGGATATAGTGGGACCCCTACCCCCATCTCGTGGATACTGTTATATCTTAACGATAGTCGATAGATTCACGCGATGGCCTGAAGCATACCCAATTCGGGATATCTCAGCTTCAACAGTGGCAAGAAAATTCGTCACTGAATTTGTCCCACGATTCGGCGTACCTCTTGAGATCACAACCGATCAAGGTACGCAGTTCGAATCGAAACTGTTCAATGAAGTTGCCAAATTACTCGGCACTCATCGAATTCGGACTACCGCCTACCACCCGCAAGCAAACGGGATGGTTGAACGGTTCCACAGGCAACTAAAAGCAGCCTTAATGGCAAGGGACAACACTACTCATTGGAGTGAAGACTTGCCCTTTGTCATGTTAGGCATACGCACGGCAATTAAGACCGACTTACAATGCTCACCAGCCGAGCTCGTATACGGTCAGAATCTGAGACTTCCCAATTCGATTTCTATCCCAACGGATGAGAATCCAATTGAAGAATCAGAATTCCTCTCTCGCCTTCGTTCTCACATGCAGAACATTAAGGCAATACATCCTCGGCAGCCCGTCCAAAAGGATGTCTACGTGCCAGAAGCCCTGGAGAACGCCGACTACGTTTTCATACGAGTCGACAGAGTTCGAAAACCTTTCGAACCTCCATATGAGGGCCCATATGAAGTAATCAAACGATTACGAAAGCACTTCGTCGTCAAATTGAACGGCACAACCAAGTCAATATCCATTGACAGGCTAAAGCCAGCCTTCGGTTGTGACCGCGACAACGAAGCTAAGCCGTCTAAAGCGGTAACATTCCGTTAACGCTACGCTGGGGGGGGAGTATGTAGTGACCGCGTAAAGTTTAATTACCAAACTTTACGCAATGTCACACAACAACTTCCGACACGATCAAAACGATCAGTCCGAACACTCCCTCGATCACTGAACTCCAAAGTTCAGCGACCGAGCCAATTTCCGGCATCTCCTGTTTCTCCACATTTCTCCATTCATTCTCAAAAAGGTCTTTTGAATCGTGTTCCTCAAGGGTGCAATCGGTCCGCGCACATTATAATCAAAATAATAAAGCGAAATCGCAAATAATAAAAATAAAATTATAAATAAGTTCGGAGAATATTATATACCTAGCATAATCGAGTGTATTTTAATAAAAACCATAAAAATCAAGCGAAGTTTTTATTTAATAAAATATAGTGGTGAAATCCGCCATACTTCAGACCCATACCCATTGGGGAGTCTGGACTGAGCCTGCAGAGAGTGCGGTCGTGTCTTGTCGCCAGTCCACTCTAACCGCCTTCAAAAGAAAAAAAAATATCCCGGTTCTACAATAAACCATCGCAAAAATTCTTCCGTCACTTCAACTCATTATTAAATAGACAAAAATAACAAACATCAAATAAGTGCTCATAAAATTAAACTAGTGCAGTGGACTTAAAAAGTACATAGTGAAGATCACCTCACGGGACTTTATATCAACGTACTGACGGACGGCAAATAAGTTTTTCCCGTTTTTTCACTTCCCGCACTCCGAGCTAGACATCGCCGGCGCTGCAGCACTTATCGGCCAGCTGATAGGAATCGTCTTGTTTTAGCAGGCATAACACTGCAACAAGATTGTTCCCGTTAGCCCCGATGGTTGCAAATGAGGTCATGGACCTTGCGTCGGAGAGGCCCCTAAACAAAAACAAACATTTTTCTATTGTTTTTTGTAATATTAGGGGCCTCTCGCCTGCCCTCTTTCTTATATTCATTAATGACCTGCTCTCAATCCCCTCCAACCCACTTCACAGTTTTGCCGATGACGGTACTCTGCGTTACTCCCACACCTTCGATAATATAGGACAAGCACGTGCCAGACCTTGTCCCGTAGACCGTGAACTAATGTCCAATTCTATTAACGGGGACATTGAACTTATTCTTGCTTGGGGCCGCAAGAATCGTGTCGAATTCAACGCAACCAAAACTAAGTACTGTCTCATCTCTACAAAAACCTGCACCACCCGTCCCTCTATCTCTGTGGACAATAAGAATGTAATGGTTGACCCATCTCTAAACATCCTAGGCGTAACCTTATCTTCAGATCTGCGATGGAATAATCACATATTCCAAATCCCCAAACAAGCTTCCCAATGCCTGGGTTTCCTCAAGAGATGCAAATTCCTTCTTCAGCCAACTGCTCTGGCTACAATCTACAAGTCCTTCATTCGGCCCCGCCTTGAATATAACTCGTATATCTGGGCGGGTGCCCCAAAAACCTCATTGGCGATAGCACCCTTTGCTCCTCCATCGACCCATTAAGCCATCGCAGGAAAGTAGCAGCCCTTAGCAAATTTTACCGCTATTACCATAGTGACTGTTCCACTGAAATCAGAAACCTCCTGCCTACACGGCAAATTTTTTCCCGCAACACAAGACTAGCCAACTCGGCTCACCCCCACACGCTACAGCCCTCGTCTTCGCGCACATTACGTTTTAGTAGTTCGTTTATAAATAGAACAACTCGATTGTGGAACTCTCTTCCGCAGTCGGTGTTTCCGAACTCATATAATATCTTAGAGTTCAAACGCAAGGTTCATCGACATCTACTCACGCACCCTCCAGACCCCTAACCTATCCTTTCTCCTTTATCCTTCAAATCAAGCTTACTACTAGACACTGACCATGACTTGAACGACATGACAGACATGTAGTACAAAGAGTGATTCCTAAGCTTGTATTTACCACATAAAAAAAAAAAATACATCAAGTTTTTAGGCGGGACAAAGGCAGGCAAAGAAGGAAATTCTGAAAGATGAAGACGTGTTAAATATCTTAGATTTAATGATACAGATTCTGACTATGAAGACGATGAAATTGATGTTGATTTTAACCAATAATGATTGTAATTATTCTAATATAATAAAATTTGTATTCAGAAACATGAAATTAATTTTTTGACGTGACAACGTCTTATAAATCGATGAGTATAGGAAGTCATTAGCGCAAAATGTCCGTCCCGTTCCCGTCGCTAAGTAGTGGTGGAGATAGTCGCTCGTGGCGCGACTATTTGCGCTAATGACTTCTTATACTCATCGATTTATAAGACGTTGTCACGTCAAAAAATTAATATTGTAGTAATAGTAACAGCGTTTTTTTTACATTAGGGGTATTCATGAAAACGTGTAAATCCCTAGTAAGCCGCGTAAATCGTATAAGTTTCCAATCTCGTAAATGAACTGTCAAAATTTGTATGGAAAGTGAAATACGCAGACTAGATAAGTTTACGCTGAAATTTTGTGGTGTAAACTTCGTATATGTGTAAAATCTTCAAATGTCAATTTTGTCAATTTCATGTCAATTTCAATGTCAAAATTATCAAAATTACCATTGCGTTTTTCAAAGCATTGCAACATTAACAATTCCCCACAAGCAATATATTGCACAAAATTAATTAATTTATTTTTCTCACTCTCTTTTGGCATTTTTCTGTTTAGTAATTTTGACATTAACATCCACTTTGAACAGTTGGCCAATTATATCGTTTACATACATCAAGTCATCATAGGTGCGTTCATTAAACAAACCTCGTAAAAATACACGTATACGGAATGTGTAAATTTACTCGTTTTCATGAATACCCCTATTATATTTGAATACAAAAAATATTTCTTCTACAAATCGGATTTGAAGTTTTCAATTTTCATATACTCCCATACAAACTTGGTACATATAATTAATTATATTTCATTAAAGTTAATATAATCGACAAATTCTAATGATTGTATATGAAAGTCCGTCCATTAAGCTGTCTATAAATGAGAATATCCTTTTTTGGTCCTGAATTCTTTTTCGTCCTTTTTCGCAAAATGCATGAAAATTATTTTTAGTACGCAAGGATTATGGTTCTAGCATTCAATATTCAATCCCATATATTTTTCCGTTTTGTCCCATAGTCTTCTTCACACTGTGCGGCGTAGTTAAGAACAGGGTTAACGATCGTGTTGTATCTCCAGTACTTTGTTTAGCTTCAATGATGGCGCAGTCCAGTTGAGTGTTCCTGTTCAGTCTCTTCCAGCATTATTCCCAGATATTTGTCACTTAAACTTACTAAATTTCTATAAGACCACTCAAAATAGTCTTAAATGTATAGGATTTTTTGTAACCAAAACCCTTCCATTTGATTCCATTTAATAATTTAATTCTGGTCCCAAACAATTTCAATACCCCCAAAAAAAATCAACAAACTGTTTCTTACACATCAAGGTAACCCTTAATCGAAAAATTAACTAAAAACATTTTTAACATAAACACCAGAAGAAAAAAAAAACTTCTTGTGTTTCATCTGAAAAAACAATTTTTTTTTATTTTGTTACATTAGAGTAATTACGACCCGCTCCACCACTTAAGCAGTTTCATCCTTAACCCTTTAACTACAAAATATCTAAAAAAAAGGGTTCGAAAAAGGGTTTTTTGGGTGAAATAAAAAAAACATAATATGAAGGCTTCCCTCTCAATATACGGGAATAGGGAGACCAAGAATAAAACTTTGGGCTTTGGCTTTCATTTGCAGAAATTGACTGGTTTTTATCGAGAATCCTTTTAAATTCAAATTACTGGAAGGATCAAAATTATATCAAACATTTCTTTTGCGATTGCTTTGATTGAGTTTCTGGGAACGAAAAAGATTTTATTTATATAGAAAAAAAAATACAATAGATGAAGGTAAATTTGATCTTTTGTTTGTCGTTTTTATATCCAACCATTATGATAGAGAACGATGGACAGACGAAGTTAATTGTTATTCCAGTTCTAAGAATATGAATTTATCTATTAATGCCGAATGAAAGAAAAGTATTTTTGGTTTCAAAGGAACTTTTAGAAATGTTCGTTTTGTTTCTTTTTTTTGTTGAATAATAAAGTATTTACTTTAATTCTTATTATCCTTCAATTATTGTAACGAAATATTTAAAATACTTACTTAAATTAAGTTATTCTTACTGAATATTACAAAGAAATCATTCTAAACTCAAGTAGCAGAAGTATTGAATTGATCGGAGTTGGCCCTATCTTGAATAAACGTTCAATATTAATGGAGTTATCACCTCCCTCACATAAACAGCAAACAATTCTTAGAAGAACTTTCTTCTAGAATACAACTCAGAAGTTAGAGCGCTTTTTGGTTAAGAATTCAAGTTTTGGATCCAGCACTCTATTCTCTAGTCTTATACAAAAGCGGTTTGCATAGCAAAAGAAGATTGGTAAAAGATTGGCTGGGATGAGAATATTCGTAATGAATTTTATCAAAGTTGTGAAGGACTTTACACTGAATTATCTACCCTTGTAGACATGACTATTCCACTTTCTATGTTCGAAGAATTTTATGTTATCTATTAAATCAAATGCTGTAGGTTTGGACAACTTACATCCGAAATTTATTAAATTAATTCTTCCGCTTATCCTTTCTCCTGTTACACACATTTTGAATACAATTGTTTTAACTTCTGTATACCCATCTAGCTGGAAAAGAGCAAAAGTTATTCCTATCCCGAAAAGTGGTCCCTCTAATTGCTCTGAATACCGTCCAATATCTATCCTTCCTTTCGTCAGCAAAGTGTTTGAAAAACTATTTCATCATCAAACATTTAAATATATTAATGACCGTAAACTTTTGTCTGACTTTCAATCTGGTTTCCGCCCTCAACATAGCTGTGTGACGGCTTTACTGAATATCTCAGATGACATCCGTAAAGCCATGGTGAGTGACATGGTTACTGTACTAGTACTTTTGGATTTTTCAAAATCATTTGACACGGTAAACCATAAGCTATTGTTAGAAAAACTTGGCCTCAAATTTCATTTTGCTCGCAGCACTCTTAGACTTGTGCAGTCATATTTGGAGGATAGGGAACAACACGTTTTCTGTAATAATTGTTTTTCAACCCCATCTAAGTGTATTTGTGGCGTACCTCAAGGGTCAATCCTGGGGCCTCTCTTCTTCGCAATGTTTATTAATGACCTTCCGGCTATTATTAAGAGCTGCAAATTTCATTTATATGCTGATGATACGCAATTATATATATCTAGACCAATTGGTTTGATCGAGGGTGCGGTAGCCAGAATCAACGAAGATCTACATTCTATATATGAATGGACGAGATATAACAAGCTCAGGCTCAATGCAAACAAGTCTAATGTAATTGTTATATCCAGGTCAGGTGTTGACAGCAGCGAATTTCCTAGGGTAATCCTTAACGGCGCTGTCTTGCCCTATAAAAATTTTGTAAAAAACCTGGGTATAATTTTTGATAATACCCTATCTTGGGGTAATCACATTAGTTCTCTTGTTAGCAAGGTATATGCTGTTCTGCGAAAACTATCTGTCTCTGCTTATTTTACTCCTCGGAATACTAAACTCTTGCTGGTGAAAACACTTATTGTTCCAATGCTGACATATGGATGTGAATTGTTTTGTAAGGCTGGGTCTGTTATCTTTAATAAGCTTAATGTTGCGTTTAATTCCTGCGTTCGTTATGTGTACAATATTAGGCGTTTCGACCATGTCTCAGTATACGTCAGATCTGTGTTTGGATGTACGCTATCCTCATATTTTGATTTTCGTACTGTCTGGTTCCTAAATAAAATTATTTTATTAAAGCAACCAAAGTACCTTTATAGCCCAGTCACTTTATACATGAACCTCTGAAAAAATGCAACTGGAGATTTATCAGCGGGATTCTCTTTATTTTGGGGTCAAAAATAATTTCCCAAAAGTCCATAAAGCCAACTGACCGGCTACTCGAGTTATAGGGGATCAAAGGTCCCTAAAATCTCTTTTTCTCCAATATCTCATAAATTATCGGTTTTACGCAATTTTTGGCTAAGTAAAGATTGTTCGTGAGATGAATCTGCATAAAAAAGTCCTGTACAAAATTTACGTAGAACCAATAGTTTTTGAGATATGGGGCTTGTAATAGCATAATGGCGCGATAAAATACTGGGCGCCACTTATGCGAGGTATTACCCCCTTAGCCATAAGCCCGGAAAAGCATGACCAAGGAGTCAATACCATACATAAGAAATGAAAAAAAAAATCCGGAACTCCTACGCCGGCCACACGGAGTTATCTAGCTCGCCGGAGGGGTCGTGGGGTGTGTGGCCGGGCCTTACCGCGGTTGGTTCACCACTTACCTGTGCCTGGGCAATTTTGAATTCCACCTCCATCATTCTTCAGGCACAGCCTGAGCCGTGTCACTGTAGTTCGGTCCCTTGCCAGCTCATAGGATGGATAACCACCAGCTGACAAGGAAAGGCACTACTTAAGACCCCTGAAAAGAACCGACATCCGCCCCAACTATTCCACAACAAAATTTAACACATGGCCATTCTATTATTTATAATCATTTAATAATCCGAACAATCATCAAAATAAACCATACAATGAATAATTGACAACGCAAATCTTACAAGACAATAATTACAGGTCCTTGTCAGATATGATATCAAATTAAACGCTCAATTTCAACAAAATGAATATCTCATTATCATAGGTACATATGTATGAACACTAAAGTTAAAAAAAACGCGCAGTAATGGTACCAGTACTCCTCGCTTTTTACAACCAATATCACAAAAACACAAGCTTACTTACAGGGAGAACAATTGCCCAGAAAACCACAAAAAAAGATAGAAAAAAAATATCACCAACAAGGAGCAAAATAAATTCATAAATAGTTATAAATAAGATTTTAAAGTTAATACTAACTACGATTAAAATGATTATTTTGGTAATAAATGTATGAATTAAAGCAAGAAAATTATTTGTATATTTTATTATAGTGTATGTGGTGTGTTTTTTTCTTGTTTCTTGCAGCGGAACTGCAACTTAACTTTTTCGGCTTTGTCTACGAATTTACAGCAGTACGTCCAAAAAGATTTCTTCAACGCCCCTGCTTTGGAATCTTTGCGAAATTATATGCAGGTAAACTTCACCGACCAACAGAAAAACCTTTGGAATCAAAACTTTCTTCAAAAAACTTCCTTTGTAGTTTGCCACAACGTTCCTCAAGCACCACTTCCAGAGGCCGCAAAACACTCGAACACACACGCCTAGTGCGCATATGCGTTGACCAGAGGCGACAATGCACTTTGTATGTGCACTCGCAGGAGATCAACTTCACCTTAAATAAATCCTAACAAGCACCGCTTACCTCTACGAGCACCTTTACTAGATTCCTCCTCTAACCTTATTCGGACGTCAACAAATGGGTTGCACTTCTTTACTGTATGTGCACAGGAATGCACCGACCAAATTATTTCCCAGGCTGAATATAACTGCATCGGTTAACACATGGAACTGCACAGCCACACAAGTTAATAACTTTCTTCATTCAAGTTACTATTGCCTTCATTTTTGTCTTCATAACCACAACATGTAGATATAATTGAATGGTAAATATTTTTGCACTTTTTTTATACTTTTTATTCACTCGTCGTCTTGATGGTGAGTGGATTCTCCTTGAAGAAAATATTCCTTTTTGAAGTGGTATTGATTTATAGAGGTGACTTCGCTCAACAATGATATAGATAGATATCTGTAAATCGTTTTATCTGAATTTCTGGCTATATGCCACCACTATTAGATTACAGCACTTTTTACCGAATTCAAGAAATCAGAATTTTACCAAAAAAATTAAAAATAACTTCCTCTTCTTCCAAATATTTTTTTCTTCCTCCATTTTTTTCGACCCCCTTCAATTATTATTTTTTCCTCGCCTACTCGTTTCAAATTTTCCTTTTTTCTACCAAGTGATTTTGAACAAAATTTCCCATTACAAGGTGATTTCAAAATAAATTGCCCAACCAAACTAAATTTTCAACCGACCGTTACAGGCTGAGAAAACTCGGCCATCGCGCTGCATTCGTTTCCGCACCACCTTTGAAGTAGAATGCAAGCAGCGTTTTTATATAGTATCCGCAGTAGGCCTAGTCCATAGGTTACAAGGTATGAAATAATTTTGTTGGTTATCTCTCTATCTCTTCTATCTCCATTTCTTTCATGTGGTCATCTTCATCAACACTCATCTCAGAGGAAAATAACGAAATGTGGTCGGCGCTACCATCGTTCAACTCAGGGGCAATGGTTGAATCCCCGGACATCGAATTGAGACACGACGGGCCCTGATAAGAGCCATAAGCTACAGAACATGGCAACCCTACTTTTCTGCATTCTGCATTTTATACATAAACCTTTGGTTCTAATAAATTATTTTTTAAAGTCCAACCCCATTGCTGAGGGTCTAAATCATTATTAGTGACTCCAAAATAAAGAGAATCCCGCTGATAAATCTCCAGTTGCATTTTTTCAGAGGTTTTGCCTTTTTTTTGTATAAAGTGACTGGGCTATTATGATAGAATTAATTTCGCGAACTCCACAAGAGCGTTAACTCTAATTGTGCCTGTCATTAAGTACAGCATTTCCGAAAAACAGTTCTTTGTTCGTGCTATTAGGTTGTGGAACTCCTTACCATTAGAGGTACGAAGAAGCAGCAGCAGTAAAAATTTTAAAGCGATCTTATATACATAAGTATTTTGCTTCACATTAAATTTGTATCAATTTTCGTTCACTATGTACTCATTTTTATTTTTATTACTGATTTTTTTTTTCTTTCTTTTCTTCTAATGTTATTTCTGTTATCTTTTTGTGTATAGCCTATACATAATAAAAGACCCAAATGTCTTAATTGTGTAGTGTAAAAAATATAAATAAAATATGTTGAAAAATACCAACTTCATGTCTTTGCGGGTGTCTATCTCCTACGGGGCTTCAGCCTATTTGCGTACAGTTGGAATTCAACGAAAGTTATCTGTTCTATTTGCTTCTTGTGCTCGAAGAACACAATTACAAAGGAGTTAACATTGTTGTCACGGCTGCTAAATTTGGGAATAGTTATTCATAAGGAAGACAGATTCTAGGATCACTATACATTGGTTTTTTGCAATTGGTATTTTTAATACCAATAAAATTTATACATTAAGTTACCTTTGTGTATATAATATGGAATATAATTGAACCTTACAATATATCGAGGGTTTTGTAAGGCTTGCAATTGCAGATGAATAGCTGGTGTTGGTCTAGGGCAGCCTGAATTCTTCTTCTTCTTCTTTAAGCTCCTTTAATCCCTCATGGGACCTAGGGCGGAAGGAGTTGCCCTCCAGCGAACTCGGTTTTGCGCGACCGCTCTCAGCTCCGGCCAGTATCTCCCAGTTGTTGCGGCCTCTTCTAATAGGGTTCACCGTCACGTTGTTGTAGGTCTTCCGACTCGACGGGATCCTTGCGGATTCCAGTCAAGGGCCTGTTTGGATAGATTTTCGTGTTCGCGTCGCAAGGTGTGACCAATGCTTTATTAATATAAGAAATAGTAAAGGCGAAAGTAGACATCTTTCTCGTACTCCTGAGCTCACCTCGAAGCTGTCGGATAATTTTCCATTATGGAGAACTCTGCATTTGGAATTGTTTATAGGGCTTTTATCAATTCTATTATTTTATCAGGCAGTCCACGTCGCCGTAGTGCCTGCCATATAACGCTCCTATTTACCGAGTCGAACGCTTTCTCATAATCTAAGAAAGCAAGGTAAAGGGGGGATCGGAATTCAGTAGACTGCTCCACTATTATTCTCAAGGTGTTTATATGATAAATACAGTAGCGGCCCTTGATGAATCCGGCCTGCTGCCTCCTAAGCGTTCGGTCTACTGCCTGTCTTATCCTAGGTAGTAATATATGGGACAAAATTTTGCCCACTGTAGATAATAAACAGATACCTCTCCAGTTGCCGCATATTGTTAGATCCCCTTTTTTTTGGTATTTTGACTACGATACCTTCCGTCCAATCCCTCGGAAAGGTAAGGTGTTCCATGGTATTTCCAGGATTGGCTGAAGCGCATCTGCTATGAGGCATGAATCGGCTTTCTACAATCTGGCGGGATGCCATCTTTTCCAGCTGCCTTACCATTAGCCATCGCATGAATTGCGGTTACTATTTCCGTCTTGGATGGGGCCCGGGTGGCGATTCTTATTGGCTGTGCATTGTTGATGTGTTCCTGAGGTTCCTGTGTAAGTGAACCATTCAGGGCGGCGAAGAAGTAATCTGTCCATCTTTGGAGTTGCTCCTCGTCGCTACACAGCAGCCTTCCATCCGCACTCTTAACGGCATGTTTTTTAGTAGAGTGCTTTCCCGAGAGCTGTTTAGTGATTTGGTACAGCACCTTACTGTTGCCTGTGTTTGCCGCGTTTTCCGCTTTTTCTGCGAGCTCATTTATCTGCTGCCGTTTATCAAGCCGGACACTTCTCTTTACCTCCCGGTGTAATTGGGAGTATTCCCGTTCAAGTTGGTAAAGTCTTTTGTGGTCGCTTGTAGAGTTTACGTTATTTTTGAGGGCTCTCCTGCGTTATCTTTTTTGCCAGGTTGTGTCCGAGATCCAGTGTTGCTAGTTTTTTGGACATAACCGACGCTTGTTTCCGCAGCCGTCAATATAGCGCCCTTTGTCGTACTCCACAGTCTTCAATATTTGTGCCATCAGAAACGGTTTGCTGGTTTAACAATTCTTGCAGGTTTCCAGCAAATTCTCGCTTTTTAACGCTCTCCTGCAGAAGGTCTACGTTAAACCGTCTACGGGTTTTAGCATCATGTTGCACGTTTCTGATTGCGGCGATTTTTAGGCGAATAGTTACTACAACCAAATGGTGGTCGCTTCCAGTGTCTGTTCCCCTGAAACTCCTGACATCCTCAAGAATAGTTCTCCATCTGCGGCTGACGGCCACGTGATCTATCTGATTGCTCGTTCTACCATCGGGCGATACCAGGTCTCTTTGTGTATCTTCTTGTAACAAAAGTAAGTTCCACCTGCCATGAGTTGGTGGGAACTACAAAAGACAACGAAAAGCTCACCATTGTTATTGGTAACTTGGCTTAGGCCTTGATTTCAAATTGTTTGTTCAAGGCCAGTGTTGCCACGGCCGATCTGTGCGTTTAAATCATCCATTAATACAATGATGTCTCCCCTTGGAATAGAGCAAAAAACCTCATTCAGTCGCATATAGAACTCGTCCTTGATGTCATCTTCTGCGTCTTCAGTTGGAGCATAGCATTGGTCTATCGTAGTACTTCTTAGTCTGGTAAGCATGCACGGTAATAATCCTCTCAGAAACTGGTGACCAGCTAATGAGGCTGGACATGGCTTCTTTGGTGAGTATCACGCCAACGCCACTCCTACGGCTTTCAGTTTCGTTTCTCCCAGAATATAAGAAGGGCTCAACGTTTGGGCAGCTATGTTCGCCAGCAGCGGGCCATCTGGTCTCGCTAAGTCCCATGATCTTAATTTTATATCGATTGATCTAGTTGAAGACTTCATCCAGCCGTCCCTCAGCAAGCATTTTTCTCACATTCCATGATCCGATTCGTGTCCTTGTTCGAAAAGCAAAGGTAGTCGTCGTGTTGTCCGTCCGGTTCCGAGGCATTGTTTGCCGATTCGTAGCAATGGTATTTTGAATGGGAGCGGGTTGCTAACCCTCAGCCCAACCAACTTAAAACTCTGTTTTGTGGCGCAGAGAGCTCGCCATTCGCCCGTCTCCCGTTAGCTCCTTCCGAGGAAGTACCCAAGGGGCACCGCGGGGAGTTGGGATTAGGACTTGCTAACGGGTCTGCTAGGTGTTCGTCTGCAATGACTTTTCTCGGGTTTTGACAGAAGTGACAAATCGGGTGCCACCACCTTCCGAGGTCTTTGTTAGCCGTTCGCTAAACGTACATATTAACGTATTACTATTTTGTAAGAAGTCAGTTTATTCCGACTACGTTCATTATAATGGAAAGTTGATCGGGTGGACCGAAGGGGTCAAACCCACATCCCAACTATTTATGTTTGGACCTATCCTCTCTCCTAGGGTTACCTGACATCTCTCTGATGCAGTCTGTTTGTAGAGGCAATCATAGTCTTTCTTTCTTTTCCGATGCGTAGGCATACTTCGATTGGTTATTTCTGATAATAAATTCCTGTGTCCGAACACAATACAAACAAATTATCGTATTCTTACTAACAACCACTTAAAGAGTTTTATTCCTAATAAAAACTGTTCTATTCTCATACATATTCAATTTATACAAATAAATTCATAATTTCCTTACCAAATTAAAGAAACATCTGCTTACATAAAAGCCTAATAGAATTACTAATTTAATTCCTGCGAAAAAAAAAACACAGAAACAAAAGGCTAGTCATTCTTAAAATAAATTGCTCATCAAAATCCACCTTTCTATATAAAAGGAGCTAAAAAGAACCCGGGTGTCCTTTTTTTCCCGGAAAAATACTTTCTCGATATATTTACGTAAGATGGTCACGTTCTCTTGTTAATCATTTATATGCAAACGAGTTGTCCATTTCTTATTAAACAGACGTCCATAAAGACTAGTTGAGCTTATCATAAGGAAGCATATCAGCAGCACACGGCCAGGATATGACGTGTATTATATTTCTTGATTATTCATGTTATAATTAATATATGGTGGCAATTTACTTTGAACATGTGAGAAAAAGGCATGTTTCTTTGTTGGATGGTTGTTTGTATAGTCGTGTATCGTTTTCCGTTGTAATGATGTGGATGTGAAATTGGGCATGTGCATGCAAAATATGGGCTTTAAAAACTACAAATGTGGGGTTTAGTCCATGGAAATGGTACTTTAACATTGCAAAAATGCAGGACAAGGTTTTATTTTTGGGATGTGTAGGGGGGGTCAGTGTGAGCTTAATTTGAGCTTTCGGGATTCTAAAGTAATAGAGTTAACCCTTCCCATATAGAAGGCGCACTTCTTAGCTGGGCCAAGAAAGATTTACCTACTCAGCACAACCAAGCGCTGAGATTAGGCTCACAACTAAGCATGCAAACATAAAAATTAGTAAATAAAAACAAAAATCTAAATTAACATATAACCCACGCAAGCAACAGGAAACATAGATGGTCAAGTGAGATTAAAAAGACATCTTTACTAATGCTCACGCTCATGACTTCACATTTACCAATATTAAGAACCAGGTTGTTGTTAGCACACCAAGAGTAAAAGGTATCAAGGTCAATCTGCAGAAGTTTGCAATCCTCCATACTCTTTATGTGCCGATACAATTTGATGTCATCAGCGTAAATCAATATTCTACAGTGTCTTATAGTAGAGTAAATCTGTCATGAAAAAAATAGTTTCAGTGAAAAAACTGCCTTAAGGTTGAAAGTAGTTTTGTTCGTTGAAAAATGATGTGACTAAGCTACCTTGGCGATGGGCATGTGCAACTGTTAGCAGTTTTTTTTGGAAAACATATGAAACATATATGTATATATGAACATATATGAAAAAAATGTTTAAATAAAAGTTCTTGGTAATAATCTAAGGAACAACTTTTCCATTTACAGTTTTGCGCTAAAATAATATTTTCAGGACAAAAAAGTGGAAAAACACTTTTTTTGAGACTTTAGCGCCACCTACTGTGTGCACTTCTCGTTGTACAGCATCGCGCCAATGACATAAATTGTAGATCGCAACGTCCTCTACATTTTTTGTTCAATAAATTTTCCTGTAAAATGCATGCAAATCGAGAAAAACGCATTTCAAAATTTTTTTTTTTTACTTTTTTTGAGTTTTCCAAAAAACTGCTAACAGTTGCACATGCCCATCGCCAAGGTAGCTTAGTCACATCATTTTTCAACGAACAAAACTACTTTCAACCTTAAGGCACTAAATTCAGCAGCATACCTACAGATTGACTGTACTATTAGTAAGGGAACAATGTCATCAATTGATAAGATAAAGAGGAGAGGGCCAAGATGACTTCCTTGAGGGACACCGGATGTCGCTTCAATGGTTATTGATTTGGATCCACGAAAAAGAACTTGGTAGGTCCGGTCAGTTAAGTAAGACTGGAACCATACTAGAAGGGCTTGCGGAAAGCCTAACATTCTTAATTTCAGACCTTCGACAGCATGAGCAGTGAACTCAAGAAGATTGGTGGTTGTGGAACGAGCTGCAAGAAAACCATGTTGATTCGATGAGACCAGCCTCTTGCAGATAGGAGCGAGTGTGGAATAGATAATTGATTCAAAAAGTTTCGGTATAGCAGACAACTTAGCAACAGGCCTATAATTCGATATTTCACTCTTGCAACCACTTTTGTGAATAGGAATTATGAACGAATTCTTCCACAGAGTGGGGAAGTACCCTTTATCCAGGGATTTTAGAAAAAGGATTTTCAGTGGAGACTGGAGAACCTCCAGGCCTTAAGGACAGCAGGAGGAATATCGACGTGGCCAGAAGTAAAGTCAAATGGAAGATCGTCAATATGTTTCACGATATCGGCAATGGTAATTGAGAGAGGTAAAAAATGAGCCTCTCGGTTAGGAATAATGTGACGAAAATTATTGTCGTCAGGCTGAAAGTCTGCAGATGCGAAAGATTGATGAAAGAATGACGCAAACATGTTGCAAATCGCAGGCGACTCACAGCTAGACCAGTTCTTGTGCTGCATAGTATTAGGGTAATTATCAACTTTTTTCTTCGAGTTGATAAATTTGAAGAAGTTTCTGGAATCAGTAAATACTTTATTGCTTATACTGCTGAGATATTCACGATACAGAGTGAAAGAGAGTGAACGAAATTGATTATAGTAAATGATAAATGAATCTTCTGATTTTTCAAATGCTTGAGTTCACTATTGAACCAAGAAGGAGAAGAACTGGCCAATTTTTGAGGCTCATAGGGGACGCAAGAAACGAGGGCTTCGTATAGTACGCCATAGAACCGTGCTACATCGACATCCAACTCGTTTGCGGAAAGTAAGTTGTTGAAATCAACCATGGCAAGTTTAGATGACAGCTCATTAAAGTTAGCCTTTTTAAAGTTAAAGGAATAGGTTACCACCTCCGGAAAGGGAGTATTAACTGAATTGAAGCAATAATTGAGCAAGATAAGAGGGTGGTAATCGTCAACAGTGGACATGACTATTGGACTGGGTTCAACAGTCATGTTGACTGAGTCTGTAAAGAATATAAGATCCAACTGCCTTCCTAATACATTAGTCACACCACTCATTTGACTCAAGCCAAGTGAGAATAAGGAATCGAGAAAACACGATTCCTTAGAATTAAGGCTGCCTTCAGGAAGGTAGTTATCGTCATCGTCAACATATACCCACTGGATATTGGGTAAATTGAAATCGCCTAGAAGAAGTAGCTCATCATTAGTGTTCATCAAGGTCAGAATGTGGTCAACACAAAAGATGAGAATATCATAGAGGTTATTACCTCCATCGTCAAGTGTGCTTAACATATCTGGTGGGATATAGCAGCACAGCAGGAAGAGATTCATTTTAGAAAGGGAGATTTTAAGAGCAACAAGCTCGACGTCAAGGTGGTTAGAGAAACTAGGAAGCGAAATTGGTGTGCAATTAAGATGGCTTCTACAAGCAACAAGTACGCCACCCCCACGAGCTTCCGAGTCAGTGTGACGGTCCCTCCGAAAGATTTGGTAGGAGGAATCGAAAAGTTCAGCATTGGGAATGCCCACATGGAGCCAGGTTTCAGTGAATGCTATGACATCTAGGCCACTAGCAATCGATGCCTGAAGGATATCTTACCTGGTCCCCCTTACATTCTGGTAGTAGAGGGAAAGCGTCTCGAGTTTTTTGATATCTGAGTAGCACCCGAAGTTGAAGTTGAAACGTTTGCATGATGAGATCTATTACGAGTACGTGGAACGAAACGCTTGGTAAGAGACCCAGCAGGCCAGAAACCAGGGTCTAAGAGAATCTCGGCAGTAGTAGGCGGTGCAGACAAAATAAAAGATGCAACTGGCTTGGAGGTCTTGCTAACCCTTCTACAACGAACTGTTCCGGGGTCTATAGATTTTTTCCACAAATATTCACAGATAGACTCCGTCTTAGTCTCCGGAGAGAATCTCGAGATGAAAATATTTAAAGGCCTAGGAACCGTATCAAGAGAAGTGTAAGGCTCAAGAGGGACTATAACTTCGGCAACCGGTGGACCATCCGCTATCAGAGGCGGAGGGGCTGCTACCAAGACTGGCATAGAGGACGACTCAGTCCCTGAAACTTCCGCGACCGAAGACCTCCCACCACTAGTGGCGAGGAGGATGATACAGAGACCGGCTTTAACTTCTGCTCTGTAGATGGAACGCCGGACGAGGACCTCAAGCTGACACTATTGTCAATGGTGGCTTGGCGATTGCGACTATTAATATTTTTATTTTTAATTTTTAGATTTTTGCGACGCGGCTTACGTCCTGGCGTCGTTGGGTTAATGACATCCTGATTGAGGATGACATCAACCAAAGGAGGAGCTTCCTTGGGGTTATTCGAGGAAGGAGGCTGCTCCCCAACCTGCAGTGCGCCAACAGAGGGGGATAACTTGCTATTAAAGACGCCTTCAAATTTTGAAGCTAGAGAGCTCAAGGCGTTATGATTTTGAACCACTGCTGAAGACAGCGATTCAATATCAGCTCGAACGCGCTTCGTACTCCTTTTAATGTCATCCAATACAGGATGAAGAGAAACCGAGGAGTTGGAAGAGCAGGAAGAAGTGGCGACAGGATTTAAGATTAACGACTGCATGTCGTCAATCGAGTCTAAGGCCGTTGCAACCCTGGAAGAAGTTTCCTGGAATTTACTCAATAAGGAACCGGAGTGAGTCACAGCAAGATTTAGGGTGTCGGACAATGAGTCGAGTTGGACGTTGATGGATCGAACCCCCCCCCCCCCCCCATTTGGCCGCCATCTTGGAAAACGTGTGCAAATAGTTTTTCTACTATATCTCCGAAACGATACATCTTACAATAAAATTAATCAATCGATTAATAAGATTGTTGTAATATTAATAAAATTGTTTCGCATTTTTTTTCGTGTTTTTATTGCTGTTATGCTATGTTTTACAAGGTACGATATGGTTTAAAATGAAATTCTTTGAATAGTAAAATGCGTTACTCCAATTTTTTTTAAAATAATTTGTGTTAGGGCTACACAAAAACTTGCTTCATTATGTTGTGATAACTATCTAGCAAAATACGGGCGTATTCAACATGTGCAAATCGGGTCAAAAATGAACCTTAAACAATCATTGAAGGCAACATTCAATCTATGTTTACATGTGAAGTCAAGGTATATATGTATAAACAGTGGATCCAGGAGTACAGTAATTATATAATTTGAGGCAGCGCCGGCCCTAGTCTTTGTTCAGGGTGGAGCGGGACTGTCTTTCGGCGCCTTTTGGTCGACGCTTTCACATAAATTGTATTTCGGGTTGTCCTAGATAAACCTTTTTTCGGGGCCTGCCGAAGCAGCCGTGGCGTGATAGTCTAGCGTATATGGCAAGTTTTATATTGGAAGCAGTCTTCATTTCCTGAAGGGATTGTGAAGCCCCCCCTTCCCCAGCCGCTACGCTAGCTTCTTTAGCGGGTATGTGGTTATTTGTGTTGTGCAGACTCTTGCAAGCCTTCAGTTGGTTACCTCGGGGTTTCTGCTTCCTTGGTAATCGGAGCGGAAATGACCGTGGTTTCTCGCCAGGTGCTGGCGGTCGATGAGGGGACATTGCAAGTTTGGCTGGGAGCACTTTGTGACATGGGGTTTTCCTGATCCTAAGCTATGCCCGACCAAACTTGCCGCCAATATGGCCATCCGTCCGCCTCAGCTCGTCAATAGACCTTGGGTCTACGGAGAACACTCCACGCCTACACCTTTTGGGTCGTTTTTTGGTTCTCTAACGTTTTCAACAAAATGAATCGTCAGAGAAGCGCTGGAACACAACATAGCTTCGCGGCAGCTTTCCCTCGTGTACAGCGACAAGGCTTTCTCCTTCTAGGACTTGAGGCGCCCCATCACAGGGGCTCTGACTCCTACCCCAACTTGGCAATATCCTCCAGAAAACTCCCTTGGACGGCAACTAGCTGTTCTGTGATCAGGAGATTCTCCGGATATACACATCGCAAGAACGTCCATTCTGACACTTTCTGTCATTTGGTCGGACTTCTTTTCTGAAGGGTTTTCAGTCAGATTCTCAAATCGTATGCCCGGAGCCTTCACCTTTTCGCCGAGTTATAGTGGTCTGGAGGAGATCCAGAGGATCTAACTATCTTCTTATTAAGTAAAACGGCATGCTTCTTTTCTTCGAGGGAGATGCAGAGCCCAGCAGCTTAGCTTCTACACGGGAGTAGCCAGCTTCCAGAATTCTTCGTCTAAAAGCGGTCGCTTTTTTGGGTCGCCTCTCCGATGGAGCAAAAGGTGCCCGCACTTCCGCAGATGGGCCTCTAAGGAGATTTTCTTCCAATGAAGGAGTGATCTAAGCGCAATCCACCGAAGAGGTATCCCGAAAATTTCCCTTCATTGGAGCCACATTCGGCACCCTACTCCATGGGTTCAGAAATATCCAACTGGCCTTGCAGGTCGCCCTTGAAGTGTTTGGAACTTTGAGAGGTGCTAAGCGTTGTTTAAAAAAGGCGCCATCAAAATTTTATTTGTTGCTCGAAATTGTTTTTCGCATTCATTTTGGCGCCACTTGCCACCTGGCGCTCAGAGCGACCGCTCCATTCGCTCTACCCTAGGGCCGGCGCTGATTGGAGGTCTTCCGCATAGCTATGGTGACGAGCAAAGGATAAAGAACAGAGCCTTGAGGAACACCTGAGGGTACAAAGATAAAGGAGGATTTTTTTGTTATATTTCACCCATTGGTAGGCTCCCGCTACATTCATGATCATTAATAATTACATCCGCATCGGCATAGACTATTCCAAACCCAAGTATTGTTTTACCAAGCAGTCCGCCAACCACATCCAATGAAGCTTTACCTACGCGAACGAGAGCCAGTCTATTTGAGTATGGTATTGGCAAGCTTTATGGCCACCTAGCCAATTACCTGATTTCTTCGTCCCATACAATCTTTTAGGGAGCCAATTAATTTCAAAGGGAGCAAAAAGAAATGCAAAAAACAATCAACCTTTTTTCAAATTCCTCTTTCTAGGCGTAGTTAAAAATAATTTATTTTAGCTGATTAAACCGAATTTGAAGCATAAAGTTGAAAAAACATTTTTTTCAAACCTTTATATTTTCAGACGATGTAGGGATAGTTTCAGCCCTTTACTATTATCCCTTATCATAAAATTTGCTTTGTTATAAATCAACCACTTTTGAATATAAATATTGCAAAAAATGTATTTTATTGGATTGTTTTTGATTATAATTAAAATTATCGCGAAAATCCTTAAAAAGGGGAGTTTTTAAGCATATTTAAAGGTGATATGCATATTTTAAGACTGTGGGACCCTGATTTTCGTAATCAGCGACCCAAAAAACATATCAGGAACGATTTTCACAACAATGTAATGTTTTGACATAAACGATTCGTCGATTTGTGCAAGTTAAAAAAATTGTATTTTAAAAAGGGGAAAGGTGCAGCACATCTCACCAAAGGGGAAGTGGGTGCCAATTTAAAACAAGAGCACCTCACACATTTAATTCAGCACTCCCTTTTGGTATTCTAAGCACCCAAACCACATACGGTTTTAACAGCTTCGGCTTTATCAATTGAAGCGTGCAAAAAGTATTTTATATTGGAGACATTAACAAAATAAACTTAAGAAAGATGTATTGTTCATTTCTTCTTTCATTTTTTCATATTTGTTTTCATAGATTGGCATTTTAAGAAAGTCTCAAGTGTTTATACCGTAACCTTCCCGGCAGTGCTACATGTTTGGCCACGCCAAAAAGCAGATCCACTTGCTCAGGCTGCGCCGAAAATTCTTGTCGTATATGCCGCTTCCAACATGTCAGTCAACTCCAAAGTGTCCGCGGCATAAGCCCGGCCAGTGACCAAACCACAAGAAAAATCTCAAATAATTCACCTCTACATAATGGTGAATTTGTATTCTTATGAGATAAAGCAAAGTCTGGGCGACAACGTAGCTAACATGCCAGAAAATTTATGCAGTAAGGCATATTAGCTTTGTTTATTGAGCTGCTCTAGGTTGAGCTAGCTTGAGATATCTCACGAAAAGGTGTTTCATGAGCAATTTGGTCGCTCTTACTTGCCTGAAGTTTCTCTGATTTGTGTTTCATGAGCTTGCTCTAAGTTGAGCTAGCTCACGGTTTTCTGCTCTACCTTTTTTGGTAGAGCAACTTCAGGCAAGCAATCAGCTGTTTGTCAACTGTCATAATACCGACATCCGTTAATTGAATAACTGAATTAGAGAAATCATCTAGCGTTTCCATCAACTGACTTGATAAATATTTTTACATTTTTTAATTTAGTAGCGTATTATGCAAGTTTAAATAAGTTTCATTTTAAAACCTGTCAGGTTGAAGTTCTGACAGCGCACTTTGAGAATTCTTGCCTGAAAAGTGTTTCATGAGATTTCTTGCTCTAAATTGCGCCAACTTGCTTTATTTATTTTTGACAGCTGCTCTACTGTGAGCTGCCTCGAGCTGCTCTGCCTTTTTTTCGGTCTCAATAAACACAGCTAGTGTATTTTAACTGTTGCTCACACAGCCCCGAGTTTCTTCGTCTCTTGTCTCTTCGTCCGTCCCATTTCCCATCGTTATACGAAAGTTCTGACGATTTTTCATGTGTGAGAGCGTCATGCGAATGAAATTGATTCACTCTCATGTAAATTTTTTTAAGCAAACGTCCCTAAAGAAGTTTTACTTCAAAAATGCCTAAAACAACCATTCAAATTACCCAGAAAGCAAGCTCGATCAACTGCAGTCGACTATCTCGAACTCACTGCTGCCCTATACATCGAGCTGTTGTTTGTTAGGGGCTTGAGAATTGAAAATTTCATAATGTGACATATAAGAGCAGCATGGACGAATTTTATTTCGTTCAGGTTTCTGAAAAATTACTGCATCAGTGATATCAGTTCTTTTCTTTTATGTAAAGTTCAAGATTAATGACGTGGGTCTATTTCCTTCTTAAGAATTTCCTTTGATCAAAAGAATTTCGAAGAATAAATTTCGCCGCCCTGCTCCTCTCAAATTCTAAAGCAATAAATGATTTTTATTATTTATTTATTTATTTATTATATAAACCAGGAAGTACACAAGATTTACATCTTTTAGAGTACATTAAAAATAAAAAAAAATAAAAAGAATAACTACATAATAGATAGACTAACCTAAACTTAAAAAACTATGAGAGAGACAGACAGAAAGGAAAAGAGCAGGAAATAGAAAAAGAAAGAAAGTACTAAAGAGAAGTAGAGGGAGATAGAAAAAGAGATGCTTGCTTTCTGAAAGTCTTGGCTGTGCCTATTCTTTGAATATTGCTAGGAAGGTTATTCCAAAGTCTAATCGAATGCACAAAGAAGGAACGGCTACCCATTAGGGAATAATGTGTAGGAATACGAAATTTAATCGAACGCATGGATTGCAGAGGAAGGAGGAATTCTGAGAGATAAGAAGGACTTTTCGTGTGGAGAACTTTATGCACTAGGACCAATGCAGCGACATCAACAAAACAGAAGAGGTCGCAACCAAGTAGGGAGTTTCGTACACCAGACACATGATCTGATCTGCGCAAGTGAAAAATGAACCTTAAACAATCATTAAATGCGACTGATAGACGTTGACGACAAGATGCATCAAGGGATATATATACAAGGGAGCCATAGAGGAAGTGTGGAACAATAAGAGCTTTAACTAGCTTGAGCCGAATAGACGATGATAAAAGACTACCATAAAGCCTAAGTCTCCGTAACGCGCCATAAATTTTGGAAATCATGAGTGAGATATGATCGCAGCAGGATAGTTTGGAATTAATGGCAATGCCAAGATTATTAACACAGTCAACAACGGGAAGAGAAACATTATTAAGTAAGATAATTGGAATATTGTCCAGAGAAAGAGAGCGACGACTAAGAATGAGTACTTGGGATTTGTTAGGATTAAGTTTAAGGAAATTGGAAGAGCTCCATTCATTTATCAGGCATAAGACATTATTGAGATCAGAAATACAGGATTCAATCCGACTAGGAGTGCATGAAGTATATAGCTGTAGATCATCAGCATATAAATGAAAGGAGCATCCATGGATAATAGCAGGGAGATCGTTAACATACAAAGAAAAAAGGAGAGGACCAAGGATTGAGCCTTGTGGAACACCCAAGGATACAGGTAGGAAGGATGATACAATGGAATTATGCCGCACGCATTGGAGTCTATTAGAAAGAAGAGAAGAAAAAAGACGAATTGCAGAAGAGGAAAAGTTATAGAGCTGGCTAAGCTTGGAAATTAGAAGCGAGTGAACCACAGAATCAAACGCCTTAGAAAAATCAAGAAGAACTAATATCGCAATGTCACCTCGGTCAAGCATAGAGCGCAGATCAGTAGTTACTTTTAGTACAGCTGTTTCACAACTGTGAAGTTTACGGAAGCCAGATTGGAATTTAGAGAGGAAATTTTTAGAATCAAGGTAACCAAGAACTTGAATATAGATGACTTTCTCAAAAACTTTGGCTAGGAAGGGTAGAATACTGATAGGGCGAAAATCGGATATATCAGAGGGGGAGGATTTTTTAGGTAATGGAATTACTATGGCTTTTTTCCATAGCAAGGGAACTTGGGAAGTTGTTAGGCAGTAATTAAAAATGTGGGTTAAAGTTTCCACAATTAGGGGGGAAAGAAGCTTGATAAATCGAGGAGAAATTCCATCAAATCCAACACTGTTGGAGGAGATGGACAACAATATTTTAAGAACTTCAGATGAGTCCACACATCGGAAGCTAAAGCCATCAGAACTAAGAGAATCAAAGGAGACAGAATTAGAAGAAGTGGAGGGAACAGGATCAGGAGGACGTTGGATGAAAGATGCATTAAGATGGTTAACATCAGTATCAAAGGGTATAGGCACCGAAGCATGAATACCCAAAGAACGAAGATTATGCCACAGTTTTTTAGATTTTAAAGCAGGGTCAAGTTTGCGGGAGTAATACTCGCGTTTAGCGGAGATAACCTTACTAGTGATGAGATTTCGAAGCTTTTTGTATTCGCTTAGGTAGCTAGGGATCTTGGTCCTACGATAACGTTTATACATGGACTCACGCTGCATTATCAAATCACGGATTTCACGCGAAAACCAAGGACAAGGTGAAGACAGATTGCATCTTCTAGTAACCAAGGGAACACACCGATCATAGAGAGATCGAATAAAAGAGGTCAGGAGATTGACTTTAGTGTCAACACAAGTAGTGTTATATATATCGTCCCAAGGCACAGACGTGGCTAGTTCCGAGAGCCGATCGAAATTGATGTTCTTATAATCGCGATAAGAAAAAGACGAATGTATGGGGGAGTGGCGAAAGGAAAAACGAATGGAGAGAAACAGAATATCATGATCGAGGAAGCTAGGGGGGGAAATTTGATTGTGTTTTAACACTGAATCAATAGAGGTTGTAGATAGAACATCAAGTAGGGAAGGATTACAGCAGTTCAGGAAAGTAGGAAGATGATTAAGAATATGTAAGTCCAAAGATGCGAGAAAGAATCTGAGCGAGTTTGCACGTGAATTGTCCCTAAGCAAATTTACATTAAAGTCTCCAGCAACCATTATATTTTCATAATGAAGAGAGAAGCGTGAAACAAAGTTGTGCAACTCAACAGCAATATCGGGGTTAAATATATTAGGGGGACAGTATACATTAACGACAACACATTTATCATATTTCGATCTTATCTCAACAGCAATGAACTCAAATTGAGAGCCACTCGACTTACCAACAACACTAGATAAAAGCATAGAGGATACATATATGGCAACACCACCGCCAGTACGACCAACACGATCATTGCGATGTAGCGAAAAGCCAGGTAGGGAAACAAAAGAGGAAGGGATTTCAGGTTTAAGCCAAGTCTCACTTACTAGCAGAACATGTATTTTAGTACGGTCGCACATATACCTCAGCTCGTCCATTTTGTTTTTTAAGCTCCTTGCATTCATAGTGCATATATTCAGTCCTGAAGTGGAGGAACAGAGAATATTAAGTAGCATTCCCACATTGCACACCCGACTAGAAGAACGATTCATAATTAAATTTTATCATAACGCACAACCAAGAATACAGAAGCAACGACAAAGAAAATATCAAGAAAGCAGAGGAAAATAGAAGGGGAAGAGCCGTAAGAGGAAGCGGAAGAAGAAGATAGAGAGAAACAACACAGTGAGGAGGAAATCTATAAGACCTTAAAATTAAGTTATACTTAAAAATAATAGTTACTATCAACATATACTTAAAAATAATAGTTACTATCATGCGTAGATCGTAGATATTGACCCCAGTGGCAAAGAGCTGCTCCTAAACTTCTTCACTGTGATCCAGGAGTTGACGCAGAGTTGACTGCCTCATCCAGGTCGAGTGCCGAAGTAAATATTTGGGCACGCTTATTTTTTTCCAACTGCACAAATACTAAGCCACGACGAGTAAACACAGATGAAACAAGATTCCTCTTAAGGAGCTTCCGCGCCGTCCGCAGTATGTCACTGTTTTTCGACGTTAAGCTTTCATTAACGTAGACCAGGCTGTTAGTTGAATAGCCCAAGTTCAGTTTATTCAGCATTAGAGTACCGTGCTGGCGAGTTTTCTTCAGAAATTCTTGCTGTTCGTTAGCAGAAGGAAACTTTACAATTATTAGCGGGCTAATCTTCCTGTCGTTTACCATCGGCGACTCAAGGCGACTTCGCAATCGTGGCCGGAACACATTTACATATGGTGATAGCTTATGGCCGATGGTAGAGGCAATAGAATTTAAAATGTGAATCGGATCATCATTATCACCTACAGGAATACCCCGAACAACCACATCATGTAACCTAGTTTGGCGCCGTAGATCCTCGAGCTCATTGGACACTACAAGGTGATCATGCTGGAGGGATTTTGCTTTTGCAAATTTTATTTTAATAGGTATAAAGGAAATACCAGCGAACATAAAAGATTATCAACATACGTGTATTTCATGTATTACTTACTGAGTAGTTATGTTGACATAAACGACGATATTCCACCAGTTTTCAAAAATAAAAACGGGTGCCCACAACGGAACTAATTTCGGTGCCCACAACCGAACTTATTTCGGTGCCCACAACCGAACTTATTTCGGTGCCCACAACCGAACTAATTTCCGTGCCCACAACCGAATTTGGCGGCCTTCTGGAGAAGTGGTGAACAAAAATGTGTGCGTCAACATATTGGTTGCAACCAGTATTGCATCACAAAGTATAATAAATTTACTAAATAAATATGCATTGTACTCACCTTTTCGATTGATTCCCTTAGATTTCTTACACTATTTAAAACGTTTCAAAAAAAATTTGTGAATTTTTCGAAGCACAGACAAATCAATTTGTGTATAGCGCAAAGCAGACGCGTCTGTTAATTTCGCTTTTAGCACAAAAAGATCGTGTTGCCATAATACACAAATAACATTTATCAGAAAAATGTTATCTGCTTTCTGTCGAAAGATATGCAGGGGTGTCCACACCCGAACCATGCCCACAACCGACACTCTTCCCCTACCTATTAACTAGGAAAGAGGCAAGTCGCAGAGGACGAAAATCCGAAATTGGAGTACAATTTATTGAGAAGAACGCTCTGGCAAACCGTGCTGAAAGCACGTGAGGGATCTAGAAGAATCAATATACCCAACTCATTCCTATCACATGCCATTCGTAAGTCCGTCAAGACCTTTAGCAGCGCAGTTTCACAATTATGGAACTTCCTGAACCCAGATTGCAACGGATTCAATAGATTTTCATGGGTAAGATAGGATTGCAACTGGACAGATAAGATTTTCTCAAGTGCCTTGGACAGAAATGGAAATCAACAGGACAAGGGACTTTAGGAATAGGAGTAATAATAGCCTTTTTCCATAACGATGGAAATGCAGATTGCAATATACACAAATTAAAGATATGCGTTAAAACCGGTAAGATTAGAGGAGCAATGGTCTTAACGAAATAAGAAGGGATATTATCGATTCCAGTTGCATTGGATTTAATGGACATAATGGCACAATGTGTTTCGCCTTCATCTATACACCTGAAGCTAAACCCATCCACGGACAGAGAGGATAAACCAACTGGCTGTAGGTTATCCAGCAGAGGCTCCACGAATGAACGATTCAGAACACAGGGATCTAAGTCTACTTTGCTCATTAAGAAGTTCGTTAAAATATTACTTTCCATCTATCTATAATACTTTTAGTTTTTCAATAGATTTGTTTAGCTTAAATTTCTTAACAAATCAAGAGTTATACTTTCATATTAAAAATCAAGCTGCACATCAATAGCAATAGAGTTATACTTTCATATTAAAAATCAAGCTGCACATCAATAGCTCCGTAAAACTTTGAACTGTTTCACACAAAGGTAAATTCCACCTTTAAAACACTGAAATTTACATACTGCGCAAAAAAATTAAATAATTTGTCACCCTACTTAAAATTCTCTTGAAAATACCTAAAACATCATCAATCAATGCCAGTTAAGTAAAAACTCTGCAACAAAATTTAACTTAGCCTAATTTCATCAGTGGATAATAATTAATCCACTTAATTTTTAGCAGCACCCAAAATGATAGAGTATGTACAGTCACGTCCAAATGAGCACAAATATGTATTGTGCCTCATATTTAACGCGTTTCACTTAGTCAAAATGAAGCCTCCACTCTTCTTGTATATCATGATTTATAAATTACCTGGGCAATGTTTACCTAACCAAGGGCCACTTCTGTCCCCTTTGAGAATATGATGCTTTTGTTTTATAAATCAGATCAATTTTTTTTATTATATACCCCATATGTGTTTTCACCCAAAAAGGATATGCTCATACAGGTGATGATATCATATAAAAATATCCTGAAATGTGAAGTGCACTTTTGTTAATTGAATAATTTCTACTTCACAAAACAAAAAAATGGCCAGACTAAAAAAATGTGTTATAATTTTTTATTTCAAATTTATTTCAAGGTCTTATCAAGGTAAGACGCTATCAGAGAGACGGAAAGATCCTATAATAATATTAGCTTGTGGAAATCATGAAGCCTAACAACAACGCAACAACTTCTATACCCCAGCAAACATAGGTCGGGCAGAACTTTTGAGCTGATAGGAAACTTACACATGTTTTGTTGCCTCTTTACAAAGGCCAGGGTGGCAAAATTTACTTTAGGGTATAAAGTTAGGCAAAACTTTATCTAAAATTAGAATGGATTCATGTTTATTAAGTTAAAGCTTTCACAGTAAATATTAATATTGTATAGGTTCATTCGTGTTTTCGGGATTATATTTACGGCAAAAAATGTCAATCAATGAATGAAGTCTTGTGTTGAATCCTGAGAATTGTCACAGTCTATTAGATTTGAGCCTCTCAACATTTATGTATAGAAATCTTAGTTTGTATTCTTTTGAATATGTTTGCAAGGTTTTTTTCAGAATTCATTCGCTTAATAATATTGTAAAAATAATTTTTAAAAATGCATTTTGATATTCTAGCATCATCAATCCCAAATCCCACCAATTTTCACAAAAAAAACCTAAGTCATAGAAAGCCGTCTTCGGAGAAAGAGGCCAGTTTCTAATCTCCAAACTTGTCCAAGAATCACTTAAACTGAATTGTCTCCTGAAGACCCTTGAGGGATCCTTTACGGAGAATACTATGGAGCTATTAATGAGGACTCATTTCCAGGATTCTCTAGTAACTGACCCTGGAGCCGTGTTTAGTTTCTCGAGTCGATATCGTGTTCTGTCGATAAATAAAAATTGGTATTTAATAATAATAATAATAATAATAGAGTTACCCTTCTAGCACAGAAGGCGCACTTCTCACCTGGGCTGAAAAACATTTACCACTGCTCAATAGGCCAAACCTAAATGGGAAGTGAAGTGAAGTGAAGTAAGGTCTGCTCTCAATCCCCTCCAACCCACTTCACTGCTTCGCTGATAACGGTACTCTGAATTTCTCTTACTCCTTCGACAATATAAGACAAGCACGTGCCAGACCTTGTCTTTACCACCGTCAACTGATGTCGACTTCGATCAACCGGGATATCGAATTGATTCTTCATTGGGGCGAAATGAACCGCGTCGAATTCAATGCTACAAAAACGAAGCACTGTCTAATCTCCAACAAAAAATGTACCGATCTCAGTGGATAAAGTGAATCTAACGGCTGATTCAACTCTCAACATCCTAGGGGTAACTTTAACGGAGCATCTGCGATGGAATGATCACATATTCCAAATCGCCAAACAAGCCTCCCAATGCTTTGGATTTCTCAAGAGATGCAAGTTCCTCCTCCAGCCAGCCGCATTGGCTACAATATACAAATCCTACATTCGGCCGCGCCTCGAATACAACTCGCATATCTGGGCAGGCGCCCCAAAAACCACCTTGGCTTGTCTCGACAAGGTGCAAAATCGTGCCCTCAAACTCATTGGTGATGGCCCCTTTCGCGCCTCCATAGACACCTTAAGCCACCGTGTGAATGTAGCAGCCCTCTCCATACTTTATCGCTATTACCATGGCGACTGTTCCACTGAAATTTAGGACCTCCTACCTGCACGGCAATACTTTTCCCGCAACACCCGGCTCACCCTCATACCCTACAGCCCCCCCGTTCACGCACAATACGGTTTAGAAGTTCGTTTATGAATAGAACAACTCGACTGTGGAATAATCTCCCACAGTCGGTATTTCCGAACTCGTACAACACCTTAGAGTTCAAAAGTGAGGTTCATCGTCATTTTCTTCTACACCCTCCAGACCCCCTCTAACCTTTCTTATTCTCCTCTATTCTTCAAACCAAGCTTACTACTAGACATTGCACCATGAACTGAACGACATGACGGACTGGTAGTATAAAGGGTTACACCTAAGCTTGGTTTTTTCATATAAAAAAAAGGTACCATTGCATATGAATGTATGAGAATGACCAAAATGGAAGTAAGCGGAAGTTACATCTAATTCAGTGGAAGTAACGTATACTTCACTTCTGCGTTACTTTTCATTTAGGTTTGGCCTAATGGCTCAACTAAGCCATGCTAACCGGTTCGATTAACCGGTTCGAACATGCGGTAATCGGCATTAGAGGAATAAATGTGCAGGAAAGGTTCACCTCTCAGGTCGTTATTATTCACTCTAAATGACGCGCGGCTTCTTAAGAAACCTGAGTCCACCTTGTCATTCATCAGCCGATGAACGAATGTAAGGTCAGCGACCGCGCGACGCTTATGGATAAAGCTTAAGTTAAGCACTTTAAGTCTGCTCTCATAAGGCGGAAGAGTAAGTGGGTCATCCCACGGGAGGTGGCGGAGTGCAAACCGGACGAACTTCTTTTGAACCGATTCGATTCGACCAACTTGGGAGGAATAGTAAGGAGACCAACCCTGGGAGGCGCTTCAAGCAAAGGCCTAGTCAAGGATACGTACAAGTGTTTAGTTATGAGGGGGCTGTTGAATTCCTTTGACCATCTATTTATATATCCCAAGACTGAATTGCCCTTGGAAGAGATATAATTGATGTGGGTGGAGAAATGCAACTTACTTTCTACCCTAACACCTAGATCGATTACAGAGTTAACGCAGGAGACCTCGTTGTCGAAAAAAGTATAGTCATAAATTATAACACCACGTTTCCTACAAAAAGTCATGATCTCACATTTACTAATATTAAGGACCAGGTTGTTGTTGGAAAACCAAGAATAGAAGATATTTAGGTCTGCTTGGAGAAGTTTGCAGTCCTGTATACTCCTTATGCGGCGATACAGTTCGATGTATTCAGAATAAATAAGGATTTTACAGTGCCTTAGCAGGGTAGCAATGTCGTCAATTGATAAAATAAAAAGAAGAGGGCCAAGATGACTGCCTTACGGGGCACCAGAGGACGCTTCGAGGTTTTTAGATTTGACGACTCCACGGAATAGAACCTGGTAGGTTCTGTCGGCTAAGTTTGGGTTAGGATAGCGAAGAGAACGGACGTGCGCTGTTCCGGTCCCTAAAAACGCGTCATAATAAAACCGAAATAATAAAAAGAACTGTGAGAGTGAAAAACGAAAACTATAAAAAAAGTGCACAAAAAAACTCTAAAAAAACAGTGACAAAAAACAATATCGAGCGCAGTCTAACGTGAAGGCCCATCACCCTTCACTAGACACGACCGGACCGACGAACGGCGTAAGGAAGTACCCTTGCTCCCTACCCTCTCTCGCATCTCGGTCCTGCAGGTGCCGCGGCTAAAATCTGTCGGTCAATAAAATTTGCCCCGTCTCAAAAGGCATAACACTTTGACGCGGACAAATTTTATTGACTCTGATGGTTGCGGCAAATGTAATGCCGGGAAATATCCTCGAAAACGTGGCGATTGAGCCCGCGCAACCGAAGTCCCGTTACAAGTCAAATTTTGCTATTGATTTTTGTAACATTCGTGGACTTCATGCGAATTTTTCTTTTGTTGAGTGCCACTTATTGACTTATAAACCCCCAATCTTCGCACTTAGTGAAACCCAAATATCACCTGATACTGACTTAGGTCATTACCAGGTGTCGGGGTACACTTTAGTGCACAATCTCTCCCCCCATAGGGGTATTGCCATATTTGTTAGGGATGACGTGGCTTATTGTAAAATATTTTCAAACACGACTTCAGATTTCAACTATCTTTGGGTTAAAATCATATTCCAAAGCCACGTCATTTTCTTCTGCTTCCTATACAGAAGTCCTAACATATGTAAGTAACGAAGCCTCCACTTCATCTTTTGATACCATTTCCGAACAAATCTCGGGATTTTTGTCGTCCAATCCTGAGTGTTAAATCATCGTTGCGGGTGATTTCAATGTTCACAACGCAAAATGGCTGACTTACTCAAATGGCACCAGTGTTTCTGGCAAGGACGTCGAGCTCTTTGCAGACGCCAATAATTTGCATCAAATTGTAGATCGTCCCACAAGAGTCCCTGATGTTGCCGATCAAGGAACCTATCTCCTTGATCTTTTTTTAACTTCTCATCCAGCGCGTTACTCTGTTGAAGTTGATTCACCTCTCGGCAATTCGGACCACTCCTTAGTTAGCGCTAGTTTCCCATTCAAATTTCCCACCCCTCCCAAACCAGTTAAAAGAACTGTATGGCATTATGGGAAGGCCAATTGGCTGGGGCCCGGTTCTCGAGCACAGCGCTCATTTAATGGACAGGGTTTTCTTCAGGACTCGCGAGGTGTACAGGTGCCTCAAGGAGCTCGATATCAATAAATCCACTGGACCCGATAATATACCCCCTATCGTCTTAAAACAATGCGCCTCACCTTTGGCTAAACCTCTGCGCAAACCTTTTGCCCTATCATACTCTTCCGGAGTCTATCCAGACTCTTGGAAACTTGCCCATGTACAGCCAATACCGAAAAAAGGTGACTCCAGCGACCCCTCCAACTACCGCCCAATAGCAATTACTTCTATTCTCTCCAAAACAATGGAGACGATAATCAACAAAAAACTTATGGGATATCTAGAATCCAACCTACTCATAAACGACAGACAGTATGGCTTCCGACACAGAAGATCCACTTGCGATCTTTTAGTTTGTCTTACAGAACACCTCAGCCGAAGTTTGCATGGATCAGGTGAATCCAGTCTGGTTGCTTTGGATATCTCCAAGGCTTTTGATAGAGTTTGGCACTTAGCCTTGTTAGCTAAACTCAAAGCTATTGGAATCGACTCACTTTTACAGAAATGGATTGAGAATTTCCTTTCCGGCCGTTCAATTAAGGTAGTATTGGATGGCATCTAATCTGAACCCCACCCTATCTCTGCGGGGGTCCCCCAAGGGTCAATTTTATCACCAGCCCTATTTCTTATCTTTATAAATGATCTACTTTCAATCCCCTCCAACCCACTTCTCAGCTTCGCTGACGACGGTACCCTGCGTTACTCTTACAGCTACGATACAAGGCAGACTCATGCCAGATCCTGTCTTGATGATCGTGAAGTAATGTTCAACTCTATTAATAACGACATTGAACTTATTCTAGAGTGGGGAACAAAGAATCGTGTCGAATTGAACCCCTCCAAAACCAAGTACTGTCTTATATCCAAGAAGAAGATCAACACCTCACCATCCTTGTCAGTGGATGGCGTGGAACTAAAGGCCGACCCATCCCTACACATCTTAGGCGTGACATTAGCCAAAGACTTGCGATGGAATGACCACATATTCCAAATCGCCAAACAAGGATCTCAGTGCTTGGGATTTCTTAAGAGGTGCAAGTTCCTCCTCCAGCCATCGGCCCGTGCTGTTATTTATAAATCCTACATTCGGCCTCTTCTCGAATATAACTCCCTCGTCTGGGGCGGCGCGTCGATAACCACCTTGGCATGGTTAGATAAGGTCCAAAAAAAGGCCCTTAAATTAATTGATGACGACACCGCCTGCTCCACCATCGACCCCTTGAGCCACCGAAGGAATGTAGCAGCACTAACAAAATTTTATCGCTACTATTATAGCGACAGTTCCTCCGAAATAAACGCTCTCCTGCCTCCACGGCAATCTTATAACCGCAACACCAGATTAGACCACTCGTCTCATTCCCTTTACCTACAACTCCCCCTTTCACGCACTCAACAAGATATGAATTCGTTTGTTAATAGAACAACTCGACTGTGGAATAATCTCTCTCAGTCAGTATTTCCGAGCTCCTACAACATCCAAGAGTTCAAACGCGGGGTTCATCGCCACCTTCTTCAACACCCCTTCACACCCCCATAACCCTTAACCTATTCCCCCCCCCCCGTACTAAGCTTGCTGCTAGACATTGCACCATGACGTGACAAACGACATGACGGACTGGTAGTACAAAGGGTGATTCCTGAGTTTAGCACTGCCACATAAAAAAAAAAAAAAAAGTACGACTGGAACTATACCACAAGCTATAATATAGTGAGAGAGCTTGTCGAACGCCTTACTGACGTCTGTGTAAACACATTCAGTTTGGCAACCAGTGACAAAGCGTGTGAAGAGAACTCTAGTAAATTAGTAGCCGTGGAACGAGCTGCAAGAAATCCATGTTGGTTTGTCTCTTGCAGATAGGGGCGATAGCAGAATAAATAATGGATTCGAAGAGTTTTGGTATAGACGATAACTTCGCAATTGGCCTATAATTAGATATTTCGTTCTTACAGCCGTTTTTATGGACAGGTATTCTAAAAGAGTTCTCCATAAGGCTGGGAAGCGCCCTTTATTTAGGGATTTTTTTTAAATAAACATAGTAGAGCAGACAGGATGTTAGAACAGCTGGAGCAACTCCATCAGAGCCGGGCGAAAAATCTTGAAGAAGTTCATTTATATGTTTCGAGATGTCTTCCCTGGGATTACATCGATATGTCGAAAATTGTCTTCATCTGGTTGGAATACAGGGGACGAGAATGATTTGAGGAAGAACAATGCAAACTTGTCACAAATTTCAAATGAATTAGAACTAAGGGAGTTCTTGTATTGCATGGTGTAAGAGTAGTTATAAATTTTTTTTAGTGTTGATAAATTGAAATGAATCACCATACATTTTGCCTTCCTGTTCCTAAGGTACTCCTTATAGAGGGCTTCGGAGAGAGCATGAAATTGGTCATAGCAATTGAGAAATGCATCGAAACTCGCAGTGTCTTTCCTCTTCAGGTAAGTTTTCCAGAGTTTATTCTTTAGGCTTTTGTACGTCTCAACTCGCTGTTGTACCACGGTGCGGATGATCTGGACGACTTTAACGCCTCAATAGGTACACAGGATGCGAAAGTTTCATACAGGACGAAGTAAAATCTTGCTACATCGACATCTAAAGCCCTGGACAGACATGTGATTTCGATATCATAATATTGAGATCACGATATCAAAATAAACTAAGTGGTGACAGACATAATACATATTATGATATCTGTGGCAGTTGTATTTTTGACAGTTGGAATTTAAATTTCTAAAGGAGCCTACAGACGCACGACATGTCTACCAACCTGAGTTGGAAATCGTCAAATTATCACGTCTGTACACCGGTTGTCGACATGCCACAACAAGTTGACGAAAAATCAAAATGTTTTGATTTTCTGAGACATGTAGTGTGTTAGTACAGAAGTTGTAAACTTGGTTCTCAACATCAGTGTAAAAGCTAGTGTCTTAACCCATAGTTTTACTGATCGCACACAACCTATCACGGTAAAATCCTTTCCCAAATAATGTCGTTAGGTAAGTTTATCGACATGTAGTTACGTCTGTGCGTGATTAGTTATCGACATGTATACAAACATGTCGTGTGTCTGTAGGCCCCTTAAGGAGACCCTGAAACTGCTTGGAAATACAATCGTATTCTACTTTAATAAATAGTTACTATAGTAACTATACAAAACTAAACAAATATAAAAATTTTGAAGGTAACTTGATATTTCAAAAGAGCAAAAGTTTGAGTTTTTATAATTTCCGCTAGCGAAAAATAGCGCTGCTCTCACTAGAAATTACTCATATCATGTTAATATTATGAAAGTCAGCTGTGTTTCGATATTACGTTAATATCATGTTGTTGCGTTTTGATATTATGATATGGGGGTGACAGACAAATCCGAATATTATAATATTAGGAATATTATGATATCGAAATCACATGTCTGTCCAGGGCTTAACTCATAAGGCGATAGCAACAAATTGAAATCGCCTGAAGTGAGCTTGGATGACAGTTCTTCAAGGTTGGCTTTTTAAAAGTTAAAGGTAAAGGTTGACTCATCCGGGATTGGTTTATTGTTAAAGGCAGCACAATAGCTCAGTAGGAGAGGAGGGTGATAATTATCGACAGGCGACTAGTTGTCTGAGTGGGAAAAGAATACAAGATCTAACCGCCTTCCTAAAATATTATTCACACCGCTCATTTGGTCAAACAGCATGAAAATAAGGAATTCAGAAAGCTCGACAACCCGATAACGACAACCTAATCTTCTTTTTTCGTGTCGATAAAATTGTTTGACTTTTATTAAAAGGCTCAATTTATGAATACAATATACATACTTTTAACACTACTTCTTTAATTAAATATATGTGGTTTGCTGCACTTGGAATAATATCACACAATTTTATGGTTTTATATGGCCAAACTTGTTGATTTGGTCGTTATTCAAATACAAAACTTAGAGAAATCGACAAGTTCTTTTTCAGCGACAACAGCTCGAACGTGTCCAAACACCAACGTTGAACACTTAACATTGGATACTCGTAGTTCGAGCATCGGCCACACGATGCGTCATATCATCAAGCGGCCAAAGTTGGAGGGTGATCATAGCATTGTATAGAGTCAGCTTTAAAAGCTAACACTGGCTCAGAGGAGGCAGGCAGGCAGAGTAGATCACTGCCACGCCGGTAAAATCAAATGAGCTATTGGCACTTTCCAAGCCCTTTAGCCCATTTGCTGGGAAAGATGAGATCTTCTTGGCTCTCCTTCAGTGGCGATTTGAAGAGATTCTACCAATCTTTCTGCCACTATTCCGGGGTATCTTTGTGCTAGCCCGTAATCGTAGTAGCTTGACATGGGTCAGTTTACACTCTTTGTATAAGTCGTACAATTCGTGATTGTAGCGTATTCTCCATGCATTGTCTTCATTGATTGGGCCGTATATCCTTCGGAGAACCTTCCTCTCAAATATATCCAGCTTGTCTGCGGATTTCTGGGAAATACTCCATGCTTCACATCCATAAGTAGCTACTGTACGTATGATGGTTTTGTAGATTCTTATTTTTGTTTTTCTGTGGATGTCTCTGGATTTCATGACTGGCAGTAGTGAGAAGTATGTTCTGTTTGCGGCGTTTGTGCGTCTATGGTTTCATCGTTGTCTTCGCTGACGGTGGACCCCAGGTAGTTAAATTGGTTTACCCGTTCAAAGTTATATTCCCCCCAGGTGGTATTGTGGTTTCTTCTTTCCATCCTTGACTGAATTAGAATCTTGCTCTTCTCTTCTTCTTGCAGCCCTATATGTTTTGCTCCATCTTCTAATTCTGTGAATGTTTCTCTAAGATACATATGACAGTGATCTTGCAAGGCAGTTTATATCGTCGGCATATCCTGCCAATTGTTTGGATTTGTTAAGCAAGGTTGCGTTCGCATCAATGTTAACCTTGCGAATTACTCCTTCTAGGCAGATATTAAATAGCTTTGCTTGACTGGGAAGGACTCCGTCAATTCTCCTTGTATTCTGACTGCACATCTTGTATTTTCCATTGTTATTTTTGTTCATTTGACTATCTTTAGGGGGATGTTTAGGTCCAGCAAGGTTGCATACATTTTCTCCCTGTCGATGCTGTCGTATGCTTGTTTAAAGTCGTGTATCAACTCGTCAATGTTGTACTCCCAGCATTTTCGGAAAATTTGCCTTATTGAGAAAAGTTGATTCATTGTTGACCTATTTCTTCTGAAACCATCTTGGTATTCACTTATTTCAGCTTCTGCGTAAGGTTCTAGTCTGGCCTTAATTATATTGGTCATTATTTTTTACACTGTGCTTAAAAGAGATATGCCTCTATAGTTTCCATAGTTGAATCTGTCCCCTTTCTTGTGTATTGGGCAGATAATGCTTTGATCCATATGCAGCATAGTAATTCGTGTAAATCTGCTGAAAGCGATACGCCTCCTTTTTTGATCAACTCTGCTGGGATGTTATCAATTCCTGGAGATTTATTGTTTCTTAATGATCGTATGGCACTTTGTACTTCTTCCAGAGTGGGTACATTTGATTCTCTGGTGTCATCGTTATGTTGTAGACGGGGTTCTGGTATATGTCTGATGCCCTCATTTGCGTCCAGCAGATCGCTAAAAAATTCCTTCCACCTTTTCTTTACATCTTCGCTACCTGTGACTATAGTGCCTTCTTTTGTTCTTCATATACCGGAGGAGGGTTTGAAGCCTTTCTTGAAGAAGTTTACTTCCCTATATGCTTCCCGTATTTTGTTTTGGGCAAAGTTTTCAGTTGCTCTCAGGATGTAATTGTTGAGGAATTGCATTTTCTTCTTCCTGCAGATGTTTTTTGCGGTTCTTCTTGATTCCTCATATTTCAATTTCTTACTCGTCGTCGGACTCTCTATGTATATTTTTCTATTTTTATTTCTGGCCTCTATAGCTGCTTTGCATTCCTCGTCGTACCAATCACTGGCTGTAGCCTACAGTTTCCTTCATGACATCTGTCAGTATATTTCCCCTCGACTGAATCTTCATTATTTATATTTGGACCTATCCTCTCTGCTCGAGTTTCCTGATATCTCTCCAACACGGGCTGTTCCTGCAGGCGATCGACGTCGAATTTCTTTTGTTTGCTGTTTATTCTTTCTTGAGTAGACAGCCGACATATGAATCTAGCTTTAACTAGGAAGTGGTCCGCTTCACAATTTGCACCCCTACAGGTTCTTCCTTGCAGGATACTGGAAGCTGCCCTTCTGTCTATGAGGATATGGTCTATTTGATTGCAGTATCTTTCGCTGGGGATTGCCATGTGTGTTTGTGAATGTCCTTTCTTGGGAAATATATTGAACTGTTGTTCAGCCCTTTCGCATCACTATCTGTTGTAGAATATATGTATTACTTGGCTATTTTCGAGATGAACTACCAAATCAACTACAGTAGGATATCTTCAGGAATGTCTAATGAAAAATTCGCCACACGGCTCCATTTCTGCTAACATAATGTCCTATTTGATATTGTGCTATTTCGCCGATCGTATTTGCATTAGCAACACCAGCTATTTTACTCCCTTTCGTGACATATATTTTCATATGTAATGGAAGTATTATTTAAATAAAGGTAACATACTTTTATATGATTAATCGGATGATCTGCGAGGACTGGTGGAAAAATAAGGCGATACCAAAAGACCAAACAGAAAGGTGCTGTGATTAAGCTTGTAAAGGGGTAACGGCTGTCCTCTCTGGGTATCACGGGAGCTAAAAGCACCAGTCTGACTGCGGCCATTGAAGCTCTACTGAAAATCCATCTGCTTCATAGTAGTGAGTAGGAGGCCCGGGTGGGGACGCTGCATCTAAGGGGACTATTCCACTTTAACTCTGGAGGCATTGTGGATCACTCATCGATTCTCAAAGGACTAAGTCTTTAGAAGAAACACGGCTTTCTGGTATATGGAGAGGTTTGTTGTGGTCTTCTTGAACCAGTGGGGTCGGTCAGTTTAAATTTTAATTAACACACATTCGGATTCCGACCATACAACTTTATTTTTCTTACAATATATTTACAATATTGTTTCACGAAACATTAACTATTAAAACATGCACTCCGACGGGAGATACCATTAATAAATTATAATTTTAATAGATACTAAATCCTTTCGGAGCAGATTCTGAAAACCGACTGACGTCTAAAAAAAAAAACAAAAACCCTCGCCTATTTTCTTAGAATATTATTCAACAAAAATAGGCGAGTGTTTCGCGCAAAGTGTAGGGAGTACAGTGAACTAAACTGCTCCTACATACTACCCTCCCAGCGCAGCGTAGCGATTATCGGAATGTTACCGAAGATTTATGCTCAGCTTCGTCGTTGCGGTCACCAGTGAAGGCTGGTTTTAGCCTGTCAATGGATATTGACTTATTTGTGCCGTTTAAATTGACGACGAAGTGTTTACGTAATCGTTTGATTACCGGGTATGGACCTTCATATGGAGGCTCGAACGGTTTTCGTACGCGGTCGATACGAACGAAAACATAGTCGGAATCTTCCAAGGCTTGAGGCACATAAACATCCTTCTGGCTTGGTTGCCTTGGATGGGTTGCCTTTAAGTTTTTCATATGCAAACGAAGACGGGTAAGAAATTCCGAGCGCTCGATCGGATTTTCATCGGACGAAATGGAAATCGAATTGGGCAATCTCAGATTCTGGCCGTAGACTAGCTCTGCTGATGAGCATTGCAAATCGGTCTTGATTGCCGTGCGTATGCCTAGTAAGACAAGGGCAAATCTTCACTCCAATTAGCAGTGTTGTCCCTTGCCATTAAGGCAGCTTTAAGTTGCCGGTGGAACCGTTCGACCATTCCGTTTGCTTGCGGGTGGTAGGCGGTTGTCCTAATTCGGTGAGTACCGAGAAGTCTAGCAACCTCATTGAATAGTTTAGATTCGAATTGCGTACCTTGATCAGTTGTGATTTCTAGGGGCGCGCCAAATCGTGGGATGTATTCAGTGACAAAGTGTTTCGCCACTGTTGATGCTGATATGTCCCGTATTGGGCAAGCTTCTGGCCATCTCGTAAATCGGTCTACGATTGTAAGGATGTACGCGTATCCTCGAGATGGTGGAAGGGGTCCCACTATGTATATCCATATGGATATGTTCAAATCTATTACTTTGAGGTTTAAAAGCTTCAAATGGAGCCTTCGTGTGTCTTGTCACTTTGGCTTTTTGGCAACCGAGGCAAGAACGAGACCACTCGTTGCAGTCTTTGTTAATTGCCGGCCAGAAATATTTATTTGTAAGAGCCCGTCGCGTGGCACGTATACCCGGATGCGCCAAATTGTGTTCCGATCCGAACGCAGGTTTGCGTAACGAAAAAGGTATATATGGTCGTGGAATACCCGTACTGGTTTCGCACCAGACCTGGTGAGTTGTAAACGGTATAGGTGTGAGTACTAGTCTTACTTTAGAGCCTTTGTTGGGGTACTCTTGGAGTTTTTGCAACTCTTTGTCACCTTTTTGAACCTGAGCTAATGTAGGTAAGTCAAAGGCGACGGAGTCTACGTTGTCGGTCGCAAGTCAACAGTCTGCGACAACGTTTTGTTTACCGGATATGTGTCGGATGTCTGAGGTAAATTGAGATATCACATCCAGGTGCCTGGTCTGACGAGGGGATCGTTCGGTCTTCGTATGAAGGGCACGTATTAAAGGTTTGTGGTCCGTATAGACCACAAAATCGCGTCCTTCGACGAAATAGCGGAAATGTTTAATGGCTGCGTAGATGGCGAGAACTTCGCGATCAAATGCAGAATATTTTTGTTCCGCGGGTGACAGCTTTTTAGAATAGAAAGCTAACGGTTGCCACCACTGACCGTCAAATTGTTCCAAAACCCCTCCGATCGCAAAAGCGGAAGCGTCGGTCGTTAGGCTGTATTTGGCATTCTCGAGTGGATGGTTTAGCAGTGTAGCCTGTGCCATCGAATGTTTTACTTTGAGGAATGCCTCCTCGCATTCTGCAGGCCAAGGAAATCCTTTGTCTTTCGTGACACGTGAACAATTGAGAACATATCTCAAGTGCTCGTTTATTGGTACCAACATTTTAGCCAAATTAGGGATGAAGCGGTGATAAAAGTTCACCATCCCCAAAAATTCTAAGAGCTGGTCTAAATGAGTCAAATGTTCTAAATGAGTTCTGTTCTACTTGCAATGAGAATATCATCTAAGTAGAAAAAGACGAAATCCAGATCTCTCGTGACCTCATTCATAAACCTCTGGAAGGTTTGGGCAGCATTACGTAACCCGAATGGCATACGGGTAAATTCGTATAAGCCAAACGGCGTAATTATTGCAGTCTTATGGAGGTCTTCTGATGCAATAGGTATATGATGATACGCTCATACCAAATCTACCTTCGAGAAGATTGTGGTGCCTTGTAAATGCACGGAAAATTTTTTATGTGCGGGATAGGGTATCTATCCGGCACTGTGACTGTATTCAGGCGACGGTAGTCGCCGCATGGCCTCCAATCATGTGAGTCCCGTTCAGGGACCATATGAAGTGGAGATGCTGCGGGGGACGACGAAGGTCGACAAATCCCCAATTGAACCATATGTTCGAATTCTAGTTTCGCCACCTTCAGCTTCTCTGGGTGGAGTCGCCGGGCGGTGATAAAAGGAAGTTGCCCCTTTGTTACAATGTGATGTTGGACATTGTGCTTAACCGGAAGGTTAAAATTCGGAGGTTTAGTTAACGAAGGATACTTCGCTAGGAGCTCTTTATAAATGCCTTTAATTTGGCATTTGACTGACTCGGGTTGATAGTCAATTGTAGAACAAACGTTAATCCGAAAATTAGTTTGTGAGTCGACTAGCTGTCGATATTTAAAATCGACGGACAGCTCGAACTTCGTTAAGAAGTCGGCACCGAGTATGGCTTTGGAAATGTCGGCAATAATAAAGCTGTAAACATGTCGTTGGCGAATGCCGAGATGAAGTTCAAGTAACTTGGTGCCGAAAGTGCGGATAACTGTTCCATTGGCCGCTCGCAAAAGCATATTTGGACACCCATTGTGTTTTGGAAATGATAATGCAGGAACAAGTGAAACGTCCGAGCCGGAATCGATTAAAAAATCGATGCGATTATTATTGTCTCGAACGAAGAGACGATATGAGCGACCCGATATGTGATCGCCCAATGTTGAAACGGTCCCCTGACCACTTAGTTTTTTTGATGAGTGGCCTTTGGGGCCTTTTTACTAAATGAGCAGGGACTCTTGCATTTAGTAGCTTTAGGGCCATGAGTCTTATGGTACCAACAGGTTCAATATAATGGGGTAGGACTGGGAGTATATAGCCAACCTGCAAAATATCCATTGCCCTTGGCACTACCCCCATTGTTGTTCCAGCTGAGGTACTCGCCATCCAAGTGTGTGCCCAGGCTTGTATTAATAGAGCTCCATATAGCTTGAGCATCGTTATTTGCTCAGTCAATCTACTCTGATGGCCATTAAACGCCTCATGTTATCATCAAAGACTGTGCCGGATTGTCTCCTATTTCTGAAATCCCTCAGTGGAATAACCACTGATGTGTATTCCGGGCCACGAAGGTCACATTGGTAATGATGGCTGGAGGCTCTAAGCAAAGTAGGGCTGGTTGAGAGTTGATTTTAGTTGTCAGTTCTGCGGGGCATCTCTCGATACTGCGGAGCACTTGCCAAATGAACGAGCGAGGAGATTGAGGCTCGCTTTAAGCTGGAAGGTATTTAACAGCGGGGTTCCTTGTTTAATCTCTTCATAGAGAGATGTATGTATTTCAGATGTATTTCCTGGTAAAAATAAAATATGTATAAATAATTGAATCATCTTGATGTAACATAAAATTTCATTAACGTACCTTAAACGAACTGAAACTCATATCCATTTTTAAAGGCACACATACAAAAGTAAGGAAGTACACAAAGTTCACACGATTGATCATCGAACATTACAGTGACCCAATCATCTTCTACAAATCAAACCTTCTAGCTAGGAGCATAAGTTTTATCTTCTTACTTTCTTTTAGTGAGGTATCGGGCTCAAGGAATACCATAAGTGCAACTGGGATCTATCGTACACTTAGCAGCCCCTAGATCTCCGATTTGTAGGTTGGAGCACTGAACAGGCTCGGTAATCTTCCTAAGGATTCGTCATTGAGCTCAAGCGAGACGCTGTTTCTCCAATTCCGGGACAATGTGAAGCAAAGTGAAGGACAGACTCCTCCTCCGCAAGACAACTCTGAGGGCGTTGTAAAAGTCCAATTCAAGTCGCTTGGAGTTCACAAAGCTAGATGTGGGTCCGTCCAGTCTTTGGTGTAATTCATCAAAGTCTGATCATCTTAACTAAAGCCTTTGTCACCAAATTGGTGGGTGCTTCAAAAGCATGTTCTAGTCAAAAATGCAGAACTCCCTGCCCATGCAGAACTCCTCTCTAAAACCATCACCCAGGTGTGGGCATTCCAACTCAGCCTCAGTTCAGCGTTTATAGTGTGTTTCTCTACTTCAAGATAGAGCAGTATTAAATTAAGTAGAGTTTTTAAGGCTGCTCGCACACTGCATCAGAATTTGTACGATTTTGTGCGAATTCTGATGAAATTGTATGCTATCAAAACTACAGTAGTATGTCGCTGGTATAGGCCAAACTTCCCGATCACAAAAACAGTAAAAGAAACACCGTCATTTATTCTTTCGCCAACGTTTCACGTTTATTTAACGCTTCATCAGGGCTAACAATTAGAAAAAACACATGAAATTAACTCATCAGCAATAATCGAAACTTGTATACCTCAAAATTAAACAATTCAAGCATTTATCTGCAACAATCTTCTTTGGAATCTTAATCCTAAAATTAACGTTTAAGAGGGACCAGAACTACATTTTAAAAACTTTGAAATACACTTTAAAAAAAAAAAACTTTAAAAAAGACTTTAAAAAAGACAAACAACAAGACACTACAGAAAAGGTGCAGCAAATGGTTATTGCATTACTGCATAATCAAAAAACCTCCGACTATCATCTACGTTTGTAGGGCCTGTATTAGTGTCATGTATAATGGACTTAATTGCGAAGTGTCTGTCCGAAAATTGATGCTGTTATCATTCAACTGTGTGTGTATCATTTCACTAATATTGCGCTTATACCAGTTCACCTCATAGTCTAATATTTTAGTGTTATCGAAATCAAAAATATGATTTTCCTCCTCGAAATGGTGTCTGGTTAAGGCTGTTTTCTCTTTTTTGTTGACATTGGTACTTTTGCAGTCATGCCTATGTTGATATAGTCTATTTTTTAAAAATTGCCGTGTTTGACCAATATAACAAGCATTACACATTTTACATCGTATTTGGTAAACTATATTGGAACGTGTTTCTGGTGGGTCAGGGTCTTTTAGTCTCGTGAATAAATTATGCACTTTTTTAGTATTATAGAAAATTACCCTAGTATCCTTGGAGTATGTTGTTATCAAACTTCTTAATTTATACGCGACGGGTGTCAAATATGGGAGTCTGATGTATTTTACATTATCCACAGATCTACTTGTCATTGGCATTGCGTTATTGTTATTATTATTTCTCTTAGACATATATTGTTCTATGACTCTGCACACAAAAAACTTTGGGTAGTTGTTATTTTTCAATATTGCCTTCATGATATTAATATTCTCCTTAATATGTTTTTCGGAGCATATGTTATGAATTTTGCTCATCATGTTGAGAATCGCGTTGCGTTTTTGTTGTAGTGGGCATACTGACAGGAAATTCAAAATTCTGCCTGAACTGGACGGTTTTCTATACCAATTCGTATCTAAGCTCCCATCGTCGTTCCTAAGAAAATATACATCCAGGAAGGGAAGACCATTGTTGGTCTCCATTTCTACCGTGAACTGTAGTTGTTTATTGAAACTATTAAAATAATATACCACCATGTCAACCTTGTCATTCGGAACAGCCATAATCGAATCATCTACATAGAGTCTGAAAAAGGGGGTAGAGAAATCTAGTTTTTCTAAGGTGTGTTTTATTAAGAAGTTCATTACTATATTGGCGATGCATGGACTAGCTGGATTACCCATAGCAGTTCCATCTAATTGTAGGTAAATATCACCATTGAACTTAAAATAACTTGTATTGAACAAGAACTCAATCATCTCCAAGAGTATATCTAATTGTAGATTTGTAAAACGTGAGATTATTGGCCATTCATCTTTTATCACCTGTATAACTAACTTTTTTGGAATATTGGTGAATAATGATACCACATCCAGCGATATTAGGACATAATTCGGTGGAATCTTGATATCCCGGATACGCTCCAGGGTTGGGGTGACATCTAGAAATGACGCTGAAAGATTTAGGTTCAGATTCAAAGTGAACAAAGATGCTAGTAAATTGGTTTTGATGTTTCTGGTATAATTTCCTACTTTAAATAAAAGAATGGTTTATAGATATAATAACGAGATTGGATTTATCAGGTAAACTCGTTCCTCTATGAAATTTCTGGATAAACATCATTTTTCAAATAATATTTTTGATTTTAAACTTCAGAATTCAAATTATGTTTAATAATAGAATACATGAATGGTAAATTAATTAATCTTGTTTATATTTCATTTATAGTATTTCTTTTGAATAATATTTTATTCGTCCTTACTTTCTATTACAAACTTGTAAGTCGAAGTGAATACTATACTTATATATATAACGAAATTACACACAGCTATGAACATCTAGAAAGACCTTCTCAAAGTATAGGAACTTTTTTTTTATTAGTATAAAGAAAACTTCAAATCGATTTACTTTCTACCACTGCTTAACACGTTAACATCTAAAGAAACATTTCTTTTATAGGTAGCGATATATACGAAAAGTGCATATTCGAACATAGTTTCTGTAACTATCTATCGGAAGAACATGTTTTAAGACTATGAATAAAATACCTTATAAATTACAAAAACAAAAACTTATGGTTCTAGTTTAACCACAGTCGGATTACTCGTAGATGTCGAACTTACTGGCATATGATTGACCGCAGTAAACTCAGTGATACCATGATCATACTTGCCCATTTCAGCCTGAAAAATAATATTACTTATAAGATGCTGGGCGCAACTCTTTGCCCTATCCGTTTTCAGATTTCGCAGTCTTATCGCGATATTTCTAGCGAAATGATCAAATTCATCTTTGGCAGTGTAATGTGTCTTAAGGAAATTGTACGCTTCTTCGGTTGTCTTGTCCGCTCTTCCCGAATATAATGAATTTTGATTCATTTTCCTTACGTATCTTCTTTTTCGTCGTGTATTTGTATTTTGTATCTGTACACTTTGTACGGAACCATCGACTATACATTCAACATCAGCAACTGGTGATTGTGATACGTAATCGACTGTTTCAGACAGATTTGTATGCTGATCATTGTCTTCGTTATTGCGATGAATGTCATGATCTTCAATTTGTACCATTGCTGGTTCCATTTCTTCATCTACTTGATGTTCTGGTATCTGTTGGGTTTCTTCCTCCTCTTCCGGTTGTGGCTCTTCGATTTTATTATCATTTGGAAATATTGTGTCGCATTTCATGAAGGCTTCTTTAACATTGAAGCTGTTGTAGTTACACTAAAATGAAGAAGGGTTTTTGTGATTAGAATGGGAAATATTATTGATATCTGTTTTATAAAATAAATTAAATAGGAGTTGCCCTAGAATCTAAAATAATTACTACCAAGAATTTCACTACATCCACAATCCTTTCTTTTATTTTGTTTACAAGGCGAAGACAGCAAGCAAATACAAGACAAGATCAATTAGAATCTCTCCTCGACTGTTATGCCACCCCATGTACCGAATTGTTAGACCCACATTCCACAACCCTTCCACTACCAGCAGGAAATACTTCACGGAGTTAATAATCTAGAATCTAACTAAATTGCTTCCGACAAGAAGTAACTTACTTATGAGGTTTAACAGAGCCTATCAACCAAAATATACGTACATAGTTGTTGTGATACACAGAGTATACACCGCTGCTCCGCTGGCTAAACTCCAAGCTTTTGGTATCAACTTAGTTCTAAAGAACTTAATTCAGTTTTTTCTAGGCCGTAAAATCAAGACAGCATCGAATGCAAGCTCTTAAGCATATCTGCCAGTGTTCCCCAGGGGTCTATACTATTATCTGAGTTTTTCTTGGTGTAATGATTATATTTTAAAGCAGCCCCCTGTAACCCTCCATACGCAGCTTCACTCATGACAATTCTCCTGCGTTACTCTTACGCATTCGACAATGTCCTCTTGATCCTCATCTCACGACCAACACTATCATTGCGCAGATCAAACTCATATGACCACTTAAGTTGACCTGACCTACAGCTTACTCAACAAATTTTATTTTACAAACCTAAATTGACTAGAAAGGCCTTTTTAGAAGTAGTAATTTTAGCTTTTTTATGTACCATGCATATGCGGGCCTCGGTAGCCTAGGGGTAAGGCGACTGGCTACTATCCGAGAGGTTCCGGGTTCGCTTCCCGGCCAGCCAAAGCGCATGTAATCGGTTGGTTGATGAGATTCAACTCGTTTCAGGAGGTATAACACTCCAGCGAGTTGTTTCTCGATGCCCCGATGTCAAAGTCGCAATAGTAATGGTTGGAAGTATGTAGGTGGACAAAAAAAATATCGCGGATAGGTTGTGGCAGTTCCTTCCTTCCCCGACTATAGCTGCTGTTCGACATTACACTCTATACGAATAAAATAGATTGTCGACAGTATAAAGGGCCTTTCTTGAGACTCTAGTCTTTCACATAAAAAAAATATACCAGTGTTGTAGCCTTATCGCCCCCCGTTTTCGGGGGTTTTAAGGCTTATTTTTTTAGGTTGTGGCTAATCCTTGACCCAATAGAGCTATATAGACCTCATATTCAGATTCAGCGACCCCGAAAACATATAGTAAGCCTAGTGAGACCCCCAGGTCTGCAACTTTTCTTTTTTTTTTGTGGGGCTATGTATTCCTCGGCATTAGAGAAGCGCTGAAAGACCACCCTAACTGATCCATAGCAGGGATGGGTTATAGTCAAGAAATTCGTCTTCCAGGAGTTTTTTAGATTCCACCAACGGTAACGAAAAAAGAATTTGTGACATAGCTCAAGTTAAGGGGAGGTTCTCATATAGACGACGAAAAAATAGCACAACTTTGAGATTTTTTTATAACAAAATGAAAAAAGGGATCGAAATTCTTTTTGGCGCGTTTTTTTTATTGTACATTGAAGTATACGTCAGTATTTTTTTTTCTTTTTTTTTCAAAAAAAAAAAAAATGGCGGCCATTATTGGCTTTTGCAGAAAGCATGTTTTCAAAACATTGCCAATCGGTGGAAGAGATCCTGGTTCGACATCAACCTGAAATCAAAAAATCCAAAATGGGGATGAAATTACATTAAATTTGCTGGAGGTTAAGTGGAGCAGTTTTTAAAAATTTTGAAAATTCACGAAGTGGCGAGCGCGTGAAATTCAAGTGCATTATTGGACTAATTTTCGTCTCGAATTGTTGCTTAAAAAAATAGTAAAAATAATATTTTTTCATATTTTCTGCTTCGTACTACCAATAAAATGTTTATACATTAAAATAAAAGAAACCAGAAGTAAATCGGTTAAGCCGTTTTTAAGTAATCTCTTCCACCGTTTTGTGAAAATGGAATGTTGGGGAAATCAGTTTCAAGTTGGAGTCCACCGCTCCGAACAATAGGCTCCGCTCCGAAAAATACGCTGTAGAATCGGTTCTACTGCTCGGATCGGTTTAGAATTTAAAAACAATATTTTTAACATCTCTTTCGGAAAATGTAATAAAAAAAATCGAAAATTTCAAAATTCTATATGAGAACCTCCCCAAATTTCGACGCAGTTAAATCATCATTAGCTTCCAATCACGACAGAAGAAAACCATTCGTTCTGAAGGATCTCCGATCGATGGCTTTCGCAATTGTGCGGGATGAGAAGGTTAAGGCATCGCTGACGTCGCCATTTGAGGAAACTTTTAAGATAATGAAAATACAAAGTCGATCGACTCAAACTAGCAATGTAAAAGAGCTATATCTAGCTCATCAGGAGTCACCAGAAGAACCGGACGGAGTTATTAATCAACAGGATCACGAAAATAGTGAAACCTGGCAGGTTCAGGGACTGGTGATCACATCGAAACGGGGTAGTGTGCTGGCACTAGCAAACACCTTATGATTGATACATGTGTATTTTATGATGCGGAGTATAATTGAACATATAAAACCTTGCAATGTATAGGGGATTTATGTAAAGCTTGACGCAAAAACGCCGCCTGTGTGCAGAACACGTAATGAACGCTGCCCAGGCACAGGCACGCCATGCTTGAAAGGAATCTGCAAGGAAATAGAAATATTGGTAGACCGATAAACACCTGGAGAAGAACGGTAATGAAAGAAATTGAAAATTATGTCAAAATATGAAATGAAATAAAACTGAAAGTATAGCTAGCTCAAAACAGAGTCCGATGGAAAAGGTTTGTGGAAGTCATATGCTCCCAACAACAGGGTTTAAGAAGGATAATAATAATAGCAGTTTAACCCTTTTAGTGCCGGGAGTCGATATATCGGCTTCTGCTACACTGGCAAGAAGTGCAAGACCCTATACATATATCGGCCCTCGCATCGTAGCGCTTTACTATTCGCATTGCGTGAGAAAAAATCCAAATATATTTGTAATACCAGCGAGCAATAATAATAAGAGTGATGAGCTAGAACAAATTTTTAAAAATGTTTCATTGTCCTTGAGATCAGCTGATAAAAATTTCAATGCGAGTGAAAAAGTCAAAATATCACAGATGTAATATCTATGATAAAAGGAGGTGGCATTACTTTCACACTACACGCAATGTGTGTGAAAGAAAGATAAAAAATGAAGGGGAAGTACGAGTGAGCAATAATGGACAATACAAGTGTAATCAAGTAACGCGAGTGATGTACCAACACGAAATTTAACCGCATACATACTCAAATTCTATACCGACACGTGCTCGGTTCTCACGTTGCCTCCATTTGAATGTAAACATAACAATAAAAAGGGGAATCAAGGAAAAATTCTGTTTCGTTCATACTCTTCTGCTTTTTGCATAGAACATATCTGCTTCGCGTGTTTGTTCATATTTTTTTGAATTTTTCTTTAATGTTATTTCTTATTTCTTCTTTAATATGTTTAACTCTTTTACTTGTCCTTGAGCTCTACCTAATCACTCTTGTTATTATTGCTCGCTGGTAATACGTTATAAATGATCTAATTTCATTATGAGAGAATTGAAAAAAAAAATAGTTTTTCGTTTTAACTCTTTGTAGACGACGACTTTTTCCTTTGTTGGGTTTTTTATGGTTGGATTGGTTTTTATGAGCATTTTCCCAAACCCTAGTAAAACTGCGAAATTCGGCCAGTTATTCTCGCATAGGCACCTATTTTTCGCCCGGCACTAAAGGGGTTAAAATATTCAATACAAAAGAAAAGATGCTCTACTTCCACGAATAGCAATAATACCAAAATAAAATATTAATAATAATATTCACTTACTTTCAATAATTCAATAAATTAATGACGAATCAACTAATTTCCTGATAAAATCTTTTTCCTGATAAGCTTGCATTCGACATGAGCATAATTAAAATTCTTATCTAGCGCAATAGTTCTCTACCTAACTATGTAAACACAAAAATAAGAATACATTTTTTTTTCAGATATGTATCTATAAGCACCTAATATTTACTACATAAATTTATTCTATAACAGCAAAATTTATAAATATCTCACGTAAAATATTTATCAATTATTTTTAAATTATTATATAAAATCTTGGCACAAGAAACACGTACTTTAAAACAAGTGTAATATATTTTCTCACCCAGACTGTACGAAACAATCTATTGTTTTGTACTATACATGAAAATTCCCCCGGATTATTCATCGGCTTTTATGATTAAAATGTAATTCGTAATCGAAGCTTTTTTTGCTTGAATATATTTAAAACTAGAAAATCATGGTAATTTTATGATGAAATGAAAAATAACAAATAAACAAATAAAATTAAAATCCATGCAAAAGAGTCACATTTAAAATATGGTACTTACCCCAGGTTCCTCTCCATATGGCAACTCCTCGAACAGCAAAAATTTGAGCGCATTATAAGCGAACCATTTGGGAATTTTGTCTTCATCACCGTCATCAACGTGAATATTCCGCAACTTCCAATACTCCCGCCGGAATGAGGTGCGCAGCGACTTGATTTTCTTTTTAATATCATCAATGGAGCACGAGTACTTCTGGGCCACCCTGCGTAGGACAATCTTTTTCCGGCCAAGATTCCGATACTGTGCCAGCCGCGAGTCCCATAGAATGGGATTCTTTCGGTAATCCTCGATAAAGCTCATCACGGTTTCATTGGACCACTCCATTTTCAACACGGCACACAACTGAGGAGACTCTGAACTGCGTGCAGGTATTCCGTATCAGCTCAGCACAACGTTCCAACTGCCCCAGCAATTCAACAACGTCAGTTCCACACCATAAACCGCAACAAAAAAAAATCAATATCAGCGCTCGCTGTACCTTAGTCAGAGCGGGACAAACGGATGTGCCTATGCTGAACGAGCTTCAAAGTGTTTGTTGGTTTCTTTCTGTTCCCAAATCAACATGCTGAAAACACATGGTGGCATCACCATACCCTGTGTCGGGGTATAGTATATATACAGCATACTCTCGTACACACGCCCAGGCATAATTACATGAAACGAGTTCTGCTGAGATGACGGAGGCTGGCTACAATCTGTGATTCCGAGATCCGAGGAGCAGCAGCCGGCAGCATCAGCCGCACCATCATGTCATCATCACGAGTGGAACTCATGCCCGTGGGCTAAAGTTGCATGCGAAGTCAACATAATCGACCCCAGGGGGTAGGGTCGTTAAGGGACGAGGGTGGGGATCTTGGGTGTTGGTGATGACGAGCAGCAGAGAATGAGCACAACAACAACAACAAAAAAACTCTTGATGATGATGACCGATTGCTGCTGCTCGTTTATGTCTAGTCATTCTGTGCCTTTCCAAGCAATAAACAACACTAAGCGTCGGAAAAATTGATTCGCATTTGCTTGATGCTCGCTCAGGTAACTTTAATTACCTTTAATATTGATGCAAAGTTTCCTAGAGACTAACAGATTCAATCTTTATCGAGACCTGTTACGATAATAGTGGAGCGAGACTCATTAGCGAACGAGCGTTGGTTACCGCAGCTGTGGGAAAACATTCGGAGTGATAATAGAGCAGATGCACTGTGGACCAATCAGTCATACATAACATAAAGATAACAACAAAATCAACCCTTTTCATTAAATACCACATCAAATATTCTGCATCAAAAAAAAAAAACTTTCACTATAGTATAGTATACAACAACAACAACCCGGCAAAGCTCTCCAAAAGGTAAAAAGCTTTCTGTCATATCACCCTACCTATACCTGCATTAGTCATCATCGAATTACAGGCATTAAAGTAAACACGTGCGCTTGATTATATCATTGAATTTGAAATTGAAAGAACTTGAAGAGACTTGTTGAGAGACTTGGATTTGTTTTGTTTGTATAGTATCGTTTTAACATTCAACAATAGCAGGGAGCGAGTGGTGTATGATATCCAAGTAGAGTTTGAAATTGAAAGGAAAAAAATCGAAAAGATTGTTGATCAATGTGTAGATCGGTGTGATCTGTACAACTTTCCACGTCGTTAAACAATAATTATATCATTAACATTGCTTTGACATGATTTGTGAAAAAATCTGTCATATATACTTAGCGGAAATTACTAGATAGATCAAGATTAAGTGTGGCTAGATGGACAAAATCAAAGATCAGTGAAGATCGTTTTATATTATTCAAAGCTCTATACAAGTTATTAAAGATTAATCTTGGTCTTTGAGTGTATAGCGGTTTTTGAAAGTTTTTTTTTTAATAATATTTAATTTTGTATTAGAGAAAATGCAATAATAATGATGTATGTACTTACATAGACTACTTAAGAAATAATAAAGTATACAGTTGTTATGACCATAATGACTGAGAGCAAAAATTTTTATTATATAACAGTTCTCAAGCTCAGGAATCACTCTCTGTACTACCCGCACCTAACTTGCAGCAGGCCCGCACTAGCCTGTACGGCGACGGCAGCTAGCATGCCCTTCTTCTTTCAATGGTGCTACAGCCCAACTCGAGCCTTGGCATTCTCTAATCTTTTCGTCCAGTTTTCTCGATTTCTGGCGAAGTTCTCCAGTTCGATGTGTGGAGTTATGTCTCCGCACCTGCTACAACCAGCATGCACGCTTGAGTAATAAGACCCGCCCGCAACTAGCATGCAGCAGGAGCTCATGTACAGTGTCAAAATGGGGAAAAACGAATGAGGCAAACGGGTCAATTTGGAGTTGCTGGTATAAGATTACCGTGGAAGCAGGAGAACGCAGGTAAGAGATGTTTCAGGTTCGGCCGTACTGGAAACTTTGCGCAGCAATGCCAAGGGAGGAGGTGCATCGGATTTGGTACACCCGGCACAATTCGTCCTCAATGTCCACGATGCAATCAAGGAGCAGAGATCCGCTGTAACAAGGGCCCCGGAGCCTTGTCAAAGGGGTAGCCCTAATAAGGCATCCCGACGGCTTAACCGGTTAATACTAGGGTACCAATTTCCGCTTAGATCGGATCTTCACCTAGCGGTCGGTGCACCTCCTTGTTCTCCTGGTAGTCTGGTACAGTTGGCGTCACAGCCTTTGTAGACTGGTTAGCGGGATTCACTTGTTTCAGGAGGCATAACACTCCAACAAGACTGTCTCCGTCTGGCCCTGACGGTTTTGACTCAACCGGTTGCTAAAAATGAGCTCCTACAACATCCAGGAGTGCAAACGCGAGGCTCATTGCCTCCTCCTCATGCATCCACCAGACTACCCTTAACCTTTCATATTCCTTTTCTATCTTCAGGTCAAGCTTACGACATTGCACCACGCGTTGAACGACATAACAGACTAGTGGTACAAAGGGTGATTCCTGAGCTTGACCATGCCACACAAAAAAAGGCGGGAAACCACCCGGGAGCCCGGGCCTAAACGACGACGGCTTGGGTATTCCGGAAAGAGCCGTAGCAGGTCCAACCGAAGAAGAATTTTTGCCAGCCGAAGGTGGAGAGGCTCAGCACCTAATCGTGGACTATATTTTTCACGATAGTGAGAACGACGAGCGTCCCCATCTCTTATGGACCTGTGAACTCCGGGTCAAGTAAACGGTAATCGGCGGACCAGGCTGGGAGAAACTGAGGAGAATGGCGGTTAGCGGATGGAAAACCTGTACGTATTATAGGAGTAGGGAACCTCTAGATCACCTTAGACAGTAAAGTCTTGGCATGCAAAGCTCTAGTAATCCCGGAACTACCGCACTCCATCATACTTGGCATCAACTTTTGGTGGGAGGTGGGTATTTTGGCTGATTTCACGGCACTTCCGCTGGTCGAATTCGGAAATTTAGGTAAGTTCCCTAGAAAGTTGATCGAAACTTTCATCTAGTCAACAGCAAGAGTTAGGCCGACTGATGGACGAAGCGAAGGTGAAAATGACAACCAACAAGGTAGAGTACACCATCGAGATAGTATCACCACCCATTCAATAGCGCTACTACCCGGTGTCACCAGCGATGCAGAAAATAATCTATGAGCAGCTGGAGAAATGCTGGAAGCAGGAGTTGTAGAACCGTCGAATAGTGCCTGGTAGTCACCCGTCGTCTTAGTTAAAAAGAAAGACGGAAAATACTGCTTCTGCGTGAACTTTCGAAAGTTGAATAAAATATCGAGGAAGGACGCTTACCCATTACCATTCGTATCTGCTACATTGGACTTGTTGCGCGATGCCAAGTCTTTGTCACCCCTGCACATAAAGTAGTCATTTAGGCACGTTCCTGTGGAGAAGGAGTTTAGACAGTATACAGCCTTCTCTGTTCCAGGCAGAGGATTATTTTAAATTAACAGGATGCTTTTTGGTCTGACAAACTCTCCAGCTACTTGGCAACGTCTGATCGATAGAGTTCTGGCAGAGACCATGGATGATCGCGTTTTGGTCTATCTCGACGACATAATTATTGTCATCCCGACGTTGGAGGAGCACAAGCAAGCAAGCAAAATAAAGGCAAGCCCGGTCTCGAGAATTTTCCCGGGGGTGGGAAAATTGGTGCCCAAGACCCAGTGCGCATTTTGGAACAAAAACCGGTCCAAACCGATTTACAAGGCCAAAACAAGGCCAAGACAAGACAGGACAAGAACAAGGCAAGACTGAAATATCAAGATTAACTCAGTTCTAAGGAGCTGGATTAAGACCTTTCTTTCTGACCGTTCAATCCAGGTAGTATTGGATGGCGTCGAATCTAATCCCCACTCCATCTCGGCCAGCGTTTCTCAAAGATCGATTCTATCGACTGTTCTCTTTTTGGTATTCATTAATGATCTGTTTTCAATCCCCTCCAACCACTTCATAATTTTATGGAAGACGGTACTCTGTGCTACATCTACGGCTTCGGCAATATAAGACAAACACCTGCCAGACTTTGTCTGTTAGATCATGAGCTTATGTCTAACTCTATTAATAGGTGCATTGAACTCATTTTTGATTGGGGCCACAAAAATCATGTCCACTTCAACGCAAAAAAAAATCAAAGTACTCTTTTGTCTTTTTTAAAACCTGTATCTCGAACGGCTGAACCATTCTCTTAACATCCTAGATGTTACTTTTACCTTAGATCTGCGGTGATATCTACGCGTAGAGCTCCTGAAAAGATGCAAGTTCCTCCTCCAGGTAGCTGTCCCGACAGCACTCTATTCTACAAGTACTACATTCGGCTCCGCCTTGAATACAACTCATATATCTGGGCAGGGGAAAAAACCAACCATCATTGTCGATAGTACCTTTTGCTCCTACACAGGGTCTTTAAGCTACCGTAGAAACAAAGCAGCCCTCACGTAGCATCCTTGTAACAATTTTTACTGTTCTTTTTCTTTAGCCTTGGTATTGTCTTGTCCATCATCTGTACAGCAAGGTTGTCCATCTTCCGAATAGTATGAGTCGTTCAAATTGTTGGTCAGACACCTGTTAATTGGAGGTCGTAAGGCTTTTAGAGTGGTCTCGATGGTCACTGTTGTACGACATTGTCGTTAAAAAGTTTATCTTATTCATTTCTAGACTTGGTAGACCAAACACACGAGAGTCTAGCAAGCATAAACCCAAAAAGCACCCACCGCTTGAATATTATGGTATGTTAACTTTCTGCTGACTTCTGTTCTGGGCCAACAAGTCTCTTCGTTTCGCTGGGGTTAGCCGTTGATTGCCCTATGCCGCACGCCGTGTATTATAGTAAGAGACAGTTCCAGTTTGAAAGAGACAGTTCAATTCCTCCATAAATATCCTGGGTTGCGGAGTTTAGGGTGCGTACGTGGCAATTTCATACAACCTTCCGCCACTAGTTAGGGGAACGTATATAACGCACTCTTCTAACATCTGAAACTTAAAAGATGGTCTTACCTTTAGGCTATTGAGACCAACTTCTTTGTATAGCATATCGATCAACTTCTTCAAAAAAGGTTTTTAGTTGTAAAAATTATCTGAAAATTCGTTTTTGGATTTGGAAGCAATAAAAAAATGGAGTTTTTGACCTAAATTTAGTGCTCTACATTTGAAAATAAGTACTATAAACTTAAATTTTCATTTTAAATTAACCTCGTACTTGCAAGACATGTCTAATTTTTTGTTAGAATATGCTTATTTTTATAATTTATGGAGAAAGCATTACTTCCAATAATTATTAAATCCTAACCTGCATAATCTTAAACATCCAAAAAAATCCATAATAAACACTTCCATTCACTATCCCACATGAATGAGTATATACAAGTACATTACTCACTTGCCTCCATAATAAAGTACTTTTGAAAGCCCCTCTCCGACATTTCTCGCTAATCGACAAAAAATGTTCTTTTTAGGAAAATGCCCAAGGATGTAATGATCCTGTCTTATCAGATTGTTAAAAGCTTCAGGCATATCCTTCAGTATCTATTAAGTTGAAATTTTGTATATGCCTTCTGTCCTGTGTCTTTAGTTAAGGCTTCCATTTGGTAATTGATTTCTCGACGCATATGCGTAGCTTTTAATAAGAATGGCTATAAATCTAAGGTTGGAGTACTGAATATATACGTATGTATGTATGTACAAGTACATATATAAAAAACGCAACTTGTTCTGAGCTTAGGGTTTTTAGATCAGGACACATACACTTCGGACATCCTTTTGCTTTCAATTTTTTTATACTTTTCTTATTCTACCCAACATCTGTATTTTTATCAATTTGATGACCTAATCAAAAGCTTTATTGCTTGAAAGTTCTATTATCCTTTTTCGAAGTTGCTTGTTGTGCTTTTTTGTATTACATCCTTTTTGCATTAAAAAAGCTCATCTGAAAGGCGAACTTTTCCATAATAGCCCATTCTGTATTTTTTCGTAGACCTGTACGGCAACTTCTATCTTAGTCCAAATCCATTCAGTTCTTGAGTTGTCCTAAAAATATTCCTGAGTTGTCCTACATGTTCTTATTATTTAATAATAAAAGCTTTTAACTTGAAATGAAGCTTACAATTTCCACTTCGCAGTATTCAAGCACTAAGAGCTTTGGGGAATCCTTCCGGAAAAATGAACCCAGCAGTTTTGCCGAAAAAAAGCTCAGTAAAACCAAGAAAACCCGTTCCGAAGCCAATTCCGAAAATGCATGAATTTTCACCGAATTTTTCATTATTTTCCCTCTGAAAAAGCTTATACATATGTATATCGCAAAAAGTTTGTGTTGTGTTCTGCAAGAACTTTTTTTTCCATCCAGGGAAATTTGCCTGGGAAAATTGGTAACTTTCAGAGTGCTTGGGATTAAATGAACTTTTATGTTCTACTAAGTTGAGTGTTCTGAGTGACGAATAGAGGGTTCTGCTGATATTTTTAAATTTGAAATTTGAAATTTGAATTTACGAAAACCAATTGAAAGAGTTTGACAGCGGCGACAAAACACTACAAATTAGCACCAGATAAGCGTTCCAGATTTGGAAAAAGATTTACAACTGGGCCAAAGGCAGTGCAATGTACAAAAAAGAGTGGTCGTTATATCGTGAAGTTACCCTTCGTCTCACTTCCCCCTCATGAGGCCCGATTCGCTGTTCGGCGAAGATCCACTGTTGGCCGAAGAATATGTTAAGTGTATCGAGGAATATCGCATTGTAGGTCATGCGGATAGAACCACACCCCCAAAGGAGGAAACCTCTATTATCTCACATTGTTACCTGCCTCATCATGCGGTAGTCAAGGCGGACAGTTGCCCGACCAGGTGTCGGGTGGTGTTTGCGCCTCATGCAAAACCCAAAATGACTTTTCCTTGAATGACCGGCTGTTGATCGGTCCCCGCCTCCAACAAGATATCTGCAAACTTATCGTAAAGTGGCGCCTTAAGCGATTTCTCTTCTGCGCAGATATCGAAAAAATGTACCGCCAGATCTTAGTCACCCCCGAAGACGCCGAATTTGAAAGGTTAATCTGGCGTCGTCACCCGAGCTCCCTGTAGAAGACCTGTGTTTGAAAACGGTTACGTTTGGTACAGCTAGTGCGCCATAGCTTGCTATCCGCACTTTACACCAACTAGCCTTTCCCTCGGCCGACGGGCGGTTGCTTTAGCTCACGACACATATGTATGTATGTAGACGATGTCTACTCAGGTGCTGATAATCTTTCCGAAACTAAGTCCCTACAAAACGATATCATCTGCCTTTTGCAAAAAGGTCGATTCCGTCTCCATTTATGTGATAGTCTAAGCTCAGGTGTCACCCTTTGTACTACTAGTAAGTCGTTTAAGTCATGGTGCAATGTCCAGTAGTAAGCTTAGCTCGAAAGATAGAGAGAAGGACATAATAGGTTAGGGGGAGTCAAGGGGGTGTTGCAGAAAGTGGCGATGAACCTTGCGTTTGAACTCTTAGATGTTGTATGAGTTCGGGAATACTGTCTTTGGAAGGTTGTTCCACAGACGAGTTGTTCTTGTTATAAACGAATTTCTAGATCGGAGTGTGCGCGAAGATAAGGGCTGTAAACTGTGGGGGTGAGTCGAGCGGGCTGCAAATCATCCACAACTACTAGAAAACGTCCAACCGATAGATCAAGCCCCCAACCCGCAATGCATAAGAGTGCTCCCGGACGACGTCATCGAAACCCTCGGATTTTTTTTTTTTTTTTTTTTGAGTCTATCCTCGGATGATTTCAGCTTCCGTCTTAGGGCGGATCAAGTGTTCCTTATCGCTAGCAAAACAAAGGAAGCTTCAGTAAAAGCCATTACAGTTCCTCGCCTAGAGTTGTGTGGCGCTGTCCTTCTTTCAAAACTGGCGAAAAGCCTAAGACCCTGTCTCCTTGTATCCAGCGAACAAGTATACCTCTGGACAACTTGGAGGACGGGGTCATTGCACTCAGGTGCGTGAACCAAAAATCCAAGGCCTGGCTGTACGAAGCTGTCGGAAAGATGACTGACCTATCGGAAGGAGTCAATCTGAGAGTGGAGCGCCTTCACATCCTTAAGGATGTGAGGAGGATGATCATCCGAGTTCCCGGTTCGCCGGAGAGCAAGGAAACCATCCTAGCCAGATTACGGCGTCAAAATGCCTGTGTGACGGACACTTCTAAGTGGAGGGTCAGTCGCATAGGTAGATATGGTGACGCGAAAAACGGCGGTACCATTCTCACCGTATGGTGTCCGAAGGAGGAGGCGGAGGCGGTCAGGCATGCAGGGGGGAAACTCAACTGCGGGCTGGACCTTGCCAACGTGCGATTCCAGAAGGAAAAGCCGGAGGAAATGGTAGAGCCGGCCGGAAAGACAGCTGAACAAGGGGACCAGTGAAGTGGAATCCTCGTCAGCTGGGCGGGAGGTGGGCCAGTTCCGGCAATTAAAGGTTTGCCAGTTGAATCTACACCATAGCAGAGCAGCATCAGCAATGATGACGCGAGGCTTCGGTGAGATGAAGCTGGATATTGCTCTCATACAGGAACCCTGGATCTACAAGGGTAGGATTAGGGGACTATCTGGGGGCTTTGACACTCTGTACGTTCCCAATGCGAATGAAAGAGTGAGGACGTGTGTGCTGGTGAAACACGGAGTGCAGGCGGTTTTACTGCCGCACTTGTGCACACCAGATCTCACAGCAGTACGCGTAGGTACTGGAAGTGGGGCTTTCATTCTAGCCTCAGCCTACCTTCCGTACGATTCGCCAGATCCTCCGCCCACCAGGGAGTTGGAAACTCTGGTTATTACCTGTGGCGAAAAAGGCACAGGGTTAATAGTTGGTTGCGACGCAAATGCACGCAACACGGTGTGGGGAAGCACCAACGACAACCATAGAGGAGAGGCTTTACTCGAATTTGTGGAATGCAACAATCTAGTTATTGCAAATAGAGGGGCAGAACCAACATTCGTCGATGCTAGACGAAGGGAAGTCATTGATATAACTCTATGCAGCAACCGGATGTTGACAAGACTGACCAACTGGGAGGTGATGGATCGGACGACTATGTCAGATCACAGAGCCATTTCATTTGAGGTAGCGTACGGAACCCCGGGCAGGGGAGACGGAATTAGAACAACGAGAATTCCCCGCAACACGGACACGTCTAGATATACTGAAATGTTGCGCAGGAATCTTGGGGAGCGCGTGCCAAGGGCACCGAAAACCACAAGAGAAGCAGAGTCTCAGTTGCATGTCCTGCAGACAGCGATAGAGAACGCTTTTAGAGTGGCGTGTCCTCTTACGTCAGTGGATGACCATGATCCCACACCCTGGTGGTGTAGGGAACTGGAGAAACTGAAGAAAGAGGTCAGAAGGGCTTTCAACCAAGCGATGAGGTGCAATGACCCGGTTGCCTGGGAGAATTACAAAGCCAAGAAAAGAGAAATGAAACAAACTCTGCGACGACGGAAAAGGGAGTCGTGGAGGGACTTCTGCTCGAGCATGGAGAGCATATCTGAGGCCAGCAGACTTCAGAAAATGATCTCCAGGGACCCGGTCTCCAAAGTCGGACTCGTTCGTGACTCGTCGGGGAGAATGGCGGAGACGCTTGAGGAAACCAACAAGATCCTGATGGAAGTTCACTTTCCTGGCAGCTATATCTCGGGTAAATCTTGGGCTATTCGTAACAGAATGGCTACAAGGATGAACCGAGAGGAGGCTAAGGGGGTGGTGACAGAGGAAGGAGTGAGACGTGCAATAGACACATTCTCTCCCTTCAAGACATCGGGGCGTGACGGAATATTCCCTGCGCTGCTCCAATGGGGCAAAGAAATCATTGCACCCAGGCTTAGGGGAATATTCGTTACCTGTCTAGCAACAGGATACATTCCGGCGGTGTGGAGGGAAACCAAAGTGGTATTTCTCCCTAAGCCAGGCAAGAAGGACTACACCAAGGCGAAGTCCTCCAGGCCGGTCAGCCTAACATCCTTTCTGTTGAAAACAATGGAAAGAGTGGTGGCAGGCCACCTGGAGAGTACTATGCTAAGGAGGCACCCTTTAAGTAGAAGCCAGCACGCTTACCAGGCTGGCAGATCTACAGAAACGGCACTTCACCAATTGGTGCGAGTAGCCGAGGGGGAACTGCATACCGAAGGCATAGCGATGGCCGTAATTATGGACATCGAAGGCGCCTTCGACAAGATACAGTTCAACAAACTTAAAGACGCTCTGGTGAGGCGCGAGGTCAGCCCCATGATTGTAAAGTGGGTGGACAGCATGCTGAAAAACAGAGCGGTAAGGATTCAGACAGGAGACTCGAGGCTTCGAGGGAGGGTCAGCAAGGGATGCCCACAGGGCGGGGTCCTATCGCCCCTCCTGTGGAACATCACTGTGGACACTCTGCTCAGGCGGCTAGAGGTAATGGGCGTGCATACCGTTGGGTATGCGGATGATGTAGCGATTGTGGCACGTGGCAAGTTTATGAGCACTACGGCAGATATCATGAGGAATGCACTCCAAGTGGTTGAGCAGTGGTGTACGGAACAGGGCCTCACCATAAATGCTAATAAGACAGACGCGATAATCTTCACTAGGAAGATTAAAGATCTGGATTTTCAGCCCCTCATGCTTTTTGGATCGAGGATCAAGGTGTCTGGGATGGTCAAGTATCTGGGTGTATACTTGGACTCGCGACTAACCTGGAAATACCACGTTGAAGAGAAGATTAAGAAGGCGACAAGGGTGCTTCACCAGTGCAGAAGAGTATGTGGACTAAGGTGGGGTATCTCACCAAGGTTAGCATACTGGACATATACCATGATGGTGAGACCCATCATAACTTATGCCTCGGTGGTCTGGTGGACTAAAGTCACACAGAAAACCGTCAAGAGGCATTTGGACAAGGTGCAAAGAATGGCCAGCGTAGGTGTGAGCGGTGCTTTCCGCACCACACCCGCCGCGGCATTGGAGGCGCTGTTAGGTCTGCTGCCGTTAGATCTCCAGGTGATGAAGACTGCGGCAGCCTCAGCGATTCGGATGAGACGGGATGCCGCATGGCGGCGTCAGGAGCCTTATATGGGCACATGAAGATTCTGGATCGCTTCAAAGGGACTAGGGAGCTCATGATGCCCATGGAAGGGATCACAAAAATGAGGGTGACCGAAAGGTATCATAAAACCCTCATAGGGAACGGAACGCTCCCGGAAGGAAGGCCGGAAGACATATATATCTTCACGGATGGATCCATGATTGACGGCAGAGCAGGTGCGGGAGTCTTCTCAGAGGCCTTAAATCTGACCTGCTCTCTGGCTTTGGGGAATTACACCTCAGTCTACCAGGCGGAAATGCTTGCTCTGCTGCACGCGCTGGATCACATAAATGATGGTCAGGTGCAGGGAAGAAGTATCCTTATAGCACTGGACAATCAGGCTGTGATTAAGCGCATGAATCAGACAGAGATTAATGCGTCTCTGGCGTTGGAATGTGTCCAAAAACTGAACAGGTGTGCGAAACAAAACAACGTGACGCTAGCTTGGGTTAGAGGACATACAGGCATCGATGGGAACGAAAAGGCTGACAACCTGGCAAAACAGGGGTCAACCTCGGAATTCTGGGGACCGGAGCCATACTCTGCCATTGGCAGAGGGTTGGTAAGGAACTGCATCGAGAAATGGGTCGCTGAGGAACACCGGAGACGGTGGGACGCTATGACCACGTATAGGCAGGCTAAGATGGTGCTTACGTTGCCGATTACCGCAGCCAGAAGAAGGATCCTGCATATGCAAAGGAGAACCCTCAGATGGTTGGTGGCACTGATTACAGGACACGGATGTTTCAGGTATCACCTAAAAAGAATGGGAATTCTGGAGGATGACACCTGTCGGATGTGCCTGGAGGAACCTGAGACGGCCACACACATAGTGTGTCACTGTCCGGCGGTGGCGAGAAAAAGGGCTGCCATAACTGGACTCCATTGGATGGAGGACATGAGGCAGACTCCCTTCAATCAGCTGCTTGCGATAACTAGGGGAGTCGAAGCAAGGGAGCAATGGGACAACCCACTGCAACCCCAATAAGATGACTCTAGGCAGAGGGACGAAAAAGGACCCGCAAATAGTGGTCTGATTCGGTATCCCTCGAAAATCTATATACAGGGTGTCCCACATAAACTTACAAAGCAGCCGGCTGTGGATAGGTCTTGGATAGACGAACAAAAAATCGTATGGGTGGGGGGGGGGGGGGAAATCGTAACGGTTTAGCCGCTAGGGCGTTTTGAAGTTTTTTTGCTAGAGTTTTACATATCACCCTGTATTTTTGTAACCGTGTAACCCAAGTTTTATTCTAGGGCCTTTACTTTAGAAGTTATAAGCAATTTTAAAGTTAATAATGGCCTTTTTCGATGCTTATTTGGCACTTTTCGACAAAGCTCAGATGGAAAAGTACTAAAAAAGGACGAAATAGAGCATATTTCAACATTAAAAATGCTTATAACTTCAAAAATAGAGGCTGTGGCGTAAAAGTTGTAATACATTATTTATAGGAAATTGTCCAAACTTTTTAATTTTGGAAAAAAAAGTTTAGGTTTATCACGTATTTTTTGGAGAAAAAGGTGGTTTTAGTTGAAATTTTAGTGAAAAAAATACAAAATTTTGACTTTTGACTCATAACTCCAAAAGTTTATAAGATAGGACCATTATTTTTACCGTCGTAGATAGGTGGGGGAATTCTGCGTACACCGGTACCATAATCATGAAAATGGGTTACACGGTTACAAAAATACAGGGTGATATGTAAAACTCTAGCAAAAAAACTTCAAAACGCCCTAGCGGCTAAACCGTTACGATTTCCCCCCCCCCCCCCCCCCCCCCACCCATACGATTTTTTGTTCGTCTATCCAAGACCTATCCACAGCCGGCCGCTTTGTAAGTTTATGTGGGACACCCTGTATATATATACCTCTGGACAGATTCAACGATTGCAATCTCGTGACTAGGAAAGCATATGAATACACTGAAAACATTCGTTAGCAACCGGGTATCCACAAATGACAAATGTTATAGCAGTAAAGTGGCACCACGTACCTTCGTCTCAAAATCCGGCGGATGGAAGTAATAGCGGTAAAAGTGGTGAAGAATTAATTCAGGATCCTTTGTGGTTGACAGCACCCCCGTGGCTCAAACTAACTAGGTCACACTGGCCTAATCGCACTTTCAATTTGTGTAAAGATCGGCAGATTCTCGAATTACGACCCGTGAAAGGTTACCTCATGCAGGCTGCGGATTCTAATCTCGAAACTATCCTCCCCCGTTTCTCTTAATTGTATCGTCTGTTACGCGTCACTAGCTACTGCTTTCGGTTCATTCGATATTGTCGGAAACAACCTGACGCATAGCCTCGCTTTTTCAACCACCACGCTTGATCAAAGTCTCAAACTTTGGTGCCGATGGGCCCAATCCCATTTTCGATCAGGAGTTGACTGCTTACTTCAGGGAAAACTCCTACCAAAACACACAAAGCTGTTATCCTTGTACCCTTTTCTGAATTTACGAAAAGAAATTAGCACCAGATGAGCGTTCCAGATTTGGAAGAAGATTGACAACTGGGCAAAAGGCAGTGAAATTTACAAAAGAGAGGTGTAATAAATATTTAAAGAAATTTATATAGTAGAAAGGGGGGGGTTACTAAGCCAGTAAAAGGAGCAAAACCTTACAGTGCAAATAAAGAAACAAGTAAATTAGGAATAGGGAATGGCAATAGATTTAGAATTTAGACTATTAGAGGAAAAGGCGGTCTCTAATAGAATCGAAAAATCTAGCAAATTGGAGCCCCCAATATATGTAAATATCATGGATAAATCCTGCTACTATTTTTTAACAATGTAGAGAGCAATGCCAATTCCAAAATATTTTTAGATGGCCACCAAATATACAAAAAAAAAATATGAGTGTGCTTATGACCACACGACTGAAGTGAAACTTCTTTCGCTCCATCTGCCTGTGTATATATATGGGTGTGTGTACAATATACATGTATGTACATTTACATATATTAATTTCCTACAAATATTATAATTTATTTCATGTTTTCATTGGTAAATAAATATTTTTGCAAAGATCTTTTATTTTTATTCATTATTATTCATTATTTTCATTATTGGACACATCAGTAATTACTGTGGTTAATGGAAAAACCGAGACAATAGGCTTATGGCACGAGAAATAAGACACATATATTTTCGAATTAAAATTAGACAGATATCTAGAAAAAACTGCATCGATTGTTGTTCCATGTCTTGTAGTTGGCTCATTACGGTTATTATTCATTTGCAGTTCTAATTTATCTCGTAGAAAGTTTACCAAGAGTTGTCCATCTTCGGACGCGAAATTAATATTGAAATCTCCTGCTAAAATTAGTGGCAACGTATTATAGTTTTCTCCTAATTCTTCAGAACCTACTCGACCGTAAATCATAAGTCTTTTTTATATAAACTTTATGATATTTTTAACTGCGTTATTGGGCGAAATGTAAACAACTGCCATTATGATGTTTGTTCCATCGTCCAAAACACAGTGAGCAGCACATATATCACCAATTGATGATTTACCAATACATAAAATACATAAAATACATAAAATACATAAAATACATAAAATACATAAAATGCATAAAAAAAATAAAATACATAAAATACATAAAATACATAAAATACATAAAATACATAAAATACATAAAATACATAAAATACATAAAATACATAAAATACATAAAATACATAAAATACATAAAATACATAAAATACATAAAATACATAAAATACATAAAATACATAAAATACATAAAATACATAAAATACATAAAATACATAAAATACATAAAATACATAAAATACATAAAATACATAAAATACATAAAATACATAAAATACATAAAATACATAAAATACATAAAATACATAAAATACATAAAATACATAAAATACATAAAATACATAAAATACATAAAATACATAAAATACATAAAATACATAAAATACATAAAATACATAAAATACATAAAATACATAAAATACATAAAATACATAAAATACATAAAATACATAAAATACATAAAATACATAAAATACATAAAATACATAAAATACATAAAATACATAAAATACATAAAATACATAAAATACATAAAATACATAAAATACATAAAATACATAAAATACATAAAATACATAAAATACATAAAATACATAAAATACATAAAATACATAAAATACATAAAATACATAAAATACATAATACATAAAATACATAATACATAATACATAATACATAATACATAATACATAATACATAATACATAATACATAATACATAATACATAATACATAATACATAATACATAATACATAATACATAATACATAATACATAATACATAATACATAATACATAATACATAATACATAATACATAATACATAATACATAATACATAATACATAATACATAATACATAATACATAATACATAATACATAATACATAATACATAATACATAATACATAATACATAATACATAATACATAATACATAATACATAATACATAATACATAATACATAATACATAATACATAATACATAATACATAATACATAATACATAATACATAATACATAATACATAATACATAATACATAATACATAATACATAATACATAATACATAATACATAATACATAATACATAATACATAATACATAATACATAATACATAATACATAATACATAATACATAATACATAATACATAATACATAATACATAATACATAATACATAATACATAATACATAATACATAATACATAATACATAATACATAATACATAATACATAATACATAATACATAATACATAATACATAATACATAATACATAATACATAATACATAATACATAATACATAATACATAATACATAATACATAATACATAATACATAATACATAATACATAATACATAATACATAATACATAATACATAATACATAATACATAATACATAATACATAATACATAATACATAATACATAATACATAATACATAATACATAATACATAATACATAATACATAATACATAATACATAATACATAATACATAATACATAATACATAATACATAATACATAATACATAATACATAATACATAATACATAATACATAATACATAATACATAATACATAATACATAATACATAATACATAATACATAATACATAATACATAATACATAATACATAATACATAATACATAATACATAATACATAATACATAATACATAATACATAATACATAATACATAATACATAATACATAATACATAATACATAATACATAATACATAATACATAATACATAATACATAATACATAATACATAATACATAATACATAATACATAATACATAATACATAATACATAATACATAATACATAATACATAATACATAATACATAATACATAATACATAATACATAATACATAATACATAATACATAATACATAATACATAATACATAATACATAATACATAATACATAATACATAATACATAATACATAATACATAATACATAATACATAATACATAATACATAATACATAATACATAATACATAATACATAATACATAATACATAATACATAATACATAATACATAATACATAATACATAATACATAATACATAATACATAATACATAATACATAATACATAATACATAATACATAATACATAATACATAATACATAATACATAATACATAATACATAATACATAATACATAATACATAATACATAATACATAATACATAATACATAATACATAATACATAATACATAATACATAATACATAATACATAATACATAATACATAATACATAATACATAATACATAATACATAATACATAATACATAATACATAATACATAATACATAATACATAATACATAATACATAATACATAATACATAATACATAATACATAATACATAATACATAATACATAATACATAATACATAATACATAATACATAATACATAATACATAATACATAATACATAATACATAATACATAATACATAATACATAATACATAATACATAATACATAATACATAATACATAATACATAATACATAATACATAATACATAATACATAATACATAATACATAATACATAATACATAATACATAATACATAATACATAATACATAATACATAATACATAATACATAATACATAATACATAATACATAATACATAATACATAATACATAATACATAATACATAATACATAATACATAATACATAATACATAATACATAATACATAATACATAATACATAATACATAATACATAATACATAATACATAATACATAATACATAATACATAATACATAATACATAATACATAATACATAATACATAATACATAATACATAATACATAATACATAATACATAATACATAATACATAATACATAATACATAATACATAATACATAATACATAATACATAATACATAATACATAATACATAATACATAATACATAATACATAATACATAATACATAATACATAATACATAATACATAATACATAATACATAATACATAATACATAATACATAATACATAATACATAATACATAATACATAATACATAATACATAATACATAATACATAATACATAATACATAATACATAATACATAATACATAATACATAATACATAATACATAATACATAATACATAATACATAATACATAATACATAATACATAATACATAATACATAATACATAATACATAATACATAATACATAATACATAATACATAATACATAATACATAATACATAATACATAATACATAATACATAATACATAATACATAATACATAATACATAATACATAATACATAATACATAATACATAATACATAATACATAATACATAATACATAATACATAATACATAATACATAATACATAATACATAATACATAATACATAATACATAATACATAATACATAATACATAATACATAATACATAATACATAATACATAATACATAATACATAATACATAATACATAATACATAATACATAATACATAATACATAATACATAATACATAATACATAATACATAATACATAATACATAATACATAATACATAATACATAATACATAATACATAATACATAATACATAATACATAATACATAATACATAATACATAATACATAATACATAATACATAATACATAATACATAATACATAATACATAATACATAATACATAATACATAATACATAATACATAATACATAATACATAATACATAATACATAATACATAATACATAATACATAATACATAATACATAATACATAATACATAATACATAATACATAATACATAATACATAATACATAATACATAATACATAATACATAATACATAATACATAATACATAATACATAATACATAATACATAATACATAATACATAATACATAATACATAATACATAATACATAATACATAATACATAATACATAATACATAATACATAATACATAATACATAATACATAATACATAATACATAATACATAATACATAATACATAATACATAATACATAATACATAATACATAATACATAATACATAATACATAATACATAATACATAATACATAATACATAATACATAATACATAATACATAATACATAATACATAATACATAATACATAATACATAATACATAATACATAATACATAATACATAATACATAATACATAATACATAATACATAATACATAATACATAATACATAATACATAATACATAATACATAATACATAATACATAATACATAATACATAATACATAATACATAATACATAATACATAATACATAATACATAATACATAATACATAATACATAATACATAATACATAATACATAATACATAATACATAATACATAATACATAATACATAATACATAATACATAATACATAATACATAATACATAATACATAATACATAATACATAATACATAATACATAATACATAATACATAATACATAATACATAATACATAATACATAATACATAATACATAATACATAATACATAATACATAATACATAATACATAATACATAATACATAATACATAATACATAATACATAATACATAATACATAATACATAATACATAATACATAATACATAATACATAATACATAATACATAATACATAATACATAATACATAATACATAATACATAATACATAATACATAATACATAATACATAATACATAATACATAATACATAATACATAATACATAATACATAATACATAATACATAATACATAATACATAATACATAATACATAATACATAATACATAATACATAATACATAATACATAATACATAATACATAATACATAATACATAATACATAATACATAATACATAATACATAATACATAATACATAATACATAATACATAATACATAATACATAATACATAATACATAATACATAATACATAATACATAATACATAATACATAATACATAATACATAATACATAATACATAATACATAATACATAATACATAATACATAATACATAATACATAATACATAATACATAATACATAATACATAATACATAATACATAATACATAATACATAATACATAATACATAATACATAATACATAATACATAATACATAATACATAATACATAATACATAATACATAATACATAATACATAATACATAATACATAATACATAATACATAATACATAATACATAATACATAATACATAATACATAATACATAATACATAATACATAATACATAATACATAATACATAATACATAATACATAATACATAATACATAATACATAATACATAATACATAATACATAATACATAATACATAATACATAATACATAATACATAATACATAATACATAATACATAATACATAATACATAATACATAATACATAATACATAATACATAATACATAATACATAATACATAATACATAATACATAATACATAATACATAATACATAATACATAATACATAATACATAATACATAATACATAATACATAATACATAATACATAATACATAATACATAATACATAATACATAATACATAATACATAATACATAATACATAATACATAATACATAATACATAATACATAATACATAATACATAATACATAATACATAATACATAATACATAATACATAATACATAATACATAATACATAATACATAATACATAATACATAATACATAATACATAATACATAATACATAATACATAATACATAATACATAATACATAATACATAATACATAATACATAATACATAATACATAATACATAATACATAATACATAATACATAATACATAATACATAATACATAATACATAATACATAATACATAATACTAATACATAATACATAATACATAATACATAATACATAATACATAATACATAATACATAATACATAATACATAATACATAATACATAATACATAATACATAATACATAATACATAATACATAATACATAATACATAATACATAATACATAATACATAATACATAATACATAATACATAATACATAATACATAATACATAATACATAATACATAATACATAATACATAATACATAATACATAATACATAATACATAATACATAATACATAATACATAATACATAATACATAATACATAATACATAATACATAATACATAATACATAATACATAATACATAATACATAATACATAATACATAATACATAATACATAATACATAATACATAATACATAATACATAATACATAATACATAATACATAATACATAATACATAACACATAATATGTACATAATACATAATACGTAATACATAGTACATAGTACATAGTACATAGTACATAGTACATAGTACATGGTACATAGTACATAGCACATAGTACATAGTACATAGTACATAGTACATAGTACATAATACATAATACATAATACATAATACATAATACATAAGACATAATACATAATACATAACACATAATACATAATATGTACATAATACATAATACGTAATACATAGTACATAGTACATAATACATAATTCATAATACATAATACATAATACATAATACATAATACATAATACATAGTACATAGTACATAGTACATAGTACATAGTACATAGTACATAGTACATAGTACATAGTACATAGTACATAGTACATAATTCATAATACACAGTACATAATACATAATACATAATACATAAAATACATAATACATAATACGTTGCCCGATCACACATTTTCGTAACGTTTTCGTTACACTTTCGTTACACTTTCGCCAGTTTACCCCCCAAGTCAAGCGTTCGTAAAGAAGTTTCCCAAGTCAAGCGTGCGTAAAGAAGTTTCACTTCAAAAGTAAAACATCATATATTCTGAATAGCCTCACAGGTGGGCGGGAGGTCAGCAAACAAAATTAAGGAAGGACCTTTTTTTTTTATGTGGCAGTGCTAAACTCAGGAATCACCCTTTGTACTACTAGTCCGTCATGTCATTTGTCACGTCATGGTGCAATGTCTAGCAGTAAGCTTAGTACGGGGAGGGGTTTGGAGGGGTTATAAAGGTACGGGAGGGAATTGAAGAAGATGGTGATGAACCCTGCGTTTGAACTCTTGGATGTTGTAGGAGCTCGGAAATACTGACTGCGAGAGATTATTCCAGCAGCAGAATGAGAAACAATCCAATGGTTTTCATTCTACAGTTCGCATTTTAAAGGAGTATACATTGGCAACTTTTGTAATGAAAACTTGCAACCTGAGGTCCTTGACAAAGAGCTAACCAAAATTATAATGGTCGGATACAATGTGATAAAGTTCAAGAAGAACCACACCGCACAAGAGAGGTCACATGCAATGTTATCGATGCCAAGCATTCGGGAACAGTTTAGTGAAAATAACATAAGGTACGTCAGATGCAGCCTTGATTGTTTGGCAAATGTACTAAAAAATTAAATCAAACCTACAATGCAACAAATATATTTTATATCTATTAATGTTAACTCGCTCAGATCAATCAGATAGAGCAATTTAACTTTCACAAGAATTCACGACTTCACTGTGCCCTTTAGCACCGGGCACTTTTGCACTTTTCTGATCAATTGGTCTGTTTAGCAAAAGGACAGACCAATCAAACTACTAATAGAGGCAATATACACATGTCCTATACCTACACAATCGACCACTTCATATAAAAATTTTTGTAGCACTTGAATTTTCGTATGAAGAGGTCGATTGAAGCAATGATGATCTTCGATGATTACAATCTATGGCAAGGAACTTTGTAGGGACATCCACATCGTCCTACCAGTTCCGGGGTTACTTAGCCAAGGGTATTGGTGATGAAAACCCAGTGGCCGCAGCTAAATAGGATGCAAAATAAATATGTAAATCTAATAGTGCTAAGCTAGTCCTCAACAGCATAGAAACCCAAAGATGGATTGATTGGAAGGAGTTCGGTCAGATCTTGAAAGCGAGAGCCTCTAGAGAGCGCACATAGGAAAGAATAGCCTTTGTAGATATAGTGGAAGATACAGTTTGTAGTTAGGTTCTGGGAGACTTAGAAGAGATCTCCAGACAAGAGGTCATTGATAAGCTTCCTAACTCTACAGGATGGATCAGCGCCGGCCCTAGCCCTTGATCAGGGTAGAGCGAGATTGTCTTTCGGAGCCCTTTGGTCAACGCTTTCACATCACATAAATTGTATTTCAGTTTATCTTCTGTATCAATATAGAATAACAAATCTGAAATTTCAAATTAATTGTCATTTTCTAATCCCATTTGGGTATTTACATGTTATTAAAACAGTATTTGTAAATTTTTGTCTGTGTGTTTGTCCGGGCTAATCTCGGAAATGTCTAATCTGATTGCGACAGGACTTTCAAAGAAGATTCAGTAGTATTGGGTATGTTTTAGGCTACTTTTTTTCTCCGAATGGACTATCGGCCCCGACTATCGCATTCGAATATCAACTCAGACCGAAAACGACTCAATCATGGTAGGCAAGCGAGTGGAGAGTTTTTTATTATTCCAGTAGGCTTTAAAGCTCGAGAGCTGCTAATCCGATTTTAAGGCCGCTAATCCGATTGCTTAGGCTACTTTTTCACTCTGATCGGACTAATGGAAACCGAACCGATAATCGAAGGAGATCGTACTATAGGCAACCCTTTTATTTTTGGTCAGATTTTCGTGGATAACGTTACTTGTAGTGCATTCAACATTTACTTGGGGATTTAAAGAGCTCTTTGAGGACATCAATTAGAACTATAAAACCGTTTTCACTCGATCCGGAATATGCTTTTTCCGATTAGGTTTTCGAAATGCCGACGTACCTCCATTTTTTGTCGGCTGCCAATCCAGCTATGGAGGATTTTTATTAATTGTAACAAACGTACCCAGTCTTTCTATCTGTTTGTAAGGGTTTATCTCTCAACCACCGACTAATTCGATTACGATGGGGTTATGATGTACAGTATCCTCTTAGCCATATTTTATGTTTACTTGGGCAAAACTCGAAAAAATATTTTATTTATAGAGGCGGACAATCCGTAATGGAGCTCAATACAGAGGACGGTGTGTAGTAGACAAATTTTATAGACATAATCCTGCATTGCTGCCACTGAGAGATATTTTTCTTCTAATAGGCGCGAATACTATTGATCCTTAGGCTGGTCGTCCACTGGAAGCGTATTCGAGCGGCTACGCGCTTCGGCTACATGAGCGGCTACACGCGGCTATGCGCGACAGATCCAACATAAAGAATTTCATACAAACATCGTCCACTGCAAGCGGCTTTGAGCGGGCGGCTATAGGCGTATTCGAGCGTGTCGCACGAATCCAAATTAATTTGGATCGGTCGCGCGTAGCCGCTCGAATCAGGAAATAATTTTCTCCAAATAGTACAGGAAAAATAGTAAAAATAGCGGAAATGATTGGGTATAGTCTGAAAATTGGCACAGAGCTTCCTTTTAGGGTTCTCAATAAGGGTTTATAAAGTCTACCGATTTTCTACCCCAGGAAGCTCATTTTTTAGGGGGTTTTAGGATCAATATATCAGTTTTTTGGAAATACATCTGAAACCGTAAGTCCTATAATAAAATAATGTTCACAAAGTTTGTAGATCATGCGATTCTCTACTAAAAAAGTTATTATACATTTTCCCGTACGAATTGCCATTCAAGAGATATCACCGTTTTAAAGATTTAAAATACTCATATGCACTCATTCACGACTTGTATAGGTTATCAGGCGTTCAAGTTGGACTACGTTGTTAATTTTTTTAGGGATGATTCCTGGATGTATTTGGAGAAAATATTGTTCTAGAGAGGGGGCTAACTAGGTGTTTACGAAAAAAAGTGTATTTTGTTTTAATTTATTTAGAGTTGAATAACTAGTTTACTAATTATCGTAAAGCAATATACTTAGACTCATCTTTTTGGTGAATGCGTATTCTTTTATTTGATATAAATAACAGAAACTTGAGTGACTCCATTTAGAAAATATGTAGGTTGACAGCATGAGCAAAATGCTAAAAAACGAATGAAATTGTGATTTTGTATTACTATAACCCCTTATTGAGAACCCTAAATGGAAGCTCTGCGCCAATTTTCAGCCTGTACCCAATCATTTCTGCTATTTTCGGCTTAATTTAACTGTACTAAAAGCCTTCTATATTTACAAATCACAAAATTATTATACCAAATTCACTTCAAACTGAGCAGCATGAAAAGCTTGCAGTGGACGACCCCTGTAGCGTGTAGCCGCATATCTCAAAGCCGCTTGTAGCCGCCTGTAGCCGCTCATGTCGCCGAAGCGCGTAGCCGCTCGAATACGCTTCCAGTGGACGACCAGCCTTATGGTTTGCCATTTCCGCAAATAATCGTTGGGTCTAATGATAATTTAAACAGACAATATATCGAAAAATACAATCAACCTAAGTTAACCAATGAACAAAAAGGAGTCTACCGCCTCATTATCAACAGTGTCAATAAGCGTGTAATTGGTACATATTTCTTAGACGCACCATTCGGCACAGGCAAACTTTCTAAATCAAGGCAGACAAGGCGCGGAGAAATAAGATGTATGGGAAACTCTGTCGCACGCGACTGCCGCCACGACCTCCACGCCAATCTGTTTGTGCCATCTATCTAATATTAGCCAAAATACATGCAGACAATTTGAACTGGATTACTATTACATTACTCCCTGAAGGAAACACGATGCTGATCGAAGAAGATCATATAGAAAATCCTGCATGCAACATATGTATGTAAAAACACCTGCTCTATATTTGGGTTGTACGGCGATGGTTTTGTCGGGGGCTTAATCCTCTTTGAAAGTTAGTTCTCGTGGTGCATCTCGGAGACCGAGTACCTTTATAGCTTTACCCATTTAGGATGATCACGATTTCTTATAGAAAATTCCAAAAAAGTTATATCGACGATGCTTTTAGCTTTTTCAAAAAAAAAAGCTTATACAGAGGCTCTGTCCGTCTGTCCGTCTGTCCGTCTGTCCGTCTGTCCGTCTGTCCGTCTGTCCGTCTGTCCGTCTGAAGCCTACTTTCATCTCTGAAAGTACTGCAGATACAGACTTGGGAAATATCTCAAAATGTAGCTCTTGGTCAAAAGACCAAAAACTGAGAAAATGGTCTGGAAATTTCAACCAGAAGTATATTTAACAACAAAAGTATATTTAACAACAAAAAAGAGATTTCTAATAAAGTTCATTTATCGGTAGCCTAGAGGTAAGGGTCTTGGGTCCTATCCCAGGCGAACCAAGTTCAATCCCCGACCGCAAAATGGTGAAATAAATTTTTTTTTTACTTCGGTGTAACATGTTTTAATTCTATTTCTCACTAAATTATATTATTTAATAATGATACTCAGGAGAGCATAAACATTTATTTAATTAAAAGTGCAAAAAAATCATTTTCTTGAGTTTTTATGGCTCTTCGGCGGCTTTATAAATCATTAAGAAATTTCGCGGAAATAATATAAAGTATTTATTTGTTTATATGCATATTTTATATGCTGTTCATTTTATTATAGTTTATAGTTATGTAGGTGGTGCTGTAGACCAAAACAAAAATTCAATTTTATCGAACTTCGCTGTGGATTTGTCACAATCAACCAGAAGTATATTTAAACAACAAAAAAGAGATTTCTAATAAAATATCGGTAGCCTAGAGGTAAGGTGCTGGAGTCTTATCCCAGGCGAACCAAGTTCAATCCCCGACCGCAAAATGGTGAAATAAAATTTTTTTTTTACTTCGGTGTAACATGTTTTAATTCTATTTCTCACTAAAAATTATATTATTTAATAATGATACTCAGGAGAACATAAACATTTATTTAATTAGAAGTGCAAAAAAATCAGTTTCCTGAGGTTTTATGGCTCTTCGGCGGCTTTATAAATCATTTAGAAATTTCGCGGAAATAATAAAAAGTATTTATTTGTTTATATGCATATTTTATATGCTGTTCATTTTATTATAGTTTTTAGTCATGTAGGTGGTGCTGTAGACCAAAACAAAAATTTAATTTTATCGAACTTCGCTGTGGATTTGTCACAAAAAATATGTGTGATTTAAACGAAACATTTGGTAGGTTTAAAACGAAAAGTAGATATCTAATTTTTACCAGGGCATATAAACGCTTACTGAAATGAATGAAAATTTATAAATTTCACGAACGATGTATTTAAGACCGTCCTTATAGTCCATGAATATAAGGAAGTGATTTTTCTCAGAATTTTTAATATTTTACAAAAATTTTACAAACGATTTGCCCCATATCTAAAAAATTTTGCAGCCCTTTGTTTAAAAGCATATTTTTAAGTTTTTATTAACTAAATTTGTATGTATCTCTTCAGAATAACAAAACAAAAGTGGGATGTTGTGCCTAGAGACTAGCCACTAATTACGCTTTTTCGTGGTATTCTTTCTATTGAATAACACTTCAGTCTGGATGACAATATATTAAGTGAAGATTGTGAAGAATTGCGAAAATATTCAAACAAATAACTCGAAAAACTAACGCATCTTTCATGGAGATGCTGCTGAAAGAATTATACAATAATTACCCGCCAAGAATTTGAAAGAATTGATATATTTTAATTGCACCCCATCTATGACAAAGAATAGTAAACACCATCTATGGCAATATTACATTACTCTTCGTTTTACCTATGATTATCAATTTCCATAAAATATACAAAATACATTTCATAAATAATAGAAAATCTGTTGTCATAAATCAGTTGTTTACTTCCTTCTAAAGTTTATACATATCTTGCATTGGAATGTACCTTTTTATGAAAGCATGAATAAATAGGTTTATTGCCACATTACTACAAGTTAGTGTTTGGAGTAATGGGAAGGCGCTAGATCGGGGTGCGAAAGGAACAGGTTCGATTCTTGATGAATTTTTTAAGTACTTTTTTTTAGCTTTTTTAGTTATGATGATTTATTGTAGTATAATAAACTAAGCCTGCGTTGATGATAAAATCTCAAAGCGGCGACTAATTAAAACCTTTGGGACATATTCAATTGTGCGCTATAACTCAATCTATAATAAGCTAAATAAGCCAAATCCGTTTTTAACTAAAACTTTTATTTCACGTTGCATTGATTTAATTATTGTCATAATGCTGTATCCTAGTTTGGCCATGGAGATTCATAAGTATTACACTGACCAACGCTATATATAATTAATCTTGCAAAGTTTTTGTTAAAGGCTTATGTAGGTTATAAGTTGTAAGACTTTGCGTAATCTAAAACTTAACAAAGTATTTAACAAACACTACCAAAATCATCATAACTTAAAAAAAAAAAAAATAGTACGCGGTCATCACCAGTATCGAACCCGGGTCCTGTCGCACCCCGAGCTAGCACCAACCCATTACTCCAAACTCTAACTCGTAGGAATGTGGCAATAAACCTATTTATTCATGCTTTCATAAAAAGGTACAGTCCAATGCAAGATATGTATAAACTTTAGAAGGAAGTAAACAACTGATTTATGACAACAGATTTTCTATTATTTATGAAATGTATTTTGTATATTTTATGGAAATTGATAATCATAGGTAAAACGAAGAGTAATGTAATATTGCCATAGATGGTGTTTACTATTCTTTGTCATAGATGGGGTGCAATTAAAATATATCAATTCTTTCATATTTTTGGCGGGTAATTATTGGTGTTGGTCTTTTGCGAAGTGGGGGTACTTGTGTGCGTGCACGTGCATATATGCTATGGATAAACAGGTGCCTGTGTTTTTCAGTAGATGTTCTACATTTAAAAAAAAGTGAAGTGCGTGCATGATAATATTTTCTTTAAAAATAAAAAATAAAGTTAAATTGAAGTGTAAATAAATACAAAAGGCGCGGTAAGCTGAATTTTTAACAATAATGTATGTTTAAGTAAAATAATACACCTAATTCTGCTGTGCAAAGTGATTTTAGATTTGCCTCCAATCCATAGAAAAATTTTTAGATTCGTTTTACATAATTATATAGTGTTTACATGTGTGATGTGTTTTGTTTTTTTTTTTTTTTTTTTTTTTTTCAATTTGACACTTTCGATTTATTGGCCTCGATTCCCAGATCCAGTGGGTCGGAAGTGAGTGCGGATTTGAGACTTTGCGATTCTCAAATCTGCAACCGCGAATCTCTCTTTGACATTTTCCGTGCTTTAAAAGTGTGATCCGCAACAAATTTTCTGAGGATTTGAAACCACAAATGCGCCTAAGATAATCCGACATCGGGTATTTCATTAGAGTGTGAGTCTTTACTCCGAATTTTTGATTTAATTAAATCCGCGACTGCGAATTTGAGAATCGCAAAGTGTCAAATCCGCACTCACTTCCGCGCCGTCGGATCTGGGAATCGAGGCCATATTATTTTGTTTTTCCATAATTTTTGAGTAATTGTTTTGGGCAGTGGCCTCGATTCCCAGATCCGGCGGGTCGGAAGTGAGTGCGGATCAATCTCCACTTAATATATTGTCATCCAATCTGAAGTGTTATTCAACAGAAAGAATACCATGAAAAAGCGTAATTAGTGGCTAGTCTCTAGGCACAACATCCCACTAGTTTTACTAATGTTGGCTTCTGGTTAGCTTTGCTATTGATTTTCCAGCCTTAGCTTGATGGTGCTGATTGCCGCTATAAGCCGATGTTAAGGGTGATAGTGATCTCCGGACATAGTATTTGATATCGAATTCGATATTGGATTTTGCTCGATTTTCAACAACAGAAAGTTTTACAAAACTGCATGTTATTTATCTGAGATGATTTAAACAAAAGTGAGAGTGAAATCAGAATTTTCCTCAATATAGGAGTAAGTACGGAGGGCCGAACCAAATGGTGAACACTGCCCTATTGTGTACGTACGTGGAACAGACCACCAGCTTTCCGGACGAAGGCAAGAAGGTCTTTAGTTGAAGAAGACCAGACTTGAGCGAGGTTCATAAGCTCTCTGATAAACGTCCTTCTTCGAAACCAGATTAGAGCAGGACCTTCATAGATTATATGTGTGGAGGTCTCATCGCCTTCCATGCAGAGTCGGCACTCTGTCTCTTGAGACAGTCCTAAGTTGTGGAGGAATACCGCAGCCCGATACGATACGATAAGCCACATTTATGACGATATGCAAAATATCAACTCAACAGAAGATTCGTGGCTATCCAAAAGATCTATAATGGCATATGGTAGAAAAGATTGCTGATCACTCAACCACTTCTCTTTGGAGCAGTATATAATCCGGTAGTTTTTGGACAACATCACTGCACCTGGCTCATAAAGCTTGACTTTCTCGTAATTCTGATTCGAAATGTGAATCAACCGAAACTATGCAACAATACCAGAAAAAACGTGAACCAGTAGCAGCCCTTTTGAAAATCAAATCGGAGCTAGCAGAACATGTTTGCCAATGTTCGTTTCAACCCGGTATGTATTTATTTTATTTATTAGGGGCTCCAAAGTGTGAATTATTGAGCTGCACTGTGAGAGCCAATATTTGCAAAATTACTGACAGTTTTGGCGAATTTTTTGGGTAAATGTTATGGAGGAAGTTCTGTACAGGACTCAAAAATCAACTTTTATTGCAAAAAGCGCCATTAAAGTTTTATTTTTTTGCTCGAAATTGCTTTTCACATTCATTTTGGCGCCCTTTAGCACCTGGCGCCTAGAGTGACCACTCCACTCGCTCTACCCTAGGGCCGGCGCTGGGATGGATTAACAACTGTGAATGACAAAACAACCACCGAACTTTAAGTACACGAGGTTGTGGCATCAAACATGACGGCAAAGCGCTAATTGGGATTCCGGTAGTACTAGAGCCAGCACCTACAATTTACCTAAACCAACCTAACCAACCATGAGAAGGAATCAAAACAAATGTTTATACAAAGACTAGATCCATATATAAATCTGCTCTTCATGCATAAATGTGATAAACATTCTCAATTTAATTTCAGAGGTTCTACAGCTGATTCCTGTTTGTGCATTAAAGTAAAACCTAGAATTTTTTTGGGCAATTTTCATACATAGTTAGTTACCTGATGTTGTTTTGCAATCTTGTTAAAACAAGTTTTCTTTGTATATCTAAAAAAAATTGCTTCAAATCTCGACTCTTCAAGGACTGTTACATTTTGCCGTCACAACTCCAATTACTGCAGAGTATCATCGAAACAGATGTAAGTCCAATCGGTAAAAAGGACAAGCTGTAGGGAAATATATTGCGCTTGTAGTACACATGTGCAATTGAGATACAATCTGCACTCTATCGAACCAATATTCAAATCTGTTCCGTGTAGCACCTAAAAAATCGAAGCTTACTCTTAAAAACAAAAAAAAAAAACGAAACTTTTCACGTATGCTCTCTCTCTCTGCACTCGAGTTCAAAACAGAAAAACGAAGATTTCCAGATCCTTGAATTCGCAAATGGCGAAAAGTGCTTTCGCTTCAAATAATAGAGACGTGTCCTGTCCCTAAAAAATTTCCGAAAAGTTTTCATTTAAAAAAAAAACAAAATGTTCAATCCTAGAGACAGGTTTTCCTGAAACTTTTCGCCAAAGTGACTCCTGCCGCAGCTTCAAAAAAGTGATGCCACGTGTAGTTTATGTCCTTTCCATTATTGTGGAGCTTCCCATGTGCAAATTGACACCGCCGCTGCCCGTTCAATTTCAGACTCCCCCCGCCCAACAAAACTTTTATCTCATATTTCACAGGATAAATGCTTGCATGTGTTTTCCCTTTGTACCAATCTCACCGAAAAATGGTGGAATGGCTACAATGGGGATGGACTTGGGATAGGGTGGTCGGTCGGTCGCTCTAGATGACCGTCTGGGCGGTGTATGCTGCTGCTAAACCTAAAGGATAAAGGATAGAAAAGAAGGAAGGCCATGCGGTTATTTGCACCAAGTTTACTGACCTTAAGCTGGGGTAGCAATTCCATGGGGGCAAACCAGTAACTTTTTCAACACTCATTAGGGATTTTATGGTATTCCGGATAACAGGCAGCAACAGCTGAGTGGCTAGACAAGGATATTCTATGATTGAATAAAAAGGATATATGAAGCTCCATCGGGGTATAGCAAAGTGGAGGGCCGAAATACTGTTGGGAGTTTTAATGAAATTTTGTCCAGAGTTTATGAAAGTTGCGGCTGTTTACATTTCCTCCTTTTTGCAGCGGCAGCATTAGTAAAAGTTTAGGCCCAGATTAATAATTAAATAAAGGATATTAGGCCGGAAAATAAGGTTCAAATAGTTAAATAATTATGGGCATCATAATGAAGTGTTCTAATGAAATATTTGTGGTAACATAAAATTAACCTTCATATATTAAATGATGGCTTCCGTTGATGATATTGCATTTTCTAAAGAAAGTTATTACAGTTAATTTTAATGAACCTTATTCATTTTATAAATGGCCCATATTTATTTCTGATATACCTACGATATTTCTCGTATATCCAAATGATAAATCATTAATTTTTTGGACATAATTTGGCTGGCAGTAGTTTTGACAAACTTATCTATTGCTAGGTTGAACACAGAATTGGAATATGGCAACAATATTGTTTCCGTTTAATTCCAGAAAGCTGTGGAATACTTGGCCAGCTCAACCATTTAGTTTCCATACATTTAAAGTGTTTACGCCCGCCGTTGTAGTCGACCCTAGCCGCTTTTAATAAAAGTGGGCACTTTATAGTTTCCCTAGTAAACTTTTGTACATACCTTGTTTTAGGTAAAATAAGGCTTCCCAAACCCTTCAATTGTGCCTGTAAATATCTGAAAGGGAGCGGTGTCGAGAAAATCTTTTTATTTTTGTTTACCTTTTACAATTGCTTTTTCGTCCTTCCAAGCGCGAATGTGGTTTTTTAACGCTAACCACGTCCAATCCATGACCGACCGACAACTGATCTTTTGATATAATATAACCATTGTATTATATCGTCGGCTAAACAGTGATACCACGTATCTTACATTTTTGGCGATATTGAGTTATGTATATGAAAATTCTCGTCGTGAGGAGCTCTATCTAATTTGATATATTCTACCAATGTCATATTATCCGGTAGTCCTAATAAAACATATTAAAATAACTGAAAATTGTTTATTTCAATTATAAAATTAATTTTTTAAACGGTTTTTTTTCTCTCCTGGAAAATTGATTTTTTCAGATTCGGGGTATCACTGTTTAGCCGACGATATTCGGAAATTGAAAAAAAATGAAAGAATTTTTAAATTTTTAAAAATAATAACAATGCATTACATATATGGAAGTACATGTAATTTTACTTAAATTTACAGTTGTAAACCTCACCTTGTAGGGGGTAAAATTAAAGTTGAATATGAAAAAAGATTTAAAAATTGTTGAAATATTATTAAACAATTTAGGAAATTTATGTTGATCCCACCCCTAAATCTAAACAGAATAAAAAATACATTGAAAAAGAATTTCTTTTCGTAGAAGCAAAAAAATTTAACATAAAATTAACATTTAAGAGAATTTTTATTCCCTCCTAATTGGAGTTCACTCTGGACGACATACCCTTCTCAAGAGCATCCACGCAGAATGTTCACTTAGTTTTTATTCACACCACCCAGTGTCTCTGCTTGAGAGTTGGGTGACTAGATTAGGGACCCTTCTCTCGATGAGACAATGGAATGTTTAGAAGGGTGCGCTAGCGCTCTCGCCGGCGTGTTGGGGATTTACTGGCACCTTTAAACTCTAGAAGACTGGGGTTGTCCAGCTCATAAATATATTACCGTCGAAAATATAAAACTCTACTTTCTATAGAATCGGGATATCCCGCAACGATCCGGGAAAAAAATTAACCGACTGGGAGATCCCGTGAGATCGAGCGAAAGCGCGACAGTCTCGCATTCGATAGTGTTGTCTCGGCGAGACTGGGAATTTTTTACTGTCGCGTTACTCTCGCTATGGGGCAGAAGCTGTTGTCTCGCGTGTTGTCTTGTCTCGCAAGCGACAGTGCGAGAGTTGCAACACTAGTGTTGCATCTCGTGAAACTCTACTGGTAAGGCGGTTCTGGCAGGATGGAACCTTTTCCCGCAATACTCGTGGGACCTTTTATGGATAAAAATTAAAAAAAAAAAATTGCCTCCAGTCTAGTGATGAGCAAAAATGGTCTTGTTCTTGCAGTCTTGTCTTGTTCTTGCACATTTAGCAAGACCAAGAACAAGACTTAGTTATGCTTGCAATAACAAGAACAAGACTAGATTATTCTTGTCTTGTTCTTGCGTTTGCTCATCACTACTCCAGTCTGGAGGCTCAAAAGACCAAACCTACTGCCTGTAAAGGCAGCAAGGTGGGTAAAGGGAAAAAAGGAGCTTTGGACTCCAATCCGAAGCTCCCCACTCCCTCTAAGCCAATTGCTTCGACAGAAGCAGACCCTTCAATTGCATCCGTGCAATCTGCCAGGGCCTCTAAAGAGGCTACAAATACTATAATGCCTTCTGGGTCTAAAAGCCCTTTACCATCAAGGGTGAAGTCCCAATAGCAACGGAGCTCCGAGAGAAACCTTGCTCGACTCGAGAGAGTTGCGAAGGGTGAAATTATCGAGAAGCAACAAGCTTCAATGAGGTGGGCGACGCGGGTCGTCAGTGAGCAGTCTTCACCCTGAGGCTAAACGCAGTAGGGATATACTGGTTAGCCCGGGGTGCGATTGAATTCACAGACTCCCTGGGAGGTCCCTAACTTTCCCATAAAAAAGGGCCGCTCTAGTCCATTCAAAACGCGCGTTTGGGTGTTCCAAAATAACACCGTTAAGAAAATCGAATCCTAAATGTTTTTGGGGTCGCTGATCATGAAACTCGGGGTCCCGCGGTTCTAAAACATGAGCGTCACCCTTAAAAATGCAAAAAAAACACCCCTTTTTAGGGGGTTTTCGAGATTATTACAATAATAATGAAAACTAATGCAATGGAATAAACTTTTTTTTAACATTTATTTGGGAAGGCGGTTGATTTATACTAAATCAAGGCGAACTTTATGATAAGGGGTAGTCCTAAAGGGTTGAAACCACCCCTAAATCGGCTAAAAATAGAAAAAAATGTAAACATTTTTTTTTTTTGAATTTTATGCAATCAACTTCGATTGTGGGCGTACTGTCACGCAAAAATAAATTATTTTCAACCCTTAAGGGGTAAAAACTCTGGGATCGTCCATAAATTACGTGAGGCGTTTAGTGGGGGGGAGGGGGTCGAGCCGAATCTCACCAAATCTCACGCCGGAAGGGGGGAGGGTCTCGGCAAATATCACGTAATTATGTTTTTTTTTAAGAAACAGTGTAAAAAGGCAAGAAAACTGGGTTAAATTAAGTAAAACATGTTTCTCCACTAAAGACCCCCATTCACTTACAGGCCGCCAGTAGGGAGTGGCCTGTCAGACCAGGTCGACCGGCAGGACTAAGCTTCACTCAGTCTAACTGAGGGATTATACGAGGTATTCGCCTGACAGGCTGTGAAATGCAGATGAAATCATGATTCCCTACAGGCGAAAATGACTGCTTAGCATAGCAGGTTATTAATTCAAAAATGTTCATGGCCTCAACGAAAGCTTCAAGGCGGCTCCAGTCTCACGCCGTGAACACCCGTAAAGAAGCGCGAACGCGAGTGTGGGTGGTTTTCACGCTTAGCTCGCTCCTTGCGTTCCGTTACCAATAGAATTCTTGCTGTCAATTCACGGATCGAGAGTGAATAGAAGTTCAGATCTTCAGGCCCGAACTGCGTTTTTTGTCAGCTTTCTTGAACTTTAGGCATTTTTGAACTTCAGGCCATACAGTTGGCGGCCGGTCAGTGTATAGTAATACTTGGCTTTAAGGCGAAAACTTTCAGGTCACGGCCTGCCGTCGAACTGTGTATAAATTGGGGCCTTAAGATATGGGTAAATCCTACACAAAAAATTTACTCGATTTTTTAGCCTCCAACGGCAAGCCAAACGCGCGACTCGTCGAATGCTGCAGAGTACGAGCCAAGTAACACTGAACCGCGAAAAGGCCATTAGAATTTACAACTACAAAAAGGCACACGCCGAATTTTAGCGTAATGAAATGCTTGTTGGGTAAGTGCTCACGTTTTGGTAGTTGTGTGTCCATCACAAGCGGGGAGGGCAAGGAGATCCGAATTATCAGTTGTAGAGGGTTCTCCTCACTCAATGGGCAGAGTTTTCTTCAGAACTCGTGAAGTGTTCAAGTGTCTCAAGGAGCTCGATCCCAATAAATCCACTGGCCCTGATAAAATTCCCCCTATGGTTCTTAAAAAATGTGCTTCACCTTTGGCTAAACCTCTGCGCAAACTCTTCGCCCTTTCTTACTTCTCCGGAGTCTTCCCGGACTCCTGGAAACTGGCTCATGTTCAGCCTATACCGAAAAAAGGTGATTCCAGCGACCCCTCTAACTACCGCCCAATAGCAATCACTTCTATCCTCTCCAAAATCATGGAGACATTAACAAACAGAAGGCTTATGGAATATCTTGAACGCAACCAAATATTGGATGACAAGCAGTACGGCTTTAGATCGAAAAGATCTACTGGCGACCTCCTTGTATGCCTAACTGAACACCTCTACCGAAACATTCATCGCTTTGGTGAATCCGGCCTGGTCGCTCTCGATATCTCCAAGGCCTTTGATAGAGTATGGCACCCCGCTCTATTGAGTAAACTCCATGCTATTGGCATCGACCTTCTTCTAAAGAATTGGATTGAGAGTTTCCTTTCCAACCGCTCAATCAAGGTAGTATTGGACGGCGTTGAATCTAATCCCCACTCCATCTCTGCAGGCGTTCCCCAGGGCTCTATTCTATCACCAGCTCTCTTCCTAGTTTTTATAAATGACCTGCTCTCAATCCCATCCAACTCTCTTCACAGCTTCGCTGATGACAGTACTTTGCGTTACTCGTATAGCTTTGATAAAGTAAGACAAGCACGGGCCAGACCTTGTCTACTTGATCGTGAACTTATGTCCACTTCAATCAACAGGGACATAAGATTGATTCTTGATTGGGGCCTCATGAATCAAGTTGAATTCAACGCACAGAAAACAAAATACTGTCTCTTCTCTATGAAAACGCGCTCCCCAACCCCTCCCATTAAAGTGGACAGTCTAGAACTGATGGCTGAACCATCCCTCAATATCCTGGGCATAACTTTAACTGAAGATCTGCGATGGAGTAATCACATATTCCAAATCGCTAAACAAGCATCACAATGCTTGGGATTCCTTAAAAGATGCAAATTCCTCCTTCCGCCGTCGGCCAGGGCTATAATATACAAATCCTACATTCGGCCCCGCCTCGAATTCAACTCATATCTCTGGGCAGGGGCACCGAGTACCACCTTAGCGTGGCTGGACAAGGTGCAGAACCGCGCTCTCCAACTCATTGGCGACGACGTCATTTGCTCCAAAATTGATTCACTAAGTCACCGCAGGAATGTAGCAGCTCTGGTTAAATTCTACCGCATCTACCATAACGACTGTTCCACCGAAATATATAATCTCCTGCCTTCACGGCGATGTTTTTCCCGCAACACAAGACTTGCCCATTCGGCTCATCCCCACTATCTACAGCCCTTATTTTCGCGCACACACCAGTTTAGTAATTCGTTCTTTTCGAGAACAACTCGACTGTGGAACAACCTTCCACAGTCAGTTTTCCCAAACTCATATAACACCCAAGAGTTTAAACGCAAGGTTCATCTCCACCTCCTCATGTACCCCCCAGACTCCCTCTAATCTGTTTTATTCTTTCTCTATCCTTCGAGCTAAGCTTACTACCAGACACCTGACGTTGACGTGTAAGACATGACGGACTGGTAGTACAAAGGGTGACACCTGAGCTTAGACTTTCACATAAAAAAAAAAAAAAAAAAATCTCAAATAAAATCTTGCTCCCAACACCCCCCCCCCTTCCACCCAGATGAACTTTTTCACGCCTTTCACTAGATTTAAATACGGTTACGTACATGGATTTTATACGCGAGGGCCTTTCCTGCAGTTCTATATTCAAAGGAAAGGCCAGCCTCGCTGTGGTTACGATCGTAATTACTAGTGATGAGCTAAAATGGTCTGTTAGAGTAAGAACAAGAATAAGACTTAGTTACGCTTGCAAGAACAAGAACAAGACAGACTTAACAAGAATAAGACAGACTGAACAAAAACAAGACAAGAACAAGACTAGATTAGTCTTGTCTTGTTCTTGCGTTTGCTCATCACTAGTAATTATGTATTTTTAATGTAAATACTAGAGATTTTTTAAAATTTGAAAAATCTTACGTAAGATTAGGGGAGGGAGGGGGTCGAGAGGAATCTCACGATACCTCACCAAGGGGGAGGGGGGAGGGGTCGAAAAATGGCAAAAATCACCTCATGTAATTTATGGACGACCCCTTTGCTATAATGGATAACAGTGATAATATATTATGAAATGCTGTACATTTTTTTCATATGAAGTGTTATAAAAAAATACACTGTTACAATACAAATGTTTAAAAATTGAATTTTTTAATGGCTTCCCATTGCCACGGTACAAAACCATTTGTGTTAAAATACTTTGAAAATTTATTCCGCAATTCTAATGCAGCATCTCCAGACCTATTTCCGCTTATGTTCTGAAAAGTGTGAGATATACAGAATTTCGCCATACTCCGGAAGTAATAACAACCGCATTTGTATTTTCTTTATCTCTTTCTTCAACATATTTAATCCCATCTTTTCTGCGGATGTAGTTATGTAGGACATGCCATTAATGTTATAAGTTCAACCTTTTCTACATCTTTTATTTCTTGCTGAAGGATTTGAAGTTTATTTGCTAGAATTCCAAAGGCGTTTTCCACTATACCTACTCGTTGAGCTCTACTTAACCTGTAGTTGAAAATTTTGGTTTCCGTACATGTGCGATGCTGACCATATGGCTTTAAAACTCGTGAGGTTAGTCTAAGGCCGGGCGCAGAAACTGTGTGATACGTGCCGCGTTCGGTCTTTTTTTTTAAATGGAAGAAAAATTAATCGAGCTAGTGGCCTCGATTCCCAGATCCGGCGGCGCGGAAGTGAGTGCGGATTTGAGACTTTTCGATTCTCAAATCCGCAACCGCGAATCTCTCTTTGACATTTTCCGCGCTTGAAAAGTGTGATCCGCAACAAATTTTCTGCGGATTTGAAACCACAAATGCGCCTAAGATAATCCGACATCGGGTAATTCATTATCGTGTGAGTCTTCACTCCGAATTTTTGATTTAATTGAATCCGCGACTGCGGATTTGAGAATCGCAAAGTGTCAAATCCGCACTCACTTCCGCGCCGCCGGATCTGGGAATCGAGGCCAGTAAGCAGGGCCGGCGCTACCATTAAGGCGAACTAGGCGGTCGCCTAGGGCGCCGATTTTTGGGGGCGCCAGATTTCCGGCTTTCAGTTTTTAACAAAATTTATGAAGAGCAAAAGAAGAGAAACAGAGAAAAGTGGAAATTTTTTAATTTACTGATTCTTTTAACCATTTTGAAGGCGTAATAAAATAGAATTTATGTGGTCCAAAAATAATTAAACTGGGTCAACTTTTTTCTTTACTGGTCACTTCGTGAATGGATACAACAATTTACGAGTTATTTTTTTGGACAATTCTTAAAAAATTGTGTTGACTGTTGAGCGCGCGCTCGTCACCGCCGCACTCTCAAGTACTATCAGATGTCTCAATTCTAAGGATAATAAAACGATGAATACATTCGGATACTATCATGTTACTTAAAGGAAATTTGTTTTAGTGTCAAAGGTGTAATGTATTTAATGTGGTCCATAGCAAAGGGCGCTAATAATTCTCCTCGCCTAGGGCGCCAAATACGGTCGCGCCGGCCCTGCCAGTAAGAAATAACCCAGAGTTGTATGACACCAACCACTCGCAATATATGAGATCAAAATTTAAAAATGCAATCTGGGAAAGAATAGCAAAAGAGCTCAATTTGAAAAATGGTAAGTACAAATTATTTTTTTATGAATATTTAATTAGGAAAAAACGTTCTAAACGTGACTTTTATTACCATGGTTATGTTTTGCGAATTTCATTGCTTATTTGGACTATTTGTATTGGTACAAATATTATGAGTAATTCAAAATAAATACAGCATTATTTCTAAAAAAATATGCCTTCATTTGTAATTACTTTTTAATCCATTCAGATATCTCGTAGTTTGCGCAAAAGTTTAGATGATTCCAATCTGTAACGGAATAAATAAGATTTCTTAAAATTAAATTTTATCTTTAAAATAAAATCATGGCACCCAGGCAAGACTTTCTAAATTTTCCTAGCAGTGAATGGCTTGTTAACCGTTTCGAGAAAAATTGCAAGGATATAATATATTTTATTCTTTATTCTTATGGAACATAATACTTCATTTTTATTACTAAATTATAACAAAAATTCATTTTACAAAGGATAATTAATTCTTTAGTAATGCCCACGGGAAACACTTTCTTCTTGCCATGGCACACTTCCGACAGAATTGAAATATTGAGTGAATTTCTCTCTAACGGATAAAGCTGCTCCGATACTCCTTGAACGATTGCCAGGTAGCGCAACCAATTGCCTTGTTGGGAAATTTTCACACAAGTCGTCTTTTTTTTTATGTGACAGACTAGAGGCTTAGGGAAAGTCCCTTTGTACTGTCGACAATCTATTTTTTCGTATAAAGTGAATGTCGGACAGCAGCTCTAGCCGGAAGATAGAGAGAAGAGAAGGAAGTAACTGTCACAACCTAGCCGCGATATTTTTATTCCACCTACTCACAACCATTCCGCGACTCTGACATCGGGGCGTCGAGAACAACTCGCTGGAGTGTTATGCCTCCTGAAACGAGTTGAATCTCATGAACCAACCGATGGCATGCGCTTGGTGGAGCGGGGAAGGACTAGGGAAGGCTATGACAGGGGAATCAGGAATGTAAAGAGGGAAGAAGAAAGAAGGAAAGTTAGGTGGGAAAGGCGAAGGACCGTGGCGCCGCCGGGATTCGAACCCGGGACCTCTGGCTCTGTACCACCGCTTACGACAGCATTTCTTCGTAAAAAATTGTGCAAAACGCAAGCAGCTTTTGCAACATCTACAACGGTGCTTACTTTAATTTCAAATGGTTTTTGGAATACTCGAAACCTCGACGCTAGGATTCCGAAAGCACATTCCACAGTTTGCCGTGCCCGTGACAGCCTATAATTAAAAACTTTATTCTCATAATTTTCCATAACGCTTTTCCTTGGGTAAGGTCTCATTAAGTTCATCATCAATGGGAATGCCTCGTCTCCTACAAAAACGTAAGGCAATGGTTGCTCCAAAGGTGCTAGGAGAACCGGTGGTGGAAGTTGGAGGGTTCCCTTATCCATTTTTATCCCTAAATGACTAGTGGAAAAAATATTTCCGTCACTGAATCTTCCCATTGATCCTACGTCAATAAACGTAAACTTATAGTATGCATCGACAGCTGCCAATAAAACGATGGAAAAATCGTGTTTAATTAAAATAAGACGATCCAGATTTATTTGGCTTTTTGATCACAACGTGCTTCCCATCAATGGCTCCTACACAGTGTGGAAATTGCCACCGTGATTCAAAATCTGAAGCAATCGATTTCCACGTTTTTCTTGTGGGTTGTGCTAAAAACAATGGCTGCATATTTCTCCAAATCGCAGTTGATACTTCCTTTACAATTTTAGCCACTGTTCGATCTTCTATTCGGTAACTATAGCTAATACTTTTATAACTGTCACCAGATGCTAAATACCTGTAAAAATGAATGAATTTAGTTAACTGTACTCATATCTATATGCTATTTTTAAGGGGATGAGGCCAAATCTATCTGGACCAAACTAATGGGGCCCATCCACAGGCCAACTGGTTGCCCAAGCTGAGTTGTGCAAAGAGTTGGTGTTTTGCCACAAACGCTTCAACTGAGTTGATACTTCAACTGTCAATTCAGTATTTTATAGGCAATTTGAACGTTAAATAAAATTGTAGAAAACCTGCGATTAAATTTTATGATTATAAAAAATGGGTAGTAATGATTTTTTATGTTAATTATAAATTTTTTAATTATTAATATAAATATTTGTATGTTTTTAAAATATAAATTAAATCCTAAACATATAAATTATGAAAATAATTTAATATTATGTGAACTTTCATAATTTAAATTAAAAATTATGCAATACAATGAAAATATAAACTTGCAAAAAAATATAATTTTCGAATTCAGGCTTAATTAATGCAAGTAGTTTGCCAAACTGCAACATACACAGCGCGACTAGTTGCCCAAACTCTAGGCCCCGCCCCCATAAAATTAAAAGATTTTGATTTATCCCAACTGCAACCCCAACTGTCAAATCAGTTTGCCAACTGCCCCATACACGCTGCGATTCAGTGCCAACACAACTCAGTTTGGGCAACCAGTTGGCCTGTGGATGGGCCCCATAAGAAATAATCATCGGGATGCTCTGCGGCGACACCGTCGCATGAGAAGAAGCGGATCTGCTGCTGTAGACATAAAACCGTGGAGGTGCCAAGCTCAGATGGAATTTTTATTACGCTTCATGACTAATAATGAGAGGGAAACGAATTTCTCCAGCAATGACGATCTTTTAGAAGTTCTACACGAGGAAGATTATATGGAATCTGAGACTACACAGAGTGATGATTCGCCTAATCGAGAGGTAAACAAAGAAAACTTGGACCCATCAAACCCATCCGTCGAAGAAGATTTTGACATTCTGGATTCGTCAGGAAGTAAAGATCCTGCTGAATCTCCTAACATTAAGAAGCGACAGACCAAAAAAATAAATAAAAAATTTAGCATTGAGACCTTAATAAAAAAATCGATTGAACAGCGAGTGATAAGGTCACAAGAAAGGCTTAATGAAAGGAAAAAAATTGAAGAAAAAGCTGCGAAAGATGATCTGCACTTGTTTTTCCTGTCGATGTATGAGCAAACTAAAAAAATGCCTCCAGCTTCTCAGCATACTGTGAGAAAAAAAGTATTTCTTGCTGTATCGGAGGAAGAAGGATGTCTGCTGAATATTGATGAACCAACAGATTCGCCACCTCAATACTTAGTTCTTTCAGGTGAAAATACTCTACATCATAGACAAAATAATTGGAATCATTGGCCAACAAAGTCTACATGGCAATCTTCGCAAGGCTTCTCCAAAGAGGCGACGCAGACGCGGCTTCAAGCGGCAATGCGGAATCGTCCAACATGTTCTCTTTCATCAATGACTGGCGCCAAACATAATTTGGGTGACAATTTTTTTTGCAATGTTTTGCTTTTATCATTAATTTTTTTACAAACTTGTGTTTTTACTTAAAACTGATTTTTTTTGTTTTTTAATTTTTTTAATGATTAAAACTGAATAGAACTGAACTGAATCAAAGTTAGTTGAATTTTTTACTTTTATGCAAGAAAAATATATTGACGTAGCAATGGTCACCGAAACTGGTCTCAATTCTAGCATTACATTATCAAACCCAAATTATTTCTGCCACAGGTTAGATAGAGAAGGCTCGAGAGGTGGAGGAGTCGCACTTATTATACACAAAAAACTAAAAGTAAATCCTTTGCCGTTGATTCCAACGATGGTAATTGAAACCATAGGGGCGGAAATTCAAATTGAAGAAAATCATGCATTAAATGTAGTTTGTGCTTATTTTCCTGGAGGTACGTCAAACCAACGAGCAAAAATTTTGTTTAGAAACGATATTAGGATGCTGACCCGCCTAGGAGGTAAATTTATCATAGGGGGCGACTTAAACTGTAGACACCAGGCGTGGGGTTGCCTGCGTGCAAACTGTTGGGGAAATATGTATCTTGCATGAGTTAAATTCTAACTATCCCTTCAATTTGTTATATCCGCCTGATCCTACCTATGTACCCAGTCAAACTAGAGTAAACCCATCCGTTTTGGACCTATTCCTAACAAATTGTCCAAATTTAGTTTCTCAGCCGTATGTAGTAAATGATCTCTCCTCGGACAATTTTGCAATTGGAAAATAAAAATAAATCCAAACAAAACTCAATCCATGTTCTTCACACGAAGGAGAAGCCCCTATTTCCTACCTAGCACTGATTTGTGGCTAAATGGCCATAGTGTACATTGGTCTGATCAAGTGAAATACCTAGGTATCAAACTGGACAAAACCCTGACCTTTTCGAAGTACATAGAATCGACTCTAGATAAAATAAGCCTACTAATAAGAACCATGTACCCCTTTATCAACAGAAGGTCAACCCTAAGTACGGAAAATAGTTATTTTTCAAGCAGTTATGATATACGGTGCTCCCCTATGGTTTAAATGTGCACAGACTCACATAAATAAATTGCAAGTTTCCCAAAACAAAATACTAAAAATGATATTTCGCTTACCTAGGCATTCCTCCACCTCACGGCTGCATAGTTTGGCCAAGATAGATACTATTCATGTAAGATTAAATTCCTTAGCAAATAAGTTTTATGATACATGTGTTTTATCGGTAAATCCTTTAATTCCGCAACTTGTCGATAGTTAGTTTGTAAGGATTAGGTTAAGCACTTAGGTTAGGTTTATTAAAACTTTCACTGGGTTTTGAAGAATTTTTCCCAAAATTGTTCTAGTTTTTATTCAAATAAAATAAATTTCGGCTTGCCCACATAATTGTATTATAGATGAATGAAGATCCCTTCTAGCACTAAGATATGTTGATTTTCTATTGGATGTATACCTACACATTGTCAAACTTAGAAATAAATAAATTGAAAAAAAAAAAAAAAAAAAAAAAAAACTGAATAGTTTTGTTATTTACGACTGAATTGCTGTATTATTTATAACCGGTTTTTTATTACGTAACATGAATAATAACAATAATAAAATCATAAAATAAAAATATTTACCTCAAAAATACCGCTAGTTTTTCTTGGGATCCTATTGGTATTTGAGCATTGCACCCCTCGGAGTGAATAAATCGGCTGAATCATGTTGTGGACTTGGAAAATTCCGCACGACCCATGCGGAAATAGTTTGTAAATTTTTCATCTGAAAATTCCTTTGTTAATATAAACTCTCCATGAGTTGCTCTTCTTCTCATGTAGTTACTTTTCAACCATTTTACTTTCTTTAATTTTACATATAAGTATGTAATAAATTTTCAAATTCCTCATCCGAATCTGACTCAGAGCTTAATAAATCTAGATATTCCTCCATTTCTTGAAACTATCTAATAAAACTGCTCCCCAATATGCGTAGACAACTGCGTAACGCAGTTTTTTCTCCGTGCTGCTCTGCTCTGCGCTTACTGCGTGACACAGCTCAATTCAATGTGCGCCTTAGCTAAAAGCTTCATCACCTATTATGACATATGTATATGGAAATTTCTCTGACGTTCCAGAAATTTCTTCTTCTTCTGGGAAATCAAGTAAATTTTGTTCGACGGCTTTGCACAAAGTTGAATTTGCATATACTCCTGCATCGTTAGCTCGTCCGTTACATCCTACATCAACGTACCGAACACAATAACTGGCATCTACTAAAGCTAGAAAAATAATGCTAGGGAAACCTTTATACATAGTTGAAATAGAACGATCCATTAGTTATTTTAGGTTTAAAGGCAGTGTGCAATCATAATAAATATAAAAAATCGGTATACCTAAAGCTCCCAAGCAATGAGCAAAGTTCCATTGCTTTTCGAAATCGTGTGCTATTTTCTTCCATTCTTCTTTACCACTTGGCATCTCAAATAATAAAAATTAATCTTTTGCTATGGGATTAAAATATCTGCAATTTAACCTTTAAATAATCATCTTTCAGGGCAGTGCATATAGCATTTAAAGTTTGAGGAACTATTTGCAATATTTCAGGAACTGAGGTTCCAAATTCGTAAGAAAGGCTTCTGTAGGTTTGTCCTGTAGCTAGATACCGTAACGTAATGAGTAATCTACAAACAATGTATTTTAGACCTGATTCGCACACTGAAGTACATAATGGAATAGCTTACCTTGTTGTTGCTGAAATAGATTCTCGCAAAACTGGATTTTGTTTCTCTATCATTGGTTTAAAAAATTTTTTTTTTGTTGTATTCTTTGCAGTTTTGAAAAGAATCTAAATCTTCAAACTGTAATTCATTTAATACAAGATGCGTTATATCACGACCACAATTTCTCATCAAAAGCCACTTTCTACTCCACTTGGATCTCTTTGCATTTTTATTTTTAATTTTTTTTATTAATGCTATTTGAATAATGTTTAGCAACGCTAAAACCTTCAGCTCTTCGTCCATTTCTACATTCAAAATCTCCGACATTCCTCTCGACACTCGAAGTCGTACCGATTATCAAATAGGTATAAACAACAAATACAAAAATGCTATGTTTCAACTTGCTATGATTCAACTTTTGACAAGTCAGATAAAAATGTGTATGACTTAGCATATGACTTATCGTATTTCTATGGGGATTGTAATATATTCTGTTCTTTATATATATTTATTTGAGTATAACTTGCATGAGGACGTTCATCGGGTATTATGGTTTATTTAGTTTCTCCGGAATCCAACAATTTTTGCAATATGGTTTTCACAATGTTTATATTCTCTGTCGAATTTTTTAATAAAACTCCACAACTCTTTATCTATTAATTAATTACTTTTCTTTATTTTATAAAATATCCACTATACTTTTCTTCAATTTATAAAATCAATCCACAATACCTTTCTTCTATTTATAATTTATCCACAATACTATTCTTCAATTTATAAAACCAATCCACAATTCTTTTCTTCAATTTATAAAATCTATCCACAATACTTTCTTCAATTTATAATTTATCCACAATTCTTTTCTTCAATTTATAATTTATCCACAATACTTTTCTTCAATTTATAAAACCAGTCCACAATTCTTTTCTTCAATTTATAAAACCTATCCACAATACTTTCTTCAATTTATAATTTATCCACAATTCTTTTCTTCAATTTATAATTTATCCACAATACTATTCTTCAATTTATAAAACCAATCCACAATTCTTTTCTTCAATTTATAAAATCTATCCACAATACTTTCTTCAATTTATAATTTATCCACAATTCTTTTCTTCAATTTATAATTTATCCACAATACTTTTCTTCAATTTATAAAATATATCCACAATACTTTCTTCAATTTATAATTTATTCACAATTCTTTTCTTCAATTTATAATTTCTCCACAATACTTTTCTTCAATTTATAAAACCAATCCACAATTCTTTTCTTCAATTTATAAAATATATCCACAATACTTTCTTCAATTTATAATTTATCCACAATTCTTTTCTTCAATTTATAATTTATCCACTATACTTTTCTTCAATTTATAAAATCAATCCACAATACCTTTCTTCTATTTATAATTTATCCACAATACTATTCTTCAATTTATAAAACCAATCCACAATTCTTTTCTTCAATTTATAAAATCTATCCACAATACTTTCTTCAATTTATAATTTATCCACAATACTTTTCTTCAATTTATAAAATATATCCACAATACTTTCTTCAATTTATAATTTATTCACAATTCTTTTCTTCAATTTATAATTTCTCCACAATACTTTTCTTCAATTTATAAAACCAATCCACAATTCTTTTCTTCAATTTATAAAATATATCCACAATACTTTTCTTCAATTTATAATTTATAGGAAAATCCCGAACACCGCCGCCCGTTGTAACCGCCACGTTCAAAAATAGCACCTTTCCGGTTCGCGATTAAAAACCAACTCTCACTGTTTTTCCAAAAACAGAAATCGCGACGGTTTCGCGATTCAAACCAAGAAAACCTTATTTCTTGGAAAAATGTCGCTCCACATAAAATTTACCATTGAAAACTGTCGATTTGGCACTTCTCACGGGCAACTTTGACCTTCAATTTTGGTCGCACGTTAAGTGCCTATTTAGCGTTTCTCACACCTGAAGTGAGCGCGCAAATTATCTTATCAGACAAAGGACTCATATTACCGGCACCGATTCGTCGTTCCCGTGCAGGGAAAATGTGCATGGTTGTAATAAACCGGTGCACTATGAGTTTTGGAATTTAATTTAAGTTTTGGACGTTTAATTTATTAAACTTGAACTTTTTGTTGGACCTTGAAAATGTTTGAGGAACGTGATTTTATTATTTAGGATTTGGGATTTTGTTTAAATCTAATTTATTTTCCTTAGACTTTCTGCTCCACCTTGAAAATGGTTGAACAATGGGAAATGTACTTAGTTAGGCACAAAGGGCTAATTTTGGCTTTTATACATATTTCCTTTATTGTAGTTTTTCGGCCTATTTTCAATACATAACAGGATCATTCCTTCTATAACCTGTGCCAAAAAATTTGGGAATCTCAAAATCGTTCTTTCCTTGCGCAGTGAGAGTCTCAAATCCCCACCACGAAAGTAGATTCAAGTAGATTCAAGTCACTCCAATCGATTATAAACCCGCTCATTTATATTCGCTCTCACTGTCGACGCCAGCACTGCGACTTTTGTCGTGGTCAGATGCTATTGGGGAGTGTCATTGCCCGTAAACGAATTTCGAAGATGAAATTATAATGCACGAGCGGTTGTATTTTATCCAAACACGAAATGTTAATGTGTATGGAATTGTCATTTCCCTGCGTGTAAAATTCCCAATTGTTTTGGCGCACCCTATAGCAATCACCCCGTATCGTTAGCGTAATCGGTCGTCGGGGTTGTTTTCTTTGACGCGGTCGTTCTCAGTTTGTATGCACACAACGAATTTATCTTGTCGGTACTTTCACCTTTTCCGACGAAAATCGTTTCGTCATGGCCCTTAACTTATTTTCAGCATCATAGAGGCGTCGTTCTACGAGCACTACCCCAATGCCCTCCGATGTCAAGGGGATCAAAACTGCTCCTTTTTGGAAATACATTGTAATCCACAAGAGGGGGTCATGATGGATTTCTGCGAAACTCCGCATGTTGTTTTACACCCGGTGGGCCCCTTTTCCGACTCCCAATGAATTGATCCATCATCTAAGAAAGGTTGTTGCCAAATAACAATGTCGAAGGGGGTCAGTTTGTCAGACTACCCACCCGGACCCAACGAGATCCGCCGGTATCGACTGCGTTTACGTTGGGCCAGTCATGTCCAAAGAATGGATGACTCAAGGAGTTGATGGCAAAAGACCAGTTGGCAAGCCACGCTCAAGGTGGGAGGACAATGTTAAGGCCGATGCAGCAAAACTGCTCAATACAAGAAACTGGAGACAAGCTGCGGAGCAAAGAGACGTCTGGAGGAAGAAGCTGGTGGAGGCCAAGGCTCGAATTGGGCTGTATAGGCATCGAAGAAGAAGAAGTATTCGTATTTCAATTGTCAATATTGTCTTCAGTCTTGTCCGTTTTCCCTCAACTGTATCCGCATTATTTATGTTTAGACTTGGACCTATCCTTTCTGCTAGAATTGCCTGATATCTCTCCAAAAAGGTCTTGGAGGCGATCAATGTCGAATTTCTTTAGTTTTTTGTTTCTATTTTCTTGAGTGGACAGCCGACATCTGAATCTAGCTTTAACTAGGAAGTGGTCCGATTCACAATTTGCACCTCTACTATTTACGCATCACCCTGTTCAGCCCCATATTAAAAGTAGCTATAAAGTTACCGTTAGAACCCCAGACGGCAGCGTGTTGTTATCATTACGAACAAAACCGTCATATTGCTGAGGATGAAAGTGGCGTAAGTCAATTAATCGCGGGTTGTATTTTTTTCTTATTGTGTGCGTTTATTAATAGTGAAGTGAATGTTCAAAATTTTATTTTCGTTTCCAAGGAATTATATATGGTAAATTTAAACTCCATCAATAGTTTTATAGTTAGGTAGATTCCATGAAAAAATTAATGTACTAACTAACTTTATTATAATTTCAAATTTGTATTTGAAGGAATAATGGATCGCAGGAGACAATACAAAAGGATAATAATTATTAGTGACTTGGATTCCGATACTCCCGATAGCGAAATCAGTGACCTAAATTGTACCTCTTTTATCGAAAGTCGGGACACATCAGTTCCATTGATGGGGAATGTAATGAATTCCGAATCTTCACCAAGTGAATCCAGTGTCTTTATGGGACCTTTAAATCCAAATTCATGTAGAAAAAGAAAAAGGAACCCGGAAAAACACAAAAAGGCAATATCGAAGAAATTGAGGAACTCTGGTAAACAATATATAAACGTAAAGGGGCATTTAGTTAATAAAAAGTCATTTTCGAATACTCTGTGTGGATGTAAAAATAACTGTAATGGCAAAATAACACCGGGCAGCCGAAAAGCAATGTTTGATTCCTTTTGGCAAATGGGAAATTTCTCTCAGCAGAATACTTTTATTTCAGGACTAATTCAACGTTATGAAGTCGTGAAAAGGAGGCCTAGGAACACTGACGCTACTTTAAGAAGTGGCTCTAATAAATATTTTCTCAAAACAGAAAACGGGTTGTCAGTGGCAGTCTGCAGGAAGTTCTTCCTCGATACTTTACGTAAGGACGAGTTAATAGAGTCCTCAAAAAAGTATCCGTTGGAAAACAGCCAGGTGAAGGTCTTAGAGGTAGTAAGGGTTGCCAACCTAGAAAAATTCCTGAAGATCTTGTAAATTACGTTTGTCAGCACATTGAATCATTTCCATGTTATCAGAGTCATTACACAAGGCAGCATAATTCAAACAGAAAATATTTGAGTGACTCGTTAAATATCAGGAAGATGTATACACTTTTTGTAGAAAAATGTACAAAAGAAGGTGTAAGTCCAGTGAAAGAGCATTTTTATAGATATATTTTCAATACAAAATTCAATTTACAATTTCATGTACCTAAAAAGGATACCTGTAGAAAGTGTGATATTTATAAAATTAAAACTAATAATCCTGAAATAAGCTTACAAGAAAAAGCTCAAATTGAAAATGAACACGAAACGCATTTGCAGGAAGCAGAATTGGCAAGGAATTCTATGAAACAAGATTCGGAATATGCAATAAATAGTCCTGAAACGTATGTTTGCAGTATGGATTTACAAAAAGCTTTGCCATTTCCTGTTATTACAGTGTGCGATGCTTATTACAAACGAAATTTATATTGTTATAACTTCGGTGTACACGATCTTGTAACAGATACGGGTTCATTTCACGTTTGGGATGAGACTATAGCTTCCAGAGGAGCTCAAGAAACATCTTCTTGTCTCATTAAACATTTAAAACTTAATGCGCAAGGTAAAACGAATGTTGTAATCTACAGTGACACTTGCGCCGGGCAAAATAGAAATATTAAAATGGCTTTAGCACTCATGTACTTCCTTCAAACAAATGAAACGACAAAACAAACAAATGAAATTTTCAATATCTGGTCATTCCTTTCTACCCAATGATTCCGATTGTGGATCAGTTGAAATCGCAGCCAAAGGAAAAGTTATTTACATTCCTAAAGAATGGTATGATATTATGAGATCTGCAAGGCGGAAGAAAAAATTTGCCGTTTATGAAATGATTTCCGATGAATTTTTCTCTACTAAAACACTGGAACAGAATATTACAAAACGAAAAATGTCGCAAGAAAAAGATCCTGTGAACTGGTTGAAAATGCAATGGATATGTTACGACAAAAACCGCCCGTATGAGATTCTTTATAAGGAGTCGTTGCAAGAATATGCAAATTTCAATATTAAAAATAAGGAAATAAAGGTATTATTCTTCAGCTTGTTCAGCTAACGTAGCAGTGCAAGTTTGGCACCGATGTAATAATGCTGAATGTTCAGCACAAACCGCTTTACTGCAGGTAAAACAATAAGACCGAGTTTTGCGCTGGCGTCCGTACTGCACACGACATAACTGGCATGACGGCCGATTCGTACGGGGTGCAAACGAAGGTGCAGCTCCTAATATTGGTCTTGTTACTACCTGAGAAGAAAAAAATATAGAAGATATTATAATTTATTTTTTTGTTTAATTTCAACTTTACCACTACATCAAATGCTTCCATAGCATTTCGTATTTTGGTATAGCACGTTATACGGGGATTGGTGGCTCGTTCTTCAATGTTTTGAATTGCTAATTGTTTCGTCAACAGTAGCAAAAATGAACGTCGTTTGTCTGTTTTTTTGACAGGCTTCATTTCATTGTACATTATGAATGCAGCCAAAGCAGCAATATCGACCATATTATAAAACATTGCCAGAGGCCAACGGTTTGTTGAGCGCTTGCATGAATAAGTTCCCAGCATTTGATCCATAGTATCTACCCCAGATTTATGGGCATTGTAGTCAAGGATAACCATCGGCTTGCGATTATTAGTTTCACCTACCTTACAATTGTAATGCATAGTAGACAACAGTAGGACCGATTTATTTTTCTTTGGCACATATGAACACAATGAAACATTGCCTTCGTAGAACCCAAACAATGTGCTGAAAACAGGACGCGCAGTACTTTTCAAAAACTGAGGTGGAACGAATCTTTTGTTTGAGCGTACCGTTCCAACAAAAGCAGTTTTTTGTCTCATCAATATTAGTGCCAGATCCAATGTTGCGAAGAAATTGTCGGCATAAATTGTGCGACCAGTATGGAGATATTTTTGAGCCAATTGAAGCACGACATTGTGGCCTTGATTAACCTCGCGCTCCTGTCCTGGCTTCTTTCCACTATAAATCACACCCCTGAGGGGGTAATGGGACATGGAATCGCATAACCACCATACTTTTATTCCGTACTTGGCTGGTTTAGACGGAATGTATTGGGTAAAACGTGTGCGGCCTCGATATGGGAATAATTGTTCGTCCACGGTCAGCGAATCGTGCGGATTGTACGCTGCTGCCAAATTAGCCTGCAACATAAGCCACATATCATCAATAGCAGCAGTTTTGCTGGTGAGTAGTCTCTCGGGCCGTGAAATCGCATTATCAAAGCGAATGAATTTCGTAATGGCCATAAAGCGATCATACGATAAAGCGGCTTTGTATAGTGGAGCGTGTGTTGGGCCCCACAGTTCCTTAGCAGGCTCGGTGTTTGATTTACACAGCCCAGCATACAAAACGATAGCCAGAAATGCATTAAACTCTTTCAGAGTAAATTGTTTCCATTGCTTTTGTTTTGTAGGATTTGCTGCATTCCATGTAGCTATTACCTGGTTGGCCTTGCGATTTGTTTCGCGTATGATAATGTGCGCCATATCTTCGGTTATTAGAGAACGGAAAATTGTGAATGGATCATAAATGTTTTTCAATGGCCCTGGTTTGCTTCTGCTATAGTCTACAATATTATGAGCACGAATACGGGTAGCCAGTGGCGGATCTTTGTACCATTTCGTTCCATTTTTGGAAATGAAATGAAAGCCATCAGTCTCAGCCTGACTAAGAGGAGCGATGGCAGCAGCAGCTTCTTCACGAAGTTCTTCTATCTCATCATCGTCGTCTTCATCGAACTCATCATTCATTTCCACAATCGCTTCGCCTTCGACATCGGACACATCACACATCCGATATGTCCGGTCAGTGTCGTCATCCCCTCCGACGTCAAATGGATCAGCATCGTCATCATCGCTCACCTCATTCATATAGTCAGCAAATCTTGCATCCACTACACGTTTTTCTTCCTCCGTCATTTGCTGATAACGTGAACGATTACCTAGCACCATATCCATAACATCCCAATCTTTATCTGCCATTTTTCTCTACTAAAAAAAATTTCATCGGAAAAAAACAATATCAGAAGCCCAAAAACATTTTATTTATTTTAGTTACCTCAAACTATGTGTAATAAATATTTATGTATAAAAAACCAGTATTACTGAAAAGAATTTCCACAAAACTGTCCACCCAAAATGAAAGAAAACTCCACAGTAACGATATTTACTTGTCAATGATAATCTCACATTGAGCCGTTACCTCAAATTGTTTGGAACACAATAGAATACCAATACATGGACCGGACTCCGCAAGCGTAAAATCGAAGGTGTGCATGGCAAAACAAAGAAAGTTTCCTTTGTTTCGCCGTGCACACACTCGACTCCACGCATGCGGAGTCCGGCCCCTGTATTGGTATTCTATTAGTCCAGTAGTCCAGTACCCATTCAAACGGAAAACGAAAGACAGCTAACCAAAGAAAAATATATTTTACGGTTTCATTTACGGTTTCTTTCCATAATCTTGCAAGGTCCCTAGGGACCTTGTGCCTGATTCCCGTACTAAATGCCTTCAAAGCTTAATAAAATACGAACAAATGCTCGTATCGCTTCAAAAAAATATGAATCGCTCCATTTTGGCATTTTTGTGGAATACATGGAGTATCGGATTTTTCAAAAAATGGAAACACAATTGCTGTAGATTCAAAAATCGTAAAGGTCCCCAGGGACCTTGTCACCCATCGGAGGGTTAACAAATAAAACAGGTCTACTTTACCTAAATTACCTAAAAATTTCTTCTTTCTTCAGTTATATTTATATTATATCCCTCTATATACATTTACGCACATTGTACAACAATAAGCTAAGACGCAAAGCCACCAAGGCACCCCTGCATAATGATACTACCGTATATTTTTTGGAGGTCCCTAGGGACCTTGTACCTTGTTTAGCACCGTCGCGACTGTCACTGATCGGAGGGTTAAACGTTAAACCGGCAGGAAGAATAGGTAGACCAAAACTTCTTCAACAAATTCCTAGGGAACTATTATATCCCAGAAAGAGGCCTGTTTCTGTGCTCAAGAAAAAGGACATGATCGATCTACTTCCGTTTATTCCACCAGTTCACCACGGTTTTTTCCACAACTTGTTTACTATTGATGATGAAGAGGATATTGGACCTTTGCATTTTCATGAAGACGAAAATAATGGTGAAGAAAATAACGTTTCCTGCTGAGTTTAATAAAATTTTATAAACTACCGGAAATTATTTGAAAATTTATATTTAATTTTTGTTCTTTTATCATTGGAATTCATTACGTTATTTTTCATATCATTTAAAATACTTATTTTTTTAATTTGTTCTTATTAAAACACATTTCTCATATTTTATTTAAAAACTATTTTTTAATATCTTTGCGATATTATGTCATTAAACTGATTTAATTCCGTACTTTACTAAGAATGACAGTGGAATTATTATTGTAAGGCAATTTAGATAAAAAAAAAAAAAAATTAAAAACAAGCTTTTATAAAAAATATTAAATGATAAAAAAGTCTTTAAATATGCGTTAATAAGGTGAACTAAAAAGTATAAAATATTTTTTTTTTAATCCACCTGTATGTAACTACAAGTAAAAGCTAATATCTGAAGCATTTATAAACTGACATTTCATTGTCTTTTGAACCAAAGGTTTGAGCCAAATTTGAGCATCACTGGTTATCGGGAAGTGGGCGAAATATCGATCGCAAGATTCCGCCCCAAAAATATCCGAAATTTTATTTGGGCCGCCATATTGGATGTACCGCAAAATTGCATATACTACATTGCATTGTCTTCAGAACCAAAGGTTTGTGCCAAATTTGAGCATCACTGGATATCGGGAAGTGGCCGAAAAATCGGTCGCAAAATTTGTCCCACACAGAAAACGAAGTTAATATGTATAAAGCTTGTAAAAGGGTTGTTTTGACTGAAAAAAACAAACTAAAGCTTATGTTCTAAAATTTTGATAGTTTATAAAGTGGCATAAAAGAATTACATATTCGTATCTCTAGACGGGATTTTTTTTGAAGAACAACGCGGAGTTTCATTTTACTCCGAATTAATAAAACATGACTTACGCCACTATGACTCTCAACGGCTATGGTCTATTTGATAGCAGTATCTTTCACTGGGAGATTGCCATGTGTATTTGTGAATGTCCTTTCTCGGGAAATATGTTCAGCTCACGATCATATTTTTGCCCAATTGCAAATCAATAACACGTTGTCCGTTGTCGTTTGATGTTTCGTGGAGACTTTCTTTTCCAATGGTCGGTTTGTGCCAGTTCTCTCTTCCAATTTTGGCGTTGAGGTCTCCTATCACCATTTTGATGTCATTGGAACGGGCCGTGTCGTATGCGTGTTCAAGCTTATAATAGAAAGTGTCTATTGTCGTGTCCAGTTTCTCCTCCGTCCCTGCATGTACGTTTATGATTGAGAGGGTGAAAAATTTCGTTCGTAGTCCTATTGAGCATAGTCGTTCAGTGCTTGGCTTGAACTCTATCACATTATCAATAATTGACTTATGTATGTTGTATGCTGTAGAATATGATGTTGTATGCTGTAGAATATCGTGTAGTTGCAAAGGTCCATTGATCCATCTCCTATCCATCTGATCTTTTGTAACGCGAGTAATTTTATTTAATATCTGCTCCCTTCGTCTAATAGTGACTTAACTGCTGCAGTTCTGTACATACTTTGCGTGTTCCATGTTCCGAAAATCATTTCCAGGTGCTACTGCCGGGGCTTTGCTTCGGGTTTCTTAACTGATGTGTTTTTACATGGTCCGGTAGTTAGCCCAACGCCCAACCCCACTACCAGGAGGACCGGATCCGTGAATTATATCCCATCTGATAGGGTGGTCCAGCTATATCCCCGGGCACTGGGTACGTCCGTCGTCGGTTGGTTATTCGTACCAGCGATTTTGTCCCCCTCATAATTTTACTAAGAAATATAAAACAAATTAACAATACAAGGCGTTTCGATTTATTCCATCAGACATAAAAGACCGATCTTGTCAGCACACTGGCCTATTCGGCCAGATTTAAAACCCCATACATCACTCGTGTCGGCTTTGGGTAGGAAGAAGCCAGAGAGACAATCTAAGACACCTTCTTTAAAGTTGTATGGTTGTAGCTAGGACCAGACATCGTGAATTTGGAAACCTTTTCTTGCAGAGTTTGGGCTAGGTTTCGAATGTTAAAATAGGAGATATGATGCGTCAATATGACAGAGTTCTTCTGAAATCACTCCCAGAATCCTGCCCTGTTGCATTCACATTCTCAACTCTTGGAGGAATTTACCTATATAGCAATTAAAATCAATTATGTAGAATCTACAGATAGATACTAGCTTACAAATTATTTTAAAATTCCACAGTCAATATTCATGATGCAAAAAACTGTTAAATCGTAAACCTTTTAAAAATTACACGTAGCGCAGCTCAACGTTATTATTTATACAGGTATTTACTGGATTGTGGTGGAAGGTAACTCCCTTCTCGAAATCGCTCAGCACACAAATCCCATCGAGCAATAATTAAATAGAATAAATAAAAATGTGCACGAATTTAAATATTGCATTTCAATGACATCGCATTGCGGTTATTCCTTTAACTAAGGATCTACATGTAATGCAGCCCTGCAGGTATCCTCCACTCCGATTATGCCCACGTACCTATGCTTTTCAGATTTAATCATTTTTTTTTCGTTTATTTCTAGGCAAAATAAAAATTTTACCTTGATTCTCATAGGTAATATTTGAGCATTTTTTGCTTGTTTGTTCCACTGGGGTTTAAAGATTTAGTTTTAAGGTTGAAGTTTAACCCAAGGGGGATTTGTCCGAAAGGCATACTCTCTACTTCAGATCTCTCTCTACAAAACAAATTGAGTTTGGATAAACCTAGCGCCTAGGCTAAGCCTCACGGTAAATTTAATTCGTTAAGTTGTGATAATTAAAGCACGGATGGTTGGAGATTTTGGGGGGCTTTAAAATTGTGAAAGGATTGCTCTGTGTGGGTGTATGCATAGAAAATTGGGTATCAAATCTTCTTAACTCACTCTCGAAATATCAAAATTTGAATTTATATGAAAATTATGTTTTTATCATCGTTATACCCTTAGGATGATATTCAAAAGTGTTTTTGGGGTGTTTCATAATTTACGCAATCTTTAATTATGGAACGAAACGAGCCCTTCCATTCCACAACCGTTCTATGTATACTATGTCAATATTTAACTAACCAGTTACCCCATTGCCTTAAATCAACTTCAATAATACAAACACAAACTTTTAATATAGTTTACTGACTGGATGGGTGGGGGTGTATCGTGTATACATACATATACTGTTTAATTGGACGATGATAATTGGTAAACCCGGCTTCATTGAGTTTGGCTTAATTTTCCAGGATACCTCGATCGTATGGTCGTTAGCAACACAATTTCAGTAGGTTACACGCAGTTAGTAGACCGGAAATAATTTTGGGGGGTATGTATGACTATAGAAAAACAGTTTTGGGGTAGAAGACGATAAAGGTAAGGTATAAGGGGTTGGGAAAGCTTTTCGGTATATGTTCTTCTATGTATATAGAAAACTCCTTCCATTAAGGAAATGAAAGCTGCTGAAGTGAAACAAATTTCTTTGGTAATATTTAACCGATGTTGAAAAATGCAAGCTTTTAAAATTATTAGAAGTTTATTGCCTTTTGAGATAGATGCTTCTATAGCAAAAAAAAATTAAATAAATATTTGATACAGTGTGCGCGCAATAAATTTTGTTTTCTTTGAACTCTTCCACGCACATTCTACGCACCATTAAAGTATTTTTAAAACACTTTTTTAGTTATAAGAAGAAGTGTTTCTACGTTTTCATTTTGCATATTATATTTTTTGAATTATAATGAAAACATATATAAAGGAAATGTAAATGCTTGTAGATCGTTGGCATTTCTTCTACCTTAGGTGTCTCCACCATTAGTGTTAAGGCTATTAAGGGTTGCCCTCAAGATGGAGTCTTATCCCCGTTACTCTAGTGACAAGTTGTGGATGAACTTTTGATAAATCTATCTAAATCTGGTTTCGATGTCATCGGTTATGGCGATGATCTTGCCGTCATTGTTTCTGGGAAGTTTGACTTGACCATTACAGAGGTCATGAGAACAGCACTGCGAGAAGTTCAAAGATGGTGTACTAAGGAGGGTCTGTCAATCAACCCAAATAAGGTTGTCCTGCTACCTTTCTCTAAACGCTGCAAACTGGACCTAGGTCCTATCTGCATCCAGGCTACCACAGTTGAGTTCTCAGACTAAGTCAAATATTAATATTTAGACAAGAGACTGAACTGTAAAGCATAGCGCCCAATGATACCGTCAACATCACCATCAAAATTTTCCAGTAACGTCATGATGGACATGTTCGCCCAATGAATCCATCACAGCCGGTACAAATTTGCAACGCCAACTTGAGAAAAGTTTTTAATCATTTTATTTATAAATATTAAGGGTATTCATTTCACTTCGTAAATTCTTCGTATTTGTCGTACTTTTCGTACTTCGTAGTTGTTCGTAGTTTTCGTAGTTTATTTCCATATATTTTTTAACTACGACATTTTGTATGAAGTACGAAGCTACTGAGTTTCTAAAACGGCCCCGTAATTTTAAATTGTCGTAGTTGATGTTGACATTTGTCAGCTGTTTTGAATTATTTAATTGAATTTCATTGCAGTGAATTTAAAAGATGACTAGCGAAACATTGAGAATGGCTTTATCAATTAATGCTTCTAAACAATTTTCTTTTTCACTTTTGCTGGATATTTTCCTACAAAACAACTACTTTAAAATATCACAATTTAAAAATGACACTTAGCAATAATACGAAAAATGAATTACGAAAAATATTCAATGTAGTCGTTCATGTCAATCGAACTATGAAACTAAGAAACTACAAAACTACAAACAACTACAAAGTGAAATGAATATATTATAAAATGGATTTCAGTGTTTTATCTAGCGAGCAATTAATTGGTCTAGCTTTAGTTTTAAAAAGAAGAGAAGAACGTGAGAAAAAAAGAAATAAGAGGCGTTATTGGGTACACAAAATGTACCAGCAAAGGCCAACTCACGGCTTCTTTGCAACAACTTGGCCAATAATAAAAGAAGATGCGGAAAATTTTTTCAAATATACTAGGATGGATGTTAGTTTATTTTACAAATTGTTAAAGTTAGTTCGAAATCGTATAGAAAAGTTTTCAATTAGAGAACCACTACCCCCAGAATTAAGATTGCTTGTGACAATTATGTAAGTAAAGCAAAAATTATTTCCTGTTGTTTGTGATTTAATATACTGCATTATGTTTTAGGTACCTCGCTAATGGTGGTCCAAGGCTAATGTATTGCACAAATTTTTTAATTGGGCAGACTACATTCCGAAGAATTGTATACGAAACATGCATTGCTCTATGGGATGAGCTATCAAAAGTTTATTTATCGTTTCCAAACGAAGAAGAGTGGAAGAATATTTCAGATAAATTCTATAGGTCCTGCTAAACGCTATTTTTTTTTATATTGATGCTAATATACATTTCTTTACTCATATTTTTTTACAGGAAATCTAAAATGCCTAATTGCTTAGCCGCAATTGACGGAAAACATAGAAATATAGTATGTCCACGCAAAAGTGGATCACAATTTTTCAATTACAAAAGTATAAATGACGTTTTCAACGTTATACATAGATATACTTATAAATTCATATATAATTTCAGAAAGGTTCAGTATAGTTTTACTAGCTACGTGCGATTCCCAAAACAGGTTCACTCATGTTGACATTGGAGCATATGGGAGTCAGAGTGACGGTGGTATTTTTAAAGAGAGTATTTTGGGTCAGCAATTATTAAACAATACTCTACAAATTCCGAAAGAAAATTTATTACCTAACAGTAATATTTCATTCCCGTACTACCTGGTTGGCGACGCTGCATTTCCGCTGAAGAGTAAACTTATGCGACCATACCCGGGGAAAAACCTTGACGCAAAACAAATGTATTTCAACCACAGATTGTCTTCTGCCAGAATATCAATTGAAAATACATTTGGAATCATGGCAAAACGATGGCAAATCAATCGTTCACGCAGCTCCCGAAAATGTAGATATCATTATTAAAGCAGTTACAGTGCTCCATAATTACATGATGGTGAGCAAAAATGGAAACTATTGCCCAGCAGATTTTCAAGATAGGGAAGAATCAGGGATATTTATCGAAGGCGGATGGAGAACCGGCATTACACCATTAGAATCAACTCAAACGGGTTCACTATATAACAGACCAACCGCCGAAGCTATAAATTTAAGAGATATCCTGGCAAAAAACTTATTTGAAAATAAATAAATATAACTTTAATAAAATAAAAACAATAAAAACAGTTAAAATTAAAAGTTTATAATTTCTTCCAGTAATGTTTAGTTTGTTGAGCTTGTCCCAGCACTTGTGCATTCTTTGGGGTCTTCAACAAATAAATCTGCAATTTCAGTAAATCATATCCATACTTCTTCGTTCTTCAGAGATTCACAGAAAGAAAGTTATTCGAAAGCAACGTAAAATCGTAAAAATATTCATAACATATCTTCAGCTATTCATAGCTTTAGTAATCTCTTTTTTCACTTCAATTTCAGAGATTTTATAAAAAAAAGTAATTCGAAAATATTTTTTTTTTAAATAATAAACGTTTTGAAAACATATTTCCATTAATTCATTGGTTAAGGTACAACTTCCATTATTTCATTTGGTAGTTGCATCCTATGATCATTGTAACCAAGATTGTCTTCACACACTAATTTTTCCCCATACTTGAAAATGTGGAAAAATTTGTCTATTTTTGACATTTATCAATTTTAGAGGAATATAGTTATTTATTCATTGCCTTAGTAATAACTTCCACTATTCCGTTTTGTACTTGTATCCTACGGTCGAAGTCAATATTCGCTTCACGCATTAATTTTTCCGCGTACTTAAAGAAATGGGATATCGAATCATATTGCTCCACAGTTTTGGTAACGGAAGCCAAAAATTTATCCATTTCTGACATTTCTCTCGGAATTTCTTTCTCCAATGTGCTGTTACTAGTACATATATCAAAGCTTTTGTCGATGGTATCAATATCATCCTCTAGAATATCTGGTGAATAGCATTCTTCGATAAAAATGTCTTCTGCACTATCAGTTGGTTTGAAGCTAGAATGCATTCTGCAATGCAAATAAATAGAAATTATTAACGTAAAACAAATAATAAAAAGAATTATACATACTATCTAGGTGCATAATATTCCCTAAGGAAATGCAAGCGGTCGAAGTGTTTAAACTTCACTTTATCTTCCGTTAATGAACTGCCCGAGCTTCCTTGCCTTCTCCTAACCTCTCGGAAATATTGGTCTCGTAATGAAATCCATCTTTTCCTGGCTGTTTCATCTGAAATCGGAACAAAAAAATTCAAAGAATGTACAATAAATTTGTTTATGCATTGTATGTAATTTTACCTGACATATTTAGCTTTTTTGAAATCTCCTCCCATGTCTTTGTTTTTAGTGTAGTATTTCTATACATTTTGCACTTTTTATTGTATAAAAACGTGTGCTCTGAAACGTATTCTATTAATTTCTCGTCCATCTATATAATTTTTAAATATCCGCGTTTTAAATTAAATATCCTTAACTTTTCGTAATTTTGCCACTGCCACCATTCACTGAAAAAAGTAAAGTTTTCCAGTTGTCAAATTCTCTCGTTGGAAAGCTCATGGGAAATATTGGACGTAGTCCAGTCACAGCAACTTAAAAATTAGAAAAGATTCTATTTTTCATCACGACGACGTTGGCGTTCTCATTGAGCGAAGTCGTGCAAGATTACATGAAATGTATTTGTACATAAGATAAAAGATAAAAGCCCTATATAACAATTCCAAATGCAGAGTTCTCCATAATGGAAAATTATCCGACAGCTTCGAGGTGAGCTCAGGAGTACGACAAGGATGCCTACTCTCGCCTTTACTATTTCTTATAGTAATAAATGACATCCTTGTCGGCGCTCTAGATAGTAGAACAGGCGGCATACAATGGGGTTTGTTAGACCGCCTTAAGGATCTCGACTACGCCGATGATATCTGTTTGCTGGCCCACAGACACCAGGACCTCAAAAACATGTTAAACAATTTAGCAACAGAAAGTAGTCCAGCAGGCTTAAGGCTAAATCCGACTAAAACTAAAGAAATGCGGATAAATGCAAACACCAACGAACGAACAGCGCTGAATAACCGTGACGTGGAACTGGTAAATAAATTCTGCTACCTCGGTAGCATTATTACCGAAAATGGCGGGGCAGAAGAAGACGTCAGTTCCAGAATAAATAAAGCACGAGGCGCTTATGCATGCCTGTCCCACATATGGAGATCAACGGTGATTTCCACTAACACCAAATTGCGGCTGTTCAACTCCAACGTTAAGGCAGTTCTTTTGTATGGTTGCGAAACATGGAAAGTCACCCAATTTATCACAGGGCGCCTACAAGTCTTCATCAACAGATGCCTTCGTCGTATCCTAAAAATCCGCTGGCAAGATAGAATTTCAAACGAAGAACTATGGCGCCGTGCCGGCCAAGAAAGGATAGACGATCAAATCAGGCGAAGGAAATGGAATTGGGTTGGCCACACCTTGCGACGCGAAAACGAAAATCTAGCCAAACAGGCCCTTGACTGGAATCCGCAAGGTTCCCGTCGAGTAGGAAGACCTAGAACAACGTGGAGGAGAACCCTACTAGAAGAAGCCGCAACAACTGGGAGATCCTGGTCGGAGCTAAGAGCTGTCGCGCAAAACAGAGTCCGCTGGAGGGCAACTGTTTCCGCCCTATGTCCCATGAGGGATTAAAGGAGTATAAAGAAGAAGAAGAAGATGGTGGCGTTGGATGAAGCCGTTGACGGTATCATTGGGCGCTATGCTTAACGCTCAACTTGACTACGTCATCAGCAAATTCGCAAGGCTTCTGGGTAATACCCTTGACACACTGCAAAAACGAATGAGCATTCTTCCAACTTCATTGGCTTTCAATGATCATTCATTTTAGAAGCGACACACTGCATTTTTCAATGTTCATTGGAACTGTCAAAATAGAAACTTTACACAAACTGCTAAATATATGAACTGAAAGTGATTACATAGTGGTTTATACTTTTAAATTTAATAAAAATTATTAATTGAGGCCCAACAACAGTTATTTACAATGGAACCTACTACTTTTTAAAAAATTCTGAAATCTGAATGACAGTTTGACAGTTAGGTATTTCAGTTGGAAATTCTACTGGAAATTTCATGGAAAGTTGTTCGATAATTTCCCAATTTCACTTCCATTTTCATTGAATGAAGTTATTTTGACTTCATTCGATTGAATGACGAATGAAGCTGTTGAATGAACATTGGACATGACATACTGGGCGCGAATGATCATTCATAGCCGAATGATACTGCAATGTTCATTCGATGCTGCAGTGTGTCAAGGGTATAAGACAGGGGGTCTTACACCAAAAATGATGTACTGGATGTACAATACGGTCGTTAAACTTACGGTCGCTTATGCCGCAATAGTTTGGTGGCCCAAGACGAAACAGGTTACGTCAATCCTCAAGTGCAGCAAACTGCAATGGCTTGCTTGCCTCTCCATTACCGGAGCTATGCGGATGTCCCACAGCGGCAATGGAGGCAATCATTGGATTGACCCCTTTGCATCTCTTCATAAGGAAATCCGCCGCCATAAGTGCTTTGAGACTTCAGATCTCATCCAACTGGCCCTATACGGTCAAAGGGCACATGGATATCCTTAACAATATCCCAAACATTTCCGTTTGCCCCGTATCCAACCATATGGTTAGTCAGCTGCGGTTCCAAAGGAAATGTTCATGAATGGTCTCAGACCAATGACTTTGTTTGCTTAATCCATGTAAATCAATCTGCGTATCTATTTATGGAAACATCATAGACACAAGAGACTTACCACCTTTCGTATTAAATAATGCCGATTCTGCGAAAAGTTTGGGTGTTTAACTGAACTCGAAGTTTAGTTGCTGCAGTCATGTTCGTTCGACTCTGGGAAAAGTTTATAGTTGCTTAAGGCAGCTGTGGATTAGCTCTCTTAGTGTACCTCCTGGGTAAAGGTACCTTTACATTATAGGTATGACTTTTCATATGACTTTACTGTCAATGAAGTCAAACCTAATTTTAAATTGTCAAATGCCATACGACTAGCTCTCAAAATTTGCTTTGAATACTTCTAGTTTGACTTGATTTGCCATATGACTTTACTGTCAAAATTACGAGTTGATAGCCCATCTTACTTGGTATTGTGTTCACACTTAATATTGGAAAGTCAAAACAGCAATATTCAAACCAAAGGAGAATGCAAATGTTGGTACCCACTTCCAATAGCATTTTTCCGTTTTAAGTAATACGGTCAGAACTGTACAAAGATAGAGTTATGTATCACCCTGTGTTTTTGTAACCCTATAACCAGTTTCTATGAGTAAGGCATCAATGAACGCCACTTATATATGATGGTAAAATTGATGGTTCTATCTTCCCAACTTTAAGAGTTATGAGTGACAAAGTTAAACCTTAGGGTTAACTTCACCTACCTCTTTCTCCAGAAAATAAGAAGCTGAAGTGATTCAACATACGTGACCATCAACACAAGACTTGCCGAGAAATATCAGAAGAAATAAAAAATATTTAGTGCTGCGGAAGTTACAGTATTTATCAGGGTAGGATAATGATAACTCATGAGAAATTCGTGAGTGAGCATTTATAAATTACTCATTATTATCGGCCTGCTCGCACTCATGAGTGAGGCTGTCTACACATCAGTGAGGACAACATTTTTGGCATTTTGCACAGGAGGTGAGTGTGCGTGTAATAAGTGTTTTCACAGGGTGCGCACTCAGTTTGGACGTCCAATAACGTACGTTTACGTACGATACAAATGCGATTCCAATGTGCGGCCAGGCTAAGGATAACGTAAAACACAGGCATCAGCAAAGCTGTGAAGTGGGTTGGCTGTAACCGAGATCAGGTCGTTTATCAATATTAGGAAAATACCAGGCGATAAAATTGATCCCTAAAGGAATAGAAGCTCCTCTTCAATGAAAACATAGAAGAGCACTTTAAGAAAGCGAACGTAGCGCTTTTCGCACTTCTCCCCTAACATAGTACGATGGATCCACACAGCAATCGTCTACTCAATACTCCTCTACGGGATCTGAGTATGGTTGCCAACCATCAGTAAGTCCACCGAGCTAAACAAACTACAGAAAGCACAAAGAGGTGCGAGGTTACCTTCACGGGAAACTATGGAGTGACATCCCTTCACGTCGTGAATGGAGGAATAGATCACACAGTTTTTAGGGTGCTAAAAACTTCTTTACTGTTGGCTCTAAACTCGAAGGTCGGGTAGGCCGAGGAGTCTTTTCCCCAGAGTTTGAGATTTAAGTCTCCATCCGCCCACCCTTCCGTATACCAAGCGGCCGACATTTGCACCTTCTGTAATTTGTTTAGCACGGTGGATCTACTCAAGGTTGGCCACCATATTAAGACCTCGTATAGGAGTAATGGGTGGACAATCGCTGTGTGGATCCATCGTACTATGTGTTAGGGACCCCATTTCTTCCCAATGAATTTTAATTTTTTATAGTCTATAAGTAGTAGAGATTGAATGAAAGATACATTTTTTGTTGTTTTTGTAGCTATAGGGTGTTCTTTTGTTTGAAATTTTTTTCTTGTTGTTCAATTTTTATTAATTTAGCGCTTTGTTTTTTTTTCTTCCTCATACTGATTGCCTGGATTTACTTTTAAGTGTCACTAATGTATTATTGTTTTATACAGCACCCATTGGAGGTCTAGCATGTTAGTAAGAAAACGTTGTGGTACCAGGGCGGGTTTTTCCAGACCTCTATTTCAGTTTTTTGTTTGTATTCGACAAATACACTGCTGCTCTACATTAATTTTCACACTTTACTGGCTAACACAACTTAAATAATTGAATTGGCACTGTTAACTTAATTTTCAGAGCATATTTGTTTTGCTGTCAGGTACTTTGGATTATTGTTGTTATTTGATTACCTTTAGTTAGAAATGATAAATAATAAATGTGTTTTGGTGGGTAGCGAATTGTGGTAGCGAATAACTGAGTTTAATGGGGGAGTAGAGGATATTTGTGCGTTGTGCTGCGATTATGTTATTGGTAGGAGGGTTTTTTTTTTTAGGTGGTAGTTCTAAGCTCAGGAGTCACTCTTTGTACTACCAGTCCGTCATGTCGTTTGTCACGTCATGGTGCAATGTCTAGCAGTAAGCTTAGTACGGGGGAGGGGTGGGGGGAATAGGTTAAGGATTATAAAGGTACGGGGGGTATTGAAGAAGGTGGTGATGAACCCTGCGTTTGAACTCTTGGATGTTGTAGGAGCTCGGAAATACCGACTGCGAGAGATTATTCCACAGTCGAGTTGTTCTATTTACAAACGAATTCATATCTTGTTGAGTGCGTGAAAGGGGGAGTTGCAGGTGCAGGGAATGAGACGAGTGGGCTAATCTGGTGTTGCGGGTATAAGATTGCCGTGTAGGCCTTGGAGGAACAGTCACTATGATAGTAGCGATAAAATTTTGTCAGTGCTGCTACATTCCTGCGGTGGCTGAGGGGGTCAATGGTGGAGCAAGCGGTATCGTCATCAATTAATTTAAGGGCCTTTTTTTTGGACCTTATCTAACCATGCCAAGGTGGTTATTGGAGCGCCGCCCCAAACGAGGGAGTTATATTCGAGAAGAGGCCGAATGTAGGATTTATAAATAACAGCACGGGCCGATGGCTGGAGGAGGAACCTGCACCTCTTAAGAAATCCCAAGCACTGGGATGCTTGTTTGGCGATTTGGAATATGTGGTCATTCCATCGCAAGTCTTTGGCTAATGTCACGCCTAAGATGTGTAGGGATGGGTCGGCCTTTACTTCCACGTCATCCACTGTCAAGGATGGTGAGGTGTTGATTTTTTTCCTTGAAATAAGACAGTATTTGGTTTTGGAGGGGTTGAATGCGACACGATTCTTTTTTCCCCACTCTAGAATAAGTTCAATGTCGTTATTAATAAAGTTGAACATTAGTTCACGATCATCAAGACAGGATCTGGCTTGTGTCTGTCTTGTATCGAAGCTGTACGAGTAACGTAGAGTACCGTCGTCAGCGAAGCTGAGAAGTGGGTTGGAGGGGATTGAAAGAAGGTCATTTATAAAGATAAGAAATAGGGCCGGTGATAAAATTGACCCCTGGGGGACCCCCGCAGAGATGGGGTGAGATTCAGATTTGACGCCATCCAAAACTACCTTAATTGAACGGCCGGAAAGGAAACTCTCAACCCACTTATAGAGAAGCGAGTCAATTCCAATAGCTTTGAGTTTAGCTAACAAGGCTGAGTGCCATACTCTATCAAAAGCCTTGGAGATATCCAGAGCAACCAAACTAGATTCACCAGATCCATGCAAACTTCAGTTGAGGTGTTCTGTAAGGCAAACTAAAAGATCACCAGTGGATCGTTTTTGTCGGAAGCCGTATTGTTTATCGTTTATAAGTTTGTTGGATTCTAGATATCCCATAAGCTTTTTGTTAATTATCGTCTCCATGGTTTTGGAGAGGATAGAAGTGATTGCTATTGGGCGGTAGTTGGAGGGAAGGCTGGAGTTACCTTTTTTCGGTATTGGCTGCACATGAGCAAGTTTCCAAGAATCTGGGTAAACTCCGGAAGAGTATGATAGGGCAAAAAGTTTGCGCAGAGGTTTAGCCAAAGGTGAGGCGCATTGTTTTAAGACGATAGGGGGTATATTATCGGGTCCAGTGGATTTGTTGACATCGAGCTCCTTGAGGCACCTGTACACCTCACGAGTCCTGAAGAAAACCCTGTCCATTAAATGAGCGCTTTGCTCGAGGACCGGGGGTAGCGTATCATTTTGAGGTAGAGAAGAATTTGAAGCAAACAGAGATGCTAATAAATCGGCCTTGGATTTTCTGTCTGTTATCACCTTTTCATCGTGGATGAATGAAGGAGTTGTGGAGGTGGTGAAATTCTTCTTGATGGAACTTACCAAGGACCAGAAGTTTTGCTACCAGAGGTTGCATTAAGGAGTTTACTTCTCAACTTGCTGTCAAATGAATTTTTGACATTCCTGATGGTGACTTTACAGGAATTTCTTAGTTTTATATACTCTGCACGGAGCGATTCACTCGGGAAGCTCTTGTAAGTTCGAAAGGCGGCTTCTTTATTTCTGATTGCATTCATACACTCCTGATTAAACCATCTGTTGGGCCTAGCCTTCACAGACTTAGTAGAATGAGGAATGAACAAATGCATTCCTGCCTGTATGATTCTAGTGATACGGATAGCGGCAGAGTTGACGTTTTTATTACGGAAACACTGGTTCCAGTCAGTATATTGGAAAAAATTAGTAAGCCCCAGCCAATTGGCCTTCCCATAATGCCATACAGTTCTTCTGACTGGTTTGTGAGGGGTGGGAAATTTGAATGGGAAGCTAGCGCTAACTAAGCAGTGGTCCGAATTGCCGAGAGGTGAATCAACTGTGACGGTATATCGTGCTGGATGAGAAGTAAGGAAAATATCAAGGAGATATCTTGCTTGATCAGCAACATCAGGGACTCTTGTGGGATGATCCACAATTTGATGCAAGTTATTGATGTCTGCAAAGAGCTCGACGTCCTTGCCAGAAGCACTGGTGCCATTTGAGTAAGTCAGCCAGTTTACATTGTGAACATTGAAATCACCCGCAACGATGATTTCACACTCAGGATTGGACGATAAAAATCCCGAGATTTGTTCGGAAATAGTATCAAATGATGAAGTGGAGGCTTCGTTACTTATGTTAGGGCTTCTGTATAAGAAGCAAAAGAATATGACGTGGTTTCGGATGATGATTTTAATCCAAAGTGAGTTAAAATCTGAAGAAATGCTTTTGTATATTTTATAATGAGCCACGTCATCCCTAACGTAGATGGCAATGCCCCTATGGGGAGAGAGATTATGCACTAAAGTGTACCCCGATATCTGATATTGACTTAAGTCATTATCGGGTGATATTTGGGTTTCACTAAGTGCGAGGATTGGGGGTTTAAAGTTTAATAAGTGGCACTCAACAAAAGAGAAGTTCGCATGAAGTCCACGAATGTTACAGAGGTCAATGACAAAGCTTGACTTGTAACAGGACCTCGGTTGCGCGGGTTCAGTCGCCACATTCTTAGAGATATTTCCCGGAATTACATCTGCCGCAACCATAAAGGCCCCCATACACGGTCAAATTGGATGTACATCGAAGGGCGGATGTACAACCAAAACTATCGATTGTGGGCCGGTTGGCCGATCAAAATACGTTGGGCTTATGGGTTTGATGAAAATCTGGTTGTACATCCAATTTGGCCGTGTATGGGGGCCTTAAGAGTCAACGAAATTTGCCTGCGTTAAAGTGTTATGCCTTTTGAGACGGGGCAAATTTCGTCGACCGACAGATTTCGGGTGCGACACTTGCAGGTCCGAGAATCGAGTGAGGGTAGGAAGCAAAGAGAACTTACTTGTGCTGTTCGTCGGTCGCTTGTCTGTAGAAAGGGTGATGAGGCCTTCGCTTTACACTGCCGCGCGTATTTTTTTCCACTATTGTTTTGTTGTTGTTGTTTTTCTTGTGGGCTTTGGTTTTTTTTTTTACTTTTCACAAAGAAAAAAAATTTTTTTTTTTTTTGATTTTATTTTGTATGGGGCGTGTTTGACGGACCGGACCAGCACACGTTCGTTCACTTCGCTGTCTACGGCCGGTGTATTGGAAAGTGCAAGACAGGATGGCTTAGCAGCGAACGATGTTCCCTGTGCAGTAGAACTTTCGTTTCCAGATACCTTTAACGTTCTCCTAAGTAAGCCGCGTCAGCTCCGAAGAGGAGAGGATCACATTCAGGTAAGTGGTGGTGCACGGTTGCAAGGTGGTACCTCCAGAGTCTTAATCTCCCACGACCTCAAGCAAGCCTGCTTTCCCTATCTTGAGGTCTCGTATACTACCTGCTGAAATGTTTTTTTACCGCTTTGTCAAGATATCAGTGTGAGTGCAAATTTTAGTTTTTGGGGTATGAATCCTAAGTTGCCCTCTTCGGGCAACCAGATTAGGGTTCGCGTAACAACAATGGATAGACTTTTCAAATGATACGAGACTGATAGCTAAGATCTTTTTAATCAGGACGAGTTCCGTTTATGAAAACATAATCTGAAATACTCTAGAATCTAAATTATTGTTTAATTACTTCTATTTTTAAATTATAACTATTTTTCCAGCTACAGTATTAAGGATAATAACAAAACCACCAACGAGAAGCTGCACTGGTTTTTATTAAGAAGAACATGTACAAAGTAGTTTCTAACAATGGGACTGCAACAATTCTTAGAATGTAATATTTTTAATTGAGTCCCATTTCTAGTGAAATAATTTCATAAGATCTTTTTCATTGCTATCTTTGAATAAGTATTTTCTCACAATAAACTACCTCGTTACATTAATAAAATCATTTTCTAATTCAAGAAATTTCAATTTCTCCAGTCTCAGTTCATAAAACTTAATTATTTCCAACAAGCCTCAATCAAGAATTTTAAAATTGCTTCTTAAATCTTTCATCCATTACCAAGGGGATTACATTTCCTTTTCTTCGCTTCTCTCTCGGATGTAATAAAAAAGGATATCATTTGCAACGTTAAAAACCACGCGAAGACGTTCTCATTCTACAAGAAAAAAATTGTATTTAATTGTGTCCTTTTTGCCGGAAATAATGATGACGGCGTTAATAATCAGGAAAACTTTTACCTCATTTTTGTTCCCCCCGATGGAGAGTTATTATCGCCATGAAGCATTCATCATTAGGGTATGGTATACTAAGTGGGGGTGTTGCTAATCGACACCTTTAAATTTAATAACCACCACAGAATTAGCATGAAAATCTCATAAATATAAAATGTTTTTGAAATGTGAGAAAATTGTTGAAGGAGGCGCTCACCTCGCACTCAATTTTGGACCAGGGCTGTTGATTCGTTGATGGGTCATAAAATTATTTTAATACTATTATGAAAAAAATAAAATAAAATAAATAAGGAATCCCGCTCCCCAAAAATAGAAATTCCGCAAGACCAGAAATTCGTCCTTAATTTCTAACTAGAATTGTTTATTCGTTCGTCCTTATTAAGTCGATGGATCTCTTTCTTTCTTTGCTCTGACATCAAAATTGATGCTCAATCGTGTCCTAGGTCCACTTTGATGCTGAGTGGAAGTCCACAGTTTATGTAAATATTTGTTTAGAAATCTTATTCCTATGGCAGGATATCTTCAAGGAAGAAAAATCTAATAAGACCAAAGAGTCGTCGAGAGTTCTGTGTATATATATGGGTGTGCTTTATGGAATGATAGAGAGGGGCCCTGGCTTGAGGGGGGTTTGTTGGATACCATGAATAAGCGGAGTAATTTGCATTTTGATATAAAGAATCGTAGTCTGTCAATTTCATGAATAATTTGAATATTTTGTGATTTGCATAAGAAGTTGGAGCGATATTTAAAGATTTCTGTACCCTCTGCCTCTGATGAGCTACATAATACCCCAAGATAGATGGCTTTCTTTGTTGGGGGCTGATTGAAGTTTTGGTTAAGGGACGAACCGGCGCTTTTAGAAGTTTTTAGCTTGATTGAAACATTTTACGCTTTAGTAACCTCAAAAACGGGTTAATTTAATCCTTATTTAAATACTTATGCGAAAAGCTTATTTTAAAATTTACTTTAAAGTTTACCTAAATGACTAGTCGTCTATGCTTAAGCTCCTATAGGATATAGCCTGGGATGGATTGGAAATTAAACGATTCTGGTTAAAGTATTTAATCGAAACTGAAGGAGTTTTAGTTGGTTTCTGGATAAAACATGACTGTGGATTTAAACTTTCAGAAAATCCGATAAATTTATAGTTTGTCTCTCAGATTTTAAAGCAATTAGGATGGGTACAAAAAGGAAACTAGTTTAACTTAAAAAAAAAAAAACTTCTTATCTAACTTATATTTAGGTATGTATATTCCTACATTCACCTATGCTACTACTGGTCGAAATCCTGATAAACTTAATTAATGATGTAATCAGAAAGTTCGTACAATTTTGGAATTAGGGAAGGTTTGTGAAGGTCGCACCACTTAATAAGAAAGAATTCTCATTATTAACTTCCCAGTATAGGGAAGTTATTGTAATCGGTCCGAAAATCGAAATTTTCAACTTTTTTTTTATTTTAGAGGAAGTATGTGTGTGTGTGCGTACGTATGTGGCCATTTTTTCCTGCAAGATGTCGCACGAACCAAAAAAGATAACGACTTCGTTGAGGGGTCGTTCGAAGCGTATTAACGGAAATATGATCTGAAAAGATTTTCATAAAAATCGGTCGAACAGTTTTTTTGTTTCAACGACGTTGGTGATTTCTGTACGTACACGATGCCGCGTGAACCAAAAAGTATATCGACTTCTTTGAGGTGCCGAAAGAAGAAGTTGGTTCACCTCTTGGCAATTCGGATCACTGCCTAGTCAGCGCTAACTTCCCATTCAAATTTCTTAACCCTCCCAAACCAGTTAGAAGAACTGTAGGTATGGCATTATAGGAAGGCCAAATGGCTGGGGCTTATTATTTTTTTTCCAATCTACTGACTGGAACCTGTGTTTCCGAAATAAAAACGTCAACTCTGCCGCTATCCGTATCACCAGGATCGTACAGGCAGGAACGCATTTGTTCATTCCCCATTCCACCAAATCTATGAGGCCCAACAGATGGTTTATTCGGGTGTGTATGAACGAAATCAAAGAGACCACCTTCCGAGCGTACAAGAGCTTCCCGAGTGAATTGCTCCGTTTAGAGTACAAAACCTTATTTGACAACAAATTGAGAAGTAAACTCCTTAATGCAATCTCCGGTAGCAAAAACTTCTCAAGAAGAATTTCACTACAACTTCAAGCCCTTCCTTTATTCACGATGAGAAGGTGATAACAGACAGCAAATCCAAGGCCGACTTATTTGCATCTCTGTTCGCTTCAAATTCTTCTTTACCCCAAACTGATTTGTTACCCCCTGTTTTCGAGCGTAGCGCCCATTCAATGGACAGAGTTTTCTTCAGGACTCGCGAGGTGTTGTACAGGTGCCTCAAGGAGCTCTATGCCAAAAAATCCACTGGACCCGATTATATACCCCCTATCGTCTTAAAACAATGCGCCCCACCTTTGGATAAACCTCTGCGAAAACTTTTTGCCCTGTCATATTTCTACAGAGTTTATCCCTTATTCTTGGAAACTTGCCCATGTTCAGCCCATACCGAAAAGAGGTGACTTCAGCCTTCCCTCCAACTGACGCCCAATAGCAATTACTTATATTCTCCAAAACATGGAGACGACAATCAACAAAAAACTTATGGGATATCTAGAATCCAACCTACTCATAAACGACAGACAGTATGGCTTCCGTCTTTCCGTCTTTTAGTTTGCCTTACAGAACACCCCAAAAGAAGTTTGCATGGATCTGGTGAATCTAGTTTGGTTGTTTTGGATATCTCCAAGGCTTTTTATAGAGTATGGCACTCAGCCTTGTTAGCTAAACTCAAAGCTATTGGAATTGACTCGCTTCTGTATAAGTGGGTTGCGAGTTTCCTTTCCGGCCGTTCAACTAAGGTAGTTTTGGATGGCGTCAAATCCGCATCCCACCCGATCTCTGCGGGGGTCCCCAGGGGTCAATTTTATCACCGTATTTCTCATCTTTATAAATGACCTACTTTCAATCCCCTCCAACCCAGTTCTCAGCTTCACTGACGACGGTACTCTACGCTACTCGTACAGCTTCGATACAAGACAGACTCATGCCAGATCCTGTCTTGACGATCGCGAACTTGTGTCAAACTCTATCAATAACGACATTAATCTCATTCTAAAGTGGGGAGAGAAGAATCGTGTTGAATGCAACCCCACCAAAACCAAGTACTGTCTTATTTCAAAAAAAAAGTTCAACACCTTACCATCCTTGACAGTGAGTGACGTTGAACTAATAGCCGACATCTTAAGCGTGACATTAGCCAAAGGCTTGCGTTTGAATGACCACATATTCCAAGTTCCTACTGCAGCCAGCGGCCCGTGCTGTTATTTATAAATCCTACATTCAGCCTCTTCTCGAATACAACTCCCCCGTTTTGGGCGCGCTTCGATAACCACTTTGACATGGTTCAATAAGGCCCAAAAAAGGGCCCTTAAACTAATTGAAGACGACACCGCTTGCTCCACCATCAACCCCCTGAGCCATCGGTAGGAATGTAGCAGCACTGACAAAATTTTATCGCTACTATCATAGTGACTGTTCCTCCGAAATAAACGCTCTCCTGCCTCCGTGGCAATCTTATACCCGCAACACCAGATTAGCCCACTCGTCTCCTTCCCTCCACCTGCAACTCCCCCTTTCACGCACTCAGCAAGATATGAATTCGTTTGTAAATAGAACACCTCGACTCTGGAATAATCTCTCGCTGTTAGTATTTCCGAGCTCCTACAATATCCAAGAGTTTAAACGCAGGGTTCATCACCACCTTCTTCAATACCCCCCGTACCTTTATAACCCTTAACCTATTCCCCCACCCCTCCCTCGTACTAAGCTTACTGCTAAACATTGCACCATGACGTGACAAATGATATGACGGACTACAAACTAACATGTACAAAGGTGACTCCGGAGCTTAGCGCTGTCACATAAAAAAAACCTTAAATTTATAAGTTTTGCTAATATCTAATAAACTCGATGGAATGAGATCCGTTCTAAACGAAATGATCTTTTGGATTTTGCACAGCGATACTTTCCAAAAAAACATAACTTGGCAAAATTGGACACTCTTTAAAAATCGTGCAAAAATTTCGTTACCCTTTACAAACATCACGAATTTTTCAAACCTTGGATCAGCTCTTTTCGACGAGGAATTGTTTTCTAGGCTAGGATTTCCAGTAGTTACCGAAAAATTCGTTCTTTTTGGTCAAGTCTGACAAGTACTATATCAGGTAAGCTTTGGAGTTTCCAAATGAAGTCATTCTCTTCCCAGTTTATCAGCGGCGCTTCACGCGCTCAATACGAATTCGAACACCCGCTTCTCTAAAAAATTTTTTTTAGATTAACCACTATTATAGTTATTTGTACTAGCTTCTCTCAGGATTACTTTGCCACCAGTTCTGATACTAGTCAATTTCCCACTAGTGCTAAACGTATTACGATTTTGTAAGAAGACAGTTTATTCCGTCTACGTTCATCATACTGCGAAGTTAATCGTGTGGACCGAAAGGGTCAAATCCACATCCCAACTAGTTTTATATTATTATTATAATCTGTTTTTTTATTTACTTACATTAACTTTAATATTTACAGTGCGAGAAAGCGTAGATGTAAGTATTTCAATATAGCGTGGGTCTGTGGATCGTGTGGGATCGTTTTCGGAGACATAGAACGAGTGTTAGGCGGAGATGATGGAAGTGTAAATAACCCAACTGTGATCTCTAGATCCGCGAACCGAAGTAATTAAGGGCCGAATTCATCGACCTAGATATATACGCGATTATCTCTTATGCTATTCACCGACCACGTATAAGCTCAGTTTTCAAAAGTCATTTTCGAATCTTAGATTATGGTTACTTTCTTATTTGTTCTGATAGTTGTATATTTTCAAAAAATAATTTGTATTTATCCACAAAAATGAATAATAATTAAGCAGTGTGGTCCAAAAATTTAAGTTCCACCGAAAAGGAAAAATTACAAACTTGATTGTTAAGTATAAAGACATACTAGCATGCAAGGAGACGGACAAAGTTAATGCCCAAAGAAAAAAGGGTACATGGCTGAAGATTGTAAACGAATACAGCGCAATTAATTCTTGCAAAAGAAGCGTCGAGAAAATAAGAAATTTCTATAAGAATTCAAACACTGAAATGAGGAAGAAATTGTCAGTCAACAGGGCTGCGAATTTTAGAACAGACGGCGGAAGTTGTGTCGTTGTGTGGGATGAAAATAATCCTTTATTGGCAATAGTAACTAAGTAAACCTTCTGTGTACGAATGAGTTTGACAGTAGCAAGATTAAATAACGCGAGATTCTGAAATCTAACTCCTAAGCAAACAACGAAGACGATGCTGCAAATGAGAATGTTATGGAGTTGGAGGAGTGCGACAACGAGCTCTCTTCCTAAAGCAATCACATTTTCAATCATTTTGCTGAAGGCTGTGAAAGCTTTTTTGTTTCATATTGCTGCGTATGCTGTTGCTTACAAATGCTGGAACATGCTGTTCCGGCTGCGAATACCAAAAAGTATCCGCCCCTTTAAACAAAGGTACCAATTTACTATATAAAGTTGGACCATGAATAAAAAAGCTGAAGGAAGCAAAGTATTTCAAGGCTTTGGAGAGGAAAGCTTTGAAAAACTGTAAACAAACAGAAAGCTTTTCACAGCAAAGTATTTTCAAGCCGAAGAATTTGCAAACGGACCTGCTGAAAGTAATTTGAAAGCAACAGCATTCGCAGCAATTTGGAACAAACAGCTTTCGCAGTCATCAGCAAAGTAAGCATAAAAATATTTGCTTTGCTTTAAGTTTACTTTGCTTTCAAACCCTGGTCCAATTCCTTTTCTTCAAGTCAAATAAGATTCTTTGAATTCTCATATCTGTTCTATGATTTTTTGAATTCTCATGTTGAGAGTGTCATATACGCCAGTCACTAAATCCGGTTTCGATTCGCGACAGGACGTTTTATGGAGAAAGTTTACGTGCAAAACAATACACTGAACCATACTGGAAAATACAGCAGCCACTCTCGAGTATAATTTTCACCATTTGCTTTTGTATTATAAAATAGATTTTGAGAGCAAAATCTTGTTTGTTTTCCATCTTGAAATATCCTGGGTGAGTTATCAAATGGTCCTGAATGATGTTGACAATTTTGCGGCCCTTAATTTATCCAGTGGTTGCTGTCATCCGCATTAAACGCAATCTACCTTCCATGATTGTTTATTTAGATTAGCGAGATTTTGGACTGAATTATTATCGTAATCCACAATAAGCCCTAGATCCTGGATTTCTTGCACTATTTCCACTTCTGCCACATCCTTCACATCATTAGGAACATTTTGTGAGGTTGAAGGTGATGCAGATGGTTGACAAAATGAAATTATTTTTGCAATTTTTTGATGATGATGATCCTCATTTTTCCATCTTCTGTTTTTGAGATCTGTAGGTACATCGTCCTACTACTTCCGGTCTTACTTAGCCAAGGAGACTTGTTACGAAAACATAGTCGACTGAGGCTAAGTAAAAAAATTGTATTTTTTTCCATGTTTGACAGTTAAGTTTTGTCCAAAGAATGTAGATGTGATATCGGTTATTAAATAGTACAAAACCAATTACGAATGATTCGAAGTCGATTAAATTATTAAAATAAGAATATAAAGTTATATGTATAATTAAAAAGTTGAACATAATACCAGTTTATATAAAAACAAGAATTTAGTAGTTTCTATTAAGAAAACTATAATTGGTGACCCCGGAAAAAAACCTGGTGAATTAGGAAAACAGAAGAGGAGAATAGTGAAGAGAGAAAACAGAAGAGGAATATCAGAAAGTTAGTAACCAGAAGAGGTTGCAAAAAGTACAAATTCGACAAATTGAACAAAATGTTTAAGATAGGGGAATTATTTGTGGAGTGGAGCTGATTAAAATTGTCACTATTATAATACATACATATTTTACGTTTATTATAAAGTTTCAGGGAGTTTAGGAACATTTATTTATTGAATTTAGCGAAGTGAATGTTAATTTTATTTATTTTTTCTCTTTGTGTGTTTTGTTAAAATTAAAGATTTATTTTACGGCTTCTCTGTCTCTATGGTTAAAATTAAGATTTTTTCTCTGTTTCAACTATAGTTCATTACAAAATTTTGTTACGGCTACGATGTTATTTTGTCATATTTTTTTCGTTGCTCATTGCGTTCCTTTCGCGTTGTAAAATGGAAGAACAGAGTTATTTGCACAATTCCTTTGTGGTTGATATGGACGAGTCGTTGGCGGGCCTGGAGGAAGTGCTGCCGGGTCGACGCAGGGTCCGGGCAGAGGTTGACGTGTCCTCCACGGCAAGGTTCAACCTGCCCGAATTCCAGCAAAGTGACCCGGCAACCTGGTTCTACCAGGCTGAAGCACAGTTCGGGCTGAACCGACAAGACAAAGCTGTTGCACATGGTGTCAACGCTGCCCACGGAAGCCGCGAGGATTCGGTTACATGTCTTCCCGGACCTCAACGCCGCCAGCTATACTTAAGCTAAGAGGTTGTTGCTCGGCCTTGGCGAGAGCGAAGGACTCATCAGAGGTCTTGGGGAACGGCGTCTTCCCAAAAACATACAGGGGTCTTATTCTCTATTACAATATTGTGAGAATTTTTCTCGAAACTGCCAAAATGGTATTCTGTATTACAAAACTGACTCGAAACTGTAACAATATTGTTAGATTTTTACTCGAAAGCTCAAGGGTAATCGAGCAATTTATAAAATTTTAGGTGTGGGCGATAAAATTGAAAGCTCTTGCGCTCACTTTCTTTTCTTTCGGAGACATTTCTACGAGAGGAAGCAATATTGTAATAGGGAATACGGAAGCATTTTAGTTTCGGATAACAGTTTCGAGTGAAAAGCATTTGAGTATTGTAATAGAGAATAAGGCCCCAGGTGGTGCTCGCTGCGTCCTCAGATCAAACCCTGGGGCAATTATCTAAATTGGCAGACAAAGTGTGGAGGTGACATCTCACCAACCCACACAAGCTCAGGTGTCGGAGGTGAGAAACTCGTCGTCCCTGAAGCGGGCCGTGCAGTCTCTCCAACGCGAGGTGCAGCAATTGCGGGCACTTGTGTTGAGGAGAGGTGAAGGCCAGGGCCAGAAGTTGGCGAGAGGATCTGCTGGTCCACGACAATGGGCCGCCCTCCGGTTCAACAACCGAAGGCTCCATTGGCGGGGACCAGGAATCCCACCAATCAAGGCGCGGTCCCTAAAGCCTCCGCCGTGCAAGCACTGCCGGGAACGCTCTGCTACTTCCACTAACGCTACGGTAGTGGGGCAGAGCGGTGCACCCCTCCTTGTGCGTTCAAAGGTCAGAGCTCAGCAGCCAAGAAGGACCGGAGGACAAAGGGCCTCAATAAATCAAAAAATTAAATTGGCGGGGAGTCGCCACATCCGCGGGCGTCTCTCAGCAGAGACGCTCGTCTCGATTATAAGTCCGTGATTGGCATAACCAAATCGATTTTTTAATCGATTTTGGTGCGGACATTTCCTTAGTTCCAGTGCACACTTTTAGGGTACAAACAACATGCCCTAATTTACTTCTGCGGGCCGCTAATGGATCCACAATCCTTACTTTTGGCACGAAATTGTTGGAACTGAACCTAGGTCTTCGCCGACGTTTCATCCACAACTTCATAATAGCCAACACTAATAAAGCTATACTCGGTGTGGACTTTCTCACAATGTTCGAACTCATCCTCGACTTCAAAAAGTGAGAACTAGTTGGCTCACAGACCAGTCTTGGACTGATGTCTGTGCAACTGGTGAGTATATGATTGAGAGCTTTGAATGACAACAACTTGGCAAATATAAAGCATTGAACCACTTAAGCATCTCGAACGAGACCCTCTCGCGTATCAAATGTGTTCTGATTTGCGCTATCCCGAGTACCTCTCGCCGCTTATAAATATTATGTTAAATTTTTATCTGGAGCGATACCTTCTCGCCCTTTTGTATTTCATAGAGCTTAGTGTATATTTATTGTAAGCTCGTTCGAATTTAATGCGTGCGCTAGTGGCATGCGCCTGCCTGCGTATAACAAAACAAACACAAACTAACACGATCAGACGTGCTTTTTCTTTGCATTCACGGTTTTATGCAGTGTTTTTCAGTAGCATATTTATAGTGTATTATTTTGCAAATATTTTTTATTTATTGTTTTTGACCGTAAAGTAAGCAATTTTTACTTTATATTTATACATCAATTTCTATATTCAACAATTTTCATTTATTTTATTTGATTTTTTTTTCCTTTTTTTTGGAGAATGGAAAGCGATATATCAATATTATGAATAAAAACAAAAAAACTGCTTTTATTTTACGTCATTTCACAGAAAAACCCTCGCATTAAGTGAAGTACGCTTCTTTAACACAACCTCCTAATTTTAACCTACCGGTTAAACACAATGTGCAACATTACTTTGTTACTAATGGGCAATTACCTTTCGTTACCGCTCGTAGACTTCATCCTGAGAAGCTCAAGGCGGCGAAATTGGAGTTTGAACATATGGTTCAACTAGGGATTTTTCGACCATCGTCGTTTCCCGCAGCATCGGGATACAAATGATTGGAGGCCATGCGGCTATTTATACACAACAAAATTTAGGAGTGTTTTCATAAGCCAAGTGCGAAATACTCAATTTTAGTAATAAGGGTTGTCCTGGGGGTTGTTTTCGACCAAGCTAGAGGGTTGACTTTATTTTAATTGAATTTGCCATACCCACATTAGTAAAAGGCGACATTATTAGCGGTTGATATCAGCTCTTCGCAGCTAAACCTTTTTTTATATTGCGTTCATTGAACATTCAGCTTTACAAGTGCCTAAAATATTTTATTTCAATATGATCCCTCTAAATTTTGGTTTAATATGTACCTCAAGAGTGTATGCACAGAATACATTATTTTCAAAAAATTGAAAAAACATTATTTTGAGATATTCCAAAAAGAAATGTAACGGCGGACCTATCCCCGGCTAGAAATTTGGCGTATAGCAACTTTACAAGCAATTTTTTTTTGAAAATACTGAGTTATGAAGGAAATTAATTTTTTTGAAAAAGTCAAGGACTTTTTTACGGAAAAAAAGAGGTCTTGGCGCAAAGAAAATAATAAGTCAGTTTAGTTTTGGAAAGCGAAAAAGCATTTGTTGGGATTGGAATTTTTGTCGAGGGAGATAGTTTTGAACATAGCTGCAAGCCATGTTTTGTGTAGTCGATGTTAAAATAAAATACGGTTGTTTCCATAAGTAAATATCGACCGTAGTTTGCTTTAAAATTCGAAAAGTATATTTGGCGGTACGGATAACCAGAAGTTTTTTTAAAAAGAAAATGCAAATTATTTCTGAGTTTTCTGTAATTACCAACCAGAAGCATAGGTTGATTCAGCACGCGCAAAGAAACCTAAGTAAAAAACTTAGGGGAAGAAGGAAGCGGCTGAACTAGCGTGGTGGAAAGGAACTGTAGGGACAATAAACTCTGACGCACTCCCTAAATACTTTATGTTTAGCTACCTGACTTTGTAAGAAGAGACAGGTAAGAAAAAGTCTGAAGTAGGCAATTAAAATAATTGATAATTGCCTTGAAAAAAAATTAATTAAAAAAGTCAGTCACTCTTGGATTTTAAAAAAACTAACACGTAATTCGCCTTATCGTTAAACTAAAGTTAATGTAAAATATCGTTAATATAAACTATAATTAAAATTGTGTTTACCCAAGAAAGTTAATATAAAATATAGTTAGAATTGTATATATTCAAGAATTGTTAAAAACTGGATGAATAAAATAAAAATACAAACTGAATAACAATAGTGTTATAATTGATGCCCACATAAGGAAGGAGAACACATTAGAACAAACGAGCCTTGTGAGGCACCAGCCTTGTGAAGAGGCCATCGGCACCAGCAGTCAATAGGAAGTCGTATCGGTATACATCTTTTGGATATCGGAGAATAGATGATTTGAGCAGCGTGTGATGAGCACCGCCCCGTATTGTTATATCAAATGAGTACCTTCTCAAAACGAAGCTAAAACAAAAACGTTTTTACTCTTTCCTGGTATACTGGCTCTTGACAGGCCTGATGAAACTAGGACGTTAGGGGAATAACCAACCATTGCAAACCAAAGGAAGAAGACAGCGTATTGCTCATTGAAATAAAAGCCAATACTCCATTACTTTTTATTAATATTAACTTTCTTTTTTTCTATTGCAATATATCTTGAGTTTTTATTATATTATTATTACGTTTTTGTGTTTTTGCGTTTGACAAGAGTTTTCAATATTACTTTTTTACACTGTTATCTCACAATTTCACTTATTTATAACACTAGATTGTTAGGATCCAATTGAACATATTTTTGGTTTTTTATATCGTCACATTACACCTCCTAAAGCATAAGCTTTCTGGGGGCCTTTGTAGTTTGTACTTATATTTCGTTTAAAACTGTAACTATGTCTGTACAAAACAAAGGCGACTTGATACCAGGGCGCGTCGGTTTTCCTCTTGTTAGTTTTGTTATGTGTATACAACGGTGCAACAATTACTGATTGAAGTATTTGTAATTTTCTCGATTAGTATTCATTAAACACCAATTTTTTTTTTTGAATGTATCAATTAACCCATTATATTGGTTTGGAGTGTTGTAATTAAATTGTTAATTGTTAATCTCGTGTTTGGTTTTTGATTCTGAAATATATTGGTTGGTTTAGTATGATGTATTAAGGGCACCGTTAATGGCATAGCAGCGGGCGATAGATCTTGCCCCCAACTTTAGTTGTCAGGGATCCTCCACTTCTCTATAAATGCTTCTCGTTCGCCCTGATGATGGGAGGACATTCACATGCAGGTAAGTGGTGGTGCAGTGATTGAGGGGGTACCTTAGGAGTTCTTCCACTCCACGACCCCCCCCCCCCCCGGCGAGCCAGCCCTTCTCTGGAGGCCCGGGGTACCGCCGATGTGTTGCTCTACATGCTTTGAATTTTTTTGTTCCAAATTTTATTTTGTCTTTTTTTTTTGTATGTGGATCTGAGGTTGGCTTCTTCGGGCAACCAACCCAGGGTTCACATTACAAAAAAGTTTCAAAATGCCGGAAAAATTTTCATTCTTACTAATAATACTATAATGTATATCAAATTAAAACCTTTTTAAATCAGAAGAAATTGGTGCTACTTTCAGCTTTCTATGTCAAACAGTTTTTGAACTAGACCAATTTAAAGATTTCAAAATTTGTCAAAATTTTCAGTGATGGTAAACCTACCATTATTTATTTATTATTTTTATTATTTATTTATTATACATTTATTGGGGCAGTACACAAGAACTACATCTTTTAAAGTACAAAACAAACGGCATAAAAAAAAATTTAAATCTTAAAAAAAAAATAACTTAAACTAGCCTTAAATAAATAATGTTGAAGTGAAAAGAAAATTATAGGGGATAGATAAGAGGGTTAGATAGGGGAAAAAATAGAAAGGAAATAAAAAGAACTAAAGAAAAGGTGCGGAAGAGGAAGAGAGAAAACTGGATGCTTGCTTTCTGAAAGCTGCTGCTGTGCATATCCTTTTTATTGCGTTAGGAAGGCAATTCCAAAGTCTAATTGTATACACAAAGAAGGAGCGACTACCAATTAGGGACAAATGAGCAGGTATAAGGAATTTGATTGATCTCAGGGACTGTAAAGAAGCTAGGAAGTCGGAGAGGTATACAGGACTTTTAGCATAAAATGCTTTATGTAGGAGGACCAGTGCCATGATGTCAAGAAGACGAAAAATGTCGTGACCTAATAAAGAATGTTGTATGCCAGACACATGATCCGAGCGTCTCAAGTGGAAAATATACCGTAGACAATCATTAAATGCTACCTTAAGACGTTGACGACAAGATGAGTCAAAAGAAATGTAAACAAGGGCACCATAAAGAAAATGTGGCACCACGAGAGTTTTAACTAGCTTGGCACGAATAGATTGTGGTAAGAGATTACCATAGAGCCAAAGTTTACGCAATGTGCCATAGATCTTGGAGAGTATAAGTGAGACATGATCGCAGCAGGATAGTCTGTCATTAATAATAATACCGAGATTATTGACACATTCAACAAAGGGAAGAGGAATATTATCAAGGACGATATTTGGAATATTGTCCAGTGACCTATTGGGACGTTTAAGGATGAGTGCTTTGGACTTATTAGGATTTAATTTGAGAAAATTGGAAGAACTCCACTCATTTATTTGGGACAGAATATCATTAAGATTTGAGATGCAAGATCTGATTTTACTAGGAGGACACGAGGTGTACAACTGAAGATCATCAGCATATAGATGAAATGAGCAGCGTTGAATAACGGAGGTAACATCGTTGACATACAAGGAGAAAAGCAGAGGACCGAGAATTGAGCCTTGTGGAACCCCTACAAGTACTGGTAGGAATGAAGACGCAACCCCGTTATGACGAACACACTGTGACCTATTAGACAGAAGGGAGAAAAGTCTGATGGCAGAAGAAGAAAAATTATAGAATGTCCTAAGTTTGGAAAGCAAACGCGAGTGAACTACTGAGTCAAACGCTTTGGAGAAATCAAGAAGAACCAGTAATCCTACATCACCCTAATCGAGGACTGAACGAAGATCTGAAGTTACCTTCAATACAGCAGTTTCGCAGCTATGGTTTTTACGGAAGCCAGATTGTAGTTTAGAAAGGAAATTGTTAGATTCAATATAGCGCGTGATCTGACCAAAGAGAATTTTCTCAAAGACTTTGGCAAGAAAGGGAAGAATACTAATAGGACGATAATCTGTTAAATCGACTGGACAGGATTTTTTTGGTAATGGAATCACAACAGACTTTTTCCAAATCAGGGGCACTTGCGAAGTTGTCACGCAGTAATTAAAGACATGAGTGATGGTTTCCAGAATTAGTGGAGAGAGTAACTTAAGAAATCGCGGGGAAACTTCATCACAACCGATACTGTTAGATGAGATGGACAGCAATGTTTCAAGAACTTCATAGGAGTCTACACAACGAAAGTTGAAACCATCAGTACTGAGTGAGCTAGATGAAGGGGAGTACGTGGGAGAGGAGAGTGTGTTATCGGGAGGAAATTGAATAAAGGAAGCATTGAGAAGATTTACATCTACATCAGAAGGTGAGGGTACAGAAGTATTAATACCTAAAGAACGAATATTGGACCAGAGTTGTTTGGAATTTAGAGCGGGATCAAGCTTGCGGGAGTAAAATTCCCGTTTAGCAGATTTGACTTTACAAGTGATTAGGTTGCGTAATTGTTTGTAAGCATTACGATACCTAGGAATCCTGGTCCTGCGATAGCGCCTATACATAAACTCACGCTGATTTATCAGATCGCGGATTTCACGGGAATACCATGGACAATGGCGAGATACCTGGCGCCTTCTCGTTACTATAGGGACACACTGATCGAAAAGGTGATGAATAAAAGCAGTTAATAGATCAACTTTAGTGTCGATACAAGTGGTGTAATAGATATCATCCCACCGCATTGCCGCAACGACTTCAGAAAGCTGATCTAAATTAATGTTGCTATAGTCACGATACGAAATGGAAGAAGATGAAGAGGGAGGAGAAAATGCAAACTTTGTTGAGAGAAATAGTAGGTCATGATCAAGAAAACTAGGCGGGGATATTTGACTGTGTTTTAATACAGCATCCGTGGCAGTGGTAGCTAGAATATCGAATAGGGAGGGATTCTGGCAGTTCAAAAATGTAGGCAGTTCATTCAAGATATGTAAATCCAGTGATACAAGGAATTGCTAAGTGCAGTCGAACGATTATTGGCTTTCAAAAGGTTAACATTAAAATCACCAGCAACAATTATGTTTTCGTAGTGCAGAGAAAGCCTTGCAATAAGGTTGGCAAATTCAGTACCAATCTCAGTGTTAAAACTATTGGGCGGACAGTATACACTGACTACAACACATTTGTCACCGGCAGATTTTACTTCTACCGCAATAAATTCAAGTTGCGAGCCACACGATTTGCCCACCACTTTTGAGGAGAGCAATGATGCACAATATATGGCGACACCCCCACCAGTACGTCTGTGCATAGAAAAACCAGGAAGGGAAACTAGAGCAGACGGGATTCCAGTTTTCAACCAAGTCTCACTTACCAACAGAACATGAATTTTCGTGAGTTCCAGCATTAATCTGAATTCATCCATTTTATTTCTTAAGCTTCTTGCATTAAAAACACAAATGTTCAGGCCTGAGCAGGAAGAGGACAGGATATTGAGTAGTAGTCTCTCCCTGTGCACACAATTAGTGTAATTATTCATAATTCCATTAGTATAGAACACTGACATATAGGAGTCATTCCATATCAAATCAACCAATGGTTTGGACCTCTCCATCTCCGATTGTTATAATTTTTTTTATGTTTGTTCTTCTGATGGAAATTAAGAAAAAAACAGTTTTTCAGATTTTTTGGACTTCTATTTTTTTGTTATAAATTTTCAAAATCGTGATCCTATCCTATGAAAATTTATAACAAATAAAATAGAAGTCCAAAAAATCTGAAAAACTGTTTTTTTCTTAATTTCCATCAGAAGAACAAACATAAAAAAAATTATAACAATCGGAGGTGGTGAGGTCCAAACCATTGGTTGATTTGATATGGAATGACCCCTTTATGTCAGTGTTCTATACTAATCGTAGGATCACCATCACCATTAACCGGCGAATCATTGAGTTTGATTGAGAATCTTTGTCTGTTATGACAACATAATCCTAGTAGTCAATTTAGGAAACATAATACAGAAATAAAATAAATGGTTAAAAATTTTTTTTTAAAATAATTCTTTTCATTAACTAAAAAATGTACTGAAAAGTAAAAAATAAAAAATATTTTAAAGAAAGCGTGAAATTTCAATTTTAATGAAAAAGTTAATTAAAAGAATGGCGCATTTTTCATCAAAAATTGAAAATATAACTGTAAATCGCGTGAGATTTACAATAACCCTCAATTTTTTGCTTTGTTAATTTCAAATTCTAACAAAATTTTTTGATGAAAAATGCGCCATTCTTTTAATTAACTTTTTCATTAAAATTGAAATTTCACGCTTTCTTTAAAATATTTTTTATTTTTTACTTTTCAGTACATTTTTTAGTTAATGAAAAGAATTTTTTTTAAAAAATTTTTTTAACCATTTATTTTATTTTTACTTTTCAGTACATTTTTTAGTTAATGAAAAGAATTTTTTTGAAAAAATGTTTTTAACCATTTATTTTATTTTCTACTTTTTAGTTTATTATATGTATTCCGCCATTTTATGATGGCAATTCTATTAGATTTAAAATTACGTCACACAGTTTACTGTATTCATTTGATACCCATGTCGTGGGCTCGGTGGAACATAATTGCAAAAACGGCCGCCATCTCGGAACCGTCTTCTTGATTTTTTTACAAAAAGGTCAGATTGCATTTAGTACTTATACATGATGAGTTGAACTCAAGTTGAACCCAAGTCTAACTACATGTAAACGGGAGTCGAGTTGGGTTAAGGTTGACTGAACTCGACTCAGCTCTGCTACCTGGGTTTAGTTGAAATTATGCATACGGACATGAGTTCAGTATTTGAGTAGTTGAATTTAGTTGACAGCAGCATCTCTGTGTTTGTTTGTGATTTTTTGTAACGTGTATTGCTTCTTTATTATCAACTCACCCTTAACTCAACTATTCATCTCATCATTCATACACATTAACCACCCGAACTACGAGTGTGTGCAAAATTGGAAGTTGATCGGTTATATTTTCTACTTTTTAGTCTATTATAAGCTTTCCGCAATTTAGTGTTGGCCGCCATTTTGAATTTGGAATGACGCCACATAGCTTATTGTGTTCTACCTGTCATAACCTTTCATTTGATACCCATGTCAGAGGGCCGCGGAGCACAATTTCAAAAATCGGGCGCCATTTAGGAACCGCCATCTTGATATTTTTACAAAATGGCCAGATTGCATTGTCATCCAAACTAAACGTGTATGCAAAATTTCAGCTCTATCCGAAACCGGGAAGTGGGTCAAATTTAACTTCCAAGATTTGACGACAAACAGTGTAAGTTAAATAAAAGAATTTAAAAACAGAATACATTACATTAAATATTCCTTCGCGAATAAATCAATCACCAATTAAAACCATAACGATTATTCTCCCAATAAAGAAATCGCCTCGGATTAGATTCATTTTAAATAAATATCCGTTTTCGGTTAGAATAAATTACAGGACCCTACCAAATGCTTACAACCTGAGTTAAAACTCTTCGATTCCAATTAATGTCACACCAATCAACAGCATAATTTCCATAGCCGAACGCAAAAAAAGGACGAAAAGGGGGAAGGAAGCGAAAAAAACCCTCCCGAATCGAATTTCTATCACAATCAAGTTACGTGCTTCTGACAGTTGCTTTTTGGAGAATTTTAATGAGAAAATCGAGGTGCTTCCGATGACATCCCTATCATGAGTTATTGAGGTTGTGTCCTGCGCTCGCCAAATGGGGGATCCGGTCATTACTTATTATTCATGGGATTTGTCCTCCAGGTAAACTCAGTCCGGCGGGGGAGGGTCGAATTACGATCCATCTTACATCTTCTTCTTGTGGCGATTGTAGAGAGGGGCGCTTGATGTACGACGAGACTAGCACAAGGCATAAGCCACTTCCTTTCAATAGTATAATTTGTGTCCTGATGAAGGCAATGAACCTGAATATTTTTTTATCTTTATATCTAGTTTATCCAAGTGTCATTAGAGTTTGTTTGGTATTCATAACTTGTCCATCTTTCCAATATCTCGAAAACTACTAGAACATTAAATCATCGGTTGTGGGAGATATTGTGTTTGGGGGTTATGGGGGTGTATCGGAGAGATATATGGTATATACAATTATAGTCCTACTAGTGACGGAGTTTGAGTACCCATGGGGATGGTCTGGCGTAGGTAGTTTAATTTCCTTTTGGTTGGATACAATCTTGGTGTAAGGGGTAATAAGATTTGTTCGATAGATAACTTTTTTTTTTGTGGTTGGAGTTATTATATGACGTTATGGAAAAATTCGAATTTCAGCATTCTTTATTATTAATGCCCTAAAAATTATACCAATTAGTTCAGCAACTTAGGTTGCGAAAAGTAAATAATTCTGTATAAAGTTCATAAGGACTTGACAGTTTTCCGCAGTGTTTTTTAGTATTTCAGTTTTTTAGGGCGTTTTTTAATTAAGACTCACCATGTTGTTTAGTATATTACATTCTGCGATGATTTACGTATGTAAAACTTGTTGGAAGGACTACAAGAAAAAACAAATAAAAAACATAAAAAATGCCTTATCGTATGTAGTACTCGATTTTCGGCTGCAACAGATAACAAACTAAGTAGCTTATATCCCTAGTAAAAGGACGCATAGTGATGAGATGTCGCTTTACAAATGGGTCCCCCAATTAAGTACGAACCACGTCCAATAATGCTTGACCTGCGAAATCGAGTGATAACCGATCTACTTTTTTTTAAGTAGTCAAGGAGCAACTCACATGGTAAACACTGCGGTCAAGTAAAGCCTATTGTGTACGTACCCGACTAGTGGAACATACTATCAGCCTTCCGGATGAAGACAAGAAGGTTTTTAATTCAGGAAGTCCAGACGTGAGCAGGGCTCAAAAACTCCCTGATTAATGTCCTTATTTTAAGCCATATTATAGCAGGACATTCACAAAGAATATGAGTGGAGGTCTCGTCACGTTCTGTCTCTTGAGACAGTCCTAGGTTGTGAAGGTGATATCGCAGTCCTACATGGCTAGTCAGAGAACCCACCAGCAGCCTTAGGTTAGCTCTATTTAAAGTGATGGTGCCCCAAGGCAAAGGGTCTTATAAGATCTTTAGCCTGTCTATGAACTGGGACTGACCCCAATAGGCTAGGTTTAGTCCTTTAATCCACTCCTCTATCAGGGACTTGGAGGTGGACTGAGAGATGCCACAGACCTACACCAAGGTCTTAGACCGCATCTTTGCGAGGCTGGTGGATTTGCTGATGACGTAGTCAAGTTAAGCGTTCCAGTTCAGTCTCTTGTCTAACCTTTCTCCCAAATATTTGGCTGAGTCTGAGTAATCAACTGTGGTACCTTGAATACAGATAAGGCCTAGGTCCACTTTGTAGCGTTTGGAGAAAGGTATAGTTGTTTTCAAACCTCGTGACATCCCGCGCATGTTCCCCAGCTAAGCTCTTAAAAATGTTTAAAAGCTCAGACAAAAGCTTCACTTAACACCTCCTATCAAATCACTTGCTGCCATGTAATCAGTCGCGACTGCGTATTGCTAAAGGGAGGTGTATTTTTCTGGGACTTCAATGATTATTTAAAAAATTTACAAATTATGACTGAAAAACACCCGTTTTTATATATTTTTTTTATTTTAAGGTTTTTATATTTTACACATATGCCACAGAAATAATTTGTAGTAATTTCTACTAAAAAATACGATATTTGTGTTTTTATCACTTTGATTACTAGATTTTTGACATTTTCCGCCAGTCGCAAGCGCGTTTCTGCCTGGGGAGGTTGTGTTGCTTGCTGCTGCGGCGAACTCTCAATTTATGAATGAAAATGCTCATATCTTTAAAAGAAATTTTTCCAGCAATTCTTTTAATTTATTTTAAATTTAGGGATGAGAAATATTTAGCATAATTATAGTAAAATTATGCTTAAATTACGATGGATAAACTGACTTGGTTGAGCAGGAGTTTTACATGTATTTAAAAGCTCTGCTCAACACATATAAAGATTAATTAACTTTATTCATTCGGCATGCGCGCATCCCTTCCCAAATTGATTTGTTGAGTTTTTTCTGCGTTTGTTGCCGTTTTAACTAAAAAGCGGGGAAATGATAGAACAATATTTATAAAATTTGGCAATGAGGTGCGCAGAACTGTTCAATTTTTTTGTGTCACGGAGTTTGAAAAAATCTATACACTTCACTAATCTTGAAGAGAATCTGGTCTCATTTAAGATCCTAATTGGCATTAAAAACGGCTCTAAAATAAAGCGCAATATTTGACAGCATGTTCAAGACGAAAGATAGAAGAAATTAAGCAGAATTCGTCGTTGTAGGCACTGTTAGCAAACATTTTTTTAACTAGATTATGAAAATATATTCAAAAGGAAAACTAAGCTAAATTGTTATAAAAGAAAAGTCGGGTTTGGTCTAGAAGATTGGATTACAAAATGGCCCAATTTTGAAATTACTGCTTTCATACAAAATTCTACTAATTTTTAACAAAGCTCAGTAGTATTTCCTTGCAATCTTTATACATCCATTTGTTGTGTTTTAAAAAATCTCATCAGTCCAGAAACGATCGCACATGCACAAGAACACCCTTTAAAATATGAAAATTTCCCCAAGCTTACATAGTTTCAAGCATTCAAATGATGCCTTGTAGATTCTCCATTGAAAATTATTAATATTGTTTGCATCCAAAATCATTCAATCAGTTATAATTAATTCATGCTTCAGTTCACTGCAAATCCCAGCTACACCTACACATCTGGGGATAAGGACTTAATCTTGACACAAATTCCAGATAATGTTGCTAGGAATTGGTAATGAAATTTGTACGAAATTACTACAATTAGTGCATCCCTAAATCCTTCCTACAAGCTGAAGGGAGTGAGTCGTCTACCGAAGAACCAATATCAGAATTGTTGAAACAAGGTAGAACATGCCTCAAACCTTCAAAGCCGCAGGACTTTTTATCACCTCTCGTGTATTTATTACTGTATACATGTATATATGTGTATAGAAGTAAAGGTATACAAGGGTAGCAATTCATGTGTACATAAAATTGACATGCGTACGCACAAAACCAAAAATGTTGAATCGCATAAACGTGTGTAAGCTCCTGGGAATCAATTACAAGGTATTTGAGGCTTAACAGTAGATGGCAGGCGAAATATTACTCCATAAATCCCATGCAGCCAGGCATTTGGATGGTAGAGAAACGTTCTGTCAAAACATGAGGCAAGTGACACAATGCCTTCAAGGGAACATGCAAAAGATTCACATTTTGAGAAAATCCTTTTAGGATTAATAACTTAAGATTTAAACGGATGTTGCCAATGTCAGAAACAGACGCAAGAACACTTGATTTGGTTTTAGATTTGTGAGTGGAATTTGCGTTGTTAGGAGATGGTGGGTAGTGGCATTTTATTTTAATTAAAAAAAAAAAAACAAGAAAAAAAATGTGCTATTAGCATGATCTGTGCAACCATTACCCATTTTTGTATCTTTTCCTTTAAAGTTAAAGTCGGTTATAACACTTTGTCATAATCAGTTGGGAGATTCCATTGAACACCTTATGCACATAGCACAAGAGTCAATACCGCTTGCTTACTTTCTCTCCGTGTGTCGTCTGACACACGGTGCGGATGCGGTGTGGACGCGGAACGGACGCAGTGCGGATATGTGTGTCCCGGCCTTTACTGTCAGTCCCATCCAACCGAGTTTTCGGCGTTAAGCTTCTTCTTCTTACTTCAATGACGAAGTTCTCCAGTTCGATGTGAGGAATAAGGTTCCGCATCTTCTAAAACCGCACCCTTCTATGTTTTCTCGGCCTGCCTACGGGTCTTTCTCCTTCGATAATGCCAGTGAAGACCTTGTTTACTGCTCTGTCCTCTGCCGTGCGCTCGGCGTGTCCAGCCCAACGAATTGTCGATTGAGTTAATTTTAATCTTCACCTTGAGCTTTCTATAATGAAAGAAAAGTGCGTGCAAGATTTTGTCCCTACGTCCACGGACTTATATCCGATTCAATCAAATCACTCTCTATTGTAACCGTAAAAACCGATTCGAATTCAATGCTTCCAATACGAAGTACTGTCGCATTTTCGACGACGTCATTTGCTCCATCTGAGCCACGTGGCAGCCCTAACAAAACTTTATCGCTACTCACTGCAAATCTCAGATTTTGGAAGTGTGTTTTTTGACACGAGTTTAGTTATGCCTTTGAAAAGTGTAAGCAAGCATTGGCTAATACGGCTCATTTCGCTAGTCTTCGAGTTTTTTGGAACTGAACTGTGGGAACTTGATCGATTGTTAGCCTTTAGAGGTTTGTTTACCCCTAAACATCTCTGGGGTGAAATTTGAAATGACCTGCTTTGACTTGCTCTGCCCTATGGTACTTAAAAAATGTGCCTCACCTTTGGCTAAACCCCTGCGCAAACTTTTTGCCCTGTCTTACTTCTCCGGAGTGTATCCCGACTTTTGGAAACTAGCTCATGTTCAGCCAATCCCAAAAAAAGGTGAAGCCAGCGACCCCTTAAACTACCGCCCAATAGCAATTACTTCTGTTCTCTCCAAAATCATGGAGACAATAAATCAATTAAAAGCTGATGAAATATCTAGAATCCAACCAAATTATACACGACAGGCAATACGGCTTCAGACCTAAACGGTCTACTGGCGATCTGCTTGTGTGTTTAACCGAGCGTATCAACCAAAGCATTCACAGCTTTGGCGAGTCTGCTCTGGTTGCTCTAGATATATCAAAGGCTTTTGACAGAGTATGGCACCCAGCTCTGTTGAATAAACTCCAAGCTATTGGTATACACTTAGTTCTAAGGAACTGGATTAAGAGCTTTCTTTCAGGCCGTTCAATCAAGGTAGTATTGGACGGCGTCGAATCCAACCCACATGTCATTTCGGCCGGAGTTCCCCAGGGGTCAATTCTTTCACCCGCACTTTTTCTAATCTTCATTAATGATCTGCTCTCAACCCCCTCCAACCCACTACACTGCTTCGCTGATGACGGTACTCTGAATTTCTCTTACTCCTTCGACAATATAAGACAAGCACGTGCCAGACCTTGTCTTTACCAGCGTCAACTGATGTCGGATTCGATCAACCGGGATATCGAATCGATTCTTCATTGGGGCGAAATGAACCGCGTCGAATTCAATGCCACAAAAACGAAGCACTGTCTGATCTCCAACAAAAATTGTACCGACCTTCCTCCTATCTCAGTGGATAAAAAGAATCTAACGGCTGACTCAACTCTCAACATCCTAGGGGTAACTTTAACGGAGCATCTGCGATGGAATGATCACATATTCCAAATCGCCAAACAAGCCTCCCAATGCCTTGGATTTCTCAAGAGATGCAAGTACCTCCTCCAGCCAGCAGCATGGGCTACAATATACAAATCCTACATTCGGCCGCACCTCGAACACAACTCGCATATCTGGGCAGGCGCCCCAAAAACCACCTTGGCTTATCTCGACAAGGTGCAAAATCGTGCCCTCAAACTCATTGATGATGGCCCCTTTCGCGCCTCCATAGACACCTTAAGCCACCGTAGGAATGTAGCAGCCTTCTCCATACTTTATCGCTATTACCATGGCGACTGTCCCACTGAAATTCAGGACCTCCTGCCTGCACGGCAATACTTTTCCCGCAACACAAGACTAGCCCGCTCGGCTCACCCCCGTACCCTACAGCCCCCCCGTTCACGCACAATACGGTTTAGAAGTTCGTTTATGAATAGAACAACTCGACTGTGGAATAATCTCCCGCAGTCGGTATTTCCGAACTCGTACAACACCTTAAAGTTCAAACGTGAGGTTCATCGTCATTTTCTTCTACACCCTCCAGACCCCCTCTAACCTTCCCTATTCTCCTCTATTCTTCAAACCAAGCTTACTACTAGACATTGCACCATGAACTGAAGTGATCTGGTAATCTAGTCACACTACTCTCACGGAGACACTGGGTGGTGTGAATAAAAACTAAGTGAATACTCTGAGTGGATTCTCTTGAGAAGGGTATGTCGTATAGAGTGAACACTAATTAGGAGGGAATAAAAATTCACTTAAATGTTAATTTTATGTTAAAATTTTTAAATTTTTTAAATCTTTTTTCATACTCAACTTTAATTTTACCCCTGTTAAATCCATAACATTTATTTTTAAGTATCTTAAATATTTTTAAGAATTACATTTAAATCTTCCATACACAGGTACTGAACCTGGGCAACACACCAATTTAATTCAACTATCTTGATTATAGAGCCAATTATTACACAGGTATTGGACCTGGGTAATACGGCACATTAATTGTCAACAGATTATTGTACAGGTACTGTACCTGGACAATACAGACGAATCAGATTGTACAGGTATTGAACCTGGGCAATCATCATCCAGCATTTGAGGAATTTCCGTCAAATAAAAGAATTTGGCGCAAACATTTTTTGGTGACCCCGACGTGATCGCCTAAGATCACGTAGCAGAAACATTATTGAAAAAAACAAGAAAGATTTTTTCTGAATATCATGGAAGGTCTAACTGCACAACAAAGCAGTATAGGGAAGGAGATTGACAAGCTGTACGTGAATTTTAAGAAGGATTCATCGATCAGGAAGACAGCGCCATATTTAGAGAATCGACTGCAAAATTTAGAGGAGTTGTGGGTTCAATTTGAATCTAACCATCGGCAGCTTATGCCGCTTGCCTCCACCGACATCGACCATCCCTATTTCGTAAACCAATTCTTCGAAGAGACCGCCAAGGTCTATCAGAAATTGAAGGCCACAATGCTTCAATTACACCAATCAATCCAGCCAAGCACCATGGACGCACAACCGGGTCCCATCGCAGCTGAGCCAAGAGATGACCCTACCAAGACAGGGTCGCCACAAGCCTGTGACTTCCAGCTTCAGTCCAAGGAAGAAGACAACAGTGCATTGAAGCTCGTCAAACGACAGAGGGCTTTATTTAAAACGATCACTCACGTTCTACAAGAGGTGGAGAAAAAACTGGAAGACACCAGCTCAAGTACCTTTTACCAGGTCAAATTAGACTTGGTTCGTCAATACGAGAGAGAATGCAGACAGAATAACCAACTCATATGGGAAATTGCAGACGATGAAATTCCACATGGGTATGAGCTGAGTTATTACCACACCATACTAGACTGGATGCAGGATACAATAATAACCCTACAAGCCGGATTGGATGAGTGCGGGTCCGAATCTCACCAAAAACCGACTTCCACACAATTTAAACTACCAAAAATAGTTCTGCCAACTTTTGATGGAAACCATTTACGGTGGATCCAGTTTCGTGAACTGTATGGGCAGTTAATCCATACACAGCCGCTCAGTGATGCACAGAAGATGTTTTATTTAATTACCAATCTCACTGGAGAAGCACGCTCACTAATCCAACATCTTCCAGTCTCCGGGGAAAACTACATGTCGGCTTGGGATATCTTATGCAGTCGATACGACAACAAGCGTCTATTGGTTACAGCCTTACTAAACAAATTTTTGGCGCTTCCATCGACTTCATTTGAATCCAGTGCAGCGTTAAAACATCTACATGATAGCACCAAGGAATGCATACATGGCCTCAAGAATCTTGGTCTACCAGTGGATTCCTGGGACGCTATGCTGGTCCACATATTGACGAAGAAGTTCGACAAAACAACCCAGGCATTATATGAACAATCCCTCACCCATCCGAAGGAATTAAACTCATTAAAAGAAGTACTGAAGTTCCTAGAAGCACGATTCCAGTCCTTAGAAGTGCTAGGGGGGAAAACCAGTCTTTCTACCAAGGAGAGATCGTACAAGCAAACCACATTAACAGCAGTAGCTGGATCGGGAAGTCAGTGCAGACTTTGCAAACAAATCCACTACATTTATGCCTGCCCCACATTTCTCAAGAAAAACCCCAGTGAACGCCGTGCCTGGGTGAAGAAATATAACTTATGCCTAAATTGTTTGCGTGAAGGGCACACAGCAAGCAGTTGCAGCTTAAGATCATGTACCAAATGCAGCGAAAAGCACAATACACTGCTGCATCCTGACGGTTCAAAGTCAACCACGAGACCAAAAATACCAGCAACCCCAGTCACCGCCAGACAACAACCACAATCATCGAAGGCCCCGAACTTCCCGTCGGAGTCAACCAGCTTAGCAGTACAAACAGTGAAACCACGAAAAGGTTACGTCATCTTGAGCACTGTCAATCTAATAGTAAAAGGCAGGGATGGCACCGAAGTCAGCTGCAGAGCAATTTTAGATTCAGGTTCCCAACTTAGCTTCATCACTGAAACACTTGTAAGGAAGCTCCAATTAGACGAAAGTTCGAATCCAGTTAGCATTCTAGGAATACTACCTGGAGTAGGCCAGTCAGAACGTAGTGTCGCCTGTGAAATCAAATCCAGAGTTAATGGGTTCTCAGCATTCGTGGAGGCACAAATATTGCCACAGATAACGTCAATACAACCTGCTATACCAATTAATTCAACCAACTGGCCGATTCCGAAGAACATCAAATTGGCAGATCCAGAATTTTACAAACCAAACCAAGTTGACCTGCTGTTAGGAGCGGAATTACACTATCAACTCTTGACAGTCGGTCAAATCACCATGAGCGAGGAGTTGCCCATACTGCAGAATACTGTTTTTGGATGGATTGTCGCTGGAAGACTTCGCAACATGAACTCATCAGGAGATCTTACCTGCGGCATCTGTACCGAAGATGATGAAAAGCTTAAGGAACAAGTAGAAAAATTCTGGAGTTTAGAGGACACTCAGCCCACTAGTAGTGTTGTACCCCTAAGCGCAGCAGAGAAACGATGTGAACTATACTTCAATCAAACCACCAAAAGAAATGACACAGGCCGCTTCGTGATCAGTTTGCCATTTTCGGATCATCCTTCCGCTTTAGGAGAATCAAAAGAAATGGCGCTCGCCAGGTTACGCGCCATAGAACGAAAATTTCGAAGCCAACCCGAACTCAAAAAACAGTACGTCGATTTCATGAGAGAATATCAGGATCAGGGACACATGGAAGAGGTCATCATGCCAGAAGGGCAACCACATTATTTTTTGCCCCACCATTGCGTCTTGAAACCGGAAAGCACCACTACAAAATTACGAGTGGTCTTTGACGCCTCTGCACGGACAACGTCTGGGAAATCGTTAAATCAAGTGTTACATACTGGACCCAAAATTCAAAACGAGCTCTTCTCCGTTCTACTACGTTTTCGGCTACCACGGTTCGTTTTCACTGCCGATATTGAGAAAATGTATCGACAGATACTAGTTGAACCTACTGACAGGAAATACCAACTTATCTTGTGGCGAGAGAACGAGAATGAGCGTATCCGGTGCTATCAACTCGCAACGGTCACATATGGAGTAACAACTGCGCCATACCTAGCGATAAAGTGTTTACATCGTTTAGCACTTCAAGACAGAGAGCAATTTCCACTTGGGACAGAAAGTCTTAATGAAGACTTTTACGTAGATGATGCAATGGTAGGAGCAGATAGCCTAGCGGAAGCTTTGGAAAAACAGAAGCAGTTGGACAACCTATTGAGGTCAGCAGGGTTCAAATTACGAAAGTGGTGCTCCAATCATCCCCAATTACTGGCCGGTATCCCAGTCGAAGACAGAGTTTCTCATCTTGAGTTTCACGACGAAAACGAGTGTCAAGTCAAAACCCTCGGCATGACATGGTTACCCAAGACAGACGAGTTCCAGATTATCACTAGGCAATCCACCGATGATAAGGCTGTCACCAAAAGACGAGTCCTCTCAGACATCGCCCACTTGTTCGACCCGTTGGGATTAATGAGTCCCGTCGTGGTAACTGCAAAAATATTCATGCAAACGCTGTGGTCATTAAAACTTGATTGGGATGCAGCAGTCCCGATGAATCTTCATACAGAATGGAATCACTTCCGAAGAAATCTACAGGAATTAAATAGAATCAAAGTTCCAAGACATGTGTTGTCCAAATCTTACATAGTGAACAAGCAGCTTCACGCTTTCGCGGATGCTTCCGAGAAGGCCTACGGCAGTGCAATATATCTTCGATCCACATTTCGAGATGGAACTATCATAGTGCGATTGCTGTGCGCAAAGTCCCGAGTAGCGCCAACTAAAACCGTCACCCTACCACGCCTGGAATTATGTGCTGCCAAAACGGCTGCACAGCTCCTTCATCGAGTTCGCCAGGACCTAAATTGGCAAGACCCATGCTATTGTTGGACTGATTCACAGATTGTCTTGTCATGGATAAACTGTCAATCCGCCAATTACCACACTTTCGTCGCGAACCGTATCGCAACCATTCATGAACTCACCACTGCCCAGCAATGGCGACATGTTCCGTCCAAGGACAATCCGGCTGATCTAGTCTCTCGGGGTGTATCGCCTGAACGATTACAGGAATGTAATTTATGGTTTTATGGACCCATTTTCTTACACGCTCCGGAATCAGCGTGGCCATCAAGGTCCGTAGTCGATGAAACAGATTTGGAGAAGAGAGCCAGCAAAAGTACTTCGTTGACAGCTACAGTCACCACAGACATCATCAATACATTTGATCATCGTAACTCATTTCTCCACATGCAACGCACCATCGCTTATGTACTTAGATTCATAAGGAATTGTCGAACCCAAGTCACGACAAGGCGCCTTAATGGTCCTTTAACAGTGGAAGAATTAGAAGAAGCATTAATCATAATTATACGAGATTCGCAGCACCAAGGGTTCCCAGAAGAGTTAGTGCAACTTAAGAAATCAGGATATGTGAGCACCAGCAGCTCACTCGTAAGCCTAAACCCATTCTTGGATACCAAGGGACTGATTAGAGTCGGAGGACGACTAGAAGAAGCTAGCATCTCGTATGACGCCAAACATCCGATGTTGCTACCCTATCCACATGAGGTTACCAAGTTAATGATCAATCACCTGCACCACCTCAATCGTCATGCAGGACCTCAAGCACTGCTTGCCATCGCTCGACAACGTTTTTGGCCTATTAAAGGAAAAACAATTACACGATCTGTCGTTAAGAATTGTGTTAAGTGCTGCCGAACCAAGCCTCAATTACTCTCTCAGCTTATGGGCAATCTACCACCCGACAGAATTCAACCAGCACGACCATTTCTACATTCTGGTGTCGACTTTTGTGGTCCCTTCCGCATACATTACAAGATTCGTGGAAAGGGCCCTACCAAGGCATACGTCGCTATCTTTTGTTGCTTTGCAACTAAAGCTGTGCATATAGAAGTCGTAAGCGACCTCACCACAGAAGCATTTATTGGATCTCTCAAAAGATTCACCAGCAGGAGAGGCAATTGCAAGAAACTTTACTGCGACAACGCTACAAATTTTGTTGGAGCCAAGAACCAGATGAAGGAATTGGAAGAGTGTATCTACACTAAAAAGGCCGAAGATCGCATCTCAAAATTCTGTGCAACCAAAGGGACAGATTTTAAGTTTATTCCACCGAGATCACCACATTTCGGCGGATTATGGGAGGCGGCAGTCAAATCCGCGAAACAGCTTTTCTATAAAAGCGTGTCAGCAGCCTCTCTTACATATGAAGAGCTAGAGACAATCATGGTCGAGATAGAGGCTATTCTTAACTCTAGACCTCTAACACCAATGTCGAACGACCCACTGGACCTTACGGCCCTTACACCTGGCCATTTCTTGATTGGCGAACCTCTGACCAATAGTGTCGATCCTCACGCAGAACCTCGGAAAGGAAACCTCCTCTACAGATGGAAGGTGGTAGCACACTTGAAAAGTGAATTCTGGCAACGTTGGACGAAAGAATACTTGTGCGAATTACAACATCGGTATAAATGGAGCAAATGTAGCGAGAACATTCAACCCGGAACGATGGTGATCTTGAAGGAAGACAATGTACCAGTCTTGTCATGGCCATTAGGACGTATAATTAGAACTATCAAGGGTCGAGATAATCTCGTCAGAGTGGCCGATGTCAAAACCACAAATGGGATCCTGCGTCGTCCAATCCACAAAATGGCACCACTACCTGTAATGTCTCAAGAAACACCCTCGGACAGTACCACAACCCACGAAGAGGATGTATCTCCACCAGAGGAATCATCAACCATACAACCTCTAACTGGGACAGAAGAGCCAAGGTCATCTGGTAATAAACGTCGTCGCACGCAGTCACCTCTCAGCCTTTTCTTAATGACTTGCCTGCTCCTACCATTATTTGGAACAGCAGAGATCATCATGAAACCATTTAATAATCAACCAGGATTATACTTTGAGGATTTAGGACCCACTTACTTAGCGGTAGACGACTGGGACTTAGTAGTATTCTTCGATCTCGCTACTTATCGCCAAGAGCTCAGCCTAATAACGAGAGGAGTGGAGCGACTGAGACAGTTGTGTGAAACCATGACATGCTGTCAATCATGCAACCAAACAGTAGCACATTTTGCAGCAGCAACCAGCGAAATCCATAACTCCAACGATCTTCTAACACCACACTTTACTAGAAGGAAGAAGAGAGCACCATTCAATATCGTTGGAAACATGGCAAACGCTTTATTCGGAGTGTTGGACTCAGAATACGCTGACAAGATGTCACAAACCATCAAGGACTTAAACAGCAATCAAGAGCACTTACTATCACTCCTAAAAAATCAAACCTCGATTATCGACTCCACGGTGAACATCCTAAATTCAACTATTGCGATGACACAACGTCAGATCTACGAATTCGAGAGGTATGCCAATCAAACCAACTCGGTCATTGATTCCATAAACCAAGACCTGAAAGAGCAGCGAACAATTGAGTTCTTCAACGCCGTATCAATACAGCTTCTTCTCATCAGCACCAAGTACCAACGGATACAATCCGCGTTGCTGAACATAATTATAGACACCCATCAGGGGAGAATTAACCCAATGATTTTAACCCCTACTCAACTGCAGACCCAGATCAACATCATAAAGGAAAACATACCACCGACACTCAGAATACATGCTGCCAACAACAATCTACTGGAATTGTACAACCTAGTCAATATCGAATGGAGGTTGACCGCCACAGAAATGATCTTCAGGTTGAAGATCCCGCTAGTATCGACAGAGAATTATCAGCTTCTACATGTCATTCCCATCCCTATGTGGATTAATAATACGTATTATACCATCGAACCCCTCTCACAATTTCTCATGGTAAACCTGCACCGTGATACCTACGCACCACTGTCACAACAGGAATTTTCAAGGTGCTCTACAACTCAATCGGCTCATATTTGCAGACCACGGCATGCTTTGTACAAAAGGAGCAACCAGCCTGGAGCGTGCGAACTTCACATTCTCATACATCAGCCAATCTTGGACTTATGCAAGGTCGCCATGACTCCCACAATACAACGATGGAACCCGTTGCAGACTCCCAACCAATGGATTTATGTGATGAACCAGGAGACAATTATCACGGTCCTCTGTGGTAACGCTATCTCGCAACGGACACTAGGTGGCTCGGGACTCATCACTATTTCTAATGGCTGCATTTTGAAGGACGATTCTACCACCATCCGAGGACGCAATCGATATTCAACCACCCTCAACACCGCCCTCATCCCATCAAGGAATTTTACCGATCTGTTGTCACCAATTACGCGTTTAAACATGTCGTATCAACCTATACTACATCCAGCGATCGCAGACGACCTATCCAACCTGAAGGGGCAAATTCGTGAGTTGCAGCAGAAGGAATCAACCCCTTTATTGAATGCATCAACCATAACACACCATCATATAATGAGCTATGGTACAAGTATCGCGGTCATTGCCATGATCGGGTATTTATTGTGGAAGGGCTACCAGACATGGAAAACATCTCGACGACCAACACCAGCACCGCGAAACAGAAATGGCGACTTCCGACTTTCCTCTTCAGCTAACTTAAACAGCGAGGCTGTTTAAAGTGGGGGAGAATGTTAAATCCATAACATTTATTTTTAAGTATCTTAAATATTTTTAAGAATTACATTTAAATCTTCCCACAAAATTTTTCTTTAAATAATTCTTATCTCAAGTAATTTTTTCTTTAAATTATTTTCACACGTTTGACTAGTATCAGGTTTCATCTACCGGCATGCACCTGTTTCTCGGCACAAAACGCTGAATTAGCGTCTAGGCTTTTGTACCAAGAAACCAAGGTCAAGGTGCATGTGCACTTGATTTATTTTATGCACATGTTAGCAATTTAAGATGTTATTTAATTATAGTCATAGCCGTAAGTTTTTTACATTTTATCATTTAATTTTTAATAAAGTCAGTCTAAGTTCAGACATCAAAGACAACAGTCCTGTTTTCTTTTATATTATTAACCCGTTCCTTTTCAGAACAGCCATTTGTTGCACAGGTACTGAACCTGGGCAACACACCAATTTAATTCAACTATCTTGATTATAGAGCCAATTATTACACAGGTATTGGACCTGGGTAATACGGCACATTAATTGTCAACAGATTATTGTACAGGTACTGTACCTGGACAATACAGACGAATCAGATTGTACAGGTATTGAACCTGGGCAATCATCATCCAGCATTTGAGGAATTTCCGTCAAATAAAAGAATTTGGCGCAAACAACCCCCTTAAAGGAACAAACACATTGTCACAGAGGTCGTGGCGGCAGCCGCCTGCGAAGGAATTTCCCTACATTTAAATTCTCCGCAGGGCAAAAACGAAGGGTGGGGGAGGTCGAGAGTGCAACAATAACTCTCGCGAGAGTAACGCGATACTATCGCGACACAACACTAAAATATCACTGTTGCACTGGGGTGCGAGACAAGACAGCAGTGGTCTCACTCTCGCGCAGCGAGATCGAGACCGCGGCCGACTGTTGTCTTGTCTCGCTCTCGTGAAATTCTAGGTATTTTAGTACTGACGTCACGTGGGACACGCTTTCCATATAAAATCGAAGCTGTTGTTGTTGTTTCTGCATTATGACTGACTCCATTTTAGCGGGTGTTCGAGACATTGAAGGTCAATATTTTCTGGGCTATGAAATTTTGGAAGAACGAACAAAGCCACTGCAGGGACAAGTAGAGGTCATTCAGAACTACAAGAAACTTTCAGGAATGCATGAATTACGGAGGCTTTTAGAAATGTTTGATCTCGAAAGCTGCAGAAATCCAAGCACCACTTCATGGGCTTTATGCTGGAAACAACAAGGACAAGACGGCTATCCTTTGGATACCAGAGTTTAGTTATGCCTTTGAAAAGTGTCAGCAAGCATTGGCTAATACGGCTCATTTCGCTCATCTTCGACTTTTTTGGAACTGAACTGTGGGTACTTGATCGATCGTTAGCCTTTAGAGGCTTGTTTACCCCTAAACAGCTCTGGGGTGAAATTTGAAATGACCTGCTTTGCCCAAGCAATGACATCCTGGATTTTGTTGTAGTTCTCCTCCGAAACTTGGTTTTCCCTGATCGGGCTGGTGGCCAAGCGGCGGTTTATTCTGCCGGCCACGGGGTGTTCTTGGTGGCCTGCCCTTGCCGGGTCTGGCTTTTTAGGTCTTTGACCCCTCCAGCAGGCCAGTTGCTCCCCTGATTCTCCGCAACGGCCGCGTCGTCAGGAGTACGCTGGACAGCGACAGGCCCACGAGGAGGCCCAGGATTGCAAGTGGTCGCTTGGAGGGGATTTTTTCGAAGGGGAAAGCATCTGGCTTGAGGGTCATCATTCATTGCGCTCCTTTAATCCCTCATGGGACATAGAGCGGAAACAGTTGCCCTCCAGCGGACTCTGTTTTGCGCGACAGCTCTCAGCTCCGACCAGGATCTCCCAGTTGTTGCGGCTTCTGCTTGTAGGGTTCTCCTCCACGTTGTTCTAGGTCGTCCTACTCGGCGGGATCCTTGCGGATTCCAGTCAAGGGCCTGTTTGGCTAGATTTTCGTTTTCGCGTCACAAGGTGTGGCCAACCCAACTCCATTTCCTTCGCCTGATTTGGTCGTCTATCCTTTCTTGGCCGGCACGGCGCCATAGTTCTTCGTTTGAAATTCTATCTTGCCAGCGGATTTTTAGGATACGACGAAGGCATCTGTTGATGAAGACTTGTAGGCGCCCTGTGATGAATTGGGTGACTTTCCATGTTTCGCAACCGTACAAAAGTACTGCCTTCACGTTGGAGTTGAACAGCCGCAATTTGGTGTTAGTTGAGATCTCCGTTGATCTCCATATGCGGGTGGCGTAGCTCAATTTCCCGCGGGATTTGTGGTACCTTCCGGTTTTCCTTTATTTGAATCGACCCCTTTTTTGTCTTGTTTTAATTTATTTTTGGCTCTGTGCATAATTTACTCACACGAGTAGCGGAGAAATGAGGTTCACCCGGGCAGAGATCCATAGTCCACGGGTAAGGCTAATTAGAACCAGAGGTCGCAGGTATACGGAGGACACCGTTCACGACTATGCAATTTTTATAGAACTGGTTCCCCAGCTAGGTTGATCATCGGTACAGTACACACTATACCTTGATCCGAATCAGAGGACAAGGAGAGGAACGAAAGGTTGGGAAAACGACTCTCTGCTACGTTCGAGAGCGCATTGCCCAGGGTGAACCAGCGTGATAGGCCAGCCACGCATACGTGGAGGCCGTCGACATCTCACCCCTACGTTACCTATGTTTGGTAGCATATATGGGGAGAAACTGTTCACTACCTGTAATGTATGGCAGCACTTCCGGCGCTCATAACCAAAAACGCCAGCAACTTCACAGCAAAAAGGAAGAAGAAGAGCTTTTTCCTATCCCGCGTTTTTGGCAGTTCCTGTCAGAACTCGTGCTTAGCACACGTACACTTTTATTCTCATTAATTAAGATTATTTAGTTACACGTACACATTGTATTCTTATTAATTAAATAAAGATTATTAATATAGAAAACTGGCGACGAGGATGGGATGCGCGCATCCCTAGAAATATAAATTCAGTGAATTGTAAGTAGCAATCTACATGGCTAGTGATCAAACTGACGGAATTACTGAGCTCAAGGTACAAGTGGATTCAAAGAGCAGAGTTTGCACAATGAGCTCGATGTTGGGTAATCTGGAACCCTTTGACGTGTCCATTGCCAAGAATTGGACATCATATCGGCAACGTTTCGAATATTTCCTCGAGGCTAATTGTATAACGGAACCATCAAGAAAGGTCGCAATCTTTATCACAATATGCGGAGCACCGCTTTTCGATTTAATAAGATCACTCGTATCCCCCCGAACAGTGGGAAGTTTGCCCTTCACGGAGGTAATGGGAACACTTGATAATCATTTCTCCCCCCGACCATCAGAAATCGCTGCCTTCTACACTTTTTTTAAACGGAACCAACTTCCTGACGAGAATTTTGTTGATTACTTGGCCGAGTTGCGGCGACTATCTATTGACTGCAATTTTTCGACTGCCTTAGAACGTATGCTTCGGGATCGTTTAGTTTGCGGAGTGCGCGATGAAGCACTCCAACGTTCCTTACTTGCGGAAAAAGATCTGACACTTCAAAAGGTCATCGATAGGGCTACAGTCGCAGAATCTGCCACAAAGAACCTGCTAGAGATTCGGCATCCGGAAGAAGTCAAGTTAGTTGTTAAAAGAAATCGTTCTAATCCTTCTTTTTTAGCTTCTTCTGCGAAATGCAACCAAAAATCTTGCAATGGGTGTGGCGGAGAGCACACAAGGTCGTCATGCCATTATCGGGACACCGTGTGCTCCAACTGTGGAATTAAGGGGCATATTGCCCGCGTATGCCGTTCCGCTCCGGCCACCACATCAGACCGCCCTAAGAAATCTTTGAGACAACCCAAAAATCAAGGACGTGCATTTGACAACCGACATCCAGTAAGAAGCATTTATAAAATCTCCCAGCCAGATGAAATCAAGTATAATACCCTTGATACACATGTGGTATCGATATTACAATATTCGAAATATTACGTTTATACTACATGTGTGTCACCCAATACTAGCAATATACCAGGTTGTCAATCTAATTTATACGTAGTATGAGATTTGCTAAATTTAGGTGGTATTAAGGTAATATACACTATTTTTACTGTGCACAGCGCCTCTGCCGGAAAATTTTCCTCACAAAAAAGTTGTCAGTTGCTTGTGAGATTCTGTGTTTATAGTGTTTTCTCACTATAGTCGCGTGCTTTGTTTATGTTCTGATTATTTTGACAAATCAACTTTAACAACATTGAAATATTAATTATTTGCCGCTTGCTACTCCAAAATCAAATGGAAACACAAATGTCAAAGCAAACTACTTCGATACTAGATTTATGTGTGTCACGGGTCTGACGATATTATGATATTGTGGATATTATGATATCGAAATTATAATATCGATACCACATGTGTGTCCCAGGTATAAGACTGAAGTAACAATAAATGATCAAGAGCTTGTGTTTGAAGTAGATTCTGGGTCAAGTTACACCATTGTATCTGAAGATACATTCACACAACATTTGTCGGCACCACATATGCCGAAGATACAGGAAAGTGACCTGCATTTAATCGATTATCAGAAGAACAGTATTCCAGTGTGTGGTGTGGCTTACGTTATTGTGCAGTACAACGACCGTCCCCGTCAAGAACTTCCTTTAGTTGTGGTAAAGGGCAGGAAACCTAGTGTACTCGGCTGCAGCTGGTTTGCCCCACTTGGAATCAGCATTCAGGGCATTCATTCTGTCCGCAAGACCATGAAGCTCGATGAAACCATGGGCAAATATAAAGACCTATTCAATCAAGAACTGGGCTGTTATAACGGGCCACCCATCAGCCTACAGATAGACACCTCGTTTACACCCATCAGACTACATCCTAGGAAGATTCCCTTCGCCATTAGGCCTAAGGTGGAGAGTGAGCTAGACAAATTAGTATCGCAGGGTATCCTTGAACCAGTGGAATACTCGGACTGGAGCACTCCGATCGTCCCAGTAATTAAAAGGGATGGTAGCATCAGGATTTGCGGCGACTATAAATCCACTGTCAATAAAGCAATTAAACCTCACTCTTTTCAGATTCCGTCAATAAACGATCTTCTTACTAGTCTCGCAGGAGGCACCATTTTTGCCAAACTAGACCTGGCGCAAGCATATCAACAGCTTACCGTAGATGAAGAGTCCTCAATGTTGCAAACAATAACAACGCATAAGGGATCTTTTCGCGTTAAGCGACTACAATTTGGTATATCGTCAGCCCCCAGCATTTTCCAGTCGATAATCTCCAACTTATTGAGCGACTTGCAAGGAGTATTGCCGTACTTCGACGATATCATCATCATGGGTGGTAGTGAGGAGGAACTGGCCAGTCGACTCGACAAAGTTCTAGCACGCCTTCAAAAAGCAGGGTTTCGCCTAAAAAAGGAAAAATGTTGTTTTGGCCTCACCTCCGTCGAGTTTTTGGGATACAAGATTGACTCTAAGGGTATTCGACCGACGGAAGATAAGATCGCAGCAATCAAGAATGCACCAGCACCTGAAGATAAACGGCAATTACAAGCCTTCCTTGGATTACTCAACTTTTACCACACATTCCTTCCAGCGAAAGCAGCAATCGCCGAACCACTACATCGGTTACTGGACAAGGATAGAAAGTGGACATGGACCAATCAACATCAACAAGCTTTCGATAACCTCAAGTCACTCTTAACATCAAACAGCGTACTGGTACACTACAACGAGAAACTTCCACTCGTCCTGATATGTGATGCATCCCCATATGGTGTCGGGGTCGTGTTAGCCCATCGGATGGACAACGGACTCGAGAAACCTGTTGCATTCTACTCTCGCACTCTATCCAAGCCAGAGCGGAATTATGCGCAAATTGACCGTGAAGCTGTTGCTATAATCGCAGGAGTTAAAAAATTTCACAATTTCTTATACGGCCGACACTTTACTATAATCACCGATCACCGACCGCTAATCAGTCTGCTTGGTCCCCATAAGCAAACACCGGCAATCATCTCAAACCAGATGTTAAGAAGACGATTGATTTTAAATGCCTACGACTACGAAATTATACATCGATCAGGCACCAAGATGACTAATGCTGACGCCTTCAGCAGACTCCCACTTCCTGAACCTTGCGATAGCAGACAGGATGTATTTATGATTGAAACGCTGGATCAGGATGTCATTGACGCGGCGCAAATCGCAAAAATGACATCAAAAAACCCTATCTACGCTCAGGTTCTAAGCTGGGCGTTAAGGGGGTGGCCACTGAAACTAGAAGACACTACTGGAAAATTTAAGGCATTCCTTTCGCGTAAAGATGAAATCGTCGGTCTAGAACCAGAAGAACGTAACCACCAATTTTGAAATTTTACAGGAGAGCTATTAAAAGGTGAATTTTATGCATTATCGTTATGTGAAATGGAGATACGATAAAATGGAAACTACTACTATTATAAAATGTTATGGCCGAATTTATATAAAGACGGATAAAGTAACTCTTCTACAACCAGAAAATTCAAAAAAGGAATTATTTTTTTTTTTTGGACATACGTTGTTCTGGTTCTAGACCGACGAAATGTCAACTTTAAAAGGAAGCCTTCTATGGGGAGATCGCATTATCATTCCACCAAAGGGACAACAAAGGATATTGAGTGCGTTACATACTGGGCACCCAGGCATCGTGCAAATGAAGGCACTCGCTCGCAGCTACGTCTGGTGGCCCGGGATAGACGGAGACATCGAGAAAACAGTCAAATCTTGCGTTGCTTGTCAGCAGTCACGCGGAGAAGCCCCACGTACACCAGCTCATCAATGGGAAACAACAAAACGACCATGGACACGTTTGCATATCGATTTTGCTGGGCCCTTTCAAGATTCTATATTCTTCATTGTAGTGGATTCGTATTCCAAATGGTTGGAGGTTCAACCCGTGGGCTCCACTTCAGCTAAGTCAGCGATCAGAGTTCTCCGACAATTGTTCGCCACGCATGGATTACCAGAAACAATCATCTCTGATAATGGAACGGCCTTCACATCGGCTGAGTTTAGAGAATTCTGCAGTAACAACCTCATAAGGCAAGGATTTTCCGCACCATTTCACCCGGCCTCCAATGGGCAAGCGGAAATAATGGTAAAAAAGGCAAAAGACTTTCTCAAAAAGGTTCCACGAGGAGACATATACTTGAGACTGGCACGGTTCCTTCTGACTCAGCATGCGACACCATGTACGACAACCGCACGTTCGCCTGCCGAACTGTTATTCAACAAAAGGATTCGGACGTACTTCGACCAAATTCACCCGGATACAATCGATGTGCACAAGCAGGCCCAGGACGGAACGAGTTCGACACCTGTACGAAGCTGCAGCAGTGGAGATCGAGTATGGATCCGGAGCTACGTGGTGAATAGTCCAAGGTGGATACCCGGCGAAGTCTTAATCAGGACAAGTCCCCTATCATACCGGGTCAAATTGGAATCGGGGGCGATAGTTAAGCGGCATGTGGACCAAATACGACCGAGGCTGGCAACAGAGGCGTACGATTTTGATATCCAGGACGACAAAGATGACTATTTGGAGCTGCCGCGCAGCGACGTAGAAGCACCGATCATCCAACCCGAGGCGACACAAGCTGAGACTTCTCAGGCAGGCAAGGCCAAGGCACCACCACGGAGGTCACCCCGACTTCTAGAGCAGTCCTTACAAGCCCCTACCTTATCCGGGCGTTAAGGGGTGTAATGTATGGCAGCACTTCCGGCGCTCATAACCAAAAACGCCAGCAACTTCACAGCAAAAAGGAAGAAGAAGAGCTTTTTCCTATCCCGCGTTTTTGGCAGTTCCTGTCAGAACTCGTGCTTAGCACACGTACACTTTTATTCTCATTAATTAAGATTATTTAGTTACACGTACACATTGTATTCTTATTAATTAAATAAAGATTATTAATATAGAAAACTACCAAACGCACCTTTTCCGTGGTAATGGTTTGGAAGGTTTTCAGCAGCTTGGACAGGATAGCATTACATATGTACATAAATGTGAACCGAAAAGGCTAAGTGCGCAGGTACATTGCCATGATAAAGAAATCTAATCCGTATATGACGTAGCGTTTCTGTGGGCCATTTAATTTTTTGCTGCCGACTTTTAGGTGTATCCATATATGTACATATGTTTAATTTTGCATACTTATATACATATAAGGAACATTATTTTTTGTTATTTGTATTTCTAAACTAGGGCAATTTGTGGGGGATATTCTATTATAATGAGTTATCTCGCCAAAACTGTGGACTCTATTTTTGGAATTTTCTCCATACTCTCTCTACCACAACATCATATCTATCGTCTCCTGTCAAAAACTTATTCATAAGTCCTTCATAATCGTTGGCTTGTTAAAATAGTTCCTACCAAATGTTCAATCGATGCTCTTTCGGTGTTCAAACTACGACCAAACTTTGCCGCAAATTGAGATTCCAACATCTTTTGCAAGTTCTTCCACAGTCGGACGTTGGTTAGCATACACCAGATTCTTATGTTTGTGATTATAAGTGTCATTAGTGGAGGCCTTTCTGGTCGATAGTTTAATTGATTGACAAATATTTCTACATCGAGATAAATCCTTGATAAAATTATGAACGAGAAAGACCAACACTTTCGTAAGCAGTTTCAAAAGTTCTAAACTTTCCGAGAATGTTTTCGCTAGTTTTACGTAGAATTTCAATTTCAGCAAATCAGTTACCACCTATATCTAGGGAGAAGTCACATTTTCCATCCAAACTTGGAAAACATATTAAAAAATTTTATGGTCGTAATTTCGATAACTTTTCCGCATTTTGTACGGAATTTTAAAAACAAAAATCGATCACACTATCAATCCCCTTGGCCATTTACAAACTTTAACCAGCCTTTAGAGACTGCCATGAATCATGTCTTCCGACTGATATATCCTTTCAACGATTATGGACCCTTGTCCTGTTGTTGTCCCTAACAAAGGTCATACATGAGGATGACCGTGGCATGGTTACAGCAATTTCCTATCACATCTTGTGCGAATCAAATCATCGTCAGCATCATGTTGTTATTTCAATTACGTGCCTGACCTGAATCCACTCCAAATAGGAGCTTTGAACGCTTCAAGACATTCCAACAAAGTCCAACAAATTGTTTCAAGAAGAAAAAGGAACAATTTCACGAAACAGATGAAGAGCGCACACAAACACACCTACACTGCCAGGACCTACACAGTAAATGGAGTCCCGAGCTGCATACTGAAAATATAGTAGAAGGATAGGTGCTAGAGTACTGAGAAAACGGCAACAGCGGGGATCTGACGGGGGGCTTTTGGGGAAGAGAACAATATGTGACGAGCAAATTTTATAAAATTGAAAGAAATTGCCACCAACATAAATTCTCATTTTTAGCGTGTCAAGAGGGTGCATGATGCTTTTATGTTGTTGGCTGCTAGCCTAGCACAGAAACTAGGCATGCATCTTTGGTCCTTGTTTTTTTTTCATCATGTCCTTATAATGTTCTTCCGTGGAAAGTGGGAAAAACAGGAACAGGAGTTGGTATTAATCTTAATTCAAAACCAGGAAAAAAAATACAGGACGAAAGAAGAAGGGAGTACGTGACTGATCAGAATATATTAGTTCCGATAACTTTAGTATTATGCAAAAGGTGATTTCATGAAATTTCATTGAATTTTCCATCTTGGTCTCACGTTTTGTGTGCTCATGGAAAATATTTTTATTGATCGGCCTAAGCTGTCCTTCATTGGTAGTAGGGAATTTAATCTTGAATTATTTTTTAAGAAGTAGGAATTTAGTAGAGGCTTTTAATTTTTGTAATTTGCCATTGACTGCGTGGATTCGAATCACGGACCTCTGGAAAGTTAGTCGAGTGTTTTCATCGCCAGGTTACCGAGATCCAAAATCAATTGCTCGAAAGCTTGAAATCTTCGTAAGGAGGAATTTCCTTTCCTTTTTCCTAACGAAGCAAATAAAAAGACAACTTATTGAAGCCTTGGTGCATTGCTGACCTGATGTTTTGTAAAATATATCGTGGTTATAAGAGCCTTTGTAACTCTGTTTTTACTCTATTATGAAATGTGGGTTTACGTCGGGACAAATAGCTCGTGATTACTTTTTATTTACCCGACACATTCGTATGTGTGTGCAAAAGTGAACGATCTGAACCAGCTGATAATGTGAGAATAGGCTTGGTGGTATCCATGTGAAGATCGGATACCAGAAATTTCTGTCAGTAAAGATAGCAATGTTGGATCCTTGCTAGTAGTTCGTGATTGAATGCAAAATACTTCTGTTCCGTTAGGGCAGATTTTTGTAATAAAAATGTAGAGGTTGGCATCGTTTTTCTGATCACTACACCGATCCCATAATCAGAGATATAAGTCATTTATGCTGCATTTAAAATCCTCGAATGGATTGTTTAACAATAGATGCGTTTTCATTTTGATGTATGCTGTTTGATACTCGGCGGGTTAAGAAATTTCTCTTATTTTCTGGCTCGATCACCCTTAGCAACGTATCTCAGGTGTTAATTGATCGGTTGGGCCATACTAGAGTTGAAAGATGCCTTTCAAACTAAATGGCCAAGCCAGAGTTATCAAGGTTTTTAAAGAGATCTAGATTAGTGAAAAGTTGTGATTTGGATCTACTTAACATGAGTATTTTATATAAGTAGACGAAGACGAGGTGTAGGTCTCTATCTAGCTCGTTCATGAAACTTTTAATGTTTTCGTCAGCAGAATGTCATACAAGTGAATTCGCATAAGTCCAAAAAAGTTTAAGGAAACTCAGCCTATTGCTTAAGCATAAGTACAAGGCTTTGAAGGGGTCATCAGGGTTTCCAAGACAATAAAAGGAGGTTGAATTGGCTATTGGGGCACCCACAAGTTCGGTGGAGATGATTAATCGGACCCTGATGACATATATCGAACAATCAACGTTTATACTTGATCTGGAGAGCTCCAAGCACTTTATTCCTATGCCATGTTGCAAAGCGCCAGCGAATTCTTGGAACGCAGCAGGAACGGTATCCACTGATTAGTTTGAATATTGGACAGTGCGGCTTGAATTACCACCTATAGAGAATAGAAAGGGCAATATATTCACTTTCTTTGTTACTGTTCTGCGATACCAAGGAGTAGGGGCTCATTTTCTGGTGTGACCTTGCCTAAACCGACTAGTCTAAGTGAGAAATCTTTAAAAAGGTTGCCCAAGTGGTTTAGTCTAAAAATCTGATGTACATACAGTGACAACAAGTGCAAGAGCGGCTGCAGTTCTTGTCGGCCCTATAAGTCAGAAAAAGACAAAAAACAACAACAAAAAAAGTGTATAGATTAGTAATTGATGAAATTTGTAAAGCTTTACTGTCTGATTAGGGGAGCAACTCATATAGTGAACACCGTGTCGAATTAGGTCTATTAGTCCATTCAAAACGCGCATTATGGTGTTCCAAAATAACACCGTTAAGAAAATCGAACCCTAAACGTTTTTGGGGTCGCTGATCACGAAAATCGAGGTCCCGCGGTCCCAAAATTAGGGCGTCACCCCTAAAAATGCAAAAAACACCCCTTTTTAGGGGGTTTTCGCGATTACTTCAATAATAATGAAAACTAATGCGATGAAATGCACTTTTTTTAATATTTATTTGCGAAGGGGGTAGATTTATACTAAATTTAGGCGAGCTTAATGGTAAGGGGTACCCCTAAAGGGTTGAAAGTACCCCTAAATTGGCGAAAAATGGCAAAAATTGTAAAAAAAATTTTTTTCAAGTTTTTGCTTCAAATTCGATTGTGGGCGTACTGTCAGGCAGAAATAAATTATTTTCAACCCTTAGGGGGTTAAAACTACCCCTACAATATAGTTAATTGAAAACTAGGGGGGGGGGGAGAGGGGGGTGTTCCAAAATAACACCGTTAAGAAAATCGAACTCTAAACGTTTTTGGGGTCGCTGATCACGAAAATCGAGGTCCCGCGGTCCAAAAATTAGGGCGTCACCCCTAAAAATGCAAAAAACCCATTTTTTAGGGGGTTTTCGCGATTATTTCAGTAATAATGAAAACTAATGCACTTTTTTAAATATTTATTTGCGAAGGGGGTTGATTTATACTAAATTTAGGTGAGCTTAATGGTAAGGGATACCCCTAAAGGGTTGAAAGTACCCCTAAATTGGCGAAAAATGGCAAAAATTGTAAACAAATTTTTTTTTCAAGTTTTTGCTTCAAATTCGATTGTGGGCGTACTGCGGGGTGGGTGAGGGACGTCAGCAAGCGTGTGGCGCAAGAGGCGCGGGCGGAACAGGGCGGACAGCGGCAGGCGGGTAGTAGAAGAAAAGAGGGTAAAAAATTTCCAAATGTTTTAATAATATTTCATCAAATATAAAATTTTAATGCAAAACAATAAATTTCAATTTTGTTTTTCAATTTTTTTATATAAAGTTGTTTTTATTATAGTAAGTTCGCCTTAATTTAGTATAAATCAACCTCCTTCGCAAATAAATATTTAAAAAAGTGCATTAGTTTTCATTATTACTGAAATAATCGCGAAAACCCCCTAAAAATTTTAGGACCGCGGGACCTCGATTTTCGTGATCAGCGACCCCAAAAACCGGTTCGATTTTCTTAACGGTGTTATTTTGGAACTCCCCCCGCCCTAGTTTTCAATTAACTATATTGTAGGGGTAGTTTTAACCCCCTAAGGGTAGAAAATAATTTATTTCTGCCTGACAGTACGCCCACAATCGAATTTGAAGCAAAAACTTGAAAAAAAGTTTTTTTTTACAATTTTTGCCATTTTTCGCCAATTTAAGGGTACTTTAAACCCTTTAGGGATACCCCTTACCATTAAGCTCGCCTAAATTTAGTATAAATCAACCCCCTTCGCAAATAAATATTAAAAAAAGTACATTTCATCGCATTAGTTTTCATTATTATTGAAATAATCGCGAAAACCCCCTAAAAAGGGGGGTTTTTTGCATTTTTAGGGGTGACGCCCTAATTTTGGGACCGCGGGATCTCGATTTTCGTGATCAGCGACCCCAAAAACGTTTAGGGTTCGATTTTCTTAACGGTGTTATTTTGGAACACCCCCCCCCCCGCGTTTTGAATGGACTATATTGTGTACAACCCCTACGGTCCGCCGCCCGCACGAAGGAAAGATGGCCTTTAGTTGAAGAGACGGAAATCGAGACCGGAACCAAGTTCCATCTTTGACTTGCCGATAAATCAAGATTTCTTGGACTCAGAGGAAGGAAGAGTTCCTGTAATTCCGAGCAATCCGGAATAGTCGCCCTGAATTTCCTTTAGAACCGCAGTTCACCAACCATTCGCAGAAAATTGAAATATTGCATATATCAATGCCAGACTGAAGTCTTATGCAGAAGCCACAATAAGTGAATACCAAACTGGATTCAGCAGAAATAGGTCAACAATGGACCAACCCTTTTCAATAAGGAAGGTCCTCTGAAAATGCTGGGAATACAACATTCACGTGTATCAGCTTTTCATCAATTTTAAACAAGATTACGACAGCATCTACAGGGAAAAATATGTATATGCCACAATGCTAGACCTCAACCAAAAATAGTGAAGTTAACAAAACTGACAATGGAAAACGCAAGCTGGAGGAAGAAGCAGATGAAAACCAATGCTCGAACTTGGCTGTAGAGCCATCGAAGATGAAGAAGTTGTGCATCCAGTACATCATTTGTGGTGTAAGACATCTTTTTTTTTTTATGTGAAAGACTAGAGTCTCAGGAAAGGCCCTTTTTACTGTCGACAATCTATTTTCTTCGTATAGAGTGCAATGTCGAACAGCAACTCTAGTCGGGGAGGAAGGAACTGCCACAACCTACCGGCGATATTTTTTGTCCACCTACTCCCAATCATTGCTGTCGCGACTTTGACATCGGAGCATCGAGAAACAACCCGCTGGAGTGTTATGCCTCCTGAAACGAGTTGAATCTTATCAACCAACCGATGACATGCGCTTTTGGTGGAGCGCGGAAGGGCTAAGGAAGGCTATGGCAGAAGGAATCACGAATGTAAAGAGGAAAGAAGAAAGAAGGAAAGTTATGTAGGTGGGAAAGTGGAAAAGGTGAAGGACCGTGGGGCAGGTCATATCCACAAGAATTTTACAGGCCCATATAGCTCTACTGGCTTTAGTGATAACTCGTTTCTTTTTGGTTAGAGATGCATGAGTAGTTCTTCGTTTTGAGAAGGCCGCACCGTTGAAGAAATCTTTGGAGAGAATCTTGTTCTAGTTGCCTCCGCTAGAGTCTGCGGTCTCCCAGAATGGTTCCCCTAGGCCATGCTTTTCAAGGCAACTCAACTTCTTGTTGTTGGCTATAAAAAGGAATTCTTCCCATTGCCCACATTTTTGCCCCATAGAAAAATATCTTAGAGGTCGTCCATAAAATACGTGAGGCGATTTTTGGGATTTTTCGACCCCCTTCCGCCCTTGGTGAGATGTCCTGAGTATGGCTCGACCTCCTCCCGCTCCCCCCTAATCACACGTGAAATTTTTCAGATTTTAAAAAATCTCTAGTATTTGACACTTAAACTACGTATTTACAAGATTTAATTAAAGATAACTGATAATTCGAACTCCTACTTGCCCTGTTTGTAGTGGACACGCAACTACCAAAACGTGAGCATTCAGCCTCAACAAGAATTTCATTAAGCTGCTCGGCGAGGGCCCTTCCTGTAGTTCTATATTCTAATGGCCTTTTCGCGGATCAGTTTTATGCTGTAAACATACTAAGGGCGACGGCGACGGTGCACACAAATTAAAAAGCACACACAAGAATAATCATCTTCGACATCCGAATGCTACACACGCGCACAGGAACATACGAGAATAGCAACACAATCCCATGTCACACCGCCCAGGCAACTTTGAGGGGCGACGGCTACGAAATAGAACTTGGATTGATTGAGTCGCCACTCTCGGCGAACTCGTCGTCGAGTGGTCTGCATATTGTGCTGCACCCTTCATACTCATAGAAAAGCTGTGTGTTCTATTCGTTTTTGCCAGTCGCTGTGGAAACTATTTTCGCCCTTAGTATGTTTACAGCATTACTCCGCTCGTACGCCGCAGTATTCGTCGAGTCGCGCGTTTGACTGGCCGGTGGAGGCAAAAAAATCGAGGGACTACTATGATACTTTCTGGCGCCCACATAAAAATTTGTTGTGTACGATTTAGCCATACCTTAAGGCCCGCTTTCACACTCAGGTCGACGGCAGGCCAGGAAAATCTTTATGTGTGCGGCTATTTATCGTCAGTTTGTGCCTGAAGATCTGAATTTACGGCTCGAATTCACGCCGTATCCAGTTGGACCTAAAAGCAAGGCGCGAACTAGGCGCGAAAACCACCCACACTCGCATTCGCCCTTGGTCGCGAGTGTTCACGGCGTGAGTCCGGAGCCGCCTTACGGCACAAACATTTGCACGAAAGCGGGAACGGCGGCCGCCTGCGCGGGAATCTCCCCTACATTTAATTTGTCTGCGTCGCCTGCCTCTGCAAATATGGTGGTCCGTGAATTTTAAAGGTTTTTCCAGTCACGAATCTGTTTGTGCGTTTCAAGTTTGCGCTGAGGCCAAGAACATTTTTGCACTTGAATTAACAGCCTGCTATGCTAAACTGTCCCCTTCGCCAGTGTGTCTGTAGGGAATCATGACGTCACCTGCATGCCACGGCATATCAGGCAGATACCTTCATCGGACCGTGCCTGCCTGCGGCCTATAAGTATAAATGGGGTCTTTTGTGGAAAAACATGTTTTACTTAATTTCAATCAGTTTTCTACCAAATTTACATTGTTTCTTGAGGAACAACAATTACGTGATATTTGGCGAGACCGCCTCTTCCCAACGTGAGATTGGGTGAGATTCGACTCGCCTCCCCCCCCCCCCTAAAAGCCTCACGTAATTTATGGACGACCTCTTAGTTTTCCTACCCATTGAAACAAGCCTGTGTATTCACCAGGGGCCTGTTGCACGAAACTACAAGTACTTGTACTACAAGCGATTTTTTACAAGTGTAGAAAAATTCTGTTGCACAAAACTACAAGTCCGTCCCTCAATTTACAAGTGTAGAAAGCGAATTCTACAAGTGGGAAATTTCAATTTCCCTAGTTTCTGTTGCACGAAACTACAAGTGTAGATTCAGTTACAGCTAGACTTGTAGAATTCTTAGCAAAATTCTATAGACAAACTGAGATGTGTAAAAGTTGTACAAGTCAGTTAGTGATCATCGGTTTAACTTAAAACACATTTGCAGCTGAAGTTAACTGGGAAAAATGTTTATTTGGGATGATAGTAATGAAAGTGAAGACGAGTGGGAAAACATTCGTGTATATAAAAAGAGAATAAATTTTGAAGTAAGTGATAATAACTTTAAAGAAAAATTCCGAGTGCCAGAGGCAGTGGTCGAAAAACTTGAACATAGTTTATATAATAAATTGAACTCAGTGACTAATAGAAGCCAATCACTTTCTGTAAGACAGAAATTGCTAATAGCACTACACTGGTTCGGAACGGGTGCACAATACCATAGCGTAGCAGATATGCATGGTATTCATAAAGCAACCGTCTGCAGGTGCGTGCACGAAGTAACAGCAGCTATAAATGAAGTGGAATTTCAAGAACAAGTTCGTTGGCCATCTAATGTAGATGCTGTGGTTCAAGAATTTTACGAAAAAGGCGGTTTACCAGAAATATGTGGCGCAATAGATGGAATTTTAATAAATATAGACGCACCACCACAAGATGAAGTAGCTTTTGTTGACCGTCATGGAAATCATTCACTAAATTGTATGGCTGTTTGCGGTCCTGATTTACAATTCTACTACGCCAGCGCTAACTGGCCAGGGAGCGTACACGATGCAAGAGTTTTAAGAAACAGTAATTTGCACTTTAAGATGGAAGATGGGTGGAGACCATACCCTAATTTTGTAATCCTCGGAGACTCTGCATATCCATTGAAAACATGGTTAATTCCACCCGCAACAGCAAACCTCGAAGATGATGCTGTAGCTCAATTTAATAGGGCACATAAGCGCACACGACGATTAATTGAATGCGCTTTTGGCGTACTCAAAGAAAAGTTTCCATGTTTAAATCATTTGCGAGTAAATCCTGTCTTTGCCGCTAATATTTTCAAATGCTGCGTAACTCTATGTAACATTTTTTTTTTTTTTTTTTTTTTTATGTGGCAGTGCTAAGCTCAGGAATCACCCTTTGTACTACTAGTCCGTCATGTCATTTGTCACGTCATGGTGCAATGTCTAGCAGTAAGCTTAGTACGGGGAGGGGGTTGGAGGGGTTATAAAGGAACGGGAGGGAATTGAAGAAGGTGGTGATGAACCCTGCGTTTGAACTCTTGGATGTTGTAGGAGCTCGGAAATACTGACTGCGAGAGATTATTCCACAGCCGAGTTGTTCTATTAACAAACGAATTCATATCTTGTTGAGTGCGTGAAAGGGGGAGTTGCAGGTGGAGGGAATGAGACGAGTGGGCTAATCTGGTGTTGCGGGTATAAGAATGCCGTGGAGGCAGGAGAACGTTTAGCTCGGAGGAACAGTCATTATGATAGTAGCGATAAAATTTTGTCAATGCTGCTACATTCCTACGGTGGCTGAGGGGGTCGATGGTGGCGCAAGCGGTATCGTCATCAATTAATTTAAGGGCCTTTTTTTGGACCTTATCTAACCATGCCAAGGTGGTTATTGGAGCGCCGCCCCAAACGAGGGAGTTATATTCGAGAAGAGGTCGAATGTAGGATTCATAAATAACAGCACGGGCCGATGGCTGGAGGAGGAACTTACACCTCTTAAGAAATCCCAAGCACTGAGATCCTTGTTTGGCGATTTGGAATATGTGGTCATTCCATCGCAAGTCTTTGGCTAATGTCACGCCTAAGATGTGTAAGGATGGTTCGGCCATTAGTTGAACTTCATTCACTTTCAAGGGTGGAGGGGTGTTGAACTTCTTTTTGGAGATAAGACAGTACTTGGTTTTGGCGGGGTTGAATTCAACACGATTCTTCTTTCCCCACTCTAGAATGAGTACAATGTCGTTATTAATAGAGTTGGACATACGTTCGCGATCATCAAGACAGGATCTGGCATGAGTCTGCCTTGTATCGAAGCTGTACGAGTACCGTAAAGTACCGTCGTCAGCGAAGCTGAGAAGTGGGTTGGAGGGGATTGAAAGAAGGTCATTTATGAAGATAAGGAATAGGGCCGGTGATAAGATTGACCCCTGGGGGACCCCCGCCGAGATCGGGTGGGATGCGGATTTGACGCCATCCAATACTACTTTGATTGAACGACCGAAAAGGAAATGCCTGATCCACTTCTGTAGAAGTGAGTCGACTCCAATAGCTTTGAGTTTGGCTAACAGGGCTGAGTGCCAAACTCTATCGAAAGCCTTGGAGATATCTAGAGCAACCAGACTAGACTCGCCGGATCCATGCAGACTACGGCTGAGGTGTTCTGTAAGACAGACTAAAAGATCGCCAGTGGATCTTTTCTGGCGGAAGCCATATTGTCTGTCGTTAATGAGTAGGTTGGATTCTAGATATCCCATAAGCTTTTTGTTGATTATCGTCTCCATGGTTTTGGAGAGAATAGAAGTAATTGCTATTGGGCGGTAGTTTAAGGGGTCGCTGGCTTCACCTTTTTTCGGAATTGGCTGAACATGGGCAAGTTTCCAAGAATCTGGGTAAACTCCGGAGGAGTATGATAGGGCAAAAAGTTTGCGCAGAGGTTTAGCCAAAGGTGAGGCGCATTGTTTTAAGACGATAGGGGGTATATTATCGGGTCCAGTGGATTTGTTGACATCGAGCTCCTTGAGGCACCTGTACACCTCGCGAGTCCTGAAGAAAACCCTGTCCATTAAGTGAGCATTGTGCTCGAGAACTGGGGGTAGCGCATCAGTTTCGGGTAGGGAAGAATTTGAAGCAAACAGAGATGCTAATAAATCGGCCTTGGCTTTTCTGTCTGTTATCACCTTCTTATCGTGAATGAATGAAGGAGTTGTAGATGCAGTGAAATTCTTCTTTATGGAACTTACCAAGGACCAGAAGTTTTTGCTACCAGAGGTTGCATTAAAGAGTTTACTTCTCAACTTACTGTCAAATGAATTTTTGACGTTCCTGATGGTGGCTTTACAGGAATTTCTTAGTTTTATATACTCCTCACGGAGCGATTCACTCGGGGAGCTCTTGTAAGCTCGAAAGGCGGCTTCTTTGTTTCTGATTGCATGCATACACTCCTGATTAAACCATCTGTTGGGCCTAGCCTTCACAGATTTAGTAGAATGAGGAATGTACAAATGCATTCCTGCCTGTATGATCCTGGTGATACGGATAGTGGCAGAGTTGACGTTTTTGGTTCGGAAACACTGATTCCAGTCAGTAGATTGGAAAAAATTAATTAGCCCCAGCCAATTGGCCTTCCCATAATGCCATACAGTTCTTTTAACTGGTTTGGGAGGGGTGGGAAATTCGAATGGGAAGCTAGCGCTAATTAAGCAGTGGTCCGAATTGCCGAGAGGTGAATCAACTTCGACGGAGTATCGCTCTGGATGGGAAGTGAGAAAAAGATCAAGGAGATGGTTTCCTTGACCGGCAACATCAGGGACTCTCGTGGGATGCTCCACAATTTGATGTAAATTATTGGTGTCTGCAAAGAGCTCGACGTCCTTGCCAGAAACACTGGTGCCATTTGAGTAAGTCAGCCAGTTTGCGTTATGAACATTGAAATCACCCGCAACGATAATTTCACACTCAGGATTGGACGACAAAAATCCCGAGATTTGTTCGGAAATAGTATCAAATGATGAAATGGAGGCTTCGTTACTTATGTTAGGACTTCTGTATAGGAAGCAGAAGAATATGACGTGGCTTTTGAAAATGATTTTAATCCAAAGATAATTAAAATCTGAAGTCGTGCTTGAAAATATTTTATGATAAGCCACGTCATCCCTAACATAGATGGCAGTACCCCTATGGGGGGAGAGATTGTGCACTAAGGTGTATCCCGACACCTGGTAATGACCTAAGTCATTATCGGGTGATATTTGGGTTTCACTCAGTGCGAAGATTGGGGGTTTATAATTAGATAAGTGGCACTCAACAAAAGAGAAATTCGCATGAAGTCCACGAATGTTACAAAAGTCAATAACAAAGCATGACCTGTAACGGGACTTCGGTTGCGCGGGCTCATTCGCCACATTCTTATTGATATTTCCCGGAATTACAACCGTCGCAACCATCAGAGTCAACGAAATTTGCCTGCGTTAAAGTGTTATGCCTTTTGAAACGGGGCAAATTTCATCGACCGACAGATTTTGGGCGCGACACTTGCAGGTCCGAGAATGGAGTGAGGGTAGGAAGCAAAGGGAACTTGTGCTGTTCGTCGGTCGCTTGTCTTTGGAAGGGTGATGAGGCCTTCGCATGACATGACAAGAAGTTACATTAACCCTACAGACTTTTTGAATGAAGCAAATGACAATACTTCATTTCAAATAAGCGATAGCGACTCCAGTCGTTTTGAACCTCCAACAGCACAAGCGCGAGCAAGACAGGAAGAAATCATAAACACTTTTCGAAATTAAATTTTTTTTAATTGATTTAAATTTTAATTATTTACATGTACTCGTATATCATTTTTACCAATTCTAAATTATATTCATATGTATTTATAAATAAAATAAAATTTTGTTATTTTTCAATTATTAAGAACCAAAAAAACTAGCCTTTATCAATATTCGCTGAACGGTAAAACATTTATACCCTTAACAGCCTCTTCTAAATTGTCATCGCTTCCATCGCTTAGAGTTTTTGTAAAACTAGAAGGAGGAAGTTTAAGTTGGCGCTCAAGTGCCAAAATCTCCAACCTTGCTTTGTAATTAATTAGCTCCAGATGGTCAACTGAAAGCTTTAGCTTTTTCAAAGCAAGCTGAGATTCTTCATCGCCTTTACAAGACCTTTTGTTCCCTACGTACATATTTAAAACATAAGTTATATGTTTATCATATAACTTTTGGCTTTCCCGATTAAAAATAATTTCATGGTTAATTTCCTTACTAGCACGCACGACTTACGTTTTTTACGTTTTATTTTAAAAAAATATAAAAAACTTACACCAGTTCTTCAGAACTGAAAAAAAGAACATATATATGTTGTATTTAAGAAAATTAATAAAACTCTATTCTTTGGAATAGTTCAAACTTTATTTAATAAAAATTACTCTTAAGAGCGACCGAGCCGTTATTTAAAAGATACAAGACTGAAACTTAAAAATTAACTTAATAGATAAAGAGGTACATGAACATGAAATTATTTCAGGTTTCATGTTACTCCTGCATCTTCGTTTGTTTGCTGGACGTTATTCCAGCTAAATTGTTGACGGAGCAGTTCCCAGCATTCTTTAGCTCATTTATATTTTCTACGAACTGTAGATATTCTAGGCGAATATTGTCTTGGGGTGTCGGTTGACTTCCGCTTGCAAAGTCTGGGAATGTAACTCCTCCTCCCCTTGATTGATGATTCTCCTGAATTATCTTAACCTTGAGCTTTTTATGTTTTCTAATCATAACTAGGAGTGCTAATATTATCAAAACAATGCTGCTTGTTCCTATAGTATAGTTAACGATTTTATGTGCTTTTAATTTTTTAATTTCTCTGTTATTATCAATATGGTGTAAAGTGATTTCTTCAAAATTTAACATTTTATCATGTACAGTTATATTTCCATCAAGCGGTAAAAGAAATCTTTCAACAAATTCTAATATCATATTACTAAATTGCCTGTCATTTATCTTAATTGTGCAGTTTGCAAAGTTAATCATATAGTTACCATTTAAAGAGAGTTTTCTCTCGTCACAAGTACTTTTGAAATTAATATTTTTCATGTTATTTACAACTAAAAGATCAATTCCTATTTCTATTATCTCTTCTTGTGGACTATTCACTAATCTACAGTTTTTCTTAACAATACAGTTTTTACTAGATTTTAGCTCTGCTAAACTTAAATTGTTCTGGAATGAAAAAGTCTTATTATTAATTATTACAACATATTCTAATTCTTCATCAATTTGTTTTCCTTTCGAATTTGCAATTGGTACAATCAATTTTTTTTCGGTTTTAAACGTACTTGAAGAAATTTTTATGGCGAAAATTATAGTATCATTCATAAATTTTGCTACCCCTGCTCTAATATTACTCACTTTATTCAAGTCGATATTATATTCGTTAATTTCCTGATCGGTTAATATATTGGGATGAATTATGCCTATTCTAGCAGATATTATGTTATCTTGCACTTGACTAATTTGATCTCTTAACATGTTAATTCTCATTTGCTGCTCTAATATTAATTCCTTTTCTGATAACTTCTTTTCAAAATTTTTTATTTCTCCTAATTCCGTAATAATTTTATCTCGATCAGACTCTAGCAGTCCTTTCAATAATGTAAATGAGTAATTAAAGTTTTCATTTATTTTTATTTGTTGATTAACAGTATTTATTATGTTATTGTTGTTTTTGTCTGTTATTTGTAAATGGTTTTCGATATTCTGTCTGTCATTTTCATCTAGTGTTCCGAAAAGCCATTTTAGTCCCGTTCCCATTATGTTTATTAAACCCCTTTTGCTTCGACTAGGAAATAAAGTTAGTGTTTTTGTCTTAATTGGTTTAATTTGTCCCAATAGTACTTTCTTAGCAGTACTCGTAATATTAAAGCTATTGATATTAAATTCCAGATTACTTATAATGTTTGTTAACTCATGGGGGTGGATTATATGAAGAACTAGATCAAATTTGCTTACGATTTCTACTTCATCGATCCTTATTGTTGCAAATCCGGCTTCCGAGTCAATTTTTTCGATTGTTAATGTTGTTTTAACTGGAAGAGGCATGACTAGGATCAGCATCCACAGAAATATTGTTTTCATCTGCAAATTTAAAAGGACGTTTTACATTATTTTCATGAATATTTTTTAAATTGTGTTTTCTAAATTTGGGTTCCTCCTTATGACGGAGCGACTTATAGTTTTTAATAAACCCTACTGTTCTATTTTCGACATAGTTTTCCCGATTTTTATTTCTTTTTATTATTATTTGATTCTTCTTTTCTGTTATTCTTTTCCTTATAATTTCGTGATCGATTTTGTGATCTTGCACTTCGGATGGCGTACATTTTATCGTGGAATGATAGGAATTGTTGTATATAGTGATCGCACTAAGCATTTGTAATTTAATTGGTTGTTTGTCCTCTAAATTTAAAGCTCGAATTTTCTCAGTAATTGTATTATTTAGTCTCTCGATGTCAGCGTTCCCTGTATGGTTGTTGGGTTTTGTGAAGTGAAATTCAATATTTTCTTTTTTTAAAAATTCCCCGACATTTTTTGAATTGAATTCGTTATCGAAGACAAACTTTTTAATTTTACCTCGTAATGATATAAATTGCTTGAGCTTTTCCACTATTGTTTGGCTATTTCTATCTTCTAAGAAAAAGCTACTCGCAAATTTTGAGAATTTATCGACAAAATTTATAAATGAGTGCTTACTGTTTACGTAAACATCGACGTGGACAATCTCATTTATTGTTAAGGGGGTTTCTGTTAAATGAAATTTATTTCTTATTGGGTACCGATCATATTTAGCTCCAGAGCAAATTTCGCAATTATTAATTATTTTCCATATTTCGGTTCTTAGGTTAGGATGATAAACTTCCTTTTTCATACCCTCATAGGTAGGAATAATACCTGAATGACCGACTTCGTTCTTGTGAAATAATGCTATCTGTTTTTTTAATTTTTCTTGGTCCTCTATATCGGTAGCCATATAAGAACATTTGACGAATTTAAAAGTGGTACGGTTTGGAAATAATGCAATTATTTTTTGTTGCAATTGATTATATTCATGGTCGATCAAATTAGTAAAAATTCCTATTTTACCTTTATTTAAATACCTTCTAAGAATATTGGATACATAGTCATTCATTAAATCTTGTTTATCGATGTAAATTTTTTTATTTCCGAACACTGTTTCGAATTCTTTTACCTTGGTTTCTACGAATATTATTTGCATTTTGAATCTATTAACAACAGTATCGAGAATTGGGATATGGTCTTCTAAGTTTTCCTGTTGGGAATGAGTAGTTTGCACTTCTAGAGATTCTCCGTTATTGACTTCAAGATTATTTATACTTCTAATTTTTCTATCCATAATTTTATTAAAAATATTATTCGAGTTCTCGCAATTAGAGTTTCTACCCAAGTCTTCGGTAGTGGTGTTCAAATTTTCAACACTCTCTGAGAACATTTTTATTAATGTACTACTGCAATCTTCGTTTTGCTTTCTGTTAATCATATTAATTTCTTGGTTTTTTACATTTATTCTACTCAAAAAATCAGCGATCCTGTTTTCTTTGCCCTTAATGAAATCTATTTTAATATTATATTCCCCTAATTGTATAAGCCATCTCTGCAGACGTGGATTAATGTCTTTGCCTGAATACTTCGAATGTAGCCATTTGATGGGCTGATGGTCCGTTTGTAATTCGAACTCCCTTCCGAAAAGATATGGCCTGAAATATTTGACTCCCCAAACTACAGCCAACAACTCTTTTTCGATTGTGGGGTAGTTTTGTTCATGAGAGTTTAACGTTCTGGAGGCATAAGAAATGGGATGACCATCTTGCGTTAAAACAGCACCAATAGCAAAATTGCTGGCGTCTGTGATAATTTTGAAAGGTTTATTGAAATTGGGATACCTAAGAATGGGATGATTAGTTATAAGTTCTTTAAGTTTCTCAAAAGCGGCGATGTAACTGGGATCATTTAAATTAAATCGAGCATTTTTTTGTAAACACTTGGTTAAGGGTTGGGCGATTTGGGCATAACTTTTAATAAATTTTCTGTAGTATCCCGTGATTCCCAGAAAGGATTTAATTTGCTTTTGAGTCTTAGGAAGTTTGAGGCTTTGAATAACTTCGATTTTTATTGGGTTTGGACGTACACCTTCAGGTGTGAGAATATGTCCAAGGTATTCTGTTTCTTTAGACAGAAAATTACATTTGTCGGCCTGTATTTTTAGTTTAGCTTGTTGTAGCCTGTTAAATATTTTGCGAATACTAAGAATGTGTTCCTCGAGAGATGTACTAAATACCAAAATGTCGTCGAGGTATACCACACAGATTTTATTAATATACTCCCTGAGGATGGAGTTCATCAACCTCTGGAAAGTTGACGGGGCGTTCTTTAATCCAAACGGCATTCTGATATACTCATAATGTCCGATTGGGGTAGAAAACGCTGTCATTTTTCTATCTTCGGGCTTAACAAGGATTTGGTGAAAACCCTTTGCTAAATCCAAAGTAGTGAAATATTGTGATTTTCCCAATTTGTCTAATATATTTTCAATATTAGGAATTGGGAATTTGTCGTTGACCGTGACCTCATTTAGCTTGCGATAGTCGATGACTATACGCCATTTTTGTTTTCCAGAATGGTCGGGTTTTTTTGGGACTATCCATAGGGGTGAATTATAAGGAGAGTTGCTTTCTTTTATAATCCCTTGTGAAAGCATTTCAGAAATTTGTTTCTCTATTTCCTTTTCATGCATCTTTAGAGTATATTGGATTGTTGGTCGTTGTGACAATTTCGTGTTGTACTTCATGGGTAAAGGAAAGTGTATTTCCTTCTTTAAAAAAAGCTCTTGATATTCTAACAGTAAATTTTTAATTAATTTGTACTCTTTCTCATTTAGATTATTATATTTTAATGTATGTATAACGTTTTCATTGGTACTTTCAGGGATAATTATTTCGTTGATTTCGTAAGGACAGTTATCTTCGAAAAGTATTATATTTTGGGACATTTCTAACTGCCTTTTTTCTAAATTTACGTTTGCCTTCATTGGGGTTAATAGATTTAGACCAATAATTGCATCATATTTCCTTCCGTCTAGTGGATTTACCTTCCAAGAAATAGTTCCTTTCGTTAAAAATTCTTTTGGTAATGGGGTAATTATTTCCCGATCTATCATATTCGTGCCGTTAATTGTGGTATAGTATAAAGGATTTAAAAGCTTTATCTGAGGAAGATTTTCAAGAAGTTGGGGCTTGATTATGCTGGTTTCTGACCCGGAGTCGACCAAACATTTGAATTTTTGGTGACCTATTGTGAGAGTCACTATGGGTAGTGTAGATTTTGAGGCTCTATGGGAAAATTTCGCTTTTGTACATTTTCTACTTCCATCGGCTCTGCGTCGCGACTAAAACTAAAATTATTATATCGATTTGAATTAAATCGTCCAGACCCACTATTTATATTTCTTCGATTTGAGCCATTATTGTTTCTAAAATAGCTTGGATTAGTTTGATTAGGTGTATTATTATTATTTCCAAGATTGTTGTTATTATAATAATTATTTCTACTAGCATTATTCATATTATAATTATTTGCGTTATTGTAGTCGATTTCTTGTCTGAATGAGTGCGTATTGTAATTGTTATGTGTTCTATGAACTGTATTTTTAATTTGACGGTTATTAAAATCACGACTAATATTTTTCGGATTATATCTAAGCTTCCTATGAGCAATACCTATAGCTCGTTCGTCGTCAAGAAGTTTTAATTCTGCAAATTTATTATAAACTTGGATTAAAGTAGAATTCTTTTCAATATTTCCGCGAACTAAACTATCAACTTTCTCCATAACAATTCCAACAAGATGTTTATCATTATTTTCGGGTGAGTAAATTGTTGGTCTCTCAAGAATTTCTTCAAAATTATACAACTCATTTAATTTAAAATTTACATTTCTAACTATCTCAAAAAGATCTCTTAAATTTCCTACCTTTATGTTCCTACATTCGTTAATAAGCTCACAATAATCCTTGCGGGGACGAAAGTGTAGTTTCAGTTCTGATGTTGCTGTTTCCCAAGTTAAATTGTCTCCTAATCGTTGGATGCATCTTTTCGCATCGCCCAAAATTTTTTCATGTAGAACAATCCGGATGGCATATTGTCGAAGGTCGGCATTGTTGCAAATTTCCAGTACATCGTCTACCGATTTTATGAACTCAATTAAGCTGTAGTCGTCTTTTCCATTGAACGGCCTAAGGCGTCGAAAATGCGTCAAAATTTGGTCCGCTGATAGCTGGAACGGACTGTTGTTTCCCTGCTGTTGTTGTCTGGCTAGTTGCCCATTAATTTGATCTCTGAGCATATTAATTTCTCCTTGTTGTTGTTGTATCGACTGCATTAAAATCGCCATTTCCTGGGGGTTTGCCATAATGCAGTGTAGAAGTGCAGTGTTGTCACTTAATTTTTCTTTTATCACTCAATTTTCGATTAAATCAACTTCACAGTTTTATAGTAGAAAATTACTTTTTTTGTTTTTAACTTCCCTCTTGTTATAATAGAAATTAGGGATTATTAACCACTTTTGATCAGGTTTAACAAGAAAATTTTTCTGTTGATATTATCTGTTCACTAATTTGTATTATTATTAATACACTTAATTTAAATCCGTTTCCGACTGCGCCACTTACGTTTTTTACGTTTTATTTTAAAAAAATATAAAAAACTTACACCAGTTCTTCAGAACTGAAAAAAAGAACATACATATATGTTGTATTTAAGAAAATTAATAAAACTCTATTCTTTGGAATAGTTCAAACTTTATTTAATAAAAATTACTCTTAAGAGCGACCGAGCCGTTATTTAAAAGATACAAGACTGAAACTTAAAAATTAACTTAATAGATAAAGAGGTACATGAACATGAAATTATTTCAGGTTTCATGTTACTCCTGCATCTTCGTTTGTTTGCTGGACGTTATTCCAGCTAAATTGTTGACGGAGCAGTTCCCAGCATTCTTTAGCTCATTTATATTTTCTACGAACTGTAGATATTCTAGGCGAATATTGTCTTGGGGTGTCGGTTGACTTCCGCTTGCAAAGTCTGGGAATGTAACTCACGCGCCCGCAGCTAGCACGCATAGCGAACAAACAGGCACGCCACAAAAGTACGTACTCTCCCGCCACAGGGACGCACGCTCCCGCCACAGGGATACACGCTCCCGCCACTGGCACGAAAATCTAAAAATTTGTTCGCTTGAGGGATGCACTCTCCCGCCACAGGTATCCACTCTCCCGCCACACGCACGAAAATCTCAAAATGTGCCTGATGACGACTTTACATACATATATAATACTCTTCTCCATCTTTTTTAAGAGGCGTAGAATTTTTATTCTAGGAAAAAAAATTTTTTCTTTCATTTTAAATTTGAGTTTCGTGCGTACCAGCTGCATGCTAGCTGCGGGCTAGTGTTATTTTCACTCAGGCGTGCATGCTAGCTGCGGACGCCGTGCGGGCTAGTGCATGCCAGCTGCGTGCTAGCTGCGGGCGAATTTCATTTTTACTCGTGATTTATAATATTCGTGCGTACCAACTGCATGCTAGCTGCGGGCTAGTCTTCAGGCGTGCATGCTAGCTGCGGGCGCCGTGCGGGCTAGTGCATGCTAGCTGCGTGCTAGCTGCGGGCGAATTTCATTTTTAATCGGGTTGTTATGTATTAAATTTTACCTATTGTTTGTGATGGACGTTTACTATTTTTTCTCGGCTCTATGTTAGTAGTTACAGAATAATTGATTGACTCAGACTCTCCGAATACCAAAGGCTTGCTTGCGTTTATATTAGGAGGATTGGTATCATTTAATGATTCTGTAACTCCCAATCCGTTAATTATTTCCGACTCCCGCCCCAAGATGTCTAGTACAATGTCGTCAACTGGCGTAAATTTGGCATTTGGTCCTCCCCCAGTTCCCGTTTTTCTTGCATTATCTATTTTTGCCTGAATATTTAGATGTTCATTACAGTTTCAAATAGAATTTTGTATGCTAACGAATACTTACTATCGTAGTTTTTTTAAAATTTTGCCACAATACGTCCCTCACATAATTCCATCCCTTGTTTTTAGGAATTAAATTTATGCTGGACGCTAACTGAAAGATTTCCTTCCACTTTTCATTTATAGCACTTTTAGTAATATCATTACTAAAAGCACCAAACAAAATTTCTTTGTTCTCCCTTATTTTCCTTAAAATACTTATTTTCTTTTCGTCGTTACACTTACGGGCCATCTTTACCAATGAAATTTATTTGAATAGAAATCTCTCAAAGGTAAATTTAAAAAATTTAAATCTTAAAACAAAGTTGGTATGGCAAACACGACAAATTTTGTTTTGTAAACATTCACGTTGCCATGGAGTAAGCTTCTACACTTGTAAAATTTATTTTACATACATATTTTGGGAAATTTTAATAATTCTACAAGTGGTAGAAAATTTTTTCGTGCAACCAAAATTTGGTGGACTTGTAGTACAAGTATTATTTCACAGGCACTTGTAGACTTGTAGACTTGTAGTTTCGTGCAACAGGCCCCTGACAATTTACGGGGTGACCGAGAGGAAGCCACAGTATTGCTGTTATGGAAGGAGGAGATCAGAGCGTTAGTAAGCTGGGGGCAGTATTCTCCAGTTCGGAGCTGCTAGAGGCACGAGCAGGCTTGGTTTCGAGACGACAAGCCTCTAAAACTCGGCTGGTTTCCTAAGGAATCAGAGAAGAGCAGGAATATGTGGGAGGCCCGCAATGTCATTCCTGATGTTCAGATAGACCGACAGTGAGGCCTTATCTACAACACCTCCTCCGTACTAGGAGTGCCAAAAGTGGACTTGCATGCCCTATTTGCAAGTACTATGTTGTCCATATCAAGAAACTCTATAAGACATTCACCTCCCTCGTTTACATCGGTGCGGTGCTCCCTCAAATAGACTAGTAAGCATTTACATAACAATCCATGAGACACTTGCGACAGAACTCTAGTAAATACGACCTTGTTTTTCTTTTTCTACACCTCACCCTCACAATTATGTATAAAAAAATTCCCAAATAAATTCTTAACAGTGCGAGTTACCTAACTTTTCGACTAGTTGTAACAAGTTTAATTCACCTAAGTTTTACCTAAGTTTTGGATGTCTTTGAACAGAACTTAGGAGGTTGAATGATGTTGAAGCACTTAGACAATTTATGCCCATTTCTTTTTTAAAGTTCGCCCATTTCTTTTTTTCGCTGTAAGAACCTAGGATCCAGTATATGCGATCGAAAAATTCTTTCTTGAAATATGTTGAAACTTTTAATGAAACAAGATGAATTGACTTTGCAGGTACATATAAAATATCAAAGAAATACCTGTCTCAATTTCCCAAAAAGACGGGGAACAACTTTAAAATCCTTTAAATTCCCTTGGGCCATACTTTCAGAGATTGGACAAATTTGTTTTAGTTATCGGTTGTCATGTCAAACAGTTAAAAAAGAATTCTTAAATTTGATATCCTTAGGGGTTATACCATTTCATTTCTACTCAGTCATAGCCTGTCCGCCTCAAAAGGAGTCCTTCAACATCAATAAGGATATCCCCACTTACACAATACACGTTCTAACTTACGGAAGTTTCATGACCGATGAGAAAGGGTTGATTGATGATGTTTAACCTCGGCACGAGCGGTTCCTTAGCCTCGCCCGCCCAAGGAAAAGGTAGACGCACACTTTGCAATGGTTTGTTTGTGTCAAATTGGCCAGGAATTCAACCCTTCGGGGTTTGTGAATATTTTTCGCTTCGCCTATAGGCTTCCGACAACATACCTTTACCCTGGCATAGAGTTGTCCCGCAGGTTGACGTAAAGTAGGTGGACTTAAAAGCATTGAAAACAATAAGCTTCTTGATACCCGGAAAAGCCGAACCCGGGCTTAGTTCAAGGGAAAAAAACTACAGGTAAACAAGGTGTGCGTGTGGAAATAAATTTGGGGGAAACTGGCTGAATTTTCGGATTTACTTACTTAAAATAGAAATTGCTGCTACGGCAGGAGGTGACGGTGGACAACAACCAAGCGCCACTCTCTCTGTCGGTCTCACTCTATATTTTTTTTCATCCAATTTCCTTTTTTTATTTTCGTTGAGAGCCTGTTGGATTGCGCCCGGGGGATTAATTTCGTCGATAACAATATTTTGATTTATTTCCGTGTAAACACACAAACAGGATTCTTGCGATTTCGGAAATTTTATTGACTGAAGTAAAAATAGGCTGACAATTAATTTTAATAGACATACGGTCCATTTCAGGAATGGCCGCGCTGATAGGTGGGTAAACAGCCAGGTGACGACATAGAGATTACTTAAAACGCTAATAACTAATCCAGATTATGTTTTCCTTCCTCTTCTATCTTTTATTTCTGCTTTTTTTTAAACTAATATTGTTTACTTTAAAATTCTTTGATCGCGACTAATGAGGCTGCGAGAAACAGCACGAATCTGGGCAATTTATTGCGTTTATTTTTTCGCGCACAAAAATGAGGAAAACTGAGGAAAAACTAAGAGGATTTCCACTGGCTGCTGCTGTTCGAGAAAGTTGCTCTCTTTTGAATTTTCCTGTTTGTTAATGGAATTATTTATTGCCATGGCTAATTACTGGGTTTTAATTGACTGATTGCTACTTTTTAAATAAATAACTTCAAAAATTATAAGCGGAATTCTTATTAAAGTTCAACTAAGTCGTGCACTCTTTTCAGTCAATTTCTTCCTTAAGATTTTGTTTGTGATGATTCGGAAAATTGTTTTCGAGCCAAAATATAAATTAAAATTATTTTCAATTTCTGTTATTTTTACCTTGAAAATGTTTACTGGACTATGTCTGAATAAGTCACAATTTTTCAAAGCATATTGGGTAAAATCTCGATGATGAAAACATTCAATTAAGATTCTGTAAAGGGATTTTCTTATGAAATGTTCAAAGTGTTTATTTAATAGGCTTTCGAAAAGTCTATTTGGGGCTTAAGAGTAACCATTTCTTGTTTGTCTAAAAATGCAATTTTCGTTGTCGAGTTCGAGCATTTCAAGGGATATTTGTCCAATGACGGGATTAATTTTGGCTTCCAAATCTTGAGCTGCAGCCGTCTTATCAGTGTAAGCTATGTAGCCCCAATGGAAAAAAACTAGAGCCTTGATATCACACATTTGGCCTATTTTTTCCCCCAATTTCTAATTGGTAATTGTCTTATGTGTTCCTCGACCTTTCTTCTTTACGCTCCTTTAATCCCTCCTGGGACATAGGGCGGAAACAGTTGCCCTCCAGCGGACTCTGTTTTGTGCGACCGCTCTCAGCTCCGACCAGGATCTCCCAGTTGTTGCGGCTTCTGCTAGTAGGGTTCTCCTCCATGTTGTCCTAGGACCTAGGTCTTCCGACTCGACGGGATCCTTGGGGATTCCAGTCAAGGGCCTGTTTGGCTAGATTTGCGTTTTCGCATCGCAAGGTGTGGCCAACCCAATTCCATTTCCTTCGCCTGATTTGGTCGTCTATCCTTTCTTGGCCGGCACGGCGCCATAGTTCTTCGTTTGAAATTCTATCTTGCCAGCGGATGAATTGGGTGACTTTCCATGTTTCGCAACAGTACAAAAGTACTACTTTAACGTTGGAATTGAACAGCCGCAGTTTGGTGTTAGTTGAGATATGTGGAACAGGCATGCATATGCGACTCGTGTTTTCTTTATTCTGGAACTGACATCTTCTTCTGCACCACCATTTTCGGTAATAATACTACCGAGGTAGCAGAATTTATCTACCAGTTCCACGTCACGGTTATTCAGCGCAGTCCGTTCAATGGTGTTTGCATTTATCCGCATTTCTTTAGTTTTAGGCGGATTTAGACTTAAGCCTGCTGGACTAGTTTCTGTTGCCAAATTGCTTAAAATGTTTTTGAGATCCTGATGTCTGTGAGCCAGCAAACAGATATCATCAGCGTAGTCGAGATCCTTAAAGCGATCTAGCAATTTCATTGTATGCCGCCTGTTCTACTATCTAGAGCGCTGACAAGGATGTCATTTATTACTATAAGAAATAGTAAAGGCGAGAGTAGGCATCCTTGTCGTACTCCTGAGCTCACCTCAAAGCTGTCGGATAACTTTCCATTATGTAGAACTCTGCATTTGGAATCGTTATATAGGGCTTTTATCAATTCTATTACTTTATCAGGCAGTCCACGTCGCCGTAGTGCCTGCCATATAAAGCTCCTATTAACTGAGTCGAACGCTTTCTCATAATCTACGAAAGCAAGGTAAAGGGGGATCGAAATTCAGTAGACTGCTCCACTATTATTCTCAAGGTGTTAATATGATCAATACATGAGCGGTCCTTCCTTAATCCGGCCTGCTGCCTTCTAAGCGTTCGATCTACTGCCTTTCTTATCCTAGATAGTAATATATGGGACAAATATTTTGCCCACTGTAGATAGTAAACAGATGCCTCTCCAGTTGTCGCATATTGTTAGGTCCCCCTTTCTTGAAATTTTGACTATGATACCTTCCGTCCAATCAGCCGGAAAGGTACAGGTGTTCGATGCTATTTCCAGGATTGGCTGAAGCGCATCTGCTATGAGGCTTGAATCGGCTTTCAACAATTCTGGGGGGGATGCCATCTTTTCCAGCTGCTTTACCATTGGCCATCGCATGAACTGCGGTTACTATTTCCGTCTTGGATGGGGCCCGGGTCGTGATTCTTATTGGCTGTGCATTGTTGCTGGTTTCCTGAACTTCCTGTGGAAGTGAACCATTCAGGGCGGCGAAGAAGTAATCTCTCCATCTTTGGAGTTGCTCCTCGTCGCTGCACCAACCAGTTAATAGTAAGCTTGATTTGAAGGATAGAAGAGGAATAATAAGTTAGGGTCTGAGATGTTATATGAGTTCGGAAACACGGACTGCGGAAGACAGTTCCACAATCGAACTATTCTATTTATAAAAGAACTACTAAAATGTAATTTGGACAAAGAGGAGGGCTGTAGCGTGTAAGGGGAACCGAGTTGGCTAGTCTTTTGGAGCACAAAACAAGACTACAGTAACATTATTGAAAGTGTGAGCAATGGGAGATTCATCAAGACTCGCGCAGATCCAAGTGAACAAAAAAAATTGATGATACATCCTTTGGTCCAACCAAAAAGTGATGCAAAAAGTTTATATATTTCGTTTTAGGTTCTTATGGCTCTATACAACAACGCAGTTAACCCTTAAGCCGCGTTTACATCCCAAAATCAACGCGAAAGTGCACTTAGAAACTCTTTTATCGCCCAGCAATTCAGAATTTTCGTGCAACAGAGAAAAAAGCATACAAATTGCTGTGCGATAAAAGAGCTTCAAAGTGCACTTTCGCGTTGGCTTTGGGATGTAAACGCGGCTTTAATATCGTAACATCAACCTAATTTAACTCGCATAAAATCCAAGATTAAATTTCATGACTTTAAACCGCATGCGCATTTTCGTAAAATCTCTTAATCTGAGAACTTTTTCCGCAAACTTACAACAACAATTCTGTAGTTTGAGATGTGAGTAGTTGATTCCATGCGTAGCTTTATAAATATATAAACATTATAAATTTTTTGCAAAATGTAATCCTTTTCTCGAAACATTGAATATCTCCCTTGATATTTATTTATTTTTATCTCCATTGATATTTCCTTATGTGATCCTTTAGTAATTTTCACAAAGAGCACTATGAACATGAATTTTAATGCATTTCGATTTTATTTTTCTGGTATTATCATAGATTGTGGATGAAGAGTTGACACTACATAAGAAGATGTTTACTCATGTAAATACCTTCAGGTTTCTGCTTCACCACATAGGCATCCCTCAAAACAAAAAATCGAGATCTTATTGAAAAACACAAGAAACCTGTTCACTGGCTCTTGAATAAATTTTATTTCCAGGAAGAAGAAAAACAAAAAAAAAACAGTAAAGGGTTTAGGATTTACCTTTACCACATAATTTTTACCTTTTCCCACTTTTAAATCGAAATTGTTTGCTTTCGTAAAACTTCGGTAGATAAAAGTTTTTAAGGTATGTATTCTTTACCTTTTGCCCCCCACAAAAACAAAACAACGAACAAAAAAAAACTGAGAGTCTTGTTTATTTAGGCGAGGTTCAATACAATTTCGAAAAGAGAGGAAATATCCTTCTTGCAGCAATATTTTGTTTTTTTTTTTTTGCTTCGTTTCAAATATTTCTCAATATTTAATGTGAATTTTTTTGATGGAATCTTGAAGTCTTCAAAATAAAATTGAATTTTTTTGGTATTATTTTACAGGAGAAATAAATACACAAGAAAATAAAATCAAACACTCAAGTTCTGTGAGAATCCTTTTTCTATTCTGTTCTGCAAATTTCCAAATAATTTTGAAACTTTTTAATTCTTCTAAAAGGACCTGATTTATAAAACATAATTAATGAATCCTTTTACCATTCGCGAAAATCTGAAAAATTATTTTACTACCCAGGGTTGGGGAGGGACTTGATTGCAACCTTCAACCATTCAACGGAATTGCCTCTTTTTTGAAAATATCACAACCAATTCTTGTTCTCTGTCTAAGGATATTCTGAATTTTCCAAAGTTGAAATTGTGTTCAAGGACATTGAATTCCAGCATGACTTATTAATAACAACAAACTGAGTCTAGAGCTATTACGAAAATTGTTGATGAAAGTATAAATGGCATTCAACAACGAAAAAACAACAGAAATGTCCGTCCTTCAGATCCTCTAAATTATGAACGTTTTATTTAAGACCTCTGATGAATAAAAACTTTTTCTCGTGTATGTTGTATATCCTAGATTAGCTAAGAACACGCAAAACGAGAACAAAATAAAATGTCACCAAGATCCTACACTCTTAAAGTTCCTGCTAAAAGATTTTCCAAAACTTTTACTGTGTAGAAAAAAAAACAGGAATATATTCCTCATCGGGGAGAGAAAAAAAGGATATTAAGGGGTTTCTTGAGAGTGTGTTGTTTTAAGTATTTTTATGACTTTTTCTCCCTTCAAGGATATATACCTAAAAAGGGAAAACTTTTCTCGTTTAATAAAACTCCAGATTCCGGTTGAGACGATTCTTATAAGGATTAATAAGGTTACGGTAGTAAAAACAAGGCTCAGTGGGCAGGCATTTTTCTTCTTCTGTGTATATCGGATCAACTTTTCTAATTACTTTTTTTCTTATACTTTCTAAGATACTTGTGATGTATATCCTTGCAGACCTTCGCACTGGTTATACTAAATTATTTAGGTATTCTGAACTTGTTCAAGGATAACAGAATATGTGAATTTATATTTTTGCAAAAAGTTTTTATTTTGTGTTCTGTGCCTAACTTTTTCAGTGTTGTCAACGAATATGGGTTTATTATAGTTATGGCGTCTATGATTTAGGGATTTGTTTTTTTTTTTTTTTGGTAAATCTTTTTCAATTTTTTGTTTGTCCAATTGTTTCTTTAGCCTGGAGTTAGCAGGATCAATTCCTAACTAGTATTTAGAGTACGTGAAAAAGAGGGTTGCAGCAGTGGCGTAGCGTGGGGGGTGCCGAGGGGGCCATTGCCCCGGGCAGCGTAGATGTTGGGGGCGGCGGCCAAACTGGACAGAGCTAGAGATGCTGCTGGTAGCATCAGGCCCTAACCATTGCCACATCCAGCACGATGTCCTGGCTGATGGTGTCTACAGGTCAAACCTAAATGGGAAGGGAAGTGAAGTGAGGTGAAGTTAGATACCATTCCATATAAATGTATGAGAGCAAGGGTGGCGCTTTCATAGGTGAAAATGGTGCACTTGCACCGGGCGCAATTTCAGAAATTAAGATTTAAAAAAAAAATTTAAAAATTTGAAAAAGTGATCCCATTGTCATTTATTACACGAAATGCACCTTCTGTGCGTTTTACCATTGTCTTCTGCAAGGTGTGGCCAATGCAATTTCATTTAGTTCGCCTGATTTTGTCGCCTATCCTTTCTTGGCTGGCACGGTGCCATAGGTCATGATTTGTAATTCAAATTAGTCGTACTATTATAGATCACTACTTCGGCGAGAAACACCTGGATCGCCTCTGTTCTGAAGGTTTTGAAAGTGGCTTCTACGTCCAATAAGGCTGTTAAGTGGACTGCTTTTTTATGCAAGACTCTACCGTAGAAACCAATATATGCAGTGCAGTGACCACATATTATCCTTCGAAATATAAAGGATTGGAGAACGACATAGAGACCTCCGTTATGGAGATTCGAGTTTATAGTATTATTAGTGCTGGAAATAGTTAAGGAAGTGCAGCTTACAATGAAAATCATCGGAGAGCATTAATCAGCATTAGCGGGAGAGTTTTGTGAACTTAAAGCGTAAGTAAACTCAGCAAAAAAGCAAGATCGCGAAGCAAATCCTGATTGAACAAAGGCAGTGGCGCGCTTTCATAGGTGCAACTGGTGCATTTGCACTGAGCGCAATTGGACAGGGCGCAATTTAAAAAAAAAAGTGAAAGAAAAACTCCAACTTTTCAATGATTGTTTGTGTCTTCTTTCATTTTCCTTTACTGCCATCAGAAAATGAACAAAAATGAAGAGGGCGCAATATGTTATTGTATACCGTGCTATACGGTATTTATTAATACCCGTTTTTTTGGGATATAATGTGTGTTACTACACCATGCGGTTTTATTAAAAACACGTCTTATGTAAAATATCACTTATATATTTATTCTAATTATTATTATAAACTGTCGAGATATTTAATTCTACTAATCAAATATATATATATATAGCACTTGTATTTTTATTTATGTCAACGCGCGGACTGCAGATCTTCACGTTGTTTGCGTCGATGGACGGGTCGCAGGAGAGAGAGCAAGTGGAGATGCCGGAAATTGTCTCGATCACTTGTCGTGATAGGGACGGAACAAAACGGCAAGATCACTGAACTTTCGTTCGGTGATCGATGGGAGTGTTCCGACTGATCGTTTTGATCGTGTCGGAAGTTGTTGTGTGACATTGCGTAAAGTTCGGTAATTAAACTTTACGCGGTCACTACATACTCCCCCCCCAGCGTAGCGTTAACGGAATGTTACCGCTTTAGACGGCTTAGCTTCGTTGTCGCGGTCGCAACCGAAGGCTGGCTTTAGCCTGTCAATGGATATTGACTTGGTTGTGCCGTTCAATTTGACAACGAAGTGTTTTCGTAATCGTTTGATTACTTCATATGGGCCCTCATATGGAGGTTCGAAAGGTTTTCGAACTCTGTCGACTCGTATGAAAACGTAGTCGGCGTTCTCCAGGGCTTCTGGCACGTAGACATCCTTTTGGACGGGTTGCCGAGGATGTATTGCCTTAATGTTCTGCATATGAGAACGAAGGCGAGCGAGGAATTCTGATTCTTCAATTGGATTCTCATCCGTTGGGATAGAAATCGAATTGGGAAGTCTCAGATTCTGACCGTATACGAGCTCGGCTGGTGAGCATTGTAAGTCGGTCTTAATTGCCGTGCGTATGCCTAACAAGACAAAGGGCAAGTCTTCACTCCAATGAGTAGTGTTATCCCTTGCCATTAAGGCTGCTTTAAGTTGCCTGTGGAACCGTTCAACCATCCCGTTTGCTTGTGGATGGTAAGCGGTGGTCCGGATTCGATGAGTGCCGAGTAATTTGGCAACTTCATTGAATAGTTTCGATTCGAACTGCGTACCTTGATCGGTTGTGATCTCTAGTGGTACGCCGAATCGTGGGACAAATTCAGTGACGAATTTCTTTGCCACTGTTGAAGCTGAGATATCTCGAATTGGGTATGCTTCAGGCCATCGCGTGAATCTATCGACTATCGTTAAGATATAAGAGTATCCACGAGATGGGGGTAGGGGTCCCACTATATCCATATGGATATGGTCAAATCTATTATTTGGAAGTTTGAAAGCTTCCAATGGAGATTTGGTATGCCGTGAAACTTTGGACTTTTGGCAACCTAGACATGATCGAGACCACTCATTGCAGTCTTTATTGATCGATGGCCAGAAGTATTTCTTGGTAACGGCTCGTCTTGTAGCACGAATACCAGGATGAGAGAGACTATGTTCGGAGTTGAACGCTAGTCTACGTAAGGAAGTGGGTATATAAGGCCTTGGAATGCCTGTACTAGTTTCACACCACACTTGATGGGCGGTGAATGGTATTGGTGTGAGAACTAATTTTACCCGTGAGCCGTTGCTGGGGTGCTCTTGTAGAGACTTCAACTCTGTGTCACCTTGTTGAGCCTGTGCCAGTGTAGGCAGGTCGAAGGTGACCGAGTCGACGTTGTCGGTTGCTAGTGAGCGTGACAAGTAGTCCGCGACAACGTTTTGTTTACCCGACACATGTCTGATGTCTGTGGTAAACTGAGAGATTAGACCCAAATGTCTGGTCTGTCGAGGGGATCGTTCGGTCTTTGTGTGAAGGGCGCGAACCAGTGGTTTGTGATCAGTATAGACCACGAAATTGCGTCCTTCAACGAAATAACGGAAGTGTTTGATCGCTGCATAGATTGCGAGGAGTTCGCGATCAAATGCAGAGTACTTCCGTTCGGTTGGTGACAGCTTTTTGGAATAAAAAGCTAGAGGTTGCCACCGATGACCGTTGAATTGTTCCAAAACGCCTCCGATTGCATAATCAGAGGCGTCAGTCGTTAGACTGTATTTTGCATCCTCGATTGGATGGTTCAGCAGAGTTGCTTCAGCCATCGAGGTTTTCACCTTGAGGAATGCCGCCTGACATTCTGCTGGCCAGTCAAAAACTTTATTGGCACGTGAGCGGTTGAGAAGGTCTCTCAAATGCTCGTTTATAGGCACCAACTGTTCAGCCAATTTTGGGATAAATCGGTGATAGAAATTCACCATTCCCAAAAACTTCTGGATCGATTTGACAGAAGTTGGAGGTGCGAGATCAACGATAGCCTGAACCCGATCGGAGGATGGAAGTATTCCATCCTTTGTGATGCGGTGGCTTAGAAACTTAATCTCTGTTGCACCAAAAACGCATTTCTCTAGCTTAATGGTTAAACCGAAGCTATCGAGGCGTTTAAAGAGCTCTTCAAGGTGAACGATATGCTCATCCTCGGTTTTACTGGCGATAAGTATATCGTCCAAGTATACATAAACGAAGTCGAGATCTCTCGTAACTTCATTTATGAACCTTTGAAAGGTTTGTGCTGCATTCCGTAGGCCGAATGGCATACGTGTAAACTCATATAGGCCGAATGGCGTAATGAGTGCAGTCTTATGCACGTCTTCTGGGGCGATTGGTATGTGATGGTATGCACGTACCAAGTCAACCTTCGAAAAAATTGTGCAGCCGTGAAGATTCACGGAGAAATTCTGTATATGCGGGATCGGATATCTATCCGGCACAGTGACAGCATTAAGGCGACGGTAGTCGCCGCATGGCCTCCAATCATGAGAGTCCTGTTTAGGGACCAGATGAAGCGGAGATGCTGCGGGGGACGACGAAGGTCGACAAATCCCCAATTGGACCATATGGTCGAATTCTAATTTTGCCACCTTCAGTTTCTCCGGATGGAGTCGCCGAGCGGTGACAAAAGGTAATTGCCCTTTGGTTACAATGTGGTGTTGCACATTGTGTTTAACCGGAAGGTTAAAATTGGGCGGTTTTGTTAACGAAGCGTACTTCGTTAATAGCTCTTTGTATATGCCAATAACTCGGCATGGGAATGTTTCGGGGTTGTAGTCGACGGTAGAGCACACGTTAATTCGAAATTTCGTGCGCTTGTCGACTAAATGCCGATATTCAAAATCGACGGACAATTTGAACTTCGTTAAGAAGTCCGCCCCGATAATGGCTTTAGTGGTGTCGGCTATGATAAAGTTGTAAACATATCGTCGGCGTAAGCCGAGTTCAAGTTCAAGCAACTTTGTGCCGAAAGTTCGGATCAGTGATCCGTTGGCCGCGTACAGAAGGACGTTCGGGCTACCGTTATGGGCCGGGAACGCCTTGGCGGGAACAATTGAAACGTCAGAGCCCGAATCAATCAGAAAGTCCATCCGATTGTTGGTGTCTCTGACGAATAAACGATATGAGCGGCCGGTTATATGCTCGCTCATGTCGACCCCCTGCCCCTTTAGTTTTTTTTAGGGTGGGTGGGTGGTTTCTTCGCCGACTTGGCGCCACCACTATTGAAACTGCAGGGGGCCTTGCATGTGCGAGCTTCCTTACCGTAACGGTAATGGAAGTAGCAGAGGCTACCCCGCAGTTTGTTGGACCCTTGTGGCCGAGTGGCCGAGGGTTGTCGAGAGCCACCCTGCCGATTGGCAGGTGTTCGGCTTCTCGGTTTGCGCTGGGTGACTAGGTTGTCTAGTCGAGAAGTGAGCTTGTTGATGGCGCTTTCAAGCGACCTCAACGTAGGATCCGTATTGGATGGAGTTGCTCGGACGGCGGACGCGTATGAGGCGCCTCCATGAGGAAGCACCTCCCAAACTTTGTCCGCTATGGCGGCCAGCGCGGGTAATGTTTGGTCGGCGGCTGTGGCCAATGCGACCTGGATGGCCTGTGGAAGTCTCCTCTCCCACAGGGTCCGGATCAGGTCCTCATTGACCGCCGACGACCCCCCTGCCAGTGCCTTGAGAGCCTGGAGGAACTCCGAAGGTTTCCGGTCTCCAGGCTCTTGTACTGATAGCAGCTGTTCAAGTCGGCGCTTCTCCGACGTGCCGTATTTTTCTAGGAGATGTTGCTTCACTTCCTCGTAGGAGGCAGTGGCAAAGTCTATTGTGCTATGCCGCACTGCCGTCACCGCCTCTTCCGGCAGTGCTGCCATCACGTTGTACACTTTGCCACTGTTTGACCTGCAGCCCGCCAATTGAAACATAATTTCGGCCTGGTAAAACCAGGAGGCGGGCTGATGTACCCAAAACTTGGGAATGTCGTATCTTGTAACCTTAGCGGCATCAACTCCCGAGGTTCCGGGTTTAGGTTCCTCCCTGTTAGCGTTACCTGTGTCCATAACATTTTCTTCTGCTGTTGACATTTTGTAATTGTCGAAAAGAATGACGCAAAAACGATAAAAAAAAACTCGGAATGCAAGCGAATAAAAGAAAACCAAACTAAAGAAAATGTATAAGTTTCAAAACACCTAAATTTTTGGTGCAATAGTAATGTAGTAATTAAGAGAAAAAATATATATATATATCTCGTAACTATATATATATATATATATATATATATATATATATATATATATATGTGCGTATGTAATAATTATATAATGTCAATAAAAATATCAATTGTATATAATATCAATAAAAACATGCATGCAGAATATGATTTTCTTAAATGTATATTATATGAAATAGATTATCTGTCTGTTGTCCAGCTTCTTTTGGGAATTCCTCTAATTTTATAATATAGGCCTCCTCTGCTGCAGTTCAACTGCACTTTGTGTTGCGAAATTCCAAAATGGATTCCGTGGAATATTTTTAACCTTTTGTTTGCACCTTTATATCATGCGGAACGCACTTCTTTCAAACAAAATAATTTATTTCTATTTTGTATTTATTATATTATATTTTGGTTGAGAAATTTTGTTTTAACTATGAGTGTGCACTTTTATATTATGCGGGACACTTCTTTCAAACAAAAAAATTTATATCTATTTGTTATTTATATTATGCGGAATGCACTTTTATTTTATATTATGCGAAATGCACTTTTATCAAACAAAAAAAAAATTATTTCTATTTTGTATTTGTTATATTATATTTTGGTTGAGAAATTTTGTTTTAACTATGAGTGTGCACTTTTATATTATGTGTAATGCACCGGTTTATCAAACAAAACAAATTTTATTTATATCTATTTATTGTCGGGATTTTTTTTTTTTTTGGGCGAAAAATTTTCTTTTAAATATGAGTGTGCACTTTTATATTATGCGGGACACTTCTTTCAAACAAAAAAAAAATTTATTTCTATTTGCTATTTATATTATGCGGAATGCACTTTTATTTTATATTATGCGGAATGCACTTTTATCAAACAAAAAAAAAATATTTCTATTTGCTATCTATATTATGCGGAATGCACTTTTATGTTATATTATGCGGAATGCACTTTTATTTTATATTATGCGGAATGCACTTTTATACCGCGTGCTTTTGTCGTCGGGGTCACCACTATAGTATACCGTGCTATACGGTATTTATTAATACCCGTTTTTTTGGGATATAATGTGTGTTACTACACCATGCGGTTTTATTAAAAACACGTCTTATGTAAAATATCACTTATATATTTATTCTAATTATTATTATAAACTGTCGAGATATTTAATTCTACTAATCAAATATATATATATATAGCACTTGTATTTTTATTTATGTCAACGCGCGGACTGCAGATCTTCACGTTGTTTGCGTCGATGGACGGGTCGCAGGAGAGAGAGCAAGTGGAGATGCCGGAAATTGTCTCGATCACTTGTCGTGATAGGGACGGAACAAAACGGCAAGATCACTGAACTTTCGTTCGGTGATCGATGGGAGTGTTCCGACTGATCGTTTTGATCGTGTCGGAAGTTGTTGTGTGACATTGCGTAAAGTTCGGTAATTAAACTTTACGCGGTCACTACAATGTATATGGCATGCTGCACCGGGTGCAAAAAAGCCAAACGCCGGCCCTGTATGACCAATATGGAAGTAAGTGGATGTTACATCTACTTCAGTGGAAGTTACGTCTACTTTACTTATATTCCTTATGATTAGAGTCCGTGCCATAAAAGAAGGGAAATGAGCGCCATAAAAGAAGGGAAATGAATTTCTCATTGGTGTACTTCTGAATGGACAAATAGAGTGACTCTCAATGTACATGGAAACAGCGATTTCAATATTCCCTTCTTTTATGACGCGGGCTGTAAATGCTGAAGTTTGAGAAGGGCTCCAACAGCTACCGCATTTGTCGGTAAAATCCCCTGTAATAGTATTGGGCTACGATGATGGGAAATGAAACATCCAGATATTGGACAGAGAAGAGTTTAGCTTAAGCTCGTGCGTGTACGATCTAAAGACATACTAAAATAAATTACAGAGATAATAAATTACTCATTCCAGCTCTCTGGGTTTGTTAAAGTTTATAATTTAGGCCAACCTTGAAGCATGGATATAGCCTGCGCCAAAACAATTGGAAATTTCAAAATCGATTTTTTGATGCGCAGTGAAAGTCTCAAATCCTCACCACGAAAGTAGATTCGAAAAGAAAAGTGCACCTCGTCATTCCGTTCGTTTAAAACCCCAAATCACCCGCTCATTTATATTTTCAATCACAATTTAATCCGTCTCACTACGACTCTTGTCCTGGTCAGATGCTATGGTGGAGTGTTGTTCCCGGTAAACGATAGTTTCAAAAGGGAAATTAAAATGCATGTGCGCTTGAATTTTTTTCCATACACGGAATGTTAATGTATGTGGAATTGTCATTTCCTCGCCTGCGCGTAAAATTCCCATTTATTTTGGCGTGCCCTATACCGAACATTCATTGCGTTTACATGATGCCTTGAATTCTTGTATTGAAAATTACTTGAAATTCAAGTTGGGTTTTCGATTCATTGATTAAAAATTATTGAAAATCTACAATGTCCACGTTGATATTAATCTAGCTCTACAGATCTAATCTAGCATCTTACCAATATAACAAGTGGTACCAATTCAATTCGAAAGTAGGGGGCAGCAAATTTATGGTTCGCCCCGGGTGGCAGAAATCCACGCTACGCCACTGGGTTGCAGGCAGAGAAAATGAACCGCCATTGCGATTTACAAGTTTTTTTTTATGTGGCATGGTCAAGCTCAGGAATCACCCTTTGTACCACTAGACCGTCTTGTCGTTCAACTCATGGTGCAATGTCTAGTAGTAAGCTTGACCTGAAATAGAAAAAGAATAGGAAAAGTTAAGGGTAGTCTGGTGGATGCATAAGAAGAAGGCAGTGAGCCTCGCGTTTGCACTACTGGGTGTTATATGTATGAGTGCATCCATTTTTTAACAGCCGGGTGAGTCACAATCACAACCGTCAGGGCTAGCGAAAGACAATCTTGTTGGAGTGTTATACCTCCTGAAACAAGTGAATCCCACTAACCAGCTGACAAAGGCTGTGACGCCAACAGTACCAGACTGCCTGGTGAGCAGGGAGGTGCACCGCCCGCTAGATGAAGACCTCACCTAAGCGGAAATTTGGCACCCTATTATTAACCGGTTAAGCCGGCAGGATGCCTTATTAGGGCTACCTAGATTGCCGCGGAGGCAGGGGAGCGCTGATTTTGTTTGGGCAATTGCTGTGATAGTACTGATAAAGTTTTATCAGTCTCCTTCTAATACACCTCCAGACTCCTTTTTTTTTCTTTTCTTTCCTTCGAAGCAAGCTTACTACTAGACAAGTATAAATTTTGAACGATGACTTTAAATTACATGATACATAAACTAATAGCACAGAACCAATCCCATACAAAACATGATATCATTTAAATTTCAGTAAATTTCGGTCACTGAGAGGGAAGGCTCTTACTAATTTAAAAAGCTTAACGCTTTATCTCTCGATTTCGTTGAGACAGCAACAGGCGCGGGCAGACGGTCTCGCTTTGCACACACGTGCTAGCATACTCGGTAGGCCTCGGTAGCCGAGGGGGTAAGGCGTCTGGCTACCATCCCAGAGGTCCCGGGTTCGATTCCCGGCCAGCCCCACGGTCCTTCGCCTTTTCCACTTTCCCACCTACATAACTTTCCTTCTTTCTTCTTCCCTCTATACATTCCTGATTCCTCCTGTCATAGCCTTCCTTAGCCCTTCCCCGCTCCGCCAAAGCGCACGTCATCGGTTGGTTGATGAGATTCAACTCGCTTCAGGAGGCTTAACACTCCAGCAAGTTGTTTCTCGAGGCCCCGTTGTCAAAGTCGCGACAGCAATGGTTGGGAGAAGGTGGACTAAAAATATCGCGGGTAGGTTGCGGCCGTTCCTTCCTCCCCGACTAGAGCTGCTGTTCGACATTGCACTCTATACGAAGAAAATAGATTGTCAACAGTATAAAGCAGGGGTGGGCACGCATGAGGTTAATGAGAGCCGCATGTGGGTTTTTCATAATTGTAAAGAGCCGCATTATATGTTATATGTATTATGTAATTTCAAAAATCAAAAATTAAGAGCATTTCCACACCCGTCTGGAATATTCAATAATTTAAAGAGATACGTTTGGAGCCGAACTTGATTCAACGAAGAGCCGCATGCGGCTCTAAGAGCCGCATTTGCCCACCGTTGGTATAAAGGGTCTTTCCTGAGACTCGAGTCTTTCACATAAAAAAAAATACTATTGTGGAGGAAGTTGATGGGAGCATTCCGGTGCGTTTAGGGCGATGAGTTGAATAGTTGGGTTGAGGCGGAGTTGATTCCAAGAGAAAAGTACAATACCACCGATTATGGGTGCGATGGACGGTACCTACATACTGCCGTCAACTAAATTCAACTATAGTACAGTCACGACACGAAGTCACGACAAAAAGGCTATTTGTGGAAAAAATTACACCGGGGATTTTTTTTTTCATAAATCGTTAGGGGGTCATAAAGCTTAAACCCAGGTTCGTGACCTCCCACCACTTTGCAGGTTCTTGGAAAACCCAGAAAGTTTTTTGATGCATTTTTCTCGGAATTAGTGCACTTTAGAGAAAAAGTTTATCAACAAAAAATGTAAAGGACATTGCCGTCTATAATTAATGTCTGTGAGCCAATTTCGTACGACTTAAAATGCAAAAATTAGAGGACGCTAAAGCGGTTGGTCGGGACGAAAGCTCATGACCTGGGGTGGATACGAACCACAAACCTTTGGTATGGTAGTCTGGCGCCTTAATCCCAAGACTGCTAAGACCGGAAATATAGAATTTGTTTATGACAACCAGAGCGGTTGGCTGTAGAACAAATTTCCATCTATTAAAAAGTTGAAGGCATTACTTAGGCGGTACCACTCACCTCTGCTTATCCTTGGATTATTCTGTGTGCAACGATGGTTCTACGAATATTATTGGACAGATTACGCTTTTTTGGTGGCGATCTTGTCAGTTTCTTTATCTAAACCAATCTTTGCTCCGGATTCATTGGTTTTCAAAACTTCCCCTGTGTTTTCTTTTTTTGGTTATACTTTTGGTTTCAAATATCCAAAAAACTCAAAAGACTTGATTTATATTGTGGACTAGCACTAGTTCAGCCTTGCATACAGAAATTTTCAGAGGAGCATTTTGTTTGTTAGGGGGCCACCCTATCCGATGGGACCAAGTTCACGGATCCGGTCCTCCTGGTACAGGGGTTGGGTCCTGGGCAGGGCCGGCGCTTGTGTGTTTTGCACCCGGTGCACTATGCCGGATTGCGCCCCATAAGCTGTTCAGTTTTGAAAGCAATGAAGGACAATAGAAAATGACACAAACACTCGCTGAATGGGTGACACAATTTTTCCCATTTTCGTTAAATATATAGGGTTCAATTTTCTAAACAGCGATATGGTTTAACACCGCCCCTACTCTGCGCGGTTTGGATGGACTCTACGGATCTCCTAATACTAGTGTCCTGGTTCGAAAGACAAAGTATTTTAGTGTTATCCTACAAGGTTTTATGTGTACAAACAAAGATTGTCAATGTGTGGTGAATTTGGTTTTTGGTTTTATGTTTGTCACAAGTTTGTCCCAAATATCAAAATGGTTTGATTTTTTCGTGATTTTATCTGACAGTTCTATGCATAACATAAAATTTCAATGACTATTGATAACAAATTATTTCTAGTTAAAGAACTCATTTCAATTTGAAATCTTTAAACGAAAATGAGAACCATAATAGTGTATGGGTAAGCTCAGCGTTCAAACAAGTTTGTCACAAAGACTCTGGGACATGTTCGAAAGCATAAAACCTTGTAGTGTATGGGCCACTATTGCTTGCCGATTTGAAACAAAACTCTCCGTTAGCTCCTTCGGAAGAAGTATCCCACGGGCACTATGTGGAGGAGGGATTAGGATAGAAGTGACAAATCGGGTGCCACAACCTTTCGAGGCCTTTGTCAGCCGTTTGTCTCCAAGCTGTTCGACGAAATTTTAGTGGGGCCTATTAAAACTCTTCCCAGTAGTTATGTGTCTACTTTTGATCTAAAACAAGTCATTGTTGCCATAAATTTAAAAAAAAACGGAATTGAATATATTTGCATTGTCCCAAATTTACAACTGCTGTCCCAAAATTTTCAAGTAATGTACATTTATGTGGCCAAGAATCACCAAGTTATGCTACATCGTCAACAAATAATGCCACTAAAGTCAAAAGTTGTGCAAAACTCACCACTTTTAGTGTCAAGGACTGTCCCAAAAGCAATAAATATAACCGGAAATTCAAACAATAATGTCCCAAACTCACAAGTACTGCCTTTGAAATTTTTTTTATCTTTTTTTATCTACTATCATTGGGATTAAAATAAAAACACGCACACGTAATGGGTTCAGCCAACGTTAGCCAGTTGGCAGTTATAGATAAAGTTATAATAGAAGCTGAACTTACTGTAAAAATTTCATAATTGTATTACTTGATGTATGTCTTTGGTCAAGATTTTGTTGACTACTTATTCAGCACATGTACACACAGTGTATAAACTAGCATCAATTATTTTTGATCAAACACTTACCTACTTAATTTTTTATTAATATTAATGAATTTCCCTGAAACTTTTCCATCTTTGAATAGTGCTTCACCAAACATGATCCTAAAGGTATTGAAACTACTCAGCAAAAACACGTCCATATCCTTAAATCCAAAACAGGAAAACTTTAATTAGTAAAACTTATACGAACATGATATTAATCTAATACTACAGCCATACATACATACATACCTACCATAGGTGAGTATCGAATTTCAATCCAAGCAAAATCCTGTACGAAATTCGAGTCAAATCATGCACAACATTGAGTAGCTAATGACTATACAACAACAAACGACAGAAACACAAAACTTGACATTAAATCGTTGAACTTCTTATGCCTCCTCAATTGATGTAATTTGTGTTCCTGAAACTTAAAGCCTTTTATATACATATGCGTTGCCATATACCCACACAACAATCTTCTGGCTCTAGGACTTGAGGAACTTATGATGAATTTATATATTAAATCCCGTCGTATTAACGAGCAGCACGATAAGGGATGTTACCATTCCTTTCTGGGGAACTGCTAAATATCTTGTGTATGTCAAGTGTCAAGAAAGTTTCTTTTGAAAATTAAAGCCTAGAAGGATATTCAGTAGCTGTACTAAAGTGATTCCCCTTCTTCAATTCTGACAATAAGTGGATAACGATGCTTTCATTATCATCTGCCCTCTTTGGAATAGTCATTCATTTTGTCACCAGACCCATCCTTCACGATTTCGTAGGAGTTGTGAATGTCAAGAGAAAGATTTCAAAAGTTATATTAATTAAGTCACATGATTTCTGTTATTAATCATACTTTCGTCCTTTTTGTGTTAATTAATTCTTATACAATATTAATTCTACTTCTGAGCAGCACAGTTCTGTGTGGGAAGGGATTTTTGTCTATTTAATATATTTCTCCCATTTATTGAAATGATCTTTTTGTTTATTTTCAAGTGTAATGTGAAGTTTTAATTCTAAAGGTGCCTGTAAACGAGCAACATTTTTCAGCAATGTGTGGCCGGCAATACTGGCTGAACGACATTGCTGAAAATTCAGCAATATTTCCATCAATATGTTCAAACTTGCCGGCAATATATCCGTATAGCCCGACGATACTGGCCATATTGCAGCTACTGGCCGGCATGTTGCCTTTGATATCGGTCGTAGAGCGAAAATATTTAAATATTTACATTGCCGGCTATTTAAAAATGATTTCGAACTTTTCTTTGGATTAGAAGTATGTTAGTATGGCCTAAAGCTGGCATAGTTGTGGACGGTGTAGGATGTACATTAGGGTGGTCGTTAAAAATGCGAAGTTCGAATTCTTTGCTCTCACCCCAAAATCTTGTTCAAAATGCTAAAAAAATAAACTTCTCAAAGTTTGGAGCCTCAAACGTGGAAATAAACCGTGCCGGTAGAATTTTTTTGATTTTAATAAATAATTAAAATACCAAAAATATAAAAATTCTTGAGGTGGCTGAATATGAATTTGATGTCAAAATCAACGCTTAGTTATCAACGTTTGCCAAATTTCGCTGTCAAAAATGAAAAAAACTTACCGCAAATCATTCCCATGAATACATAGAAACGTCGTTTTGGAGATTGAAAACTTGCCCTAAAACCACAATTTAAACATCCTGCAGTTTGAAATTATTGTAAATGAAAAAAACGTCTGCAAATCACTATTTTGACATCACATTCATATTCAGCGACCTCAAAAACCCCAAAATAAGTTATTTCACGAAAAAAAAAACTAAAAATATGCTGTTTGATGAATTTTGATATTTTTGGTTTTTTAATTATTTATTAAAAACAAAAAAATTCTACCGGCACGGTTTATTTCCACGTTTGAGGCTCCAAACTTTGAGAAGTTTATTTTTTTAGCATTTTGAACAAGATTTTGGGGTGAGAGCAAAAAAATTCGAACTTCGCATTTTTAACGACCACCCTAATGTACATTGTCTGGGTTCGGGATCCATGAACCTATAGTATCCGGCGAACAAACCGCGCCCAAATTCGTGCAGAGTTCCAGGAGATCCTATTGACTAAGTCCATGGCGTCTCCCAGCCATAGGCTGCATTTTTCCTTCAATTTATAATTTGGCAATTCTTACAGTAGGATATCGTAAATGATTATATGCGGATAAGATCGCCATCCTTTATCCTTAAGACGCTAGAACACATCTTTGTTATGTACCTTAAAAATTCTATACCAAAGCGCGCATATTGTAAAGGAAAATCGATTGACACCGTACAACAATGCCAGCATGGGATCTACAATGGTTTAAGTTAGTGGATCATCCGCATTCTTAGAACTCTGATATTCAACAAAAGCTTAGAGAAGAGCAGAGTGCTAAACACAGGGGCCTCTGCATACCGCATGATGGAGTCCTGTCACCGCTGTTAAGGCTTATCGTTGTTTTGTATATAAATTTTTAAAGCCACCCTTCATCATTCTAGTGAAAATTCTGAACAAGTAACTACATACATATTTAGAATTAGCTCATCGCATTCTTCGTTTTTTTATAAGCAAAGCAAATAGGTACTTCTTCCCTTTCAGCCATTGTTATACGTGTACGCGTGAAATTCTCGGGCAACACCTTAAGAAAAATTTGTTTAATATAAATTGAAATACTGGTAGAAAATTTGGAAGCTATTTTTGCAACTACAAATGCCTTAAGGTGGGGGTCAAATGGTAGCAACGGCCTCAGGGACGTTTGATGGTGCCGGTACATCAAAGAGATAAATCCTGGGTAACTCCACCTGCGATCTAAGGTCTTCACGATCTAAGATTTTCCGATATGCTACCGAATCCTACCTCAACCTCCACGAAGATGTAGATTTTACATCGGGTGTCCCCTGGATGCTCTTGTCTACACAAGAGTAACAGACTGAGGAGGGTGAACGGCGAGTGTTTCGCGCCTCAAAACGAAGCAAATACCGGACTGGTCCTCCAGGTTGGGGGTTGGGCGGCAGGCTGACAACCTTCCACCGTAAAAACCCACCGGTCACGAATCCTCAAGGCAGGCCTCGGACAGGACGGACTCAACGGCAACGACTCAGGCAACGGAATATGGAATTCGATCTTGGAACATGGAACGTCAGGACGCTCAACAACAGAAAAGCGTTCGCTTTTATTAGTACTAAAAAAATATAGCATAAGCATCACAGCCCTTCAAGAAACAAAATGGACCCACAGTGGTATAATGGATCTAAAAACCCACACGGTACTCTCCAGCGGATCATCAAATGGAAGAAGAGAGTTCGGAGTAGCATAGAGAAGGAAATGAAATCTCTGATTCTGGACTTCAAACCAGTCAGCAATAGAATATGCACACTTCGCATTAAAACAAGGCTACATAACATAAGTCTTATAAACGTCCACGCGCCCACAGAAGAGAAAACGGATGAGGAGAAAGAGGAATTCTACCAAGAGCTAACAAACACCATCAGGTTAATACCGTCAAACGATATTAAAATGGTGCTTGGAGATATGAATGCCAAAGTAGGAAAAGAAGAGGAGTTCCTAGGAGTCATAGGAAAGCATAGCCTACATAACGTTACCAATGACAATGGTAATCGATTGATCGATTTCGCAAGCTCAAACGCCATGGTAGTAAGCTCAACAATGTTCCCGCACAAATATATACATAAGATGACGTGGCAGTCACCAGACGGAGTAACTAATAATCAAATTGACCACGTCCTAATTGAAAGAAGAGGGGCCACGAGTATACTGGACGTAAGAACAATGAGAGCAGCGTGCTGTGGCTCGGACCACTATCTAGTCAAAGTGAAATTGAGAACCCGGATAGCAACTAAAACGCATAGAGGGCAAACTCAACCAAATCCACGTCCATATTTTGCTAGATAGTTAACATAACTGAATAAAGCACTTTTTTGTGCAGCCCTAAAACAAAGTATTTCAAAAAATTTTAGTAACGCATGTTATTATTCAAAGAATTTCATTTTAAACCATATCGTACCTTATAAAACATGGCATAACAGCAATAAAAACCCGCAAAAAATTGCGAAACAATTTTATTACATTACTCAAGCATCGGCATTTCTCATAACGTATAGTCATTCATTCATTATTATTACTTGCTAGCTGTTATTGCTAACTTCTAGGAGGTAAAATTGTAATAAAATATTCAGAAAATCTGTCACTTTCATACCTTCGGGGCGCTGTAAAACCCTTCGTAGTGAATGAAATTAAAAAAGTAATGAATGAAAATTATTCCTAATGAAACCCTCTACAAAAAACTTGTTATTATTTTTTTTGTTAAAGTTGAAGGAAAAAAAGTTATAGCCTTTAAAAGAAAATATTGTGACTAATTTTTGTGTTCCAAGGCTTATAACTTCTTAATTATTCATTTTACCACAAAATTTCTAACTAATAAATTGTAGATTATTTAATTCTAAACAAAAAGTGTCCTTGCAAATTTTCTGTAAGATATACCGTTTCGGAGATATAGTGGAAAAACCATTTGCACACGTTTTCCAAGATGGCGGCCAAATGGGGGGGGGTTAGAATCCCGAAAACTCAAACTTAAGCTCACATTGACCCCCCCTACACATCCCAAAAATAAAACCTTGTCCTGCATTTTTGCAATGTTAAAGTACCATTTCCATGGACTAAATGTTATAACAGAGGAGTTCGAAGTACGTCAAGGACTTGGACAAGGAGATGGGCTGGCCCCCATGCTTTCCAACCTGGCCCTAGAATGGGTGATAAGGAAAACGTCAGTCCAGAGAAGTGCATCAATAGCTACCCAGTCGGTACAATTACTTGGATATGCGGATGACGTAAACATCGTGGGAAGGTCCTTTTTGGCAGCAAAAGAAGTCTATGTCGAATTAAAAGAAGCGGCAAAGGACATAGGCCTGAAGATAAACGAAGAAAAAACGAAGGTGATGCAACAATCCAGAGCAGGAAGATCTAGAATAGGAAGAAATATAACCATCGACGAACATAACCTAGAAGTAGTCGATAAAACAGTCTAGATTGGGTCTACTATCACAAAAAGAAATGAAGAAAAAGAAGAAGTAACCAGACGAATACTGGCTATAACTGGCTAATAGAGCCTTTTATGCCCAAAAACAAATCCTGCACTCAAGATTTGTACACAGGAAAACGAAACTCTCACTCTTCAAAACAGTAATACGACCAGTACTGTGTTATGGTAGCGAGACTTGGACTATGACCCAGGACATAAAGGAACGAGTCAACAGGTATGAGAGGAAAATTCTCAGATGCATAATAGGCCCAACCAGAGAGGATGGAATATGGCGAAGAAGATACAACAACGAGTTGTATGAAATTTTTGACGACCCACAACTCTCAACTTTAATAAAAAAACAGACTGAGATTAGCCGGCCACGTAATCAGAATGGAGGACGTATCCCAAAACGGCTTATGGCATCAGAAATTTCGGGAAGTAGGCCAGTAGGTAGACCCAGGAGGAGATGGATAGACTCTGTGACGGCTGACGCAGAGTCAATGCTCAACATCCGGAACTGGAGACATGCTGCAAGGGACCGTCAAACTTGGAGAAATGCCCTAGAGGAGGCCAAGGCTCGATTTGGGCTGTAGCGCCATTGGATGGATGGAAATGCCTTAAGGTGCCTGTAAACGAGCCACATTTTTCAGCAATGTGTAGACGGCAATACTGGCTGAACGACATTGCTCAAAACTCAGCATTATTTCCATCAATATGTTCAAACTTGCCGGCAATATATCCGTATAGAACGACGATATTGGCCATATTGCAACTACTGGCCGGCATGTTGCTTTTGATATCGCTCGAATAGCGAAAATATTTCAACACAGCTGGCCATATGTGCAACTCCTTGGCTTCCTACATAGCCGCATTTTTAAAATATCTGTGTCTATTGCGAGCGCCCATTATTATTTGTTTACAAAATTAATTTGAATTGCATAATGAATAAAAATAATAACTGGACCAATGAAAAAAACTATTCATTTTATTAATGAAATTCAGTTGCATCCGGCAGTATGGGACGTAGAGTCGTCTGTCTATAAAGACAGCAAGCTTTTAAAAGATGATGATGAAGCTTACAAAAAATTAAGAAGCTTGCGTACTTATGCAAAAACTGAATTTAAAAAAAAGAAAAGTGGTAGTGCAGAAGGAAGGCGGAGCACTTGGTTTGCATACGATGCTATATCGTTTTTACTCGCTCAAGATACTCCAGATACAGGAATTGATAGCGAAATTATAACGGAAATTGATGTAGGTGTAAAAATTTATAATAACTATATTTTTTATATATAAGTATAAAAAGGTTATGTATATTGTAAATGTTATATTTTTTATATATACATGTTACAAAAGAAGAGCCAAAAAGATCTTCAATTTAGATAACTATCTTGCCAAGCTACTCTACCACGTTCAGTCATGAAGTACTTCAAAAACTCGTCCCAAACCTCTTTCGCTGTTGCAGTTGTATTTCTTCCTGTACGTTACAGAGCAGTTTGGCTTACATCATCAAGTCGCCAAGATTCTGGTGTTACTATTCCTGTATTGATATTTTCTAAATCAAAACTGCCAGGCGGATTATATAAGGGCTGAGATGTTTTTCTCATTATCAAAAAATTATGTAAATACGCAGAAGCCATACTCACCCTCTGTACATGCTCAAGGGCGGCGGTTTCATAGGTGCGAATGGTGCACTTTCACCGGGCACAATAAGTCGGGGGCGCGAATTCCATTAAGATTTAAAAAAATCAAAACTATGAAAAAAAAACTAAAAAATGAAAAGAGGGTGTGCAAGAATTTGATGAAACATACTGAACGCTGGAGGTCCGCGCCTGGACTGGCCAACTCTAACCGGCTCCTTGCTGTGCCGTACCCTAAGACGGCCAAGGAATAGTTACGGCGCAACAGGAGTGATGTCAGGACACTTGTTGGCTTGATTACCGGACACTGTGCACTAAATTACCACTTATGGAGGATAGGAAGGGCGGAGGACCCTACATGTAGCCTTTGCCTGGAAGAGGATGCGTCTGCCCTCCACGTTCTCTGTGAGTGTCCCGCTATAGCGAGGAGCAGGGTCTCTTTGTTCGAGGAGTCCCTACTCGAACACTCAAGTCTAAGCGACACTAGGCGTTCGAGCGGTCTGGCCTACAAATATGAGGTGTTGGGGCTGTAGTACAATAGGCCAAATTAATGGCCGCAGTTCCTTTGGACACAAAAAAAAAGAACAGACACAATTCCACATATTGGTGACCCCGCTTTGCGCGCGACCGGGAGTGCAGCAAGGGTTCGTTGGTGACATTGGTGGCTCTTAGCTGAAGTTTGTTTTTAAGATAATTGAAATACGAAGAAAGAAGAGGGATTATCTTGTATATGGGTAATTCTTTTACAAACCGAACACTTTCTGACCGACCCCTCTTCGATTTGTCTGAAACTTTTTTTACGGGTTCTATATCGAAAAATAATATATACGTGTCCGAGGATTTTCCCATTTTTTATTTTTATTTTTTTTTACGGGGGGTGGAAAATTCGAAATTTTCGTGATTTTTGGATTGAAGACCTATTTTCAAAAATTCATAACTCCGGTTCTATTTGAGCTAGAAAAAACATTTTTTTTTAAATTAAAGGTAAAAGAGGGAATTTTAAGGAAAAAAATATTTCAAGAAAATTTATGACAATTTTTCCATTGTTATTAGCAATTTAAATGTTAACATCGATATTTAACAATGTTCCCCACCTCGTAGCACTTTTTAAATATAACCATTGTATTCTACGTTCAATTTTACATTGAAAATGCTTTTTTAAAAAATGGAGAAAAGATGGTTTCTATTGGAGAAAACCCAAATAAACAAGCGCGACATGTTTGTTAATACAAGATGTGCAGTCATAATACAAGGAGAATTGACGGAATCCTTCCCAGTCAAGCAAGGCTTAAAGCAGGGCGATGGGCTGGCACCCATGCTATTTAATCTCTGCCTAGAAGGAGTAATTCGCAAGGTTAACATTGATGCGAACGCAACCCTGCTTAACAAATCCAAACAGTTGGCAGGATATGCCGACGATATAAACTGCCTTGCAAGATCACTGTCATATCTTAGAGAAATATTTACAGAATTAGAAGATGGAGCAAAACATATAGGGCTGCAAATAAACCCAGAGAAGAGTAAGATTCTAATTCAGTCAAGGGTGGAAAAAAGAAGAAGAAACCACAATACCACCTGGGTGGAATATAACTTCGAACGGGTAACCCAATTTAACTACCTGGGGTCAACAGTCAGCGAAGACAACGATAAAACGATAGACGTACAAAGAAGAATAAACGCCGCGAACAGAACATACTTCTCACTACTGCCAGTAATGAAATCCAGAGACATCCACAGAAAAACTAAAATAAGAATCTACAAAACCATCATACGTACAGTAGCTACGTATGGATGTGAAGCTTGGAGTATCTCCCAGAAATCCGCAGACAAGCTGGATATATTTGAGAGGAAGGTTCTCCGAAGGATATACGGCCCAATCAATGAAGACAGTGCATGGAGAATACGCTACAATCACGAATTGTACGACTTATACAAAGAATGTAAACTTTCGACCCATGCCAAACTACTACGTTTACGTTGGGCCGGCCATGTCCAAAGAATGGATGACTCAAGAATACCAAAAAAGCCCTGTATCTACTACCAGATGGCAAAAGACCAGTTGGCAAACCACGGTTAAGGTGGGAAGATAATGTTAAGGTCGATGCAGCAAAACTGCTCAACACAAGAAACTGGAGACAAGCTGCGGAGCAGAGAGACGTCTGGAGAAAGAAGCTGATGGAGGCCAAGGCTCGAATTGGGCTGTAGAGCCATCGAAGAATAAGAAGAAGAAGTGACAACATTCTATCCGTCTCAACCTATAGAGTTATGGAGCAAATACACGGAGGACATGTCTGAAGATATATTCTATGGTGTACAAAATATATTGCACAATTTGTAAATAACAATGTGTGATGAAATATACGACAAAGGACTGATTTTCATTGAGGATATGTGCATTACGATAGCAAATAAACTATTAATTCAGGTTGGCATAGATGTGCGAATCGACCCATGCACGATGCGTTCGATCAAAAACTGAACCAAGAGCATCATCATCGATCGAAATGCGCTGCAAGAAGCGATCCAATCTACTGTACCATTGCTGAATGATCAACAAAGAAATGCTTACGAAACATTGAATTGGACGTGAGCAACCGCACTGGTCGGATCTCTTTCCTGGATGGGTGGAACAGGAAAAACATTCGGTATTTCGCTGATTCGGACCATAATTCAATCGCGAGCTGACGTTGCACTAGCTTTCGCATCATCCAGAGTAGCAGGGACGATATTAGACGGAGGACGTACTGCACATTCCGCACTCAAATTGCCATTGAATTTGAACACAACGGAAACAACAAGGTGCAACAGCCCCTGGAACAGTGCTATAGGAAAATTGTTGATTGGGACAAATGTTTGGGATTGTTTGGGACAAATGTACAATAGCGCACAAGAAATCAATTGAAGCACTAAAGTTCTCATTGCCAAGCTTCAATCGTATGTTAAATTTGCGACCTTCGAGGTCCGTTTGAACTCACTCGAGACTCGCTGCTCGCTCACTGTTCAAAAAAAGTTGTTAAAATTTTCAAGTGAAATATATAATACACCTAATCCTTCATGAAGCCTTATTCACTAATAAATAACATAATTTTCTTACAAATATATTAACTGCTGATAATATAATAGAAAAAAAAAATAGTATGCGGCGGCAAAAATGTGGCTTCTAGGTATTGCAACCAGCACGCAAACATGTCGCGCTTGTTTATTTGGTTTTTCTCCAATAGAAACCATCTTTTCTCCATTTTTTAAAAAAGCATTTTCAATGTAAAATTTAACGTAGAATACAATGGTTATATTTAAAAAGTGCTACGAGGTGGGGAACATTGTTAAATATCGATTTTAACATTTAAATTGCTAATAACAATGGAAAAATTGTCATAAATTTTCTTGAAATATTTTTTTCCATAAAATTCCCTCTTTTACCTTTAATTTAAAAAAAAAATGTTTTTTCTAGCTCAAATAGAACCGGAGTTATGAATTTTTGAAAATAGGTCTTCAATCCAAAAATCACGAAAATCTCGAATTTTCCACCCCCCGTAAAATAAAATAAAAATAAAAAATGGGAAAATCCTCGGACACGTATATCTTATTTTTCGATATAGAACCTGTAAAAAAAGTTTCAGACAAATCGAAGAGGGGTCGGTCAGAAAGTGTTCGGTTTGTAAAAGAATTACCCATATTCAACCGATTGAAAGTCTCATTGCCTTGTAGAATATAAAATAAGTTTTGTTATACATTTTTTTATTAAATTATTAAAGAAGAAAGACGAATTCTTAAGAAATTATAATAGGAAAAAACACAATTCTACAATTATGAAAATTTGTTTATTCTCTTTCAGATTGTATTTGGTTTGAGCACATTTCATGTGTGTACCGTTATGGTTGAAGAGCATTTAAGTTATTTACCATTAGTTTGACTGCATGTAATTGAAGTTTTTAACTGTTAAATGTAGAGGTGTAATGAATTAAAATACCTGTGGGCTAGACTCTTGCGTTTTTGGGGGGAAACAGATGTGCCTGTGTGAGGTGTTCTGCTTGTATGATATTGGTGGTAGCATGTGCGGATAAAGAAACGGCAGGATAGCCCCCGGTCAGCAGAACTTTCGTATTTCGTTACCCTCATCTTTCTCTCTAAGCCTTCTGTGTCCTCTTACAGTACGTTCAGGTAAGTGGTGATGCACGTTTTAAGGTAGGACCTACAGCGTCTCACCCCCACGACCCATACGGCGACCAGCTCCCGCCTTGAGGCCCGGAGTACTGCCTTGCAGCTGCTGGGACAACTTATTTGTAATAACAGTATTTAGCTAGGCCTTTTGGGCACCCAGCCTAGGGTCTGCACACGACTACAATGCGCGAGGAGCATTTGCTGATACCAAGAGCTTATGTTTTCCCTGTCGCTTTTACTGTCCAAAGCCACTCTGCCTACACTTGTAATGAACCACGATTGGTTACTAATAATCCCTCTCCCAACAAAGCTTTAGGAAAATAAATGTTCACCCAGCAGGCTAGGTGATTCTCCTTTGAAAACTTCACTTCGAAGCCGCCTTAAAGCTTCCTACGCCGAAGAGCTTTCTAGCTATAAAATAAACTTCTACACCCAGCCAAAAGTCTTTCAACAGGCTCGTCCCGGAGTGGTCACCTTGTCCGGTTCTATACTGTGCCGAGGTGCATGATCTGACAGTGTTCTTGGCAACATTTTCTAGGCGAGTGCAAGGTATGACCAGACCCAACACCGACAGCATACCGAACAGCCCGCTGTACCCATATCCCCGTAGACTACCTTAGTAACTAACGGTAACATTTATGTAGAGAAAACTAATAAGTAGGTAGCTGCTTACCGATACCAACAGGTATCTAAAGATAAAATAAGTACTTGTTTAGCCATACTAGGAGAAACATGTATCCAGTTAGTCTAGTTCTAGTTACATCTAGTTACTTAGAGTTAAGGCATTACAATTGTTAGTATATAAGGATTTTGGGATAAATGAAGAAATATTATTTTTGGAAGAAGGTGTTTGTTCTCATAAGACCCTAGACTACTCAAGAGCTCCCGAACACCCTCCCTTAAAAAAGGAGGTTTAGAGAACAACCGGGCGGAACATCATTACACACTGGAAGTGCATTCTTCGACGTGGCCTGGGGCTTACATTTTAGGTAGCTTCCTGGAGTCTTTTCTGCCGTGCCCAACAGGTGCATCACTCCCAGAAAATTGCGGGCTTCAAGCAGAAGACCCAGTCACCTACTTTTACCGTTGTGGTCCCCAGATTTTTCCGCTTGCTTGTTAGGATTTCTCTCGTTTTGTGTTCAGATAACATTAGATCACTGCTCCGATCTGCCAGCTTTTTATCGCCCATATCATTTCGTTCGAGAATATGTCGATTTCGTCAAGTAGCCTTTCTACTGAAAGCATTATATCATTGAACAATTCTTATTCACATCTATTGTGGTCGTTGCTAGGGTAGTCACGTCATTATCATAATCCGTTGTCGATACAGCATTCCTGAAGCCGAATTGCCGCTTCTTCTTTCTTTACGTCCAAAGAGTATAAAAGACGGTTATGCGATATTCGACTCGATACCAGTTTGTAAAATATATTCCGGTAATATTGTAAACTCTTCCAATATGAGACTACAATCACTCCGTTTATAAATTTACTTTACAAAATTCGTTTTTCTTTGATGTTTTCTTCCTTTTTCAAAACTTTTACAACACTTTTCTTCTCGTCCTGCTGACAATAACTTTTGATATTTCCTCAAAATCATCTTATCATCGTCCTTGGGTTTCCTTTTTCTTACAGAACAAATCTCCATCTTATGCCGCTTTTATGTAAACACACACACTTTAAACACTTTGACTGAACTTCATCAAGCCAAAATCCAATTTCCATATCCGTTTTCGTTCGTCTTAGTACAATGTTCGATGGCAGTACGCCAAGCCCTCAAAGGACGAATCTCAGTTCCTGCCGAACGTAAAAGACCAATTTCAATATTGGTGGTGGTAGAGATGCTCGAGAGTTTGAACTGTTCCTGGGTAGCACATATTGATGTTTGTGTGACAGTACCGCCTGCCGCCTTGGGCTATATCAATATGAAAATCACATCATTAGGGAAATCATAACCACTTGCTTTGTTTCATCATGGATCCGTGCATAGATCGAAGCTAATAACTCGTTTAGTAAGAATGTGATTACTGGAGCTTTAACTTGATTATGTGTATGGTGCAATTGACCAACCATCGCTAGATACTATAGCTCACAATTGGCATTGTCCTCAAAACTGAATCTATCGAACCTTTAAAGTAATTGCCGCAAAATGAAGGGATGGAATCGATTGTAGCGCAATTCCGAATGGCGTTTTATTTAACACCCCGGGCGATTGTGAATTATTGGATCCCGATAAGAATGCCGCTTTAATCCATCAACCAAGTAGGGACATAGTGGAAGCAGCAATAAACCTCTGCAATGCATTAACCCAGACCAAAGTGGTTTCCAGTTCACGGAAGCTTTTGTCGCCGGCTCGAATTGATGGTGGACAGTATTTTTTATTTCTTTGGATTTTGTGCTGCTATTGTTGCCGCAGCCACTATTCATCAACTTGATTTGTTGGCGGTTACTTTACAGTCGATTTGTTAGCACCTAACCTTTTTTGGTTATATATTTTCTTTTTGTGCTAGTACACAATAGCTTCATTTACTTTGTCCTATCGTGGGTCAATTCACATGGCTTTGTTGTCTTAAATTTTTCTGTTTGTTTTGTTGCGTTTCAAATCATTCAAAGACATTTTTTATAGATAAGATAAATTTAGTTAGTACATTCATATTAGGAGATTCATTTAAACATACCCCATTCCGATATACCAGGGCCAAACTGCGGCCCTTCGCGCGAAACTGTGCGGCCCGCAAGATCCAACAAGATTTAACAAAATATAGTATGTTCCAACATGTGAAAAAGAGAAAAGAGAGCCAGCTAGAGGCAATGATGAAATGCACAGCCTGCCATAGAGAATCGTGGTGCACCGAGTGTCCGTGTTGATGGATAAAAATGTAAGCTGAGGCCACATCCGCGACAAAATTGAGTGTCATGGAAGTACCAGAGAAAACAAGCATATTTACAAGCAAGCACACGTTTTTGGTCAACATCGATTTAGTATGTTATGACATCAGAACTACAACTTACCGTATCCGGCACATTGACGATCGTCCCGCCAGTAGTCGATGAAACGATGAGGCTTTACTATTCCGGTGGTGAGAGACGAGAGCCCGGCGTCGGGTATATGGTTGATCCAACCAATAGCCGAGGGTTTGGCGGTTATAGCCATCGGTGGAACGATCAAGACCCATATAGTATCAGTTTCTGCGCCAACCGAGACCAGCCCATACGCAAACAAGGACGAATTTTACGATCAGCTTCAACAGATGTTGGATACGATACCTCGAACCGAATTAATCACACTCGCGGAGGACTTCAATGCACATTCAGGAGTAGATCGAACCAGTTGGGAAAGAACGATGGGCAATTTCGGACACGGAGTAATTAACGGCAACGGCTTACGCCTGCCTTCATTCACTTGGCAAAATCCATCCGGCAACGATCGGAGACTATGTTTTGATCAACGCAAGATTCCGATCGACGCTCAAGGACGTATGTGGAATGCGTGCGCCCGATTGCGGATCGGACCATTATCTTGTTCGAGCGAAATTACAGATGAGATTACAAAAAGCGCAGAAAAACGCACCATTACCAACCAAGAAGAATTGGGCGGGCATTCGGAACCCGGCCATTGGGAGAGAGTTTCAAATGGCATTATCCAACAAATTCGCGGCGATCGCAATACCGGACGATATCGATGTAGAAGAAAGGAATTGTGGAGTTTGCAATAGAGTTGTGTCCACCTATTCATAAACGGACGCATCCATGGATTTCGAGCAGCTATCTGGACCTCTTCGATCAGCGGAAACTAATGAAAAACGTCGACTTTGAGCGATACCGAGTATTTAACAAAGAAGTTCGACGGAAAATGAAGAATGAGAAGCATATTGGAATAACGTTGCGGCCGTCACGGAAGAAGCGGCGTTGAGGCACAAGTACCAGACACTATACCAGACAACCCGGCGCACAGTGTGGCAAAAAGCTGAAAAGCTGGCCAAAAGTCTTTAACATTAACCAATCAATTTGAAATTTCGTTTATGGGGGTTTTTGGGTCGGTGATCACGAATTTAGTGTCCATTTTTCCATAAACAAGATGGCGGCTTCAAAATGGCGACCAAAAGTGGTTAAATATCCTTCAATTGCTACACAACTTGGTATACGGGGGTTTTTGGGGTCGCTGATCACGAATTTAGTGTACATTTTATCATAAACAAGATGGCGGTTTCAAAATGGCGACACAAAGTAGCGAAATATCCTTCAATTGCTACAAAACTTAGTATACGGGGGTCGCTGATTTCGATTCGATTTCGCGGCATTTTTAAAAAAAAATATAAATTTTAAATAAAAACTTATAAGGAAATCAATCCTGTTCACGAGATAGCTTAGCATCTATTAAAACAGCCAGAGAATCTTCTCTTGATAAAACCTGTTGCGGCTCTAATAACACTATGAAACACGAATTTTCTCATATGGAAAAAAATTTGATATTCATTGAGATCTGAGCTTTTGGAACACGACTGTTTTGGTAGTTTGTAATTATCAACTCTTTTTCAAAAGTTATTAACTTTTGAAAGTTCGAACTTTTTTTACTCAATATGGGTTTTTTTAATATGGTCGGATCAAAAATTTTACGTAAAACTGTTTGAAAAATGTTCAAAACAAAAAATCTTTTTATATTTATAGTATATATAGTACTTTTGTATACATTTTCTGTTGTATTAAAATAAAATATTTGCCAAAAACAAAATTATTTGTTTTCATTTGCTTGCATTTAACATAACATTCAAAAGTTAATAACTTTTGAAAAAGAGTTGATAATTACAAACTACCAAAACAGTCGTGTTCCAAAACCTCAGATCTCAATGAATATCAAATTTTTTTCCATATGAGAAAAAATAGTTTGTCATTTGTTCTACAGTGTAATTTATTGTAGTTTTGTTGATAAATTCTGGCCTCTTCTGGATTTGTGGCTATATTTTTTATAACTTTTGAGGCCTGAACCTGTCCTTCAGCTCGTAACTTCATACAACTAGCATATATCAATGATTCTGTAGGAACAGAATCACGCAACTCTTTTGTCTTAGACCTTTTTGTTCGTTCAGAACATAATGCAAATGGAATAAGTTGTTTTTTATTCGAAAGTTGTTTTGTGATACGAGGGAAAGAAAGTGCAGTTTCCAGCCACTCTTTATTATTTTTTCGAAATTTGTCCTAGATCCTACATGCTTTTGACCATCTTGTTCTATACTCATACTTAAACTTAGATAGAGTCTGTTTTAAAATACCTAAATTACTCTGATCACAACTAGTCTTATGTTGCAGCTCTTTCAGCATAAAATCATATTGGTCGCTAAAGCTATCCTTTCCAGAACACTTCATAATATTAAGAAGTTCTTTTCTGGTTATAAATAATGTATTTAGACTCGCCCCTAAAATAAGTAATGAATATTACTGCACATTGAAATATTTAAGAAATAATTTTGGTTTCACAAATATCCATAAACATTCGCATAATTAATAAAGTAGCAACTTTTTTTTTGTTTTTCTTTAAGTACATGGTATAAGGACCCTACCAATATTTAAGTTGATACTTGATATGCTTTGGAACCTAAAGAAAATCTCCATTTTTATAGATTTTAGTACAATTTTATAACTTTAATTGATAATTTTATTTTTGGATATTATGTGTACATAATTAAAAGTTAACAGTAGTTACTAAAATATTGTTTCGTACCTGAAGTTGAAGCTTCCATGGTTGTTTTGTATAAATAAATTATAAATGACACCTCAAAACTACTTTGAAACGGTTCAAAATAAATGGCCGCCCAAAATACGTGAGCAAATGACGAATAAGGCACACTTTTGTGGCCGTTAAGATCAGTGGCGGTTTCAGGGGGGGGGGGGGTAATTGGGTAATTACCCCCCCCCCAAGATTTGCGTTCCCTTATTTATTTTTATTCTTAAAAATTACCAATATTACAAACAAACAAGTTAAGTGTATGGTGAATCTAGTCGGCGATCTAGGACTGTGAATTTTTTCTCCTGGGGAGTCGTGGAAGGGACCGATACCCGTGACTTAAGCTAATATGGCACGCTATGTAAACAAAGCGAAGTTAACTGCTCAAGCGCCGAAAGAGAAGTGATGAACTTCTTCCTTTGCGGAACGGGTTCCTTTTTCTAAATATACGCGACATACGTTGATATTATTAGTCTCTTTAAAATTAGGTGCGTTTTTTAAACCTGTTCTGTCCTGGAACATTAAAAAAAACGCTAGGAACATTTTAATTTTCATTTGCATAAATTACGGCTGTGGACTTTTTAATTCTTTTACTATTTTATAACAATCTCTATCAATTTTTCGCGTTTTTTATTCAGTAAACAAAGAATTTATTTTATTTGTAAACTGCCAATTTAAAAAACGTATAAGGGAAAAGGGAAATTTCATTTAAATTTAATTTCTCTTTGGCCTGGATACGGTTCTCAGTAATTGTCAGGGACAAGAATTTGTGTGGAAGCTGTATCAGGAAAGAACAGAACAGATTAAAAAACGCAGCAATTGTTAATCGTTACATCGTGTTACATTAAGAGAGCGCGAATCGCATTTCTTAGTTCAATATATAATAGAATTCATTTTAAAAGAGATGAGGTATCCCGCGCATGTGGGGAAATGAAAACTTACACAAATAAACATTGCGCAATCAGGATAAGACGTGCGCTGATGTATTTTCAAATTTCCCCTCAAAATCTGTTGTGATTCTCACTACGCATGAAAGCTGCGATTTTTGAGATACCTCTTCTCTTTTGGTACGGTACCTATTTCTTGTTTGTTGGTTTTAAATCTAAAAGATAGAAACCGAAACTGGTGGCACGTCGCATAATTATAGATTATTAGTGGTTACTGACTAATTACCAATTTATTATAATTAAATCAATTATACATAAGGTAAGTTTTTTGATTTTTGGTATAATAATATGCGTTCTTTTAAATTAATTTATTCTTGATTTCTATTTTTAGTTAATTAAATTAATAAATATAAATGGATAATCGAAAACGAAAATTATCTACGTTGGATTCATTTGTTCAGAAAATTAAAAAATCTGATGATTCTTCAACAAATAAAGATCAATCTATGTCAACAGTCAATTTAAATCATCCATTTACGTCTACTGCGACATTTACCGAATACGGAGGAGAATCATCAGGATCTTCATTAAGTTGTTCCCAGCACGAGAAAAAGAAAACACCAGAAGAGCATACAATACTTACATCTAGTAACGATGAAATTTATATTGACATAGGTAAATTTAGCAATGTTAATGTTGATGAAATTGATAAATTTAGAATTTTAAATTGTAAATGGAAACCAAATAATACTTTTGTGTTACCCTATTCTGTACATAAAAAAGGGGGAAAAGATGTTAAACATTACTTGTCTGAAAAACATTTTAGACAATTTAATTGGTTAATGTTTTCTAAACATTTAAACGGAATTTTTTGCAAATATTGCTTCTTTTTTGCAAAATCTGTTGGGCAAAAATTAGTATCTCAGGCAGTATCCCACTATTCTAAATTATCAGGTAAAGATGGTATTTTGATAAGTCATGAAAACACTAAGTACCATAAAAATTCAATTGTTTATGCGGACAATTTTATAAAATCATTCAATACTCCATCACGGGATATAAGAAATAAATTAAATATTGAAAGACTTCGACAAATTGAAGAAAATAGAAATAGATTGAAACCAATAATCGAAAGTATAATTTCTTTGGGGAAACAAAATATTCCCTTACGAGGTCATCGTGACGCTGGTTCTCTCTTAAATACAAAATCTATTACAAACGAGGGTAATTTTCGTGTAATTCTACGTTTTCGAATTGCAGCTGGTGACATAACATAAAAAAATCATTTGGAAAATAGTCAAGCAAATGCCACCTATATAAGTAACACGACTCAAAATGAGTTAATTGCTTTATGTGGAGAAGAAGTTAAAGATATTATTTTAACACAGGTTAAGAAAGCAAAATATTTCAGCATAATTTTCGATGAAACTACTGATATTGGACATATTTCACAAATGTCTCTTGTAATAAGATATATGAAATCTGATTGCTCGGAAATTAATGAAGATTTTGTGGAATTCATTGATTGTCATAATGATAATTATAATGATGTTACTCATGAGCCTATACTTAGTGGAAATATTTTGGCGAAAACTGTTTTAAAATTTTTGAAAAATTATGATTTAAGTTTTGAAAATTGTATCGGAATTGGAACAGATGGATGTTCGGTTATGACGGGAGAACTAAAGGGTGCTGTATCTATATTGCAGTCAACGTTGTCCAACGCCTTTAGAACACCATGTTTCAACCATGCTTTAAATTTGTCTATATCAAAATGTATGCAAGTACACGCAGCTCGTAATGCCATTGGTACGATTAAAGAAGTGATATCATTTTTTAATGCCTCATCAAAGAGACACCGTGTGTTCAAGGCTGTGAATAATTCATCCCTAGTTAGTCTATGTGATACCAGATGGTCCGAACGACATGATTCTTTAATAAAATTTAAAACATACTTTCTAAACATTGTGGAGTCATTGGAATTAATCTCGCAACATGGGAAGATAGAGAATCTTCTAATAAAGCTGAATTGCTAAAGAATTCGAGTTGTACCCCAATTTTCACAGTTACGCTGTGCTCTTTGTCCGATATTTTTAGCACTACCGTAACTTTGAGTAGGTTATTACAAACAAAATCAATGGACAAATCTTACGCTAATAATTTAATAAATAATACTATTGATGTTTTACCAAATAAGAGGGAAAATGCTGCCACATCGTTTAAAACAATTTATAATGATGCAGTAAATATTTTAAACGAATTACAAATTGAAATGACGAAACCTCGAATTATCACATATCAGAGAAATAGACCAAACGTGGATCAACCCATTATAGAGGATTATTATCGAATTAACCTCTCCTGGATAATATTATTGCGGATCTGCAATATAGATTTAACAAAGACACGATGAATTTGTTCAATTTTAACACAATAATACCGAGTGTGTTGTTGACAACAACTGACGAAAATTTAGATGTCACTTTAAAATCTGTTGCAATATATTGCAATAAAATTTTACCGGGAAATGCAACATGTCCAATAGTGAATTGGAATTTTGGAAATTACAATGGCAAAAGAAAAACGAACTAAAAGAACAATTACCCGAAAATGCTTTAGAGGCATACAGGGAATGCGATGCCAATATTTACCCAACATTAAAAATAATTTTACAAATATTATGAACTCTGCCCGTCAGCGTTGCTTCCGCAGAAAGAAGTTTTTCGGCACTGAAAAGATTGAAACCGGGTTAGCTCTTTTACATATTCATAGATATATGGATATTAATATTAACAATATTATTAACAAGTTCGCTGGAAAACAAAGAAAAGTAGATTTCATTATTTAAAATATTTAATTAATAAATACTATAAATCGTTTTTTAATAAATTTAGTTTCAAGTTTCACAGAATATTTTAATATGCTTTTTTTATGTCCTATATTTATTTCCCATGTGCTGTTATTTTATTTTTATTTAAAATGAATAGAATTTTATTTTATTATTATATAAATTCCTTTTTATACAAATTATATTTTTTGATGTCGATTGTTTTGCATTTATGGAATAAAAAAAATATTTCAGTTTTTTCTTTTTTTTTAATTACCCCCCTAAGCTAGTTGGCTGGAAACGCCCTTGGTTAGGATAAGTTACGAAGCATTTAATTTCTGCGAAATCGTAGGTAGGTAAGTGTTATTTTGAAATAGTACAAGTGGGTATTTCTAAATACCATTTCATTTTATGAATTTCTGCCAGTCTTTGAGGGTATCTGCCCCAGTGTGCGGCGGTTAGGCGGGAAAACAACATCAACAAACGACAAAATAAAAAAATCGGTTGGAACTTTCGTTCCCTCTCCCCATAGCATACCTGCAGCGATGGAGAGAATTCTTCCAGCAGGTGTTTTCACGATCAGCCACGAGGTCCAGCATCCGAGCCCCCGATTATCGAATAGCCGACAAATCGGTTTCTCGATACCGAACCGACAATTGTCGAGGTGAAGATGTCAATAAAATCGCTGAAAATAGAAAACCGGCGGGAATAGATCAAGTAACCGCCGAGATGATCAAAGCGGGATGTGATATCTTATATAAACGACTCCATGCCTTCATAACACACGAGCGTGTACCGTCGGTAAGGATGAAAGCAATCGTTGTCCCAATTTAAAAAAAAAAAAAGGCAACAGACGGGAATGCAAGAATAATCGCGGTGTTAGTCTCCTTTCGGTCGTTATTAGGTTTCGCACTTACGAAAATCATACAATCATACAGAAACATACAGAGCAAGCAAGCCAGAAAGAACAAGCGGGATTTAGACCACATAGAGGATGTATTGATCAAATCTAATGGAAGAAAGAATTTGTTGCAGCAAACGAACTGTCGTTTTCATTGATTTCAAATCCGCTTTCGATTGCGTCGATTGGAACAGCTTGTGGAGAGCCTTGAAAACCCCTTTGAAAATCATCCAACTTCTCAAAGCGTCGTACGATCATCCAGCAGCGCCCGTATTCGAAGCGACTTATACGAGGAGTTCCCGATTCAAACGAATGTCCGACAGAGAGACGTCGCTTCGCCACTTCTCTTCAACGTTGTGATCGACGTGATCGGAGTTCAATATGATGAAAACAACTTTGTAACCGACTTGATGTTTGCCAACGATTTCTCGCATCGCGCAGTCATACGGGTTAAAAATCAATGCGGATAAGATCAAAGTGGTTACAACGGACCGATCTAGGACCAGTGTTCACCTCGATGGAACCCAAATCGAACAGGTTCCAATGTTCAAATATTTGGAATCATTGGTTGCGGCCACGAAAGCCCCATGTTCACAGCCGCACCGGCCAGGCAACAGCAGCATTCGCCTCGCGCCTCCATGCCTGCCTTAAGCCGGGAATACACATGCCAGTAAAACGGGTAAGTAGCTTGCATGCGTCAAATTAAAATATGCCAATAGATGGTACAGCGGTGATAAGTTTTCACTTGCCAGTTACCTACAGGCATATAACCTTGACTGTATCTAGCAAGTGAAAATTTATCACCGCTGTACCATCTATTGGCATATTTCATTTTCACGCATGCCAGCTACTTACCCGTTTTACTGGCATGTGTATTCCCGGCTTTAGTCTAAAATGGAGTTTATAGTCAACTCTTTCGATCCCATCTAGGCACACGTCGTTGATTAGCAGTACCAGGGTTTTATTATTTCACTGGGGTTCCTCGGCCTTGAGCGCCTTCCAGTTATCCATAGGGATGTTCCTATTGTGGCGCCGAAGATACTTGAGCTATTTGCCCCATCACAAACTCCGTGACCATCTCTGATATTTTGGCCTCGATATCGACCCAGAGAAGGTCCGGGAGGGAGTCTGGCGGTACTAAAATTTGCATCGGTGAGTGCCACTAGAAGATGATCCTTCACTACTTCGCTCATTGGCCTGTTACCCATTGGGCCAAATTGTTGTGTTCCTGAAGTAGAAGCTTCCCCGACTATGGTTGGTCTTGAGAGCTTTTTTTTTAGTCACTATTTGACGGAGCTGAGCTATCTTCCCGGGATCTCTTCCTTTAAGTGCGATGGGTTACTGCTCCTGCTGTCCTTGCGTTCTGGAGCACTCCTCAACAATTCCTTGAAGTTTTGCTTTGTTAGCTTTATCCTTCTCCGAGATGGTACCGGCGGCCTCATTCTACTGAGAACGAAGAGGGCGCGATTGTATCATCTCTTGCGGATGGAGGCTCATGATCTCTGTTTTCCAGATTTTCCATTGGCACTGTAGTTGGTGACTCCTGGCACGCCTGTGGTTATGTTGCCTGACTTTGAAGTGCTGTGGTTGATACTGGCAAAGTCAGAGCTGGCGATTGCCCGACTTGAACCAAGTTGAGACTCCACCGAGGAGAAAAAGTTCGTAGACTTTATCCCTTGTCCTTGTACGCTGCTGTGTCGGGTCGTGTGTGCATCTGTTATTTTTGTTCATGTTGCTCCCAGGACTAAAGCCGGAAATGAAGTCCGCCTTGGCAGTGCCGCATACCAGAGCAAGGCACGTGAACACACCGACCTTACCCGGGCATCGGCGGGGGCCGGTTGCGACCAGCCTGTTTATAACAACTGGTTGGCAATTCAGCCTTCGACACGGTACCTTTACACCTAGGCTTAAAAATCGCGACTCAGACTACGGATACTCCTCGTTGCCAACCGTGCCGCCTTTGCTGCTTGTGGTAATGTCTTCCAAAGTGAAGCGTTGTGCAGTTTCATAATAAATAGACTAATGAGTTTGCCGACTATAGTCAAATAGCATAATTGAGATATAAAAAACCAATATCTCCCTGTCACATAAAGGCACCTCGGCACAAAATAAAAATAAATTCCAAAAAGGATCTGCATAGAAACTAGAACTTCCCATCATGACTTCAACTCCTTTGGGGCGAAAAAAAAAACCAGAAGGCTAGAAAGGTAAAGTCTCGCTTTTGAAGTCTCAGGACTCTGTTATTCTGATTCTGCATTTTGATACATTTATACCTACCAGACAGGCTACCTAGCCTAACCCTAAGGGTTTTTCTGCAGAAAAAAAAAACAAAACCTGGATTGAAACTTGAAACATTTCACCAAAATAAATTATTCCCGGAATATTGATTTCGGATGCTAAAGGTGAAGTGGCTGGGGACAGCCCGGTCTATCTCACTTAAATTTTTCGGTATTTCGGAAAATTCGCTTGATAAAATTCCATTTCGATTTGTGTTTCCAAAAAGTACCTACTATTATCCTGCATTGTTGTTGTATTTCATGAAACGTTGGAAAAATGCAAATGAGATGAAAGCGTTCCCATGGAAAAGACAAAGTTTAACTTAAGTCGATACCAATCTATTGCCTTGTTTCTAAGAATTTGACTTTTTTTCTGTGCTGCACGAGTATTTAGTTAATGGCATACTTCAAGCCATAGCTTTAGTAAAAAAGAACATTTTCTGGAAAAAAAATCGTATTGGGTAGGGTTTACGAAAAGTTCGCTATAAAACTCGTGGTGGGTTTTTCGTATCTCTGCTGACATATTATGCTTTCCATGTTATCCCAAATTCAACGCATCAATCCATGTTCTGCTTTTAAACTGCCACGAAAGGACTTCAGTTTCTGATTTATGGTACAGAGTCATTTGAGGATGAGAGAGGCATTGATTACTAGTGATTGTAGAGACTCAAGTTGGTGTGGTGTGTAGAGGGTGATTTATAAAAATCTAGTCATCATTTTTAAAATGCCTCCTCTATCTGTGTTTCAATGTATCAATAAAAAAGTGGTTGGTGGATTCCGATACCAAATGTGGAATATTTTTTTTTATGTGACAGACAGGCTTATAGACTAAGTGCCCGCGAACAAAAAAAATATTCATACATAACCACTTGAAACTTTTTGTATAGATTAAGGACACCTAGTCTACCACCTTTTGCTCTGCGAAAATTCCTGAAACCGCGGCTTTTTTCCTCCAGGCTGCTCGAAAGTCAACCTTTTTATGGTGCCCAAAAAATTTATAGATACTGTTTTTTTAACAATCATAGTCGCATGAGATGGCGATGATACGCGCGAAACAAAACTCGTCCGACAAAAATGTTGGACCGTTAAGGATGTCTACCACCCCAAACCTGCTAAGTTATGGGCTTCCAAAAATTTATTAATAACCATCTGATTTTTTCAGGATCGCTTAAGAAAAATATGTGGAATTACATGGTATATGTGTCCGACAAAATTTGTTTGCCGATTTCGCCGTCCGACGAGTCAAAGTCCTCTATTTCATGAAGGGAAAAAATTTATAGATAACCGTAACAATGACATTATAATGTAGTCCGTTGACCTCCAACGGCAACGCCCTCAAATCCGTATCTGCTATCAATGTCTTCTACTAAATCCTCTCTAGATTATACCCTCTCATAATGTCTTTATGTTCCCAGTAGGGGTTGCACAGTGTTGAAGTATTTTTTTACACAAGAACAAACAAACCTTTTTTTTCTGAGCAGTTTCTTCAGTTAGTAAGTCATACAAAAAGAGTGACTGATTAACATTCCGCCTGAACCCAAAATAATTGTATGCTACAAACAAGCCGCGAATGCTTCTAGCAAAGGCAACCGATATTCTTATACTGTAATCAAAAACGAACACATTTATAAAGACTGCGTATACTCGAGAAAATTAGAGCGATTATATGCAGAAAGACGGCGTATAACCTAAGTTACACTATCCACCTTTTTTTTATTATCTCCATACACAAACCGGTTTAACAGGGGTTTTTTCCTTACCCGCATCCATCACACTAACACAAGTATAACATCTTCAAATTCTCATTCGCATCTATTTTACCACTGCACATGCATCACAATCGTTACACGATGCCTCTCTTTCGTGAATGCTTAGTGTAATACCTGCATCATACACAAATCGTTTTAATGGGAGGACCGAGTGTTGGACAGTGTAATTTGCACCTACACTCAACATCATAAGTGACGCAACACCTAAAAATTTTAACTTTTGCCTTGAATATCTTCGTCATGTAAAAACGGAAAATAGTGTTTAACATCCTAAAATAATGCTTTATTTGTCAACAAAATATTTTATAAAATAATTCATTGCAATTGTAAAATGTTAAAACATAAAATTCCAAATTTTACCACATTTTTGATTGATAAGTTTAGAGCTTTTATTGTTAAATGAAGTACATTTTTCTTGTTTTAATAGTTTTAATAAAATTTTTGGTGAAAAATAAAAACAGCATTATTTTAAGATATTAAGCACTATTTTCAGTTTTTACATGACGGCGATATTCAAGGCAAATGATAAAATTTTAGGCGGTCCCGTCAGGTGTTGCTGCCAGTTTGGCCATAGTAACTGCTATGACTGATGTATAACCTAACGCCTAAGCTGATGACTGATGTAATTATTCGAATACAGTGGACCCCCGGTAATCCGGCCCCTGTCTAATCCGGCGCCCTCTGTAATCCGACATGCCTATCACTGTACCAGTGCATACAGAAAATTTATATGTATTTGCAAATCTGAACGATTGAACTACACGGTTGTAACTTGTACACGTCGCCACTATTGTCCTGGACGCGTGTATCGCGTGCGTGTAAAACATAAGCTAACAATTGTGCTGTTTAATTTACTAAATTCCACATTGATTTGTAATATGTCGGAATATAAGGTACTTTTTTCAAAAAATTCCGAACTATAGAGGGTCTATGGCAATACCCTATAATCCGACAAACTCGATATTCCGACACTGCCTTGCAAAACCTTTATCGGATTACCGGGGGTCCACTGTATTTTGATTTCCATCAATAACGACTGATGGAATTGATGGATGACGCGTGAAATGGACTCCTTAGGTGTTGCGCTACTTTTGACGCTAACTGTATAATACACTTCGTGGGAAGTGTATTAAACATATTTTTATGAAGCCGTTTGGAAAAGATTAGCTGGTTATTTATTTTGGTTCCTTTTTCCACGTTAAAGACAATGTTTTTTTGTCGGACAACGTATATGGAATGTTTGTTTTTCTATTATAAAATTAAATAAAAACGAAAAAAGAGGTTATGTATAAATTTTTTCCCTTCATGAAATAGAGGACTTTGACTCGTCGGACGGCGAAATCGGCAAACAAATTTTGTCGGACACATATACCATGTAATTCCACATATTTTTCTTAAGCGATCCTGAAAAAATCAGATGGTTATTAATAAATTTTTGGAAGCCCATAACTTAGCAGGTTTGGGTTGGTAGACATCCTTAACGGTCCAACATTTTTGTCGGACGAGTTTTGTTTCACTTAGTCTATTAGGGAAAGTCCCTTTGTACTGTCGACAATCTATTTTTTCCGTATATACTGTCGAACAGCAGCTCTCGCCGGAAGACAGAGAAGAGAGAGAGAATAGAGGAAGGAACTGTCTGTCACAACCTAGCCGCGATATTTTTATTCCAGTACTCAAGATTTGTTCAGCCAGGTTAGTGTGTTCTGAAGACCGAGGAATCCATGTCCACTTCGCGACAGAAAAAGAGGTCGTCCACGCAGTCCTTGCGCGACAAGGTATCAAGTGCCACGGTTTGACTTCCCTTTCAGTGTTTGATCGTGAACACGAACCCCTGGAGCTTTAGACTATGTAGATCTAGCTAATCGACCGCTTAGCTCTTTCTGATCCATGAACGAAATCTGAGCAACAAGCACACAGTTGGATAACTGGATTTCTATGGGTGGAATAAGGAGATAAAGGCATACACATTATTTCCAGGTGTGAGTAATGCCACAGTAAGTAGTCATTATAAATATCCAAAAAGAAATAGAACCAAGTATTTTTCCAATATGTGATCAATGTTCGCCATTCACATGAAATTAGTGTAGGGGAGCAGCTAGGGATTACCTAAGAATAGTGATTCATGTTCTCGCGTATTCTCGCGTAAGTTTGCCTTTGGAGTTTATTTGCCAAAGGAACAATTTGTTTCGTGGTATATAAGGAAACTAAGTACATTTGCTGGATGGATGAGTGTTACACTGCCTATAATATATAACAGAAGTTGTTTACTTTATTTTACATCTGTAAGTAGGAAATTTACATCTGTAAGTAGGAAATGTGGCTCGGACTTAGGCTAAATTTTCCAACGCTAAAGATTCTGAAGTTATCTATTTGCTAAGATAGCCATTGCAGCTGGATGCATCGTAGTTATGTAGAATAAGCTTACATTCTAAAAATTCTTTATTGATTAGGAAGCCCGAACTAAATGTATTTTGGCCCTGCTAAACAACCCCCAGAAACAAATTCTGGGTTCACCTACCTTGTACTATTGGGTTGACAGTTAATAGCTATGGACTCAAAGTAGTGGCATGTAGTTTTATTTAAACAAAGGATTGTATAAATTTGGTGGTAGTGAGTCGATATTAACTGGACGTAGGATTGGAGAATTGAGTCAGCAACCGACAGAAGATACTGCAATTTTCTGTGTGGGACGTCAGAGGCGGACTCCAGATTTGTTATGTTTTTTTTTCTATCTATTGTACATTGTTTTTGAATTGTTTAGGTGTTTTCTTTTTGTTGTAGTAACTATGTTACATACTTTTAATATCAGAATATTAATTAATATTTATATTATATTAAATTATATTGAAATTGCACCATAACGAGAATTACACTACACTGTTCCATTCATTCCTACACTTGAATTACTTGCTATTGTGAGCACTTTAACTTGTGGTTGTTTTCATAAATAATTATACTTGTTCTTAATTATTGTTGTACAAAGACATCGAACTGGCCAGGTCGACGTGTTTTTCCCTCTCCTTATTTTAATAGATGGTTCTATCAGTTGTTTTTTTTACCCGACTTTATCGGCAATAACTTATAAACTTGTTATTATACTTAACTTGTATTATCACAATTTATAAACAAATTTTTGTTGTTATTTTTTTTTGAACACCCTTGTTAGTGTGAATTGAATAGAACTTGATGTATAACAATATTGGCACCAGTTTTTTAATAGGCATGATGGCCTAAATTGTTAACATTGCTTCCAGGATGGTTGAGCTGAGTTTTCGCTCCGGGGTTCTTTCCTTTGCTTTGATCCTGTTTTAGAGTTTCCCAGGTCCGCGAATCGTGATCTCGCGACCGGCACCACGCAGATAAAGATGGAGTGACGGAAGAAATCAGTCGCACCGACATTTAAGGTAAGTGGTGAATCATGGAGGTATCGGTCCGGTCACACACCCCACGACCCCCATCCGGCGAGCTAGCGTCCATCGTGTGGCCGGCATAAAGTCTCTCCTTAACAGTTATTTCGGTAGTTTAGGGAGAGTGAAATTTTCATGGAAATTTTTTATGTACGTGCATGTTCCTATAGTCAGGTTCTTCAGGGCTTCTGGCTCGGGGGAGCATGCACAGGCATAATGGCGCCTCAAATTGCTTTTCTCAGCACCTTCGCGCCATTGTGCCGTTACAGTCTATAAATGTAAGAAAAACAAAAACGTCATGGCGGAGTTTTTGTCAGACCCTTAATGTTGAAGAATTCGTAAACACATGGTAATATAACCTACGAGTCCATTGGCTCACATTTTGAATTCATTGCAGTGGAAATAAAATCACCATATGACAAATGTGTTATTATCAGTGTTTACTGCCCCCTAATGTATTTACACCTGATGTTGCTACTCACTTCTTCGATCTCGTGTCTAGTCTCTCCCGTCATTATGATAACATAATTGCTGCTGGCGATTTTAATGTTGATTTGCTAAAGGCCAATGAACGAGCGAACACACTCAAATACTTTTTGGGGTCATTGGACCTTAGTGTTCTAAATTAACTACCCACATTTTTGAATTGCCATAATCCATCGCTCCTTGATGTTATCACTGCTACATCCACCAATTTAGTGTTAAAACATAACCAAATCTCTCCTCCCAGCTATCTTGATTACGATATTCTCTTCCTCTCCCTTCATTTTACCTTTCACCCTCCCTCCTTACCTAACTTCTTTTCATACCGGGATTTCAATAACATCAATTTTGCTCGCCTTTCTGAATTTACTTCGTCTTTACCTTGGGCTGATATCTACAATTCCACCTGTGTTGATACTAAGGTTGAACTCTTGAATTCTTTCATCCAATCCCTGTTTAATCAATGTGTCCCTATAGTCACTAGAAGACGTTGTAAATCTCGAACTTGTCCCTGGTTTTCTTATGAAATCCGCAAACTGATTGTTGAGCGTGAGTTCTTATACAGACGCTATCGCAGTACTAGGATCCCGAGATACCTCAGTGAGTACAAAAATCTTCGAAACGTAATCAATAGCAAAGTCAAATCGGTCAAGCGTGAATTTTACTCACGTAAGCTTGATCCTGCTCTGTCCCCTAAATCTCTTTGGTCTAATCTTCGGTCTCTAGGCATTCATACCTCTGAGCTTAACTCATTTGATGTTGATGTAAACTCACTCAATGCATCTTTTGTTCAATCTCCTCCTAATTTCCCACTGTCTTCCACTTCCGATTCCCCTTCTTCCAACTCTCTATTATCTGACGGCTTTAATTTCCATTGTGTTGACTCGCTGGAAGTACTCGGCATATTGCATTCCATTTCGTCCAATAGCGTTGGTTATGATGGTATTTCTCCTCGCTTTCTTAAGATTCTCTCCCCTTTAATCGTTGATGCCATCACGCATATTATTAACTATTGCCTGACAACCTCCCAAGTACCATTAGTCTGGAAAAAAGCCATAGTGACTCCCATTCCTAAAAAGTCCTCCCCCTTTAATCTGGCAGACTTTCGCCCTATTAGTATTCTAACCTTTCTCGCTAAAGTTTTCGAGAAAATTGCATCTACACAAGTCTTGAGACATCTTGATTCTTATAATTTCCTTTCTAAATTCCAATCTGGCTTCCGCAAATCTCACAGTTGCCAAACTGCTATATTGAAGGTTACAACTGATCTTCGTTCCGCCCTTGACCGAGGTGACATAGAAATACTAGTTCTTCTAGACTTCTCCAAAGCGTTCGGCTCTGTTGTTCACTCGCATCTGCTCCATAAACTTAGTCAACGGTATCACTTTTCCTCTTCTTCTGTTCGTATTTTCTCTTCTCTTCTCTCTAATAGATCTCAGTGTGTTCGACATAATAATGTTACATCCTCTTTCCTAAGTGTTCCTGCAGGTGTGCCTCAGGGTTCAATTCTTGGTCCTTTGCTGTTCTCCCTCTATATTAATGATCTTCGCTCTGTTATCCGTCGCTGCTCTTTTCATTTGTATGCTGATGATCTGCAGCTATATACCTCTTGTCCTACTAATCAAATTGAAAATTGTGTGTCTGAACTCAATAGCACCTTGTCTCGAATAAACGAATGGAGTTCTAGTAATTTCCTTAAGTTAAATCCAATTAAATCGCAAGTACTTTTCCTTAGTCGTCGCTCACTGTCCCCGGATGGTTTCTCACCTCTTTTACTTAATAATGTTCCCCTTCCAATAGTTGACTGTGCCAAAAACCTGGGTATTGATTGTCTCCTGCTGCAATCATGTCTCATTGCTGCTCTCTAAGATCTATGGCACACTTCGTAAACTATGGCTACATGGCAATTTGTTATCCTCGCCTATTCGAGCCAAACTTATTAAATCTCTTGTTTTTCCTCATTTCCTTTATGGCTCGCTGGTATATATTTCCTTGGACTCTTCTTGCCATCAGCGTCTTAGAGTGGCATTTAATGATTGCATTAGGTTCATTTTTCATATGAGAAGATCTGAACATGTGTCGGATGTCCAAAATTCCCTACTGGGTTGTGACCTCTTTCTATTCCTCGATCTCATGGCTTTACTTCTCTTGCATAAGGTTTTTTATACCAAAAGCCCTTGCTACCTTTCTGACTTCCTTTTTCCTTTGCAATCCTTGAGATCCATCAAATTCCTGATTCCCGCTCATTCTTCCCTAATTGGTAGTCGTTCCTTCTTTGTGCATACTCTCAGAATCTGGAATAATCTTCCTAACCACATTCAGAGAATGAGCACAGCCACAACATTCAGAAGACATGCATTTCTTTTTCTATCTTCTTCTTCTCACTAGCTATATATTTCTCTCACTACCTCTATCACTCCCCACTTCAATCTCAATTTTAATTCCACCTTCTGTCTCTATCTTTTTCTCTTGAATTCATTTGTATATGCTAGTTGTAATATTAATTTTAATTTTAGTTATAATTGTCCTTTTAAGGCTCGCGCACATTAGGGCGGGCCGCACCGCACCGCATTGCAGAACAAAAATCCTCCTGCATCACTTTCGAACATTTTACATGAACTATCGCACACTACAGGCAGGCCGCACCGGGCCGCATCGCAGCGCACTGGCGGATCGCTTGCTAGGCGTATTTTTGCGGCGATGTTATGTGTTGTGATGCGGCCCGCCTCAGTGTGCGTTGGAAATCGCAGTTATCGGACGTTGTTGCAGGCGATTTTACTTTAATTATTGACTCGATGTTCAACAACAGCAACTCAGGTAATTTGTTATTTTAATGTAAATCATACTGTGCTTAATTATTTTACTATTTTTTTCGCTTTGTAACTATTCACGTCCCTTTTTACATACTCGCATGGTGTTGGTGTTTTTCGTTAAGGAATGGATGAAGAATTACTAATTTCGTTAGTAGAACAGTACAAAGAATTGTACGACCTCCAACACCCCAATTATGATGATGCACAAAGAAGAAATAACATTTTATTTGGGAGGAAATAGCGGCCCGCTGCGATTCCTTATGTGCTTTGGCGCAATTTTGCAATGCGATGCGCTGCGGCCTGTCGCGGCTGTAGTATGCGCGAGCCTTTAAGTAACTCATTTTGTTTATATCCATAAATTTTGTACTCTAAAAGATGTAAATCTTGTGTACTTTCTTAAAATATAGTCATTATTATTATTATTATTATTATTACGTTGTCTATATTCATCACTGTACTTTCTAGATTTGAGTTTGATTTGGTTACTTAATTGTATTTCGAATAATATGGGTGAGTTCGAAAATGCATCACTGCGGTATCACTGCCGTATTCAGCTACAGACTTCCAATTGCTGAATATTGCAGTGATACCGCAGTGATGCATTTTCGAACTCACCCAATGTTACATAATGTGTAATGACTTAAATAAATGTTTGAGTATTACTGTGTTTTGTGTTGAAAGAGTGAATATTAGTGTTCTTTAAATTTTTGTGTAGGAGGATGTGCTAAGGTAAAATCAGGATGGCTTAGCGATCTCTCGCCCCCAAATTTTCTTTCAGGTGTTCTCTATGCTCCCCCAAGTACTCCGCGCAGGTCCTGATGGGGGCGTTCACGTTCAGGTGAGTGGTGGTGCAGGAATATAGGTTGTACTTCTGGTGTCTTTTTATCCGTAAAAACATCCCCAAAGGGTTCAGGGTACAAGGAAGTTTGATGAACAAAAGTTTCATATTTATCGTCGGAGAAACATAATCCGTGAAAAAAATGGGTTGCCTTTTGAAATTTCAGATTTATCCCTACCCTCTGCAAAGGGAGAGTGGGTGGGGGTGAGTTTTGTGTGCTCTCCGCGCGTGACCGTTTACGACTATACGTCATGGGACTGACTATCTAGCTGCTATCTCTTCAAGCATTCCTTTGCCTTTCTCTGCCTGTTTGAGCCCCACATTCTTAAAGGTTCTATAATAGAGGAGCCGGACGCTTGAAAAAACCATCTTGTCCTAACTTTCTGTCGCCTGGTATATAAGCTTTTAAAGTAATGTCGAACGTTTTTTATAATATGACTTTTTATCGGGAAGCGAACTGAGGGTGAGAGGTGGGGAAAGGACTTCAATTGGAAAAAACTCTGCCGCTGCGTATGTAGTTTCTGTTAGGACTAAAAAACCGTTAAATACTAGTAGTCCATGGAAATGGTACTTTAACATTGCAAAAATGCAGGACAAGATTTTATTTTTGGGATGTGTAGTGGGGGTCAGTGTGAGCTTAAGTTTGAGTTTTCGGGATTCTAACCCCCCCCCATTTGGCCGCCATTTTGGAAAACGTGTGCAAATGGTTTTTCCACTATATCTCCGAAACGGTACATCTTACAGAAAATTTGCAAGGACACTTTTTGTTTAGAATTAAATTAAGAAATTTTGTGGTAAAATGAATAATTAAGAAGGTATAAGCCTTAGAACACAAAAATTAGTCACAATATTCTCTTTTAAAGGCTATAACTTTTTTTCCTTCAACTTTAACAAAAAAAAATAAAAACAAGTTTTTTGTAGAGGGTTTCATTAGGAATAATTTTCATTCATTACTTTTTTAATTTCATTCCCTACGAAGGGTTTTACAGCGCCCCGAATGTATGAAAGTGACAGATTTTCTGAATATTTTTATTACGATTTGACTTCCTACTTTCCTTAGAAATTAGAAATTACAGGTAGCAAGAAATAATAATGAATGAATGACTATACGTTATAAGAAATGCCGATGTTTGGGTAATATAATAAAATGATTGCGCATTTTTTTGCGGGTTTTTATTGCTGTTATGCTGTTTTACAAAGTACGATATGGTTTAAAATGAAATTCTTTGAATAATAATATGTATTAGTTATAGTTACTCCAATTTTTTAAAATAACTTGTGTTAGGGCTGCACAAAAACGTGCTTCATTCATTTTAAGACAAGCGTTTGCAAGTTGTATAACTCAATTCCACACCCCCTGCGAGGTAGTTAGTCGGTGCGTTTTTCAAGTGGTGTCCCCAATACGATTAATCCAGGATGCTGATTTTCTATCTACACCATTCTTGGTCTTTTTGAAGGGCTGTGTAGCGGCTCATGATCAATTAGTGTATATTTTTATATTTGTTGCTGAGGAATTATAGCAGAGTGCAATGGTGTCAAGACTGAAAGTTCAAAGAGCAAATGAAGCAGTTGGTCAGGAAATTTTTTTTATATAAAGTTGATTTTTATAATTGTAGGGGTAGTCTTAACCCCTAAAGGGCTGAAAATTATTTATTTTTGCCTGACAGTACGCTCACAATCGAATTTGAGGCATAAAATTTAAAAAAAATATGTTTACATGTTTTTCTATTTTTAGCCGATTAAGGGGTGGTTTCAACCCTTTAGGACTACCCCTTAGCGTAAAGTTCGCCTTCATTTAGTACAAATCGACCACCTTCGCAAATAAATATTAAAAAAAGTGTATTTCATTGCATTAGTTTTCATTAATATTGAAATAATCACGAAAAACCCCTAAAAAGGGGTGTTTTTTGCATTTTTAAGGGTGACGCCCATGTTTTAGGACCGCGGGACCCCGATTTTCGTGATCAGCGACCCCAAAAACCTTTAGGGTTCGATTTTCTTAACGGTGTTATTTTGCAACACCCTAACGCGCGTTTTGCATGGACTATAAAGGCACAAACGGAGAGCGGCGGCGATGAATGGAAAAACTTTTAAAATTTTGGATAAAAAAAGGGATGGGAAATTTTGTTGAAAACGGCTGGTTGGGAAAAAATAAGTGTTTGGGAAGAAATAATTAATTGTCACGCTCGAATTAGTGACTATTTTCACTTCACTGAGGCACCAACAATTTTCATTGAGCAATATTTGGCTGATAGAAGACAGTTTTATCAATTTGGTGATTAGAATTTTAAATATTCCAACAAGTTTCTTGAGAATAATGTCTAAAATAATGTTTTGAAGAATAGAATATGGGTTTTGGAATTGATGTAATTCCCTTGCTTTTTTTTTCTTCAAAATACCAATCTTTATAATTTGTTTACTAATATTAATTTTCATCTTCCTGTTGCCATTCCAATTCAGATGGTTACTTATAAATCTTGTTATTTTGTCAAATGCAGCTTAGAATATGTGGAATTGGTGTGCATTCCATATAAATATGTACACCAAGAGAACGGTTGTAAAAAGGAAAATTGCACTGGCACCAGGGCGGATTTCGGTTGTGTTGGTCTCGTACTACCTCATTGAAATAATAATTATTGTAATATCTCCTAGATATCCTTTAATTCTTGTTCATTTTTGAGACTATTCAAAGTGGTTAATTATTGAAATGTTGAAGTAAAATAAATGCCATCATTAATTTTTCTTTGAAGATTTTGGTGTTACTAGTTTCAGCATGAGCAGCTAAGTTTAATGAATAAGATGGCATAGTGGCGGGCGATTCCTTTCGCCTGGAACTGTGGATTTTTGTTCAGACACCTTCCTTTACTTCCCGCCAGATGAGTACGCCGTGTTCGGTGTTCCGGAGACTTTTTTTGAATTTTTCTGTTCCAACGGCGGCTCTATCCCCTGACTCAAAGACACTTTGAAGAAACCACCTAAGAAAAACTGGGGTGAAAGTTTTTAAAAAAATGAGGAGGCGAGGAAAACGAGACGGGGAAAAAAAGGAAAAATTCGGATCGAAAATTTGTTTTGGGAAAAGTTTAAAGAAAAAAACGGGAAAACCAGACGACCTAAATTTCGAGGATGCCGGCTCAAGCGGTTCAAACGAGAATTTTGTAGCACAGGACCTTTACTCACGAATCATACAGGAGAAGTTTGCTGCACCAGGCTGTTGGCTCAGGAATTAGTCCCGAAGATATTGTTGGTCACCCCATGTTAGGCAGACCCACCGCAAATTAGGAAAGTTGAGGCCGGCATTGGAATGGCAGACGTTGTACAGCCGAGCCCACATATCAGAGGCGATCCCGGCCGCTGATTGGGGAGGAAGGTCCGAAGGCAGACGAAAGAAGCGAAGTGAGAAGAAAAAAGCACGAAGACCGAAGGACCCTAGACGCCCATCAGCCCATAAGATAAGTACACGCTTGCTGTTTAGATTGTTCTTCTTGGGGTTGGACGTCCTACCAGCATTGTGTCTAGGTACCAGCTTCGCTAGGGCTCGGGACGACAGACGACCAGGGACGCCGCCCCTAATCCCGTTCCTCTAGGCACGCACTACCTCTGAGGACGGCCCGCTCTTAGGAGGGTAGAGGAGACTGGAGTTCTTGGTCCTTTCAGCTAAATTTATTCAGTGATTGCGATCACATTCGTTTCTATGTTATATTAGACAGAGTGAGTTCCCGTAGATTTTGTATTGTGGGGCTCAACTGATGTTAGTTGGTTTGCAGTTTGAATAGGAGGGGTTTTAGTGTTTTTGGCTGATAATTGTGACAGCGGTTATAGGGTATTGGGTGCTGTCGGGCACGCCAGCACTAACGTTGCCCCGGGAATCGCTTTGGTACCAGGACAGTTGCGAGTGACGATAATTAGGTTGTGGCACCCACGACCTCGGCGCTGAATAGTTCAAGGGAACCTAGTCGTATGGTTGGAACATATAACTAAGAGGTAATCTAACTTTTTCGTTTGTAATATGTTTTCGTTTATAATATTTTTTCGTTTGTCATTAATTGTTGTTATTGATGCGCCATTAAAGGTTGACCTTTCTGCATACCCCGTGTTTATGTTGCTGACAGCTGGTTGTTTTCAGGGTGTTGGCACGTTTGTTTTTTTTTGGGATGATGTGCTAAGCACCAGGATGAGCGGACGACATAGCTCTCTCCGGGAGTTTCTTCAGGGGACATCTGCTCTTTTTTTTATATATGTATATATACATACATGAAAAAACCAAGCTTAGGTGTAACCCTTCATACTACCAGTCCGTCATGTCGTTCAGTTCATGGTGCAATGTCTAGTAGTAAGCTTGGTTTGAAGAATAGAGGAGAATAGAAAAGGTTAGAGGGGGTCTGGAGGGTGTAGAAGAAAATGACGATGAACCTTGCGTTTGAACTCTAAGGTGTTGTACGAGTTCGGAGATACCGACTGCGGGAGATTATTCCACAGTCGAGTTGTTCTATTCATAAACGAACTTCTAAACCGTATTGTGCGTGAACGAGGGGGCTGTAGGGTATGGGGGTGAGCCGAGCGGGCTAGTCTTGTGTTGCGGGAAAAGTATTGCCGTGCAGGCAGGAGGTCCTGAATTTCAGTGGAACAGTCGCCGTGGTAATAGCGATAAAGTATGGAGTGTTACATTCCTACGGTGGCTTAAGGTGTCTATGGAGGCGCGAAAGGGGCCATCACCAATGAGTTTGAGGGCTGCTGGTACGATCTACGACTTGGGACTTCAGGAACACCTTCACAATCTTAGCACTGTCTCAGGGGATATACCCAGTATGAAAAAGTAAAAGCACTTTGCTGCGGAGCAAATATAAAGCAGTAAGATAGTCCGTCTGCTTCCAACAGCAACGGTATCAAAGCACTATCTCAGCAGATGCATATAAATCTATACAATTGCGGCATAATAAAAGTGCTGAGCTCTGCGGACATGCAATGTTAAAATACCATGAAGCTTCTTACGGAGCGTAAGCGCTTTACTGCTTCAAAATAGCGCTTTAAAAGGCCTTTCGAAGCATTTTTTTTCCTACTGGGTAATGCCGACTCTGCAGAGAACGCACTTCCACGCATTTTCTCTGCGAATATATTGCTCTGATCTGGCGTCGAAGAAGAACTATTATCAGAAGGCTGCTGAGTCCCACTCAGTTTAGGTCTTCTTCAACTGAAGACCTTGTTCCCATTTAGTCAGGACTTGTGCCCAATAGGCCCGAATTGGCCGCGATGCTCACCCTTTAAAGAAAAAAAAGGTGCAAAAGAAATTAAGTCATATCGTAGACATCCACCTTTACGTTATAATGACAAATTTTGACGACACAAAACCAGAATCAAATGTGAAGAAATTCCAAACAGACTGACTTGCGTGTCTCTTGCAGAGTCCTTTAATCTCCAAAACAGCTTTCCACGTCTCTTAACTATGTCACAAAATTACAGAACATGCATTTTATTTGCCATTTCATCTTCGTTCATCTTCATAACTATGCCATCATCAATCTTTGCATAATTTAGCTTCTTTCATGCAGTGTGTATAGTGTAGAGGTGCAGAAGCTATAAAATTCACAATCTCTCAAGACTGAAACCATTATGTATTATACACCAGTAGCAGACATTCTCTCATCTCATCCCTATAGAGAATATGCCCTTATAGTTATGATAGGGGGTAAAGGAATATATGCATTCTTATAAAATAAATTTATGTGCTTTTCCGTAGTAATTCACACAAGTGAGATTTCCATTATATTTTCACCACTCCAAAAATATTATTTTCCACGATCAAGTGGAGGAAAATAGAATAAAAATAGAGACTTGAGTTTTCTTTTCTCTCTCTTATAACGTCGGGGTTTCCAATTTGGAATTTAGCCGAGTTTTTCCTCTCCTGTTGGAGAGTTTGTTTTGGAATAAGTGGGTGGAGATAAAGCTTTTTTTGTGAAAAGCTTTTGGGGTAGAGATAACAGTTTGCTTGCAATTTTGGAATGTTGGAGAGTCTCTTCCAAATTGTTGGTGGCTCTATCTATGCATTTTTGGGATGTTGAAATTACGAGCGGCTAAAAGCCTTCTGCTGGAGAAAAGCCACATTCAGACAATAATATCGTGGGTGATTTTAGAAATATAAGTTAGTTAAGAAACGGCTGTAAAGGTACAAGGACGTATAGCAAGGAAAGGCTCTTGTTGATGATGATTTTTTTTGTACTTAGAAAATAAAAAAAGGGTTGTTTTTTTCGTTTTTTGATTTTTATTTTGAAAGGTACACCTCAACAAAAATATTATAGTGTTTAGAAGTGAACTCTGTATTTTTTTTTTTTTTTTTTGTGAGAGGAGAAAGTGTCTTCTATTATATGCATAGCTGCAATTTACTTCAACAAGAATTTTCGTATTGAAATTTACGTTCCATAAATCCTTCAGTTAAAGAGAGTAAAAAGGAAAAGTTTTAAATTTAATTTTTTCTGGTCTTTTGAACTAAGTGGCACTACACAAAAGCTTAAGGGTGAATAACCGCATTTTGTGTAAAGGGTTTTTACATTGTCTCTCTCTGATAGAGTGTTTAATATGAAACCAAGAGCCAAAACGATGGCAAGTACCAAATTATCGTAAAGTGTAACAAAGTGTCGTAGTGTTCAAGAAGCGGGGGTTTTGTTTTTGAAATAGTAGTATTGTATATCACTTAGTGGATTGGTCAAGGGTTGCCGGTGGAGTTTTATTTTATATATATTTTATGTGTTCGTGCCCAGAAGGTATTGATACTATACTGTACGATAAGCTGTATAAGAATTATGATCAAGTGGTTAATTACAAGTGCTAATAAATTGTAATTTGAAAATAGTGATACCTGCCCAATTTACAGTTTTTTTTTTTTTAGTTTTTAGTAATAGTAGGTACATATATACCTATAAAAAATAGTCGTAGTGTAACTAGCAAGAACATAATAAATACACCGCCCATAAATATAAAAAGGGTTAAAGTGAATTTGGCTGGGATAAAAGTGTGTAAGAGTGTCTAGACGTACTATTCTGATTGAATTCAATTGGATACAACTACATCGCCTGAACGAACTGATTGACTATCAAAGCGCTGTGTTCATTCAATGATACAACCGCAATAAACCATCTTTAATAATCTGCAGAACGGCCAATATCAAATGGTAATAATCTATAACTAATTAGCAATTTCCTACCATATTTTTATATTATACATATACATACATAATCAGCACATTTTTATTGGTCTATTTAGATGATTTTTGTTGTGTTATAATTCACATCACATTTCAATTATCTTCGATAATGGTTTGTCTAGGGTGGTTTTGTTGTTCGTTTTATTTTTCTCTCTTGTTTTGTTTTATTCTTTTTTTCGGGGTTTTTGTTAATAAATATATCGATTGATTTTTGCTTACGTTATATTACGTTAAAAAGAGAGAAGATTAAGGTTAAAGATAACGTATTTTAATAGATACTTGTTGTAATGTGTGGCATTCATTGTTTTTGTTTTCAAACTTTTGCTGAAGTGCGTGTGGTTGATTATAAAGTAATAATTAATAAATTCTTGAAGCATAGGCATTTTGTAAATGTTTACTTAAACTTTCTATGGTATGTGTATACCATATATATAGATAATAAACATACACATCTATATATAAGAGAAAATGTTTTTAAGGTGAATATCCCTTATCAAAATATTTTAACTGGAAATAATTGGATTCGGTAGTCTTTAACATACATATTACATCCATAAAGAATGCGTGTATGAGGGCGCCTTCTTTTGTTGTTATGTTATTGTTATTATTGTTTTTGTAACATTTTGTTGATTATTATTGTTATTATTAATAATGTTATTAAAGCAATTCTGAGAACGAACAGAGTATTATGAATAAAGAAAGGTACTTTTGTTATATTCATATTTTTTTAATGGGTTGAGATGTTTCAGTTTCGTGTCTGTATCTACTTAGCCTTGACTTTGTTTTTCCCCCTTGCAGCTTGGGAGCATTTTTCATCAAACCAGTCTACTCTTCGTTCTTGGTGCACGAAATCTAGAATATCTTTTGGTATTTCTTTTCTTTATCTTTTTATATCGTTCCATTGATCATTCAGATCTTCGTCTGTGTTTTGATCATTCAGATCTTCGTCTGTGTTTTGATCATTGTTAATTTCATTTACTATTGAGTTGCACTAATTGTCCCATATAAAATACACAGGTGAACAGGAAGTCATGTCATGGGGCTACACGGTATGCTGCGTTTTTTACTCGTCGGCCAATGCTTGTTTGCACCGCTCGAAAGCACCGGTTAGCTCCGGTGTCCACTTTATAGGTGTTTTGTCCTATCCTTATTTTCCTAATGATGTATGGTGGAGGATTAGTTAAGCATGCCTAAAAATCTTCGAAGTTCCTAAACATTTTCAGGTTTCTTGGAATTTCTGATGGTTTCCTCCTTTACAGGGTGAGGCCTGGTACCTTTTTCATAGGTAAGCCCAGGAATTCAACTAATGACAACTTGGAAAAGTTGTCTCGGTGCTGTTCTATGGTATTAGAAACTATGCGAAAATCATGCAGGTACGGCCAGCAGATGGGAAGGCCTCTAGGAGCTTTATGCATGGATGGTTGAAATACCTCACAGGAAATTCAACAATCCAAAAGGTGTCGTTATGGCTATTTTGAGAATGTCCTCTGGGTTGCCCGGAATTTTCTGGTATGCTCGGGCTAGATCCGCCGAGTTGGTGAGCAAGTCTTGAATGTGGGATATCGTTTAACGGTCCGGGACAGCATTTAATCTCCACATTGCCGCCAATATCCGTTGCTTTCCTTAACCATGTGAATTGAACTTTCGCAGATGCTATTCGATAGTCCGGCAAACACCTTGGTCGAGCATGTAATGAAATTCTTTCTTTTCATTTTGAAGTTATTTGAGCGAAAGTAGTCTAGACAAGACTGCAAGATCACGCTAGCAAAACCTTCATCACTTGCTGTGGTCTTGCTAGATTTGCAAGACCAGCCTTGCTCATCACTAGTTCCATACTTGCTTGAATGACAGTTGAACCCGCTGTGCTTAATTTTGCAGTTTCATCAATAGCCGATTATTCTACATTTCACCTAATAGATTGAAGTAAGCCAAAAAAATTTAATCATTATTATGGGTTCCGTTAAAAGTACATTGAAAGTTCTCCGCAGACCTAGGTTATGATGTATTAACCTCTGTTTGTACGTTGTAATCTTGGTTCCAATCGTTCGCCGACTAAAGTCTGCTGGCTGTTTTTTGGATGGAGTGTCGATGAGAAATCTTTTGCTTGAAGACTTCTCAGTTAGGTACAATATAAGATGCTGGTGATTTTTACCGGCTGGCCAGTTGCCTTTGGAAGCCTGCAACTCAGTTTTTTTTTGGACACTGACCTTACATGGTTGTTGGCACCGTAAACCTTCTCTCCGAATCTTGAGTGGTACCAGCAGAAATCACCTGATTTGGACTGGCGCCTACACTGCCGCGATGAGCTTCGTTGTTGTGTGATAAGCTTCTAGGTCTACCGCCTTCCAATTTCTTTATTTGCCCAATTAAAGAATTCTATTTACGCATGGTGTTCCTCAAGAGGTGGTCCATTCGTTGATGTAGCAGTTCCCACATCTACAGTTCTGGCTGCTGGTAGTTGCCAGAATCACCTGGAGGTACCCACAATGTTCCCGGATATTCTGTCAGATGCCAATTCGTTCATCGGGTTTCCTTCCATCGAGGGAAATACCGCCCAACAGTTTTTGAAGGCTCATTTGCTCCGAATCCTGATATCCCGACAAGATTTGTTTTTGTACTCGTTGTATTTGTCCGATATTGCGGAGTTTCGAACGATAACTCGTACTTCCGTCAGGATCTCCACGTCTAGTTTGCCCATGAGCGCTTCTAATTGCACGAAAAACAGGTCTGCACTTTTCCTCCAGAAGGGTGGTATGGTGTTATTTCCCGGCTTAGGTGTATTCCCGGTTTCCATACTTCCGTTATCCTGATCCGTTGCTAGCAAGGTGCTTGCTTGGTTGGGGTCAACACTTTTGGTATTGCTTTCTTTATTCACCAGTCCTAATTCCACGTGAAAAAACGCACCTTGGGCGACCTATTATATCCAGGTCTCAAAACGACATTTTCTTTACAACAATAATAGTATCAATGTGCATATCAAAATTCAGCTTTCCCTTTCCGAAGTTGGGCGTTTCTATATTTCGTTTCTATTATATTAGATTTGACGATTATTATGGGTTGATTGTTCATCAAGGTTTACGGTGACAGTGGTACGACAGATAATATATGTGGATATTGGTTAAATAATTACATCGATCTACGTCTATTATAGTTCAGGCTTTAGTTATTACTTCGTTGATAAGAAATCCCATTCTTTTACAGCGTTTTCCAAATTGATGAAGGCCTCTTTCACACTTGCAAAATATCTATCTATTAGGGCGACGCACACAGGCGGATTTTCACATACTCGTGGCCAAAACCTCAATAAACGAAGTTAGCCATTACAACCACCTGACTTAATTTTTTGAATCCGATTGGTTTCTTACATTCAGTTATGGTTCGTATGATATTTTTAACGAATGTTTTCATTACTTTCCGCATAGGCAAAGTGTCCTCTCCTGAGGATCAATTAATCACCGGTGAAAATTGAGGTTTTTAAAAAATATAGGGTCGTATGTTAAAAGTCTTCAGTGCAACTTTTATCATAGATTGTGAATCTGGGGGTATGTATCTGTGTTATTTTGAATATATTTACATTTTACTAAGTTTAATTATAAGAGCTATAATAAAACTAGTTTATAGGTTAAATTTTCAATTATAATTGATATTATTACCCTAAAAAGTTGCAAATTCATTAGAATCAGACTACGGTATCAAGTTTATAATAAAGTGTCATATCTTAACTTAATATCTGTGTTAATTTTAGCTGCTAATATGTGCTACCCTCCATCTACTTAAATGATTAATAAAGTGAATTAAAAAAAAATGAAAAATAGTTTCTTGTTTTTTAAGCTACACTTCTTTATATTTAGGTATGTATATCTTCTGAGATATTTGTAATGACCTCGGCAATTAGAGTAGAAATTGCTTAGGTACAAAAAGATCCAGTTGGAGTGTAATTTAATGCTATGGTCACAGAACAAGATACTGCTTCAAGACAACATTACATACTTTACACTCAGACTAAGCTTTAGCACTTGTTGTTGGGGCAAATACCAAAGTCCAACACAATTTAATAAGAAAAATTGCAAGTGATCATAACTGCAAGATTTAGCGTCCTTATGAAAATATGAAAAGAAAGAGATATGCTGCCGGGAAAATATATCTACTACTGAATCATCTTAAAAGTATGTTTACAAGATTTGTTAGATCACTCATCAGTGAGACTGTATCATGCATGGCATGAGGTGATTTCTGCACTTCTAAAAAAACAGCTTGGAACGAGGGAGGAGTGTGAGACGTTGGTCCAGGGCCCAGAACACTTCTGCGGCATCTCTTGGTCCACCTCCAAGTCCCTGATAGAGGAGTGAATTAAGCGACTAAACCTATCCTATTGGGCTAAAGATCTTATAAAACCGTTTGCTATAAGGGGCACTATCACTTTAAACAGAGCGGACCTAAGTCTGCTGGTGCGTTATCTGGCTGGCCCTGTAGGACTGCGGTATCACCTCCACAACTAGGACTATCTCAAAACACAGAATGCCGACATGGAAGGCGGCGAGACTTCCACACATATTCTTTGTGAATGTCCCTTTCTGATCTGACTCAGTAGAAGAACGTTTATCAGAGTGTCTATGAGCCCTGCTCAAGTCTGGTCTTGGTCAATTAAAGACCTTCTTGCCTTCGTCTGGAAGGGTGATAGAACTAGTGGGTTACGTATACAAAAGGCCTTGGCCTTACTTGGCCGCAGTGTTCACCATGTGGCGTGCCCCCTCATTCCTTAAAAAAAATCTTGAAACCATTTCTCTGGTTACAAAATATGGATGTCAAGTTACAAAATATGGATGAATATAAACAGCTATTCCAGGATGGCACAGTTTCAGATTTAAGCATTTATTTGATTACTATAGCTCCGATACAGTTGGAAATCGATATCATAGGCGGTTGAGGTAAAGCTATTGTTTGAAAAAATGCGACTGCATCTAGATGTTGTTGACCATTAATGCTTCTTAAAAACAACAAGATTATTACTCAAATAGAAACATTAATACCAGCAAAAATAAAATATGGTACTGAATTACATTTGAGAGATAGTTTAACTTTGTGTATGATTGGCGAAAGAACTATGACTAAATCTTATCACCGATGTTATCTGTGTCATTTGACTTCAAAAATACTTTAATAAGATATCTATTAATATGTCCAAAAAATTGTCAACAGATTTTTTAAATTTTGGATTATCTTCACATGCATAATTAAAAATATAAAGCTTCAGTAATTGTTAATCATGTTTTTTCTTCGATTCCTTCAAATTTTTAAACTTTTAAATCAGTCAATAATTTTTGGCCAAAAATTTAAGAAATTCCGCCTGTGTGCGAAGTTATTAGCGTAGGCCACACAGCCTGTGCCGACATGTATCGCGTCAACCAGATGGGTTCCGTCGTTGACCCACGCATCCTTCCGCCTTATGAAAACAGGCTTAAACTACTCAACTTAAGCTCCCTACATAAACGTCGTGAAGTTGCTGACGTCATATTTGTTCATCGGCTACTAAATGACAAGGTAGACTCAGGTTTCTTACGAAGCCAAGTGGCATTCAGAGTGAGTAATTATAGCTTGAGGGGTGTACCTCTCCTGCATACTAACTCCTCTAATACCAATTATGGCAAGTACGAACCTGTTAATCGCATGCTTATTAACGTTAATAGAAATATTAGGGTTTTTAGCATGCTTACAAGTGAAGAGGCTCTCAAAAAGAGTCTTCTTAATGTGACGTGAGTCCTTGGTGTACCCACTCCCTCTTTGTTGTAGCAAGCTTCCTTGTTAGAGTGTTTTAGTACTTATATTTATTTCTATATGTTTGCATGTCTCAGCCGAGCCCACGTGGTCGTGGTAAATGTTTCTCAGCCCAGCTGAGAAGTGCGCCTTCTGCATAAGAAGGGAAACTCTATTATTATATTATTATTCCAGCGGCTTTCACAACATTTTCCAACCCTGTGTTAAGTAAAAGGCATTGCAGTGCACCATCGACAGACTTTCTGAGAGATTTGACTCACCTTTTACATCGGATAGTAAGATTTTGTTATTTCAATCAGGTTTTTGGTTACCGGAAGAACTCTATAGCTTTAAATAGCTATCTAAAGTCTATCAATAGTTCGTTAATATCGAAGTTGAATTACCATGATTATTTCACGTTGACTTTGGGATGTAAACGCGGCTTTAGGTTGTAAATGTGGTTTAAAAGTGGTCTGAGTCCACATTACCTTCACGGTACGGTACCTTGTACTGATCAGTATGTGGTCTAAACCAACGGTGGGCAGCCTCCTGCCCGCGAAAAGTTTCTATCCAGTCCGCTAGATTTTTAGAAGAAATTATAAAAAAAATATTTTTCAATTTAATTCGTCTATTTTAAATTGAATATTAAACGCACATAGCAATATGTACTTGCATGCCAATAATATATTGCTAATGTTAAAACTTACATTTATTGGCGTTAGTGATGAGCAAAAATGGTCTTGGTCTTGCAGTCTTGTCTTGGTCTTGCACATTTAGCAAGACCAAGAATAAGACCAAAACTTAGCTATGCTCGGAAGACTAAGACAAAGACTATATCTTGCGTTTGTTCATCACTAATTGGAGTAAGTTACACTATGCATCATTTCTTTATTATCTCCATACAGGGTAGCAGGGAAGCCTCAGCCTTAGAAAAGTTGTCAGATTCATCCATCCATCCATCAGACTAACACATGTATAACATCGTTCCCGGTGGTCGCTTTCCATTCGCATGTATGTATTAAGGAGGGAGTAATTGTGGAATTTGCTTTTAATTCGTATCTGTAGACGCAAATGCGCCATTAGCTCAAAAAACATCCTTTTGCTGGATTCTTTTTGGTGAAATTAATGCAGAAGCCCTTTGCACCAACCCTCTACATTTAGCTTCTGTTCTCAGACACAAAAGAAAAGCCGCAATATAAAACGTTTCTAGGAAATTCTGGAGCTCTTCGGTTCAACGGAAACGGAAGTAGATGTCTTCTATGAAAAACATTTTTATGAGACACATTCTCGCAATGAAGAAAGTAGATACGTGGTTTTTCCCACACCATTTTCGACAATGAAATAGCTATTCACGGGGTTGAAACGACATCTGAATGCCGATACAAGATTGAAGCATGACTATAATGAGTGTCTGAAAGAATACCTCAAGGGCATATGAAAAAGGTAGCTCTTTTTGTAGTACATATCTAATTCCGCAGAGATATTCTATTTTCATTATCACGCGGTGATAGTTTAACAACAAAAACCCTAGCGGTCTTTGATGTTAGTAGTAATGGTGGCAATGGCTGTTCCTTAAATTATCGCTTGCTGCCTTGGTCCCCATTACAACCGGATATACATATCTTTAGTGAGAACTGAGTGGAGGCGACATAGAGAAATCTGCACTTCTCTATGGACTGACTCCGCAATTGTCCTTTCATGGATAAATGGTTACCCCAACACGTTCAAAACCTTCGTCAACAACAGAGTTTCTGAAATTGTCATCAATGAGCAGACACCTAAGAGATCTACGGAAACCTCACACGATTCACCATTCCGCGATATGCCCTCTTCAGACGATTTGCTGGAGCCATTCTGATGCTAAGGGCTAACTTGGCTTTCCTTCTTCACATGCTTGTCCTGAGCCCTTTCCAAGGTGTATTTCAGTCAAAGCTCATACTGAGATCACTTTTATTGAATGGATGTGCTAGAGAGATTTTCGTCACAAACCCGTTTTCTTCGAGTCTCGGTTTTGTATTAAAGATTCATCCACATGTTAGGGGAGCCGAAGATAACGATCAACCCGTGAGCCCCGGTAACTGCAACAGAGCTCTAGTTAGCAAAAATATTTGGATTCGATATCCAGAGCTCCGAGAGGCGTATATGAAGGTTGCGTGTTGTTGATTTTACTCCATCTGGCGATTTCCAGACTATTTTTTGAATATTCTACCTTAAGTTTACAAGGGAATACAGGGGCGGATAGCCGTTGGAGGAAAAGGTACACTTGAGATTTGTATAAAAGTAGCAAAATTGTCAAAGTGTTTAAAATAAACAGACTACGGATTGGCCATGTTGAATGGCAAGAAAACGGAGGCCAGAACGTTCTAAGAAAAGATACATAGACGACAACCAGGAAGACATAATAATACAATTAGGATTAAGAAACGGAAAAATACAACTGAGGGATTTTAAATAAGAAAAAACCTTACGCTTGTGCTTTTATGCTCTGGGGTTGTTTTTTGTTTGTTGTTTTTGTTTTTCATATTTACCCCCTATATATCTTACAAAACTCCCTGGTATTCCTTGGTTTATATTCTATATTTCAGTGACAACAACAACAATATCAACGTCAATGACGGCGATAACAACATCAAAAAAAAGAAGGAAAACAAGGGGGAGTATTATGCCACAAGCCCTTGTAATAAGCTTCAATTTGTTGCGATAAAAAGACCGTAATTTGTGCGATGTGCTTATCATCACAAGAGAGTTTCCTTTAAGCAAAAATCATTAATTATTGTTTTTTTCTATAACAAGAGAAAGGGCCGAGGATTTATAGAAATATTTGGACTGCACAGCGATTATTATATTTGATAGTATTTTTTCTAGTGTTTTTAATAAACACGAGGAAGTTATTGACCCACAAAAAATTAGCGCAAGGTAGGCAGTAGTTTCCAGTTGCTAGGAGAGAGTACCCCTATTAACACGTCTAGTCGAGTTTACAAATGAGTGATACCATAGTTCTGTTTATATCGGGTCTTCACATACCGGACGGTACACCTCTTTGGTAGTCTGGCCCTGCCTTTGTCACTTGTTTCAGGGGCGTATCCTTCCGACGAGGCTACCTCAGGCTGACCACTGACCACTGCTTTCTTAAAAAATGAACTCTTGCAAAATTTTTGATGCATCCTCTAGTCTTGCCTTAATCTATACCAGTGATTTCCAAACTTTATGGTTCTGCGTCCCCTGTTACATAAAAAACCCTTGGGGCCCCCCAGTAAAATATGTAAATTTGCATACTCGGTGGGGCGCGCCATCCAGACCTTCGGTATTTAACATTGAATAACTCGACATTTTTTAGCCGATTTTGATAAATGAGCAAGATTAATTTAGGATATTCTCTACCATTTATTTCAAATCTGTTTTTGAATACCATACCGATTAAATAATCTCCATTCGATACGAAAAAAGCGACTGTTTTCGGGCGTTATAGCATCTACTTCGGGTCGTATGCTAGCTTTGAGTTCGTCAATGATCTTCGGCTTGCTGGCATAAACTTTACTTTTGAAAGAGCTTCATCGTGGGGGCTGTGGTGTGGCAAGGTTCGCCGTCTTATTTAAAAAAGGTTCGTATACCTTCTCATACGTTTTCGGACACACGAAGTGCACCAGCATCGTGCGTTGTCGAGGGTTTCTCGGGTTTCTTGAAGAAGAACAGTCCAATGACGCTTTTTGAGCACACTTCGACCCAAACATTGACTTTCTCGTCGTGCAGTGGTGTTTCGTGAATGACATGGGTTCTCTCTCGACAGTTTTGTTTATTGACTACCCCAGAGAGTGCAAAATGAACTTTGTTCGTCAACAAAACTATGTCCGAAAATCTGCCTCGGCATCGATCATTCTTGCGACGGCTTTTCTATATTAGAAATAACGCGGCTTGCCCGTTGTCAACAATCATTGAGTAAGTTGCACCTTGTTTGGGAAGAGATGAAGATCTTGCTTCATAATCCTATTTAGAGTCGTTCCACTCACGTTTAACTCCTGATCTGCGGCAATACGATACATTTGGATTAACGACAACGCTTTCTATTTCCACTTCAACAACTTCATTGAGGTGTCGCGGACCCCGCCAAATGGGAAGCTGGCGAGTGGCTACAGACCGGTACTCAAAGAAATTTTTCACCAAAGTACCAATTGTGTTTTTTTTTTATGTGAAAGACTAGTCTCAGGAAAGGCCCTTTATACTGTCGACAATATATTTTTTTCGTATAGAGTGCAATGTCGAACAGCAGCTCTAGGTCGGGAACTGCCACAACCGACCCGCGATTTCTTTTTTAACCCATCTACTCCCAACCATTACTATCGTGACTTTGACATCGGGGCATCGAAAAACAACTCGCTGGAGTGTTATGCCTTCTGAAACGAATTGAATCGCAGCAACCAACCGATGACACACGCTTTTTTGGTAAAGAGGGAAGAATAAAGAAAGAAAGTTATGTAGGTGGGAAAGTGGAAAAGGCGAAGGACTGTTGGGTTGGCCGGGATTCGAATCCGAGACCTCTAGGATGATAGCCAGACGCCTCACCCCTAGGCTACCGAGGTCCTCTTGCTGTCTGCGCTCGCCAAATTTCTTCTATATTTTTACGATAAGCATGCAAACTCTTCACAATTGAACGGTTGTTTTCAATGTAAAGCGCTGTGTGTAAACTGATAGCTAAAATGGTACTGAATGACGTTTCAGTAGACGAGATGTACAATAAAAAAGACACAACATAATTTAAGTAGAAATTAAACAGTTAGCCAAAAAAGTCAAACAGATAAAATCATCCGCGCCTCCCCTTTGAGCTATAAGCGCTAGTTTGGAGACCGCTGATCTACAATATCTTCTCACCAGCCTTCGAGCTAAGCATGCTACTAGACGGACTGGTACATAGTATAAAAGGTACAGGGATGAAGAAGACATTTTAATTTTTCCATTTAATCTTTCCAATTACACCTATTTTAATATTTACTCAGACGGTTTTGTGATTTCCATGAAATAATTAAATTTTGTACAAATTCTCATCAAAAATCGCTATCGTGCAACTTGAATTTCCATACAAGCTTCAAAATACTTTATTAATCCAGGTTTTATGATTTTGACAACTTTCAACTTTACATTATTTTCAAAGGAGAGCAAATCATAAAATGTAATTAGTACTTTTGTGCGGAATCTTCTCTCAAAAGTCATAAATATTTAAATGATAAGAACATAAAAGGGACAGTTGCTTTCAAGTGCTGTTGTTGAAAGGGATGCGATAATCTTTTCGCGGAATTTGTGAATTTGTGCGGATGGCCTAATTAAAGAACCGCATTTTCCTTGTGTTTGTTTTCTTTTAAAGATATGATGTCAATGAAATTATCTACTTTATAAATTTTGAAAAGATAATACACTTAAAAAAATTAATTTTTGTTGTTATACTATTATTATCCTTCTTTATAATTTTTGGGAGCACAGGGCTTACACAAGCGCTTCTCCATGCTATTCTGTTTTGAGCTGTTCTTTTTGTTTCAGTACATGATTGAAGTGATGAATGGAATATCTTACAAGGTGAAAACTAGTACGGCCTAAACACGAAAAGATCTTCCTTCCTGTTTCTCTAACAGAGCACTTCATGTATCGGCTTGGTGATTTTAATGTGTTTGCTCTAACTATCTGCAAGGCTTTTGAAAAAGTATGGCACCCTGTTTTTTTTTTTTTTTTTTAACAAAACACCGAGCTATTGAGGGTATTTACACTGGTACTCCTTCAACTGTTACCGAAATAGTTCTGCATACTTCCCTTCTTGTCCTTTCTTTACCTATCTCCCAAAAAACCTGTTCGGTAGCATTTGAAGGAATAACAATGTAGAAACCCTCATTGGTATTAATTGACTCTAGGACCAAGAAAATTTTTATTTCTTATCAGTCAATGAAGGTAGACAGCCAAATCTAAACCATGTCCTCATTTCGGCTGATGTTCCCCAGGACTCAATTCTATGACCTTTTTTTTTTCATTTTTATAAACAATATCTGAATCCCCTCTAACAGAGTTCATTGCACTTACGCTTTCAATGATACAAACCAAGCCCGTCTTGTCTTCATGATTGACAACCTGATGTCTAACATAATCAAGAGGGACCGAAAATCTTTCCCTTTCGTACACACTACAATCTAAGAGTTCATTTGTAATCTGAGGGACTCGACTGTGGAAAAATCTCTCACAATCAGCATTTCCGAAGTCGTTCTATATCTTTGAGTGCAAACGTAAAGTTAATACTGTTCGGGCCAGACCTCTCTAACTTGACCTATTTTCTTCTATGTCGTTCAGCTTCGAACCAGCTGAATGGTGCCTTTACCATTTTTGCCTGTGTATTTTGGCCTGGACAGAATCTTCTTCTTAATGTGAATATCAGAATCACTTCTGGCAGGCCAGGTAGAGGCTAGCAGTTTCCTCACAGGAATAGCCCGCTACCAAAAATTGCTTAAAATGTTACGGACTGCACCACCTGTCTTCAAACGATCGCTTTACTTTAATTTAGTTACAGTCTATTGTATTCAGATATTGGATTATATCTACTTCTTTAAGGCAACCTCTCACAAGTTCTGCAAAAAAAACGGTTTGAAAATGCCAAAATGTGATCTTAGCCAGAATCGCACTTCTTCAGAGAAATTCATCGGTTGTCCCTGACTTGTTCCTTTCCACAGATGCGACAGTCAGTATTGTAAGGAATTCTCAATTTGGTCGCTTGTTTCCCAATTGGACAATGTCGCCCCCGGGGGTACTTCTTTGGAAGAAGCTGACAGAAGACGGTCGACAAAAAACAGAGTCAGCCACAAAACAGAATTTTAAGTTGGTTAGGCTGAGCAAGGTTAGCAAACAATGGCTCCGAACCGGATGGACAACGTGACGACGACCTTTGCTTATAGAACAAGAACAGGAATCGGATCATGGAATTTGGAATGTGCTAATGGACGGCTGGGTGAAATCCTCAACGAATCGATATAAAATCAAGATCATGGGACCAAGTAGAGAGAGACCAGTGGCGTTGAAGTAATACTCACCAAAAAAACAGGTCCAGCCTCATTAGCTGGCCACCAGTTTCTGAGAAGATTATTATCGTGCGCCTGCGTACCAGACTAAGAAGTACTACTGTAGTCCTATGCTATGCTCCAACTGAAGACGCAGACTATGACATCCAGGACGTGTTCTATATGCGACTGAAAGAGGGTTTTTGCTCTATTCCAAAGGGAGACATCATTGTATTAATGGGTGACTTAAACCCACAGACAGGACCGGCGTTTGGCTTTTTTGCGCCCCCACAGGCTGTTCTTTTTTTGATCGCATTGAAGGAAAATTAGGAAAAGACATAAAGACTCTGTGGAGTTCCCTCTGTGGAAGAAAAAGTGTGCATTCATTTACATATATTAAAAATGAATGCACACTTTTTCATTTTTTTTTCTGAAATTGCGCCCGGTGTAAATGCACCAACTGCATTGGATCTTTTTCGGTGTTAGCTGCACTTCCCTAACTATTACCAGAATAATCCTGGGCTTTGAAAATCTATAGTACTATACACTCGAATCTCCATAATACAGCTCTCTATGGCGTTCTCTAAGCCTTCATATTTCATGTGATAATAGGTGGTTACTGCACTGCATTTATTAGTTCCTACTGTAGAATCGTTCATAGAAAAGCCAATTCACTTTAACAGCCTTCCTGGACATAGAAAGCGCTTTCAAAAACTTTAGAACAGAGGCAATCCAGGTGTTTCCCACCGAGTTACGGATTTATAATAGTAAGACTAGTACGAATTTCAAATTAAGAACTATGGCACCGTAAAAATGGAAAGACGCCGAAAACAGTCGAACGAAATGGATTTGGATTGGCCGCACCTTGCAGAAGTTTGTTGTCAAGTATTAATTTTTTTTAAATCTTAATTTCTGAAACTGCACCCGGTTCAAATGAACCATTTGAATCTATAAAAGCGCCGCCCCTGAAACTGAATGTGGCTTAATGATTCGATATGCACACTCGAATAAATTATACAAATAGATTTATGAAGCCACAGATTTTTTACTATTATAAGGTATATCAGCAGAAGCCGTTTCCTATTGGAACGCGTCTACGTGAAATTTTCGTCGAACTTTAGAATTATCTGCAGAATACGTCAGTGCCGATGCTTAGGTTTTATGCGCCCGGTCCATTATACCAGTAAGCTCTTCATTTTTTGACGCAATGAAAGACAGTGAAGAAATTGTGTCCTAGTCGAATTGCACCCGGTGCAAGTACACCATTTGCCAATATGAAAGAGCCGCCCCTGTCCGTTTAAGTGCAATGACCTTTTATCGCATTGGAGAATACAGAGAATATTTTGCCAAGCCGCGATTTCTTGAATGGTAAAAATGTTTCTATGCCAGGTTTCAATCCTTCTTTTGTCACGATTCTATCAACCCAATCTCGGTTCAACCATGTTTTCATTTAGTTTCAAATAATCGCAATACCTACTCGAGAAAGACTCATTTCATTTTTTTTCTGTCCTTGTAGTTTTCCCTGGCAGATGAGTTGTCTCTCTTCATAAACTAATTTAAGATCATTCTAATATCCCTCTTCCGCGAAACCCACGCAATATTCACGGGTTTTTTTAAATTGTAATTTCTGAAATTGCGCCCCTGTTGAACTGCGCCCGGTGCAAGTGCACCATTTGCACCTATGAAAGCGCCGCGCCTGCCCACAGATCGGCCCCGACAACACAGGCCTTGAGCACACAATATTGGAAATCAAAGCCTAAAGCAAGTAACTTATAACAATGGTGAACCTTTTGTTGATTTCTGTAGCTGCCACCAACTCTTGGTAGTTGGAACTTACTTATTTTACAAAAGGAGACCTGGGTAACGCCTGATTGTTGAACAAGAAATCAGATGCATCACGTGGCCATCATTTTTTGACATTTAGGCAGTTCTTTTTTTATGGACCATTTCTGTGTATAGATAGTGAAAGTGCTTCTATTTTATTTAAACTCCATCAAATTTTGGAAGTTCTATCTTTAGAAATTTCACAAAAGATCATGGTTGCCTGGGTTGTTCCTCCTGCAAACTAGTTGTTAAAGCTACGAGTAGGTGCTGGTCATGTACCTATCGAAGTCTTACTAGATTTTGTCTGGATCATCAACTACCCCTCACATTCTGCTATTTAATGCCTAAATCTGGAACCAGTCATGCTTGATGGCTATAATTTTTGCTTTGCAGAACACTTTATTATGCATTTGGCACATGTCTATTACTCACATTAAACGATCCAAAGGTTTCTTCATCTTTTCACATCGTCAGTATTTCCATAATCGCTTGGACCTGGCACATTGATTTGATACTTCGGTTGCTTTTCGCTGCTACTGCGATTTGTTGTCGCGGATTTACTGGGGATTTCCTTCATCTTCTCTTCAGACAGCTTTTGATACCCTTGGAATATTTTAGCTATTATTGCCGCGTAATAGTTTTTAGTTGAGTATGCATAGATCTCGTGGTTAGGATGGTCGGTGAGGCTAATGTCATTCCCTTCAAAAGGTAGCCAAAGGTCCCTGGTTTTTGTGTCCGCATGGGTCTTCTTTGAGATTCCTGATGACTCTCTGAACCTCTTACTATCCTCATCTAATTCATCGAATGTCTTCGGCATGATGTCTACCGATAACTTCTTGATACGAAGCTTGATAGGAAGATATGAATTACGTGATACAAGCGAAATCCCGTCGGAGTCACAAATGTTTAGTACGGCAAGTTTCATTACTGCTCTTTTTCCAATGCCGCTACAGCCCAACTCGAGTTTTGGCCTCCTATAATCTTTTCCTTTAGTCTTCTCGATTTCTGCCGGAAGCTCTCCAGTTCGATGTGTGGAGTAATGTCTCGGCATCTGTTACAACAGCATCCTTCCATCTTTTCTTGGCTTACATACGGGTCTTTCTCCTTCGATGATGCCGGTTGCTGCTCTGTTTTCCGGTATGCTCTCGACGTGTCCAGCCAGACATTGCTCTGGAAGCTGTCATGAATATCTTTAATTTGCCTGTTAGATATTTCTCTTTCCTTTTTCTGCATGTCTTTTCTGCCTTTTTATTCTGTATGCTTCTAGTTTCGCTCTTGTTGGTTTCGATAAGTATGCGCTTGAATTGCTCTGTACTATAGCTGTCCTGCAACCTACATCAAACCAATCATTTCTCGCTGTTCTTGCTTTTACTTCAACTGTCTGTTCAGCACCCACTTTCAAGACACGCTTAAAGCCGGGAATACACATGCCTTAAAAATAGATAAGTAGCTTGCATGCTTGAAAATGGCATATGCCAGTAGATAGTGCAACGAGGATGCGCTTGCCAGTGAAATGGCATGCCTTAAACCAATTCTGTTTGGTGGCATTCCTGTAACTACCAAAAGACAATACATGTGCCATTGATTAAGCCAGTTTAAATTAATAATGGAAATTTCGCGAAGTGAACTAAATATTGTTACTTGCAACGCAATTCATTACGAAACATCTTAGGAAACGAAATTTGGTGGAAAGTGGTCGCCTTTCACCAAACCGTTAAACCTTTCATTTTAGTTTTCATATTTTTTATTGCTAGATTGGAGTCACTCATATCTTCCATAATTTTACGATAGGCGTTTTCTCGAGATATTTTTTTTGAGGGAGGAGACTTCGAATTCCACAGACATTCATAATCTCGGTATAAACTAATAAATTTAATAGTTTTCTCATCTTCCCATCGTGACATATTAACCACATATAAATCACGATTCCATCGCCACGGCATTTCCAGATGACCTGGTGCGTTCATACGTGCTATTAGATGAGCCACTTAAAATTCTAAGTAAGCTCCACCACACATTGCATGCCAAAAAATCAAATGCTGTGCAATTAACTTGCATGCCTCCTAAAAGCATGCTTTTTCATAAACACACACATGCTAGTATGTCTTATGTGCAAGCTCCTTGCATGCCATTGTGCAAGCTACGGGCATGTGTATTCCCGGCTTAATAGATGCCCACATTCCATTAATACCATTGGACATTCTTTCAGAGAGCATTCTCGTTTGTGTTAACTCTCTGTACCGTTGGTCTGTATCTGGGACTTTAAACTTATCCATGTTAAGATTTGGTTCCCTGGGAGTTTAGATAGTCGAATTTAGATAGTCGTGCTCTAAATCTTGCTTTTATCATGTGGCGATAAGAGCCGCAGCAGGCACCTTTATAGGATCTCACATCCAATATACTTGTTGCTGATCTCTTTTTAATGAGTACATGATCGATCTGGTTGCTATTCCTTCCATCCGGTGACGTCTAGGTCATTTTTTCCGGGAAGAACGTCGAGCTTACCACCATGCCTTTACAACTAGCGAGGTCGATAAGCCTGTCACCATTATCGTTGGTCGTTGCGTGAAGTCCAGAATTTGGAGCTTTAGAAAATTATCGTCTACAGAAACTACTACCAATTGACGACTCCCTGTCGTGCTTCCACTTGAGAGGATGGTATGAGTTCTAACATCACTTATGTCTTTGTTGGCCACCTTGTTTCTTGCAGTGCTGTGATTTTTACCTTGTACCTTCTTAATTCCAAGAGTAGTGATCTTGGAGCTCCTGCTATGTTTATTGTCTTTACGTTCCATGTTACTAAATTGCAATCCGTATTTCGTCGCTTGTGTGTTAGCCGGGCCTTCTTAGAGGATTCATATCTAAGGATTTTTTTTCCCCAGGATCAAGTCGCTGGCCTGGAGCCAAACCAGTACGTTTAGTTTTTATGCACCGAACCATCGTGTTCGCCCTTTCACCTCTGCTACAATTAAATTGCATTTCCTGGGGGTTACGGCGTGGACGTATGAATCAGAGTAAGCAAGCAGAGCTGTGGTTGTAAGTTAAGTAAACGTTACTCAGTTTTTGCAGACCTTGGGCTCCGGAATCCTAATTTCTGATATCAGCCATATCAATCTTAACCAACCTCAATGATTGACAAAAGCATTTTCCACCAGTTAAGACAGCTTTAATTTGAACTTTACATTATTATTAAACTACTTAATCCCTTCGGTAATTATCCTTCAACGTCGCAACAATTTATTTACATTATCTGTTGAAATATACTTCACGTGTTTTCCTCCTCTGTTATATTAATTTAGTTGACTGTTTACGTAAGTAATTTGGAACTCATATAAATAACACTGACACAACACTTTCCCCACCATCGTTAAAACAAACATTGCATGTCATAATAATACAGACAATATCTACTCAGTCGCAATTTCTGTGTTGATAAAGATAATATAATGGGAATATTTAACGTATCGAAGCATGTTTAGAATCTTAATTTAAAATTATAAATTAGTGTTAAACGTGTTTATTTGAAATGTTCAATAATAAATATGTACATTATTAGCAAAGTGGGATATTTTACGGTTGAGGAGTATAAGGCTACAGTCTATACAAATTTTTATATCTTTTATTAATATAAATAAAAAAATGTTTTGCCTAAAAGTATACACAATTTAATTCAACTGAGAAATTTTTATTAAAAAAAGAGCTCCTTAAAGTATGCAGCAAATAAAATAACCGGTGCATAGAGGCGCTACGTCATGAATAGATTAAACAAACGCTACGTCGTTATTAATATGAAAGATTGAAGGTGTTACGAATTCCTTTTTTGAATTTTTACTGTGAATTATTATTGATTTCTTGTCTAGACTCCATGTCAATAAAAATGGTTGAGTTAGCAAAAATATACGAAGCACAAAAAAAATTTTTAACGACATTATTTTCAATCCCTCGCACTATCCCTCCATTATTTGTGAGCTGAGTTTCAGTCCTTTTCCAACTATCCCTCCCTTATCATTCTCGTCAGTGACATTTTCTGGCAGATAACAACTCAGGAAATGTAGGACAAAACTTTTTTGTTTACAATTTCGATTTCACATTTGATTTATCGAAATCTGTCCTTCTTCTCACATGTCGATAAATATAGTACTACTTACGACAATATTCTATAGATAGTATCCCTTATATGGGCGGAAATCATCACAAGTCAGAGGATGCTGACACAAAACACAATTTGTTGTCAAAAAATCCTCTTACAAGTTTCCACTTCACATCATCAACTAAAACTGAAGAATACGTTTTCCTGACACTTTGGATTAGTGTTCTCGTTGTATAATCCCTAGCAGTTCTGCCGATTGTGTTTTGTAGTATATCAAACAACACTGTATACGTAGAACAAATAGCTTCAACGTTTTAAGACCCGGTTGAAAATAGCTTAAAGAGTTTATTTTAGTTTCTCGAGTCGGTTTCACAATATGTTTGTGTATTTTTTTTTTTTCTGGTACCATTGATTCGTATCAACCAACAACATCTTATGGTGTTTTTGGATGCCCAATGTCAAGCCATGGTGTAATCTTTAGTGAGTCCATAAGTTCTGCTGCTTTTATCTGTAGTAAATGTGTTTCCCATTTGTGTAAAATCATGAAGTAGAAATAGAAGAGTGTTTGGTATATGATAGGATTATTTTCTGAGAACGAAACAAACTCTACTCAGCAAAAAAACATTTTCCTGTGGGCCTGCAAAGGCTTACAATGTTTGTTACCTATTTTTTTCCATTAAGCACTACCACTTGGTGTTCACTTAGAGATACTGTGACATTTTTCCTGTAATCTATTTTCTTCTTGATCTTTATTTTTCATTGTTTTTATATTTTTTTTAAAATGCCCTACTGAACGACGTCGTTCTGAAATTACCACTTTTATTGGAGGTGATACTTTAATGGAAAAGTCGCTCTTGTTGAAATTTCTTGACATAATAAAAGGATCAAAAGGAGAAAAAAACTAAGAAACAAGTAATGTTAAAATAATAGGAAAACAGGAAGAAATGGATAAAAAGCAACAAATATAGAAAAGTGAATTTAAAACAAGGAAAATTACATATTGCATTAAGTGGAAAGGATTTAAGATATACAAGAAGGATGAAAGGTGATTCGTAAGATCACAAGACACAATAAAGGAGAAGTTTTTATAAACAATATCGAAAACAAAAAGGAAAACGCGTAAAACTAATATCTAACGCTTCTAAAGCAGAGATAAAAGGGAAATATCTTTCAAAGGAAGATTTAGAAGTTCTTAAAGAAGAAGATAATCATAATGTACAGATAGACAAGAAAACCAACCTAGTAACGGCAAGGTTTTTAGTTCTACTGCTAAGGAAAAGGAAGGAAATCAGAAATTCTGCCTATATGCTAGAAGTAGAAAGACTACTGGGTGGGGAATCGAACCAGAGACCTCTGGAATGGCAGTTGATATATTGGCCTTAAGCACCTATGTAATCTATGTAATGATAGTTCTCATATGTATATCTCGTCATTGCAGAGGCTCCAAAATCGTTCATAAGGCAGAAATTTGAATATCATGGTTAGAAACGAGTATTTAAAGAGTCTAGACTATAATATTTTTTGTTAGTTTTAATGAAACGTGCGAGAATTTCTTTGTTCATACTATTTTTGGTTGATATTATTGACCTAAAGAAGATTGTTTTACTTTCATTGATGTACAGCTCAAGTTTTTCTGCCGACGAATCTGGGGCAAAAAAAAACATTATGTATGTACAATGTTTGATGCTCCTGCAGTGATGTTTATGTCGTCAGTGCAAGCCAGTAATATTTTTGTTGTTCGTTGCGAGGTGAAAAATGACGAACGAGCAGCGAGCTAGGTAGCTCTCGCCATCAGGAGGCGACGATTCGGTCTAGGGCACCACGAGCAAGCCAATACTTGGATGTGTTTGTCAAAGAATGCATTTTCTGCTGTTTCACTCGAACCTCGTATCACTTCTTGCATTACCATAGTGAAGAGGAGACCGGCCAGGAGCCGGATTTCGCAAACGTGAACATGGCTGTGTACACGACGAAACAAAGGAAATCGAGTCTCGGGAAGCCTAAGGTTTTGACCGTATACGAGCTCGGTTTCAAACCATAAGCCTACGGAGAATCTGATTCAGTTAGTACTGAGTAGTAAGTTTCTACTAGAATTGCGTATGTTGATCGATTGTGATTTCAAGAGCTACGCAAAACAGTAGAAAGAATTCAATGACAAATCCTTTTGCTATGTTGAAGGTTATGTATATGTCCTGAATCAATCTGCAGTACACAGCCAGAAGTGCTTAAGTGCAAAATATGCGAAAATCGCCCTCAAAGTTTTTTTTAGATACAGAATTGTGCACAAAACCACTTTTGCCGGTTCAATAACTCAGCAACCACAGCTCAAGAATTATAGCATTCTTAATCATAATAACACACTAAATACAAAAATGCAATAAAGTCAAAATCGTCAACTTTGCACTTAAGCACTTCTGGCTTTTTACTGTATAGTAATGTTTCAGGCCATCTCGTGAATCTATCAACTGTCGTTAAGATGTAAGAGTATCCACGAGATAATGGTAGGGGTGTCTGTTATTTGAAAGTCTGAAGACTTCAAATGGAGATTTGGTAAGTCGCCTAGCAACCAAGCCGCAATCGGGACCACTCATTGCATTCTTTATTGATCGATAGTCAGAAGTATTTCCTGGTAGCGGCTCCTCTTGTAGCACAAATGCCAGGGTGATACAGGCTATATTCGGCTGTATACGTAAGGAAGCGGGTATATAGGGCCTAGGAATGCCTGACAAGTTACACACCTGAAGTAATGCGTAAGAATCGCAATAATCGGTATCATTATTACGATGCGAATGAGGTATATTGAGACCTGACCTTTAAAAACAAGGTCATTTCAGAAGCATGGGAAATCGACGGGTAAAAGCCCCCAATTGCTCAGCCGCTTTAAGGACTGTTACAGTTAGTTAGAAGAAGTTACAAAGCGATCGGATGTGGATAAGTTTTGCATAGACGAATAGAAAATCGTAGCCAAAAGAATTCAACCAAATTTCTGGCAGAAAGCAGTAAAAACCATTTACAGTTTTTTTTTGGCATACTGGTTCCGCAATTTTGTCCTTATTTGTTACCTAAAAGATTCCCAAATACCGATTTTCACTGGAATCAGAACACAATTGGAAAAATTCGTACGTCATATTTGCGTGAACATATTGAATGTGTAAGTTCTGCTCATAAATTCGTTATTTGCTACCTTAAAAACCCCCAGATACCGATTTTCATGGAAATCGGAACACAATTCACAAATTCATATTTGGGCGGCCATTTTGAATTTCGAAAATCGGGCTTCGAGGTGCATCATGGGAGACCCTCACGGACCTTCATGGAAAAATTCGAAGCTCTGCGATGACTGGTGCTCCCGCTGCAGCTCACACATCCACGCATACATACACGCATACATACAGAAACTAACTTGGTCACACTCATCACACATGAGAAGAATCGAATCGAGGAGCTCGTCGCCGTTTTCAACAATTCGATTCCACTTGGCTACACACAGTTCGAACTTTGCAATAATTGTTGAGATGGGAGAATCCAAAAGCTGTTGATGGTTTCTGCTACTTGACGGTCATAAAACAGAACCAGCATCACCGTGTCTTTTGTTCTCAAAAAGAGCCAAGGTATCTTTGATCAAATCTGTTGCTTTAGTTGTACCTGATAGATAAAAAATCAAATAGTACGAGAATTACACATGCTTAGATCATCATTTAAGCAAGCAGATGAACTCAAAAACTCTGGACTGAGAAGTGCAAGACGAAGAATTGCGGTAGCACATGTCATGCATGACGCTCCTACAGCACATCCTCAGAACGGATCGTTTGGTATGCATCGCAAAAAGTGATGAAATCTTCTCTGATAGATCTGTTGTAGTAGTAGCGAAAGGACAAGGTAAACTGTTCTATATGCGAACTTCGCCGCTCTAACTCTATCCAGTACAGCTTGCTGAATTGCTTTTTGAGTTGATTTTGGGTGGTCTTACTGATGTATGTCGCGTTTGAACCCTCGGTATCCGAATGATGCTGAAAAGTAAAGTCACCATATTAAACTTTATAGTGAGGAAGTGTTCTGAAGCTCCCATAATTTGCCACCAGACTTTGTTCTTTGACTTGTGCATCCTGTTGTATACAAACTTGGTTGACCACTTCAGGTGCTGGGTTACGGCAAGTATGAAGGGAACTTTTTCCAGCTTCTACCGACCTCTGATTACATATGTACATTGGTGAAATGAAAGCGCTCCATTTTCTTCAAGTAAATCGTCGAATGATTTCAGTGGCTCTCTTTTTTGGTTCACTTTTAATTCCGTGACCCCACCAAAATTCTAGATCCGCTCGTGAACTAGATTTCCTTCTTCTTCTTCTTTAACGGCTCTACAACCGGGATCCGGTCCTGGCCTCGCGCAACTGTTCTCTCCACCGGTCCCGATTCTGAGCCGATGCCATCCAGTTTGGCATCCCTAAACTCTGAGCGTCCTGGTCCACGCCATCCTTCCAGCGAAGGTTGAGCCTCCCTCGCTGTCGCACCCCATAGGTCTTACCGCAGAGAACTTTCCGAGCAGGCTCATCTTCACTCATACGAGCTAGATGCCCTGCCCACCGGAGCCTACCGAGCTTTATTTTCTTCACAACATCTATGTCGCGATAGCGCTCGTAGATCTCGTCATTGTAGAGTCTCCGGAATCGTCCTTCCTCACATACGGGGCCAACAATCCTCCGAAGTATTTTCCTCTCAAACACGCCCAAGAGGTTTGAGTGCTTTTTGCTAAGCACCCACGTTTCGGATGCATATGTGAGAACGGGTAAGACCATCGTCTTATATAGTAAAAGTTTAGACGTTATGGTTAGATATTTGGATTTGAAGAGCCTTGACAGACTATAGTAGGCTTTGTTGGCTTTTAGCAGTCGTGCGCGTATTTCTGGTTCCATGCTATTGTCGGCTGCTACTATTGACCCAAGGTAGGTAAATGATTTTACCACGTCAAACTCGTGTTCCGCTACCTTGATTGTGGGACCAATGTTAGGAGTTCTTCCAGACGAGGCCACCACGTACTTTGTTTTGCTTTCGTTAATGTGCAGTCCCAGATTTCCTGCCGCTTGCTCAATCTGAGTGAAAGCTTCTTGTACAGCTGTTGTTGTTCTTCCAATGATGTCAATGTCGTCTGCGTAAGCCAGTAATTGGGTGGACTTGTGGAGGATTGTACCCCTTGATGTCACGCCCGAATCTCGGATCACTTTCTCCAACGCCAGGTTGAAAAGGAGGCAGGCCAGACCGTCCCCTTGTCGGATTTCCTTACCTCTTCTCTGAGGGTGCCTTAAAGACACCTCTATTTCGAAAAGGAATTACATAATCCGAAGAATCAAAAACCTTCCTTAAAAAAGAACGTAAAAAGGTTCGGGAACAATTGGCCTTTACGCTTTTTGAGATTCGAAAGGTAAGTGCAGTATTGGCCAAAAACTAAAGCACCCCCGTTAAATATTTCATATAAATTTTCATAATTTTGATAAAAAACTTATTAGAAACAACTAGCCAGTATTACAAAATTAATCTAAATATTTATTTATATATCCCAATTTTCCAGGAAATGCGAGTAATCTGAAGTCAAGACCTTTGGAACATATCCAGACTGAAAAGTAGGTCCTACTTGTGAATCCTGCAGCATAATATTTCAGGGTAATATTGTCATTCGAATTTTTGTTTCTATTCTATCTATGTGCCCCTTAATCCCTCGTGGGACATAGGGCGGAAACAGTTGCCCTCCAGCGGACTCTGTTTTGCGCGACAGCTCTTAGCTCTGACCAGGATCTCCCAGTAGTTCCGGCCTCTGCTAGTAGGGTTCTCCTCCACGTTGTTCTAGGTCTTCCAACTCGACGGGATCCTTGCGGGTTCCAGTCAAGGGCCTGTTTGGCTAGATTTTCGTTATCGCGTCGCAAGGTGTGGCCAACCCAATTCCATTTCCTTCGCCTGATTTGGTCGTCTATCCTTTCTTGGCCGGCACGGCGCCATAGCTCTTCATTTGAAATTCTATCTTGCCAGCGGATTTTTAGGATACGACGTAGGCATCTGTTTATGAAGACTTGTAAGCGCCCTGTGATGAATTGGGTGACTTTCCATGTTTCGCAACCGTATAAAAGAACTGCCTTAACGTTGGAGTTGAACAGCCGCAATTTGGTGTTGGTTGAGATCTCCGTTGATCTCCATATGCGGAACAAGCATGCATATGCGCTTCGTGCTTTATTTATTCTGGAACTGACATCTTCTTCTGCACCGCCATTTTCGGTAATAATACTACCGAGGTAGCAGAATTTATCTACCAGTTCCACGTCACGGTTATTCAGCGCAGTTCGTTCAAGTGTGTTTGCATTTATCCGCATTTCTTTGGTTTTATTCGGATTCTTTTGTACGGTTGCGAAACATGGAAAGTCACCCAATTCATCACAGGGCGCCTACAAGTCTTCATCAACAGATGCCTGCGTCGTATCCTAAAAATCCGCTGGCCAGATAGAATTTCAAATGAAGAGCTATGGCGCCGTGCCGGCCAAGAAAGGATAGACGACCAAATCAGGCGAAGGAAATGGAATTGGGTTGGCCACACCTTGCGACGCGATAACGAAAACCTAGCCAAACAGGCCCTTGACTGGAACCCGCAAGGATCCCGTCGAGTTGGAAGACCTAGAACAACGTGGAGGAGGACCCTACTAGCAGAGGCCGCAACAACTGGGAGATCCTGGTCAGAGCTGAGAGCTGTCGCGCAAAACAGAGTCCGCTGGAGGGCAACTGTTTCCGCCCTATGTCCCATGAGGGATTAAAGGGGCACAAAGAAAGAAGATTCGGATTCAGCCTTAAGCCTGCTAGACTACTTTCTGTTGCCAAATTGTTTAACATGTTTTTTAGCTCCTGATGTCTGTGGGCCAGCAAACAGATATCATCTGCGTAGTCGAGGTCCTTAAGGCGATCTAGCAAACCCCACTGTATGCCGCCTGTTCTACTATCTAGAGCGCCAACAAGAATGTCATTTATTACTATAAGAAATAGTAATGGGGATAGTAAGCATCCTTGTCGTACTCCTGAACTCACCTCAAAGCTGTCGGATAATTTTCCGTTATGGAGAACTCTGCATTTGGAATTGTTGTATAGGGCTTTTATCAATTCTATTATCTTATCCGGCAGTCCACGTCGCCGTAATGCCTGCCATATAAAGCTCCTATTAACCGAGTCGAACGCTTTCTCATAATCTACGAAAGCAAGGTAAAGGGGGGATCGGAATTCAGTAGACTGTTCCACTATTATTCTTAAGGTGTTGATGTGATCTATACATGAACGGCCCTTCCTGAATCCGGCCTGTTGCCTTCTAAGCGTTTGATCTACTGCCTCTCTTATTCTTGATAGTATAGTGTGGGACAAGATTTTACCCACAGTAGATAATAGACAGATGCCTCTCCAGTTGTCGCATATTGTTAGATCCCCCTTTTTGGGTATTTTGACTATGATACCTTCCGTCCAATCCTCCGGAAAGGTACAGGTGTTCCATGCTAATTCGAGGATTGGCTGAAGCGCATCTGCTATGAGGCTTGAGTCGGCTTTCAACAATTCTGGCGGGATGCCATCTTTTCCAGCTGCTTTACCATTGGCCATCGCATGAATTGCGGTTACTATTTCCGTCTTGGATGGGGCCCGGGTGTTGATTCTTATCGGCTGTGCATTGTTGCTGTTTTCCTGAGGTTCCTGTGTGAGTGAGCCATTCAGGGCGGCGAAGAAATAATCTCTCCATCTTTGGAGCTGCTCCTCGTCGCTGCACAGCAGCCTTCCATCCGCACTCTTAACGGCATGCTTTTTAGTAGAGTGCTTTCCCGAGAGCTGTTTAGTAATTTGGTACAGCACTTTACTGTTGCCTGTGTTTGCCGCGTTTTCCGCTTTTTCTGCGAGCTCATTTATCTGCTGCCTTTTATCACGTCGGACACTTCTCTTAACCTCCCGATGTAATTGGGAGTATTCCCGTTCAAGTTGGTGACGTCTATCCGGGTCGCTTGTAGAGTTTATGTTATTTTTGAGGGCCCTCCTGCGTTCTATTTTTTGCCAGGTGCTGTCCGAGATCCAATGTTGCATGTTTCTCTGGACATAACCGATACTCGTTTCCGCAGCCGTCAATATAGCGCCCTTTGTTGTACTCCACAGGTCTTCAATATTTGTGTCGTCAGAAACGGTTTGCTGGTTAATTATTTGCTGCAGGTTTCCAGCAAATTCTCGCTTTTTAGCGCTCTCCCGCAAGAGGTCAACGTTAAACCGTCTACGGTTTATAGATTCACGTTGAAAGTTTCTGATTGCAGCGATTCTAAGGCGAATAGTTGCTACTACCAAATGGTGGTCGCTTCCAGTGTCCGCTCCCCTGAAGCTCCTGACATCTTCCAGAATGGTTCTCCATCTGCGGCTGACGGCCACATGGTCTATCTGATTTCTCGTTCTACCATCGGGCGATACCCAGGTCTCTTTGTGTATCTTCTTGTGACAAAAGTAAGTTCCACCTACCATAAGTTGATGGGAAGAACAAAAGTCAACGAAAAGCTCACCATTGTTATTGGTAACTTGGCTTAGGCCTTGTTTTCCAATTGTTTGTTCAAGACCGGTGTTGTCGTGACCGATTTGTGCATTTAAGTCACCCATTAATACAATGATGTCTCCCCTTGGAATAGAGCGAAAAACCTCATTCAGTCGCATGTAGAACTCGTCTTTGATGTCATCTTCTGCGTCTTCGGTTGGAGCATAGCATTGAACTACCGTAGTACTTCTTAGCCTGGTACGTAGGCGCACGGTAATAATCCTCTCAGAAACTGGTGACCAGCTAATGAGGCTAGCCCTGGCTTCTTTGGTGAGTATTACGCCAACACCACTCCTACGGCTTTCAGTTTCATTTCTCCCAGAATATAAGAAGGACTCGCCATTTGGGCAGATATGTTCCCCCGCATCGGGCCATCTGGTCTCGCTCAGTCCCATGATCTTGATTTTATATCGATTCATCTCGTTGAGGACTTCATCCAGCCGTCCCTCAGCAAGCATTGTTCTCACATTCCATGATCCGATTCGTGTCCTTGTTCGAAAAGCAAAGGTCGTCGTCGTGTTGTCCATCCGGTTCCGAGGCACTGTTTGCCGATTCGTAGCAATAGTGTTTTTTGTTTAGTTTTGTCAAAAAAGCAACTTTCTACGGGTCACCAAAAAACTGCATTAAGATAATCTCGTACAAGCAAAACTTTCTTCCAACATCGAAACAGGACTATTTTCAAATACCAAACAAACACACAAATACTATCTCCGAAATTTAATACCTTGATGTTAGCCGGAAGCAACATAACACCAAAATTCGGCTCAAATACCACAAAACATTCATTTATACAAATCTGAATCTGTTTAACGATGACCAACTGACCTTGTCCTAATTACCTTTTAATCCTACTGACCATTTGGAACTAATGATTCCAGCTGTAGGAGATCTTAATGCGGAATAAATTGATGGCAGGATTCACAAAAGGACATATTTTTTTTTAGAAATTACTAGCTTAATTGTATGTGTGCGGATTTTCGTATAAATCATTGCGCAAATACTTTTTCTTCTAAGGATACCATGCTTAAGGATATCATTATTTTTGTTTGAGTATTTTCAGAAGAAGCTCCATGTAAAGTGAAATCAATCTTAATTAATTAGCATCATTTAAAATTACAATTAACATCTCGTTTTTCGTTTCAAAATGGATAATTGATGAAATTTTAAGAAGAATTTGTAAAAGTCTTGTTTTATAAATCCTGTCTCTTTTCGTGGAAGATATCTTTTTAAAAGTATATCCTGTAATGCTCCGTTGAAAAAAAACATTTTAATTTTAGTAATTTGATATATCTTTTGAATACTTTTAAGAGATTTTTTTTAGAAAAACAGGAAATAGATACCGTAACACAAGATTCAAAACACAGTGCACTTGGTATCCTTTTTTTATAAAATCCTTTTTATCCTTTTTCATAGTGTAAATGAAACTTTTATCGTAAAATTTAATTAAATACAAATTTTTTGTTCAAAAAGTAAATAAATATAAAATACCCTATCTTAAATAAAACACCCACTTAAGCTATCATATTTTCGAAAAATTTTGTACAACAAAAACTTTCGAAGTATTTCGTTCGCAAAAGTATTTCGCAATACAACACTTTCGACTTGCTGGAGGCTTGGTAATTATATTATTTGGTGCGTTGGTAGGAGATAATGAGTTGTTGCTGATTAAAGAGGTGTGAAAATGCCTCCAGGAAATATCTGAAATTGAAACGTTTTGCGTAGGTTTTGTTTGTAATTCCATGCTATGAGGTATGTATATTGCTGATGGGGTATGTTTTTTGTTTTAGTTTTATGTGATCTATGCGATTTGTTTTTGTCTTATTAATATTTCCACTACAACAAAGTTCTCGGATACCAAAGGAAATTTTAAACTTAAGGAATGCATTACGCAAGCATTACTGGGAAAATATGTGGAAGGCTTACTTCTGGATAACCACCTCATTCCATTTTTACATTAATGTCCTATGTAGGGAATGTACCTAATTGTTAGAAGTTGAAGTTCCCAACACTATACTTGTGCTATAATTCCTGTTAAAGTATAAGAATGAATTATATTAGTATAAGAATTATATTAGTATATGAATTATAAATGATATTAGAAACGAGTTCAGTTCTGTGAATAAACTCAATGTATATAGACCGAATGTGTTTTAGAAGTAACAAAGGTTATGGGCCCAGGTCCCATGTGGTTTGAAAATTTTTAAATTAAAAGTAAAAAAAAAAAAAAAAATTATATTTTAATTTCTTTTTGAGAAATCGAGTCCATCATGAATTCGTCTCTATACCAGATAGAAAAGCTGGATGATGATAACTACGATAGCTGGAAGATTCAGATGAAGTCTGTGTTAATCCATAGTGAAATGTGGTGTTACGTGGCCGGAGCAACAATTAAGCCAGAAGATGCTGTCGCGGCAATAACTTGGACTTCAAAGGATGAGAAGGCCCTAGCAACTATTTTACTCAGTGTAAAACCAGCTCAACTCATCTATATAAAAAATTGCAAGACATCCAAAGATGCGTGGACAAAATTAGAGGAAGTGCATCAACCAAAGGGGCCAGCAAGGAAAGTTACTCTATTTAAGCAACTATTGAGTTTGAAGATGACGGAAGACGCACCAATGTCAGATCATGTAAAACAATTTTTTGACGTGCATGAAAAATTAATTGAGATAGACGTTGAATTGAAAGACGAGTTGCTAGTAATTATATTACTGTCCAGTCTACCTCAGAGTTACGAGAATTTTGTAGTTGCGATTGAGTCCAGAGACACGTTACCAAGTTCCAGTATATTAAAAACCAAGTTGCTAGAAGAAGGGGGAAGGCGCGAAGAGAGCACTTCTCATGGAAACCACGAAACGGCATTTTTCTCGAAGCACCAGAAAAAATCAACACAGCCACAAAAAGGAGAAACGGTACGTGGAAGATGTTACATTTGCAAAAAAAAAGGCCACTATGCATCAGCATGTCGAGAGTCGAACAGAAACAGAAATGTAAACAAATCTACTACTTCATTTGCAATTTTAAATGCCATAAATCTTAAAGTACTAGACCAATGGACTTGGGTATTTGACAGCGGCACAACTTGTCACATATGTTGTGTTGAAGCAATGTTTACACACTTAAGTCCTCATAAGGAAAAAGTGGAATTGGCTGATGAAAAATTTATAGAATCAAGCGGAAGAGGTGTAGTATGTATTGAAACTAAATATAATAAAATTCTATTGCAGGATGTGCTGTTTATACCAGAATTGAAAACAAATTTCTTATCTATAAGTAAAGCCACCAAAGCAGGTCATAAAGTTGAATTCAACGATGAAGCAGCTATAATCAAGACGCGTGACGGAAATAAAGTGATAAGTGCCAGTAAAATAGGTGATTTATTTTTGCACAGTTTGAAGAAATCACATGCATTGTTTAATTTGAGAAAAGTTCCTGATAACAACTTTGTGTTGTGGCATGAACGGTATGGTCATCTGAATGCAAGTGCTTTGAGTTCATTATATAGGCATGACATGGTGCGAGGGTTGAACCTAAAGAAAACACTCGAAACGATTGATTGTGAAATCTGTTTAAAGGCGAAGGTAAAAAGTACTCCATTCCCCACAAGTACTACCATTCGAAGCAGAGAGTTACTGGAAGTCGTTCATAGTGACATATGTGGCCCCATGAGAACAACGTCACTCGGAGGCGCTAAATACTTTGCTTTGTTTATAGACGACTTTAGCAGAAAAATATTTGTGTACTTCTTAAAAAGTAAAAGTGAGGTTTTTGGTGCTTTCAAGAAATTTAAGGCTTTGGTTGAACGTGAGACAGGGAAGAGTATAAAGGTTCTTAGAAGTGACAATGGTCGAGAGTACCTTAGTGGTGACTTTGAAATGTTTTTGAATGAGCACGGAATTAAGCGCCAGCTCACTGTTGAATACACACCGCAACAAAATGGTGTTGCCGAGCGCGCAAATAGAACCGTAATAGAAATGGCAAGGTGCATGTTATTAAGTTCAGGTTTACCGGAATCATTGTGGGGTGAAGCTGTGAATACTGCTGTATATTTAAGAAACCGTTCACCTACAAAAATTCTTAATGACGTCACACCCAATGAAGTTTGGACAGGTATAAAACCATCTGTTTCACATTTTAGAAAGTTTGGCTGTAAGGTCATTATGTTAAACAAACGACCTAGAAGATCTAAGTTCAATCCCAAAGGTATCGAGTGTTTCATGACAGGTTATTCAACTGAATCCAAAGCTTATCGTTTGTATGAGCCGAAAACACGAAAAATCTTCAAAAGTCGGGATGCTGCATTTATAGAGCATTTAGAAGGCAGTGTTGTTTCCAAGACAGATAGAAGTGTAGTAGAAATAGGCAAAGAACAATACGATAATACATTTTATCCAGAAAAATCCTGGAAGGATGATGGTGCTGATATTAGTAGTGGTACTGTGGCTGAACCAAGAGATGTTGAAGCAGAGACAAGTGGTGCTGTGGCTGAACGTAGAGATGCTGAAGCAGGGGCTTGTGGTGCTGTGGCTGAACCAAAAGATCCTGAAGTAGCGACTAGTGGTGCTCTCGTTACTGATAAGGATTCCAGTACCGATACGAGCTAAGTTTCTGTGGGAGAAGACTCAGAGGACGAAAATAGGGATTTTAGTAACTTTACAGAAGATCGACGAACTCTGCGTCCGCGTAAACAAAATATAAAGTATAATTACTACATTGATAAATATCAAAAGGATTTTCTCACTAACCCTATAACAGTAAAGGAAGCATTAGGACGTGAGGATGCTGACAAATGGCTTCAGTCCATGAAAGCAGAATACAAATCGCTTATGGAAAACGAGACCTGGGAATTAGTCGATTTACCTAAAAATCGCAGACCCATCAAGTCAAAATGGGTATTTAACATTAAAAGAAACAAAGATGGGATTGTTGAAAGATACAAGGCAAGACTAGTAGCAAAAGGATGCAGTCAAAAGTTTGGGTTTGACTATAAGGAGACGTTCTCACCTGTGGTAAGATACTCAACCATTAGATTAATTTTAGCAGTGGCAGTTGAACTTGATTTGAAGGTGCATCAACTAGACGTAGCCTCTGCATATTTAAATGGAGAACTTCAGCACGAGATCTTCATGGATCAGCCAGAACACTTTATAGATCGAAATAAGCCAAAGCAAGTATGTAAATTAAAAAAGGCCCTATACGGTTTAAAGCAATCAGGGAGAGAATGGAATAGTAAGTTAGATGGAGTTTTAAAAAAGATTGGCTTTAAACGTTGTGACACAGATACATGTGTATACCAAATGAATGCAAACGGTAATATTAACATTATTGCAGTTTATGTTGATGATATCCTCATCGCATGTTCAAATGAACAAATATTGAATAAAATAAAACATTTTATCAGTTTAGAATTTGAAGTCGTAGACAAAGGTCCGATCGAATACTTCCTGGGTATGGAAGTGAGTCGAGATTACGACAAAAAGACCATAAGTATTTCGCAAAGACAATTTATTCGGAATCTACTGGAAGAATATAACATGATAGAATCGAGAAAATGCAATACACCACTAGATCCAGGACAACAATTTAAAAGATGCTTAGAGTGCTCCAACTGCTCCAAAGTTGACCCGAAATTATACCAATCGCTCGTTGGCTCGTTAACCTACCTTGGAATATCCACTCGGCCTGATATCTTCCACTCAGTCAATAAATTGGCACAATTTAATGTGAGGCCACACAAGGAACATCTGAATGCAGTCAAGCACATTTTGAGGTATTTGAATCATTCTAAGGATTTCAAACTTACTTTCAGGTCTACTGGCGAGCCATTACATGGATACGCAGATGCTGATTGGGGTAGTAGCTGCGATGACCGAAAATCATACACTGGATTTTGTTTTATTCTAGCTGGCGGAGTGCTTTCTTGGGAGTCCCGAAAACAAACATCTGTTGCATTGAGCAGCACAGAAGCTGAGTACATGGCGCTGGCATCTGCATCAAAGGAAGCTGTTTTCTTACGGAACCTTTTAAATGAGATTGGAGCTAGCAGGTTCATAGAAGACCCAACCGAGTTAAATGGCGATAACCTCAGCGCCCTGCAGTTAGTCAAAAATCCAACATATCACGCACGAAGTAAACACATCGATATTCGGTATCACTATGTACGTGAGGTATACCAGAAATCATTAATCGCATTGAAGTACGTCCCCACTGATGTTATGATCGCTGATATCCTGACTAAGAATCTAAGTAAACTAAAACATAATAAATTAACAAATATGTTAGGACTTTATTAAAAAGCACTTGTATAGCTTTGAGGGGAAGATTGTTAGAAGTTGAAGTTCCCAACACTATACTTGTGCTATAATTCCTGTTAAAGTATAAGAATGAATTATATTAGTATAAGAATTATATTAGTATATGAATTATAAATGATATTAGAAACGAGTTCAGTTCTGTGAATAAACTCAATGTATATAGACCGAATGTGTTTTAGAAGTAACACTAATACCCCGGCTTCACCGGCCGAGCTGCGTAAGTTCGAGCAAATAGGTGCATTGAACTTCAATTTTAGCCTCCGTTACTACACATTTTCACATATTGAACTCAGGAAAAATTAGCCTGAGTTCGACCAACAGAATATGAAATCGAAGTTGAACGTAAGAGCTCGCTCAAAAGAGAGTAATCAGCTGAAATAGCATTCCAGTGAGTCTTTGCATTTTTAATTTCTGGCGAAAAAGTAACAACAATTTCAAGCGCGAACTGAACAAGCCCACCCGGTGAAGCCACTTATGCGGATTGAATTGAACTTTATTGAACTGAAGCCGGTAAAGCCGAGGTATAAGCTAGCTATTTATCTTATCTCTACATTACTAGTAAAGTAAAATCAAGTATTGATTAAGCTTTCCCCTTCCATGGAAGGTCTTGAGAAATAATAAAAAAAGGACAATAAAAGCTTTTAAATAATAAGAGCTTTAAAGCTTTTTAAAAACTAAAGCTTTGAAGCTTTTTAAATATAAAATACCGCTTAAAATAGTGTTGTTTATGTTAATGACTAAATAACGATTTCGCCTTGTACTGTTGACAGTTATATTAAGTGTCATGCCAGACAACAAGCTCAAGTGCATAGAAGGAAAGTTGCGAAAGAACTGAGAACGCCAACACGCTGTTTCGTTCCACTTACTTCCATCCAATAACTGCGGCACAGAACGCTTACTTTGGTAACCGAACTAGAGATGGCCCTTTATTATGTATGATTTTCGGTGAGGAGGGAAGACAAGAAGGAAAGGTATTTATCTAAGTAGGAGAAATGGAAACTCGAAGGAACATGCGGTAAAGTGTATTTGAATGAAAGTCTTTCTTTCATTACACTCACGAATACAACGCATATGTACATAACATTCTTAAACTTTTCCAAGAACTTTTAGATTATCACTTTTTGCCCAATGCTGACATATGGCTCCGCAATATGAATGCCAGCTCTTACCAAAGAGTATAACAGATCCAGCCTAGATCAAGTCCAAAAATTGGCACCATGGCACCCCTACGGAAGCGTTTAACGTAATTCTGGACCTGCTGCTATCTGATTTATACATCAAGCAGCAATTGGCCTTCAGAGCCCTGAGGCTACGAGAAGCGAGTTACCAAGTCGACAAGAACTACGAGCACAACAATACACTACGCTCTCTATAGCTGGATTGCCAACCCAACAAGGACTGGGGTGTTTTCCTCTCGCTTAATCTCCAAAAATGCTACCGTCTGCCTAATTTCGGCAGTATTATTCCAGAGAGTGTTTCTGGCAATCTCTCTAGTCAGTTTCAATCATACCCAAGGCCCGGAGTCATCATAATATCAGAAATCCAAGCGCCCATGAAAGCACCAGGCTTGCGCTATGTAACGTCCAAACTGATAGAAAATTCCCGGGAAGAGCTTTCTTTTCTGGCCAGCAAGTCAAAACATCGCACAGACATCACGTGTCCTGTTGTCAAAGAAATTAAGTTCGATAATCTGTTGGGGGTGGGATATCTAAATCTTACGAGCGCAGAGGAGTCTCCACGTAAAGTCTACTGCGCGGTAAAATCTGTGGGACGCAACAGCTGGAAGGATGGCGTATACCAGAACACCCAGAGCTTAGGAATTCCAAAATGGTTGACATCGGCTTAGAACCGGGACCAGTGGAGAGAACATTTGTGAGAGGCCAGGTCTGGATCCCGATTGTTAAGCCGTTAAAGAAGAAGAAGAATACTAGTCGGTTCGTCTAAGAAGAGTTTGGGGAGTGCTGGAAGAGATTGCTACGGCCTTTCGTTTGAACTCTTCGTGCCATTAATTCGGGAATACGAACTAAAGCAGACTACAATAACAATAAGGTTTATAGTATGCTCGAAAAAACCGGCAAAGTTTTTTTTAATAATAATAATAATAATAATAATAATAATAATAATAATAATAATAATAATAATAATAATAATCGATACATCGTGGTATCGAAGCACGAGTTTTTTTGGGCAAGGCAAGCTCCCAGAACCATGGTCCCTCGTGTAGGAATGTCTTTACGGTAACACGATGGATTGGCCAATTACTGATTCTATCTTAGGCAGAAGTCGTAGAGATCGATTGCTGCGTACGGAGCAATGCAGAAGTCTCAGATAACACCGGAACGCAAAGCAAAATACAAAAAGCTCAGAAAAGAAGAAAAGAGAATAATACACCAACAAAAAAAGAAAGGAAGGCTGGAAGAAATTGTGAACTAGAATGGTGCCAGAGAGCAACAGCCGCGCCAGGCACGGGAGTTCTACTGAAGAGTCCACGGTGTGACGCAATTTACACCACGTTACACATACCGCAAGGACAAATAGGGGTATCTGATCACCGATCCTAAATGCATTTTAAAGCGAGGGTTAAGTAACTGTCCTGAAAGGGATGGGCTACTATGATCGAGCCTACCAAGCCAAGATGTAAAGTTATCGTGTCGAGGGCTGCATGGTAGTGGGTAAGTTTTGCGCTATCGTTTAACGATCTCTTTTGGGCACCGGGCGCACCCAGTTAAGTTATGCCTTATTCTGATATGGAGGCTCACTTAGGATGGACCTTACCCTTCCTACTATACTCATGGGGCTTTTGTGTACCAATTAATCTGGCAAGGCAAAAGTAGAATTCGGGAGCCTCGCAGAGCATTTCCGAGCCACTTTTCGGGAACTTCTACCTTACTGACCAAAGGCAGGACGGCGGCCTGGAATCCGGGTAGCCAAGAGGCAGACCTGGACAGTAAAGTTTTTACACTTGCCAGAAAATTGGCAGCATCAGTTCCCATATAATTTAGGGGGAACATTCCCATCATCCACGGGATCAGGGACCCCAGAAAAGGGAAACAAATTATAAAAGAGGGATTCGCAAATACCAAAACTTTGCCTAATTAAAATCTACATATACGTGACTACTGTACTAACCAGTATTTACATAAATATAGTCAGCATTTATCACACTTCACTTTCATTCTACCATCTCAACTTAAGAGTCCTTACAACATTCCATGTCCAAATTCACTCTATATTAATATCAACACTTAGCAAATTTCATTAAATGACATTAAAAATCACATTTCACACAAAATTCATGCCATTTCCTTGTCCCTTTCAATTTAATTGGTTAGTTAATGTTCAAGACACAGCATTTGGGGGTTATAAAGTGTTCCGCAAATTTACAAAATTAAATGATTCCCTTTTCAACAAAAAATAAACATCAACAATTCGCATAAAATTTCTTAATTAATTTCTCAAAATTAAGAAAAATTTTGAGTTGCTGACTGCTGCCCGCTCATGGGCGGGTGACTAAAAACTTTCTTGAAAAGAAAATGAATTACCAGAAACATTTAACTCTCAATGTGCGGGATTCATTTCGTTCATTTATAGGGACACAAGATGAAATGTAAACTTTAAAGGGGTTCCTTTTATTACAATTTTGAGGGTAGCAGCATTCATGGCGCTCAATGAATTATTCAGGAAGAATTATTTATATATAAGTATATAATATGTTTTTAGATCTTTTGTCATGTTTATATGAAATGAGTCCTTTTGATAGCAAAGAGTAATATGGGGAAAAGTTGGACATTGTTGATTTTATTATGATTTAAGTTGTGTTAATTGTATAGACGTGTCTGTATGTATGTTAGACTTATGATAGAACTTTTAAAGGATTAAGGCATGCTTAGGACGACTGCGCAAACAGTATTAATCAGCTTTGGTAGTGTGGTTCGTCAACATTAAGCAAGCTCCAAACACTGCCGAGAATAAATCGTATTGTATTCATATAATAAAAAAATAATAATAATAATAATAATACTTATCAAAGTTTAAAGTGAAATCATCGGCCTTACCTCCTATGACATCTTGTGTAAAAATAAGCACTTCTGTAAGGGGTGTGGTAAGGCCTACCCCTTACCTGTAAGTGCTCATTTCAGTACTTCTGTAAGCTTACTGGTCCTACTGGGTATGATCAGTTTCTAATAGCTCACCAACACCACCGAACTATACTATGACGCTATGACGCTTATCATATAAGTAGGTGAATAAGTTAGAAAACTTTGCATCCTTGACCAATGTGACAATATATAAGTTAGGATTCCGTCGAGATCAATCAAGAGACGATTGTTTAGCCAAAAAAATATCCAAATAAAACTGTGGCGATTAAACAACTGACGTATCGTTTCAAAAAGGTTTGTTTCGACTTTTCTAACGTTCGTGGTCTTCATGCAAATTTTTCTTTTGTCGAGCGACATTGTTTGAATTTTAAACCGCCCATTGTCGTACAAAGTGAAACCCAAATATCATCTGGTGCTGACTTTAATCACAATCAGTTATCAAGGCACACATTAGTGCATAACCTGTTCGCCCATAGAGTATTTAGTCCTGGTAGAAGCCAAATTTGGCACAGTTGTAGAGAAAGCAACATACTGAAAATATCGAGTGGTGGGGGTGCAGCTAACGGAGTGGGAGTTTTTTAGTTAATAAAACGAAAAGTACGGCCTCTAGCAAAAAAAATTAAAAGTTACTAAATCAATGTATATTTTTTTTTTATGTGAAAGTCTAAGCTCAGGTGTCACCCTTTGTACTACCAGTCCGTCATGTCTTACACGTCAACGTCGGGTGTCTGGTAGTAAGCTTAGCTCGAAGGATAGAGAAAGAATAAAACAGATTAAAGGGAGTCTGGGGGGTACATGAGGAGGTGGAGATGAACCTTGCGTTTAAACTCTTGGGTGTTATATGAGTTTGGGAAAACTGACTGTGGAAGGTTGTTCCACAGTCGAGTTGTTCTCGAAAAGAACGAATTACTAAACTGGTGTGTTCGAAAATAAGGGTTGTAGATAGTGAGGATGAGCCGAATGGGCAAGTCTTGTGTTGCGGGAAAAACATCGCCGTGAAGGCAGGAGATTATATATTTCGGTGGAACAGTCGTTATGGTAGATGCGGTAGAATTTTACCAGGGCTGCTACATTCCTGCGGTGACTTAGTGAATCAATTTTGGAGCAAATGACGTCGTCGCCAATGAGTTGGAGAGCGCGGTTCTGCACCTTGTCCAGCCACGCTAAGGTGGTACTCGGTGCCCCTGCCCAGATATATGAGTTGAATTCGAGGCGGGGCCGAATGTAGGATTTGTATATTATAGCCCTGGCCGACGGCGGAAGGAGGAATTTGCATCTTTTAAGGAATCCCAAGCATTGAGATGCTTGTTTAGCGATTTGGAATATGTGGTTACTCCATCGCAGATCTTCAGTTAAAGTTATGCCCAGGATATTGAGGGATGGTTCAGCCATCAGTTCTAGACTGTCCACTTTAATGGGAGGGATTGGGGAGCGCGTTTTCATAGAGAAGAGACAGTATTTTGTTTTCTGTGCGTTGAATTCAACTTGATTCATGAGGCCCCAATCAAGAATCAATTTTATGTCCCTGTTGATTGAAGTGGACATAAGTTCACGATCAAGCAGACAAGGTCTGGCCCGTGCTTGTCTTGCTTTGTCAAAGCTATACGAGTAACGCAAAGTACTGTCATCAGCGAAGCTGTGAAGGGAGTTGGATGGAATTGAGAGCAGGTCATTTATAAAAACTAGGAAGAGAGCTGGTGATAGAATAGAGCCCTGGGGAACACCTGCAGAGATGGAGTGGGGATTAGATTCAACGCCGTCCAATACTACCTTGATTGAGCGGTCGGAAAGGAAACTCTCAATCCAATTCTTTAGAAGAAGGTCGATGCCAATAGCATGGAGTTTACTCAATAGAGCGGGGTGCCATACTCTATCAAAGGCCTTGGAGATATCGAGAGCTACCAGGCCGGATTCACCAAAGCGATGAATGTTTTGGTAGAGGTGTTCAGTTAGGCATACAAGGAGGTCGCCAGTAGATCTTTTCGATCTAAAGCCGTACTGCTTGTCATCCAATATTTGGTTGCGTTCAAGATATTCCATAAGCCTTCTGTTTATTAATGTCTCCATGGTTTTGGAGAGGATAGAGGTGATTGCTATTGGGCGGTAGTTAGAGGGGTCGCTGGAATCACCTTTTTTCGGTATAGTCTGAACATGAGCCAGTTTCCAGGAGTCAGGGAAAACTCCGGAGAAGTAAGAAAGGGCGAAGAGTTTGCGCAGAGGTATAGCCAAAGGTGAAGGTATATAAAATATAGAGGGAAAACAGTAAAAAAAACTTAATTTTATTGCTAACAATCAAGTTGTCTGACGATAGGTTGGTCGGGTTCAGGTATAAATAGGGCAATTCTGCGGTATCCGATATCTCATTAAATTTACAACAACTTTCTACTCAGGCAAAAAGAATATCATCCGCACAGCATTGGGGGAATTCGCTGGAGTGGTTTTTACAAATGGCCAGCAGCCCGTTGATTCCTTGGTATCACGGCAAACGAGAGATTTACGAGATCTAGATTAGATTCATGGTTCAATGACAATCCGCATTTTCCAAAGTTGAATTTGCTCATGTCGCTGTCAACGGGCATCCTGACAAATTCCAAAGTAAACTGCCAATGAACCCTGGATATTGATACCAGAACCATGCAGTTTCATTGGCAGCAAATGTGGTTCCATGAAGCAATCTAAGAAGAATGCGGTTTTGTCATCAGCCAGTATGAACAGTACCTTTAAAATCAAGGGTGAGGCCGTTACTAACAACCCTCTGCTGACAATTTTCTAAAGAACTGTCATAGCAAAGAAAAGAGACGAAGTAGTTGTAGAACTTTGGACATATGAATTAATTTCATTTTCAAATCTCCCGGTTCTGTTCAGCGAGGCCGGAATGCGAAATGAAAAAAGTCATCATCACTTTACGATGTTTTGTCAGTAGAGGACAACGCAACTCTCGGTCTAACCCAAAGCAATGTGATAGACGATGGTTTCCTTCTCCATCGCATGAAGTGCAAAGATTCGTCCTACTCAATTTGCCATCAGTACATTGCCTTTATACAGAAATATTACGGCGAAAAGTGTATGGTGGTTTTGATGTGAAGTGAACAAGACATAACGAGTAGAGTAGTTTATTTATTTTATTTATTTATTTATTTTATTATATTAACCGGAGAGTACACAAGATTTACATCTTTTAGAGTACATATATAAAAATATATATATATATATATATATATATATATATATATATATATATATATATAACTACAGTAGAGTAGAAGAAACTTCGTTTGAAATCAACGTTAATGAAAGCACGATGATCACAGTTCAACAGGAGCATTTTCTTTCTAATGAATGGAGCAAAACAAGACTAAGCCACTTGCTCACCGAGAAAATTACAGCACCAGGGGTTGAATCAACTTTTGCTACTGGGAATGATGATGGCACTATTGTGAGGTGCGATTTTGGGTAAAACTTGTGCACATTCAACATTAGCGATAGTTGGGGAGGATGGGGACTTGATAGTTCTTCTCAATCGATTGTCAACACCACGATATATGTATAGAAACAAGGTAATGCAAAAGACTGTATACCGTAACACGGTATTTTAGTGCTTACGTCACTTGGTTCTCGCTTTCCATATAAAATAGAAGCTGTTGTTGTGTCTGCCATGGTCATCACCATCTTTCAACATGTACTTCATGAAGCCAAGCCGTCGGAAGATGCGGACCAAATTGTTTTCGGCGTGAAAACTTCAACAGCTTCCATTCACCAAGACGATCCTCCTTCTACATAGCGAGAAGGATATTGAAAACGCCGGCGAGAAGCTTTTTCTGGCTGTCTAATATGCGTCTGCACATCAAGCCAACCTCAATAAACATCGGTACTCGGCAATTTTGAAAGCGTCAAGACATGGCCAGCGTCAAGAAATCGCAGGGTAGATTTATTTCAACTTTTAAATATTTTTCCGCTATCTCTCCTGGACTATGAGTTACATCGAGGTGAACACTGGCTTTCGATCCGTCCGTTCTGAGCACTTTAGTCTTTTCCGCGTTGCCCGTTGCTTCGGCATCCGTGCCAGCGAGGATGGGGCTATCGTCGGTGAGCATCAAGTTAGAAACTGTTATCGTCGTATCGAACTCCGCGTCGTCCACCGAATGCTTAGAATACGAACGCTGCAGGTTGACCCATCATACGACGCTTGGAGAATTTGAATAATTTTCATTGCCATAGTTTGGGTTCCAAGGCTCTCCACAAGCTGTTCCATTCGATGCAATCGAAAGCGGATTTGAAATCGATGAAAGCGACGACAGTTCGTTTGCCGTAATGAATTCATTCCTCAATTAGTTGACGGAGAGCAAAATTTTGCCAATGCATCCTCGATGTGGTCTAAATCCCACTTGTAGTTTTCGTCTCGTTTTCTCTCGATGTTTCCGTAGCCTCGATTGTCGGAATTCTTGCATTTCCGACTGTCGCCTTTCTGCAAAATTGGCACAATGATCCGACGACGACGGGACACGATCCGAATGCTACATGTGTGTTATGAAGACGTGAAGTTGTTGTGATTAGACATCACTTCCGACTTCATCTCGGCGATTTACTTGATCTATTCCCGGCGCTTTTCCATTTTTCAGCGATTTTATTCCCGTCTTCAGCTTGATAATTGTCGGTTCGGTATCGGGAAACTGATTCGTCGGCGGTTCGTTGGACCATGTGATGGATTGTGGTTGTACGTCTTTGCATTTACGTCTTTAAGCGTCGATCTGAATCTTGCGTTGATCAAATCGTAGTCGAACATCCTCGAGTCGTTGCCGGATGGATTTTGCCAGGTGGGTTAGTGTTTGAGTGGACAGCTCCTTTCTTAAGGGTTTTCTTCACAATTGGGGTCTTAAAATGAATATCTTCTAATCTATAGCCCTGCTCTAAAACGCGGCCAAGGCGTATTTTTGCGGTATAAATATTTAAATCACTTTTATTTCCAAAATCTCGGATCCGCAAACCACATAAATTTTGAACCTTCGAAAATGTTAAATATTTCATCTTCACCACACAATATCGTTTGTTTTTATAATTCTCACAACTTATAACATCACATTTAACCATTTTATTCTTATCTTAATACTTCTTTTATTTAGTAATCACAACTTTTCACCTTAATAAAATTTGCAAAAATTATTTTTAAATTTGTTTAGTCCCGAACGATTTCACTGACGTCACATAAAATTGACATTTCGGGAATACATTACCTTATGTATGTGGGATAGGAATAGGGGGTCACTCTCGATTGGGCATACGAAGCAAGTGGAAGTAGAACGTGGACGTGGATAATTTACTATTTAGTTTTCTAATCACTAAATTTGTTATATATTGGATTAATTATAACTTTCTTATTTTCTTATTTCTAATCACTAAATTTGTTATATATTGGATTAATTATAACTTTCTTATTTTCTTAAAAATTGTTCGGGTTTTATTTGATCCCCCAAAATGGGGGCTCAACCGGGATCACCTAAAATTGAACAATAAAATTCAAAGTGGAAAGTGGACACGTTATATTAATTTATATAATTTTATAAGGGCGGAAAATTAAAAAAAAAACACCCAAAGTGAAATAAAAAGTACGGTCGAAACATAAAATGCAGTGAAATTTAATAAGTACAGCTACGAATTAAAAATAATAAACAAAAAAATCACACACAAAAGAATATCATCTGTTGAACTGATAAGTACGGTTGTGAGTAAAAAAAAAAGAGAGAATTCGAGAAACACATGGTGAACAAAGCAATACGGTTGTTGCATGGAATTGAAAAGTACGGTTGTTACTTGAAAGTGAAAAGTATGGTTGCAAATTTCGAAAATTTATGAAAAACGAAAGAATACGGTTGCGACTTGAAAGTGAACGAGTACGGTGGTAGATTTCAAAAGTGGACAGTTTAATAAAGTAGACAATAATCAAGCGATCTTGAAGGAAGTGGACAATAAAACGAGACGAGTTGAATACTTTAATTAGTAAAAAGTGAATATGAGTAGTCATAAACAAAAGCGGATGCAAAGAAGTGATACGGCGGTCGACGATGGTTATACGCGGATGAGTTGCGATAATGACTATAAATTTAGTTTTTCCGATATCGAAGGTGTAATTAAAAAATTTTCAGGAGACAATTCTATGAGTGTAAGAAAGTGGATTGAAGATTTCGAAGCTCATGCGGACGCGTTTAAGTGGAACGAGCTCCAGAAATTTATATTTAGTAGACGTTGTCTTACCGGTGCCGCTAAGCTCTTTGTAGAATGCGAGTGCAAGCCTACAAATTACCGGGATTTAAAACGGGATTTATATGAAGAATTCGGTACTAAAGCGAGTGCAGCAGAAGTACACAAACTATTACGCGACAGAAAAAAAGGTTCAAACGAAACTTCGCGAGAATATTTGTACCGAATGCTTGATATTTCATCACAAGCGGATATTGACGATATTTCAATAATCGGGTATATAGTTGACGGTATTAAAGATTCGCCAAATAATAAATCTATATTATACGGTTGTAAAACTATAAAAGAGCTTAAGGAACGGTTGTTAATATACGACAAAATTAAAAGTGACTGTAGTAAGCAAATTGCTGAAAATAAACCGGAAGTCAGTAAAACGAAAAATAATAATTATAAACGTTTCGAAAGCAAAAATAATCGCAACTGTTTTAATTGCGGATCCGCCTCGCACGAATTTCATACGTGTCCCGAAAAGGAAAAGGGGCCAAAGTGCTTTAGATGTAACCAGTTCGGACATAAAAGCCCGGAATGCAAAAACAATTTGAAAGCTGAAGTCAACATCTTAAGGAAAAAGGGGAGGCGTCATCCAGTAAAGATCAATGGAGTCAATTTTGATGCACTCATCGACACAGGAAGTGACATTTGCGTTTTAAAAGAATCTCTTTTTAAATATATTAAACCTAAATATATTAATAAAAATTTTCGTTTATCCGTAGTTGGGGTAGGAGCCAATGTTACCACGAAAGGTTCCTGTATAGTAGATGTTGAGATAGATGGAGTAATTTTCGAAAATACAGAAATCCATCTAATAAGCGACACTCATCTGAAGCCGGACTTTTTAATAGGTATGGACCTTCTAGTTAAAGCAAAGCTTACCGTTGACGGAGGAAAGGTAAGCATCGGAAAGGCAACTCCAGTTAATGAAGACGAAAAAGAGTCCGAGGAAGAATATCCACCCAAAACAGGCTGTTTTTTATCCGAAATTTTAATTGATAATGCAGAGGAGGAATATTCACCTGATTTGACACATATTAAAAATCGATCCATTTCAGAGAAAATTCATTCATTGGTAAACACTTACCAACCGCAGTCACCAGAGACGACACCAATACAAATGAAGATAACCCCGATAGATGATACACCCGTCTTTCAAAGTCCCAGAAGATTTCCCATACGAGAACAGGAAGTTATAAATAAACAGGTGGAAGAATGGTTAAGAAATGGAGTGGTAACCGAAAGCACATCAGACTACGCTAGTCCGGTAGTCTTGGTTAGAAAAAAAGATGGATCCCACCGATTGTGTGTGGATTTTAGGATGGTAAATAAGAGAATTCACAAGGATCATTATCCTTTACCGGTGATAGAGGACCAAATCGATCGACTCCAAGAAGCAAGCCTCTTCACAACGTTGGACCTCGAAAATGGATTTTTTCATGTGACAATAGAACCCCAGAGTCGCAAGTTTACGGCCTTTGTAACTCAGCAAGGCCAATACGAATTTTTACGGGTTCCTTTTGGACTCTGTAATTCACCGAGCGTATTCCAACGATATATAAATTTTGTATTTAAGGATTTGATCAAGCAAGGTATTGTAATTGTGTATATAGATGATATTATTATTCCCGCTAGGTCAGCAGAAGAAGGTATTATTAAACTCGAATTGGTTCTAGAAGTAGCAGCGAAAAACGGTTTAAGCATCAAATGGAGTAAATGTCAATTTTTGAAATCGGAAGTAGAATATCTTGGACAAATTGTGAAGGAAGGAACAGTTTCACCCTCACCCACGAAAACAAAAGCAGTTATTAAGTTTCCCGTGCCGAAAACCCCTAAGCAATTACAAAGCTTTCTAGGTTTGAGCGGTTATTTTCGTAAATTTATTTTGAACTACGCAATTATAGCAAGGCCCTTAAGTGATTTATTAAAAAAGGGAGTAAAATTTGAAATGAAGGAAGAGCAGTTAAATGCTTTTGAAAAACTAAAGCAAACGTTGACGACAAAGCCTGTGTTAAAGATATTTAAGTATGGCGACTATACTGAACTTCATACCGACGCCAGCAAACAAGGATATGCAGCAATACTTTTGCAACGTAGTGAAGTCGATAGCAAACTGCATCCAGTCCATTATATGAGCAGGAAAACGAATGAGGTTCAACAGCGTTATAGCAGTTATGAATTAGAAGTCCTTGCCATCATAGAAGCCGTAAAAAAATTTAGAGTATATCTTATTGGAACAAAATTTAAGTTGATCACAGATTGTCAGGCGTTCACACAAACACTGAAGAAGAAAGATTTAGTTACACGAATTGCTCGCTGGGCACTCCTTCTACAAGAGTTTGACTATGAGGTGGAGCATAGATCTGGATCCAGAATACAGCACGTAGATGCTCTTAGCAGGAACGCTATTGTCATGCCTGTGCAAACGAATTCGAATATGTTAGACCAACTACGGGAGCTACAAAATAAAGATGAGAAGTTGAGCGCAATTATGGAATTATTAAACCACGGTCCGTACAAGGATTTTGTCATTCATCACGAGATCCTGTGTAAAGATGTGGAAGGAAAGTTGTTGTATGTTGTGCCGGAGAATATGAAAAATAATATTGTTAAGGCTGCACACGAAGAAGGTCATTTTCACTATCGAAAACTGAAAGAAAAAATAGAGGAACAATTCTATATCTCTGACTTAAAACGTAGGATTGACTTGTGTATCTCCAATTGCATCAAATGTATCTTAGCGGAAAGGAAATCTGGAAAGCCCGAAGGTCTATTGAACGCCATACCTAAAGGAGAACGGCCTTTAGATACATTTCATTTGGATCATCTGGGACCACTGAGTACAACTAAGAAGGGATACAAGTACATTTTAGCGATAATCGATGGGTTTACGAAGTTTTCCTGGCTTTTTCCTACAAAGACATTGAATTCAGACGAGGTGATGAAGAAATGCGAAGTTATTGCAGACACTTTTGGATATCCAACGCGAATTATTACTGATAGAGGGGGTGCATTCACCTCTAATTCTTTCCGTGAGTATTGTAAGAATCACGATATTAAACTATATTTCGTTACAGCAGGAGTTCCACGTGGCAACGGTCAAGTTGAAAGGCTACATACGATAGTTATAGCTGCATTAACGAAGCTCTCAATGGATAATCCAGAAAAGTGGTATACGCAATTAGGACCCTTACAGAAAGTCCTAAATAACACGTTTCAACGGGCAGTACAGACGACACCTTTCGAACTACTAGTAGGAATCCGAATGAAAACAGAAAGAGATAAACAATTGATGGAAATTGTGGAACAAGAGTACGTAAAACTATTCGAAGAACAAAGGAATGATCTCAGGGAAAAAGCCAAGCAAGCTATATCCAAAATACAGGACGAAAATAGAAGGCAGTTCAACCGAGGACGAAAAAAGGCTGTAGAATATCAGGTCAACGATCTCGTTGCGATCGAAAGAACACAATTCGGCGTAGGTTTAAAGATAAGACCGAAATTCCTCGGTCCATACAAGGTTACAGCGAAAAAAGGATTTGATCGTTATCTGGTTGAAAAGGTCGGAGAACACGAAGGACCAGGAGTAACAACGACAAGCGCAGATAAAATGAAAAGGTGGAGTGATGAAGAAGATATTCTCTGCGAGGACGAAGATGATCTGTCGGTGGAAATGGTAGAAGATTCTTCCCCAGTACAGGAAGAGTAATTTTCACGATCTTCAGGGGCTGCAGATCGCTTAAGGTGGCCGGATGTGGGATAGGAATAGGGGGTCACTCTCGATTGGGCATACGAAGCAAGTGGAAGTAGAACGTGGACGTGGATAATTTACTATTTAGTTTTCTAATCACTAAATTTGTTATATATTGGATTAATTATAACTTTCTTATTTTCTTATTTCTAATCACTAAATTTGTTATATATTGGATTAATTATAACTTTCTTATTTTCTTAAAAATTGTTCGGGTTTTATTTGATCCCACATGTATACCGTGTATATGTTGTGCTATTTCATTATGAATAACTAATTTCATAAGTGACAAACCTCTGAAAGTAAAAAGAGTGAAATCTTTAATTGCACGAGAAATTACGAAGGATATGCGTAGTTCTTCCGCACAGTTTTGGAGGTTAGTTTACACTATATTTGTTATAAAAGTTATTCTGATAGTCGTACGGATAACAGCGTTTGTTGTCATAGTACCAACATAAAATGAATGAAGCACGTTTTTGTGCAGTCCTAACACAAATTATTTTAAAAAATTGGAGTAACTATAACTAATACATGTTATTATTCCAAGAATTTCATTTTAAACCATATCGTACCTTGTAAAACATAGCATAACAGCAATAAAAACCCGCAAAAAAATGCTAAACAATTTTATTACATTACTCAAACATCGGCATTTCTTATAACGTATAGTCATTCATTCATTATTATTACTTGCTACCTGTAATTGCTAATTTCTAAGGAAAGTAGGAAGTCAAATCGTAATAAAAATATTCAGAAAATCGGTCACTTTCATACATTCGGGGCGCTGTAAAACCCTTCGTAGGGAATGAAATTAAAAAAGTAATGAATGAAAATTATTCCTAATGAAACCCTCTACAAAAAATTTTCAATTATTTTTTTTGTTAAAGTTGAAGGAAAAAAGTTATAGCCTTTAAAAGAAAATATTGTGACTAATTTTTGTGTTCTAAGGCTTATACCTTCTTAATTATTCATTTTACCACAAAATTTCATCCTAGTAAATTGTAAATAATTTAATTCTAAGCAAAAAGTGTCCTTGTAAATTTTCTGTAAGATGTACCGTTTCGGAGATATGGTGGAAAAACAATTTGCACACGTTTTCCAAGATGGCGGCCAAATGGGGGGTGTTAGAATCCCGAAAACTCAAACTTAAGCTCACACTGACCCCCCCTACACATCCCAAAAATAAAACCTTGTCCTGCATTTTTGCAATGTTAAAGTACCATTTCCATGGACTACGGTGTCTGTTGAAGTTGATCGTAAAATTCGCCCTTGCCCGCATTGGCGCATCGGCTGCACCGGATGCAGTAGCATTATTTCGCAAATAGTTAGTTCGTGTATCCATACTGTTTCTTGCCTAGTTTCTTCGGTTTCCCTGGACTTGGGTCCAGACGACGGCGGGTTAACATGGCTAGACGAACAAAAAATCTGGTGGGTGATAAAATCAGTGTACGCGGAGTACTCACACCTTTCTAAAATTGTGAAAGTGACTGTTTCAGCCTACCAGCTTCCAGAGTTATGAGGAAACCTGGAGCATTTCTTATGAATAATGTCTGGACAATTATTATGCTACGGCCTTTACTTTTGAAGTTATAAGCGTATATGTTAAGATTGGCTTTATTTGGTACCTATTGACATAAGCTTATGTAAAAAAGTACTAAAAAAGTACCAAAAAAGGCTAATTTTTACATCAAAATTGCAATATTAGTACGGTGCAATTAGTCCAAAAAAGGGCCTAACCTCAACATCCAAAGTAAAAGTTTCCCTCCAACTCCAAATTGTTCTATACAGTCCACATATTGTTTGGTAAAAAGTTACACCATTTTGAGCGTCGGGTTTGGGTGGGGGAGGGGGGAGAAGTTGGTAAATTAGTAGTTTTTATCAGTTTTTCTTGAATATTTCGAAAGCTATGCGGTTTAGCACAAAAAGTCTTTGCATAATCTTGCTAAAGTGAACGGTTCCAGAGTTACGGAGGGTGTAAAAGTAGAAATTTTTCGTATTTTTTAGATTTTTTGGAAAAATGAAATTTAACTACTATGTAAACAGAAATAACTAAAGAATTTTATTAAAAAGTCATATTGTACTAGAGGCTAATACCGGATCCACACGCTTGCCAAGGCTTGGCAACCATTCGCAAATTCAAACGTGTGGATAAGGCGTTTGGCTTGGTTTGTGTAAGCTTGGCAACCCTTGTGGCCGATTCGGTCGAGTGTGGATGCTCCACAAATCTAAGCAAGCGTTTGCAATTTGAATGTCCTATATCATTGATGGAGGTCACATCCTTCATCGTGTTGTCTGGCGACGCCCAGCTACCTTTAGGCAGATTTGCGAGCAATACACAGATTACATAATTACTCATTATGGGCCAGCAACTGTTGTTTTTGATGGATACGAGCAAGGAAACTCAAAAGATGAAGAACATTTACGCAGATCACGTTCTACCACTAACATTGAAGTGGAAGTAGAAGACTCAATCCATGTAAATGTCAATCAAAGTGAATTTATAGCTAACGCTAAAAACAAAATCGGCCTTATTTTTCTCCTTACAGTGCACTTGCAAAGAGGTAGTTGCACAGTTCATCAAGCATCGGGTGACGCTGACTTATTAATAGTTTTAACAGCGATTGATGAAGCTAAGAAAGGAGTTGAAGCTTGTGTAATTGGTGATGACACGGACTTGAAAGTCTTATTGACTGTCCACGCACCCTCAGAGAGCAAATTGAAAATGGTGGTACCAAAGAAAGGCAATCAGCAGGAAAAAGTGTACACTATTTCTGACATTCAGCGCGGCATTGGGGATATGACAGGTGTACTCTTAGCAATATACGCCTTCACAGGATGTGACACGGTATCAGCTATCTACAACAAGGGGAAAATTACACCGTATAGGAAAGTACAAGCCAACAACGCTCTTCGTACGAAACTTATAGTCTTCAACGACCCCAAAGCTGACCCCAGTGCAGTGGCTGACGCTGGAAAGCATTTCCTTCTTGCGATGTTTGGAGCCAAGAACACTGAAGATCTAGATTGTTTTCGCTACCAGTGTTACTTGCAGGCTGTTGCAAAGCAGCCTTTACATTCCTTGTTCAAGTTGGCTGCACTTCCCCCCACTTCAGCAGCTTCCAGGCAACATTCATTTAGAACCTACCACCAGGTGCAGCAGTGGCTGAATGAGAAGAAGAATCCGCTCGAGTGGGGTGGAAGAAGATGGGGTGGAAAAAGATTGGCGAACACCTGAGACCAATTACAATAGCACGTCGTCAGCTCCCCAGGAATTACTTTCCCTCATAGTGTGCGCTTGCAAAGACGAATGCGTCCGTAACTGCGAGTGCAGAAAGAGTGGTCTAAACTGCTCAAGCATATGCGGAAATTGCTCAGGCCTAGGATGTGATAACAGGGACACGAACATCATACACGAAGATCTAGAAGAGGAGGGTGCTATGTTTGAAGAGGACTGAATACTGACAAATACTTTACATTCATTTAAGGTCGCTTTAACATTCTACATTTTTATTAGTTTTATTAGTTCAGAGTGGGTTTCTCCGTACCACAGGTTTATATGGCCTAGGACTGTGGAAGCCTCTTTTCCCTTAAAAAGTAGCGCCCCTTGAGAAGGTGGTGAGGTTGTCGTTCCTTCAAGGGCGTATCACTAACATACCACCGGCCACTGAAATCGCAATATACTTTTACAAAACACAATCCTGTATAAAAATATTAGTTTCCATAGCGATAATGTCATATTTTTTCCAAAAAATCAAAAAAATACGGAAAATTTCTACTTTTACACCCTCCGTAACTCTGGAGCCGTTCACTTTAGCAAGATTATGCAAAGACCATTTTTGTTCGCAATTTAATGTAGATTATTTTTGTATATGGCACTTTTTGTGATAAACCGCATAGTTTTCGAAATATTTAAGAAAAACTGATAAAAACTACTAATTTACCAACTTCTCCCCCTCCCCCGCCAAACCCGACGCTCAAAACGGTGTAACTTTTTACCAAACAATATGCGGACTGTATAGAACAATTTGGAGTTGGAGGGAAACTTTTACTTTGGATGTTGAGGTTTGGGTCTAATTGCACCGTACTATATTAAATCTTGCTCTCATTTACGTTTTCATTTCGAGACGGTGACTAAAAAAAATGCCAAGCAATCTGATAATGTTAATGTGAGAATTCTTAAATAACAAAAATGTTTGTAAAACAAACAAATAATTTTAGATTTGTATTTTTTTGAGATATTTTAAGGGAAGCAGTGCATCCCATGCTTCCAAAGACCACACGCCACTGGCAATCAGTATGTTAATAACGTTGTTGTTTGTGTTAGGTAACTTAAAACGCATTACTGAGCTTTATCTCTACATATATACTAAATATAAACCGGATCTACTTTCCATAAATTAAATTACTCAAAATAGTCCAAGAGCCAGTGACAGATTTGCAAAGTGATTTTGCAGAGGATGGGCCTTTGATATATGTTAGATTACTTAAAGCACAACTGATTAAGACTAATCGCCAATTCGAGTCTACTTAAGTTTTAATTTTATGACCTTTTGAACTTGTAGATTTTTTGACCATGAAAAAAGTGATATTGCAGAGGATGGGACTTGGTATATAGGTAAATTGGGTTGCTCCCACCTCATATTCCGATTGCCATCTCGTTTGGAGGTTAGGTTTGAATTTTGGGAATTTTTGAAAATGTCGGTTTGGTCCAGTTGAACAAAGTGATATTGCAGAGGATGGGATTTGGTGTAATGGTGAGATAGACCACCAATAGCCCAAATTCGGGTGCCCATCTCATATGTAATCAAGGTTTCCATTTTGGCGGCTTTTGATTTTGTAGCCATTTTGGGTATGACCCAAGTGATTTTGCAGGAGATGGGATTTGAACATTAGGATTCGTTACGACATATATAATACTTCTCCACTTGCCCATCTCTTTCCTATTTGTAGAAACCCATGCCATCTCCAGTTGAAGTTGGAAAATCGTAAAATCAAGTCTTATATATTAAATTTAGTTAAAATGAGTGTATATACACATCTGGCAGCATATTTATGGTATATTTTTAAGATATAATGAGTAGTTGGGTATTGTACGAGTATGTGATTAAATAAAAGTAAAACTCGACCGTCGCATGGTCCCAAGCCTGGGGTGTGAAAGGAGGAGGGTGGTCGACCTGCCGAGTTGACCAGAATCGTTCACTATGATGACCGAAGAAACTAGGTAAGGAACCGCATTTTTCAAAGCGGCACCGACAGCAGCGTATCCGTTGCGGACACGTCCCGCTCGGACCTCCAGCTAACGGATCAAAGAAGAAGAAGAAATAAAAGTAAAACATCATTTTCAGATAAATAATGAGTGATATACTTTTATCATAAATAAATTGATTTTCTTTTTTCCAATTTTCAAATTTGTTATTTGTATATTCATAATAATAAATACTAATATTATTTTTTATATACATACATAAATATGATAGGCTCATTAACTATCGCTATCAGGGTCATAGTTGCTATCTCCCCACCCCCAGACATTTTTTTAATTTTTTTTAACAAGCATTTCAAATAACCACGTTAACTGAAAGAAATTAAAACAAAAAGCAAACTTGGTCCATTTGAATAAAACGCAAAAAAGAGAAAGTTGAAGATAATATATAAGAAAGCACACGCAAGGGATGCAGGTAGAAACATTTCACGTCATCCTGCCTTTAACACAGAGCTGTAATGATGCCTGGAGGGAAATAAAAAAAAATTAAATTTTTTTCTGTTTGACCTCTAACTAAATGTTAACTCATTATTTTTGAAGTGAAAACTTCTTTAGCCGCGTTGGGCACTTTTTGATAGGGGAAAATGTTATGGGTTCGCGTCACCGCCATGCTCATGACTGGCGCACGCGCTCAATCGATTATAATCAAAAACTTTTTGATTTTGAATAAAAAAATAAATCTGACCGCCTACTATTATTCAATTAAGTATCGAAAATGAAAATATAAAACCAGTCATTTTGAACGTCACACTTCATTACTTCATATATGGACATACATACTAAATTCACTAGATGCATTGGTGTTAATGTTTCTGATATAGGCGAAATATGCGTTGCTCGTTGCAGTTCCGAGAATGGGCAATACGTATTAATGGTTGCCGTTTATATTTCGCCTGGAAAATCTATGAGACAGATACAACAATTTTTATTCGAAAATTTAATGATTTATACAAAAGAAGGTTCTGAAATTCTCGAAAAAAGATTCGGCGAAAAATATGATAATGTACCGATGATTTTAAGTGGAGACTTCAATATTAACTTTGCAGATGATAGCTACCATTAATTGAATTTTTAAATACAACACTTAATTTAAATATGTCCAATGATCGGAAACTTAGTACTACCAAATATAAAACGACGATCGATGCGGTTTTTACGCGATACTTAGATAAATTCGAATCAAACATTTTCATTTCTTACTTTAGTTACCATAACCCGATTGTATCTTTTTTACAAAAGTGCTAATGAAATAGGATGGTCAAAATTGCTACAATTATTACATAATTTAAAAAATAATTCTGAGATATCGGTTGAAGATGCAGCAGCATTAAATTTTATAGAAAAAAGTACACTTATTAATGAAGACGCAGTTACTTGTGCTACATATTTTAATAAGTTGGTTAATGTCCTAATGAAAATACTGCAATCAAAAAGATTTAGTCCTTTCAAGAAATATAGAATTTTGTATTACTTCAAAAGAATCGAATTTCAACATCTAAGTTCTAAGTTTTCACTTCTATCGGCAGTCAACTGCCAATTTTTTTTTTTTAAATCTTTTTAGTAAGTAGAGTTTTTTTTTTTTAAGTGTCGGGAAATTGGTTGCACCCCTAAAACCAGCAAATTTTCCATAGGAGTTTCCATTCATGAGTTATTCCGTTTTAAAGATTTCAAATACTCATACCCCCTAATCCGCAAGTTGTATGGGTCTTCAGACGTTCAATAAATTCTTTGTTGGACAACGTGGCTAATATTTTTAGGGGTGATTGGATATATTTGGAGACAAAAAAAAGCTCTAGAGAGGAACCTATTATCCCCACTACCCACTACATACAGGGTGTTTACGAAAGAAAAACATATAATTTTTAAAACTCTACTTAAACTTAAATACCTCCTATACTAATTAACGTAGACCAACATAATTAGGTTCATATTTTAGATAAATGTGTATTATTTTATTTGAAATTAAGAAAAGAATTCCGTTAAGAAGGTATTTAGTTAAAAGCGTGAGGAAAATCCTAATATTTTAGCATTTTGCTCATATTTTGAACCTAATATACATATCTTATAAACGAAATCACTCAAGTTTTTGCTCTTTATGCTAAATAAAATAATACACATTTAACTAAAATATGAACCTAATAACGTTGGTCTACGATAATTAGTTTAGGAGTTAACATTTAGTTAGGGGACTTCATTAGAATTTTGCTCTGACGTCAATCAACCAATTTTTCTCAATTAAACTGAAAATATTAATGGAAAGGAGATGGGATTGAAAATGTAGCATTTGGTAGATACCAAGAACCTATGGTCCAAATTTTGGGTTCTGCAAAATCACTTGGGTCATACCCAAAATGGCTACAAAATCAAAAGCCGCCAAAATGGAAACCTTGATTACATATGAGATGGGCACCCGAATTTGGGCTATTGGTGGTCTATCTCACCATTACACCAAATCCCATCCTCTGCAATATCACTTTGTTCAACTGGACCAAACCGACATTTTCAAAAATTCCCAAAATTCAAACCTAACCTCCAAACGAGATGGCAATCGGAATATGAGGTGGGAGCAACCCAATTTACCTATATACCAAGTCCCATCCTCTGCAATATCACTTTTTTCATGGTCAAAAAATCTACAAGTTCAAAAGGTCATAAAATAAAAACTTAAGTAGACTCGAATTGGCGATTAGTCTTAATCAGTTGTGCTTTAAGTAATCTAACATATATCAAAGGCCCATCCTCTGCAAAATCACTTTGCAAATCTGTCACTGGCTCTTGGACTAAAAGGCCGAGTAGGAATTTGTAAACTGGTCGTATTTCCGAAACTTTTTAGAAGTTATGAAACAAAGCTCCTTAAAGATATGAACAATTCATTTCAAAGAACCAAAATCAACTAATAACATTATGTCGTCACTAGATAACCAGTCATTGCGCAAAGTTACGAACAAGACGACTTAATTTACAACAGTATCAGATAACGATTCCTTTTGTTCCTAAAAGCAGATTTATGATAGGATTATAACTTCATTTCCCTATGTAATTGCCAACGAACTTTCCAGCATAATAATCGTTCCAGGATCCGCACGAATTCTAAGAAAAGCTTTTAACTATAAATTTATAATCAAATATTTTATCAGAATTGACAAAATTACGCTTAAAAAACATGAGAGGAATGGAGGCGAGTTCTCCTTCAAAAGGCATCTTAAAGTGCTTTCCTTCTGTATTATCCATTAAAATTTTAAAATTCCCCATTCGTAGCCCCAAACAATCTTCCGAATAGAAAATGGTGAGTTGGTGGAGAGGCTCTGTTTTCAAATTTACTTCCAAAAACTTTTTTTTACAAAAAAAACAAAAAAATATCTCTGTGATTTCGTCTTTTCTCATCAAAAAGGGCCTCCATTCATTCATCCTCTGTTTACCTCAGAAAGTATCAACAAATTTATTCATGGATGATGATTTGTAACAGGGTGGTGAAATTAATTTGAAAAGATAATTCGCCCCGCGCTGCGGGGATGACAAGCGGTTTCGAAGAGAAGTCTGCCTGCCTTTTCATTTTTGCAATGATGATAAGTCAGAATTGAACGGCGAAATGAAGGCAATCAGATAAAGTTGACGGTATAAAGTCAAAATCTGTTTGGAATATTTGTTTACTTCTTGATTTGGAAGGGAAAGAGAATTATATTGAAAATTAATTTTCATAATGTTCAGAAGTTTGTTGCGCAGGAAGAAGCGTAAACAAGGAGGAAGGAGCTGTATACAAAGGACAGAGGAAGTGAACCAATAAATTAAATCCATTACTTTGGCAACCCCAAACCTGATTAACAATCCGAGCATGTTTCGATTCCTAGCTGATAACACATAGTTTGACATGCCTCTAGAATCTAGATGTCTGGGTCTGCGCCACCTTTCCAGGCCCCAGAAAGGGGCTTTCCTTTCGATCACAACTCAATTCAATCAATTTCAAAGAGTGATTTGGATTTCCATGGCCAGGGGTATTGCCACCTCTCTGACTGCAGCGTTAGAGACTCCATGTTTGTTTTAACGATTGCCTTTGACTGAACAGCACACGCTCGTAGTGCCGTATATGAATAGCTTCAAGACAACGTCTGGTCTGGATGCCTGGACGTGACGTCAAAAGTCCTAGCAATTTAACCATTGTCACCTAGGAAAAGGTGTAAGCTATCCTGACTTGCACCTAAGAAAACCAAAGAACGACTTAGGTTAGCAATCTTCAATAAAATTGAAACAACAATCAGAGCGGTAATATTCCATACGACGCAGTGCAAATTAGTGTTGGTCTGTCCATTCGCTTTTGATCAATTACGAATTCTCAAACCATTTTTTGGGGCCTGATGAATAGAGCTTCCAAGGCAAAATGAAAAGGTAGACATGTCAAAGCTGAACTAGTTCGCAACACTCTATTAATCTGTCCGAAATTGGGACCCCCATTAACTTCATTAGAAGGATTCTATAACTTTGCAATCTAGTGAAATAGGCCGAACACTAAAATTACACAGTTCGTTTGGACGATTTCATGTGGTTTGATGGTTCTGTGCTGTCTCGGAACACATATTCCAAATTTCTAATCAAGCATCGCAATAGCTACTGTTTGTTAGCCCGACGACCTGGCCTAAAAGTCCTAATTTCGTCCTAGGTGGAACTCAACGAGTGTACGTAGGGCGGACCTACAAAAGCAGGCCTCATTGCTCCTATATTTACCTCGTTTATGACTAGGTTGAAAAGTTGAGTCGAAGCTGAGTTAAAATTTCAACCAATGTTGACTTCACTTTGGGTTGAAATAGAGGTGAATTGAAATCAAAACATAACCTTAAATTATTGTGTGAAATTCTCATTTATAGAACTAATTTTTTATTCCTGTGCAAGCAAAAACACCGAACACAAAACTAACGCCAAAGGCGGACTTCACGGAAGGGAAACAAACAAAACAAATGTTACCAATTGCAACTCAACCCACATATATGAGCAAAATATCAACACGATCCAAGAGGGAGAGCTGAGTTGGGTTAAGTGGACCTAGTTTCAACTAGACCCCTGTTTACGACTGGGTTGAATCTGGATTGAACCTGGGTTGAACCTAGTCGAGGTTAAACGAGGTAATAGATTCACTAGCTGACACGGTAAACGCCGTACCAACCCAGAATCACTTAATGTTGTGTTAACTTATTAGCGCTGCCGCTACATCATCAGAACCAGAAATCTCGCACATATGATGTCATCTACTTGGTCTGGTCGAATTGTTTGACTACATTGGGCAGGTCGTTTATATAAAGGCTGGAGAGCAAGGGGCCCAGGATAGAGCCTTGAGGTACTCCACAGTGAAGAAGCACAGTTTCGGAGAAATGTTCTTGTACCTTGACAATGGAGGAAGGCTTCAAAAAATTTCACTGCAGTAGGGTCGAGTCCAAAATTTCGGTCTAAATTTTAAAGTAACATCAGATGGTAAACTGAGTCAAATGATTTACTGAAATCGAGCAGGACCAGGATTGCAATTTTATTGTTATTGTCACTCAAAAATATCAGTTAAAATTTTTAGGAGTGCGGTTTCACAGCTGTTCTTAAACCTGAAACCAGATTGCCATATAGAAAGAAGACCACTTTGATTTAGATAGTACATGAGCTGCTTAGAAAAAAAAATTTCAATAACTTTTGAAAGAAAACATAGGACTGATTGGACAGAAGTTGGATGGTTGCGATGGAAATACCTTTTTTCGGAATATGTACAATAAAAGCCTGTTCCCAGTGGCTAGGAATGGGGCAATTGATTTCATAAACTTTGGAGAGACGTTATCAACACCCACGGCGTTTGATTTTATAGAGAACAACGCAGAAAAAAGTTCGTGATTGTCGATACAAAGAAAGGAAAAGCCATCAGGTGGCATAGATTGGTAGAGTTTCCTTTAAATTGAGTAGGTTTCTTTCAAACATGGATGAAAAGTACCCTTTTAAAATATTGGGCTCTAAGAGCACTTGCTGAGAATCATGCCTATACGAACCTAGATTCGAATATTGCGCCATAATTTTTTTTTTGGGGGTAGATTAATGTCGAACTGATTTTTAGCTCACCTTTCAATGGATGTATAATGTTGACATTGAAGTGATAACCATCGTCTCCTTGCCGACACGTCAGCGGATATTGCAGTGCATCATATGAACGTTGTGTTTCGTATTTTCGTTGCAGTTGTCCAATATCGCGACGTGTAAGCACAATATCTCCCGTTTCCAAGTTTTCATCAACAATCGCAATATCGTATATATTTTTCTGTCTTAATTAAGGCCCTTAATCATCCCTAAACCCTTCTTAATTGAAGCAGAAAAATACATCTCAAACGCAAATTGGAGCTCTTTTATAGCAGAGAAATTTGTACGCTTTTCTAGCACGAAGGTGGAACCAGGCAGAGAGAAATACATAGAAATTTCTGTGCGATAAAAGAGCTCCAATTCAGGTTTTATGAAGTAAACGGACTTTTATAGATATGAATTTATATCTCATCCCGAGTAAAAAAACAGAATCGGCCGTTTTTAGCTTGAAACAGGCACGCACGTCAAAATGCCTGCATGGCATCCGAAACAGCCACGGTTCGCCTGAGTTAAAATTCTACTTTTCTATAGGCTTGAACGGAATAGTCCAGAGGAAGCACGGTACGCTCACACTTTTTGTCATCTATTTGGTTTTTATACTAAACGGAATAAATTGGGGCTTTAAGAAATAAAGGGTGCCTGTTCAGTAGACCGGTTCCTGTTCGATTGCGTAAGTCAAGCAGCATTGGACGTAGTTAGTACTTAGTTGGGGGCCGTTTGGTAAAGCGGCACTCTCGTTTCGGATGGTCCATTACGAATACATTCATATCTGTAACAGCGGCATGCATACCTCTGACGGGCGCATTTTTAGAATTTATAGCCTGTAGCGGGAGCGAGCGGGATGTAAGCTACATAAGTAAGTATTTGTAGTCTGCCGCAGCCGAGTAATGCATACGCTAAGGCAGTTGACAGAAAACTACTCATCGACTCTCAAGGAATCGAATACTTTTGAGCGAGTACTTTCCTTTCATGAGTTTTTAATCGAATATTCTCCACCGATTCCGTATGCTTGTGCCAGACCTTGTATCTATGATCGCGGACTTTTTTTTATTTCTTTGAGAAGACGTCTTTGCAGGCATTGCGTCCTATTGTGCCAGCCTCGTCCTTAAAAACCTTCGATATTAAGGCTTTTGATATAGCCTAAAATTGATATAGGATTTATATTTCAAATCTCCCTACGAACAAGAAAGCTGCGATGGAGGAGTTTCCGCCTCCTCCTCGCTGTAGCCTTCGCATAGCGTGTGCTCGACTGTTTCGGGAATCGACAGTCAACTGTTATCCTTATTCTTATTAAGTTTGCCAGTCTTTGTATGTAGATCTGACTAGTCGGTAGGAAACTTGCAAGCTTGAGTTACTATACGTATATTAGCAAACAACAAACTATTACCGTCAGTATCATAGCCACTGTTCCAGGAAAATTGACGCTTTCCTGGCTCCAATGTACTATTTTATCCCCGAAACCAGATTAGCATCCTCCTTACTCCAAATAACTTTAAATCTATTCTATTTATCGAGCTAAGCTCTCTGGTAGACCTTACACCATGACGTGAACAGCTGGAAGTACAAAAAATTATTCCTGAGCTTAGAGCTGTCACCTTTAAAAGTAATCTCTCAAAGTAACCCTTTAAAAATTTGCATTTAAGATAAAATTACTTTTCCTAAGCTTATTCAGTTTAACTGGGTCGAAATGTAATAAACTCGCTCATTATTCATGTATTCCTTAAAGTAAACCTCATTGAGAAACTTCCCACCCGCCATTTTTAGATTTAAAGGATTATAAAATCCTTCTTTTTGTATTCATTCATCACGCAATTGTGTTGCATAATTTGTTTGCATAATGTCCTTCGATAATATCACCACATTTCTTATACCGCCTATAACCGCATCATCATCGATGATGGTCCTTCAAAACGACGAAATCAATCAACGAAATAAAAATAGCAGCAAAAAAAAGGATGAAATAATTTTTCTCAAATTTCAAATAAAAAGCAAAATCATAATAAGAAAAGGTCGCCCTGTCCGGATTTTCTTATGGGACCCAGGAAAACCCCCCCAACAATAAGACTTGATTTCTTATCCCCCCAGTTTAAAGGAGAGCTCGCCTATAAAGGGATCAGCCAGCTTTGAGCGAATTCCCATGAAAGGAAGAACACATCCTGAATAAATATGGCTAAAATTCTTTATAAATAAACGAAATACCACTTCAAGTAAAAAAGGACCATCCGTGGCTCATTTTTCTGGGCTAGTATGGGACCAAAAGGTTGCCCCAATATTGGATCTGTCTTCTGGCCTCATAGCAATGCTTATACCTTACGCAGAGAATGGTGGTAAACATAATGTCCGTTTTCACGGAACGAGCACGTTTCCTTAATTTTATTCCGATATTTGCGAAACGTGTGCTGCTCCCTCTTTTCGGGGACCCATAATAAATTGGTGGAGCTATTGGCAGGACTTAGGGCTATACACGATAAAATAATGAGCATTGAGCATAATCAAATGACCCAGGACCCACGGGCCATGGTATAGCCACTGGCAATATTACTTACCATACACACGTAGGCGGAATCTTAATGCCGCTTCTCCTCCTTTTTTTGGCAATCCGCAAATGTTTAAAATTGCTTCCCCGATTTGCATTCGATGGCCCAGGACGGCTATATAGGGATCATAGTAGAAGATTTTAGGACACGTAGGAGTTTTGTGACTGTCCCAAAAACTAGGTTTGACTCTTTTAATTTAAATCTCCTGTGTGACTAGGAGGTGGATTTTTTCCACATTTTTTTTTTTTTTTTTTTTTCAAATTGTCCTCACGTAGGCAGGATTTTCTTGTTTCTGCAAAGTTTCCAAATTGGGATTTTACATGGTGATTTTGAAATGGGTATGTTTATAGCGAATGTTAAGTTGTAAATTTTTAATTTCCTTCGGGGAGTACAATTTAATCGCAGAAGGTTTTCGCCAGCCAATTTCCTATGCAAATGGGATTTTGTTATATTAAATTTGCTTCACATGTTTAGTCCTTCGTCGGAATTAAAAGTGGTGT